>JARQOD010000007.1:117254957-117336431 GCA_033576555.1 Oophaga sylvatica
AAGATCATGGAGATTCTTAATCCTGTTTCCTTTCGTTTACTTCTTCCAGGGACATTTAAGATCCATAACGTGTTCCACAAGTCCTGATTGAAGAGGTTTGTCGAGCCAGTGGTTTTTATGGCTGCGTCTCCTGACCCTGTTTTGGTTGAGGGCAATCTGGAGTATGTGGTTGAGAAAATATTGGATTCTCGTTTTTCTAGACGAAACTCCAGTATTTGGTTAAGTGGAGAGGTTATGGTCAGGAGGACAATTCTTGGGTGTTTGCTTCGGACATCCATGCTAGGAGACTGATCCGTGCGTATCACAGAGCTCATCCTGACCGACCTGGTTGCCCAAGTGAGGGTTCGGTGACCCCTCCTCAAGGGGGGGTACTGTTGTGAATATGTTAGAAATGAGTTCTGAGCAGAAGCTCCCTCTGGTGGTTGCAGACAGTGCTGAACCATTTAGTGAAGATTGGCAATCAGGAGTTACAGACTGGTCCTATATAAGGGAGGTTCCCTCCCATCAGGGTTGCCGGTGATCAATTGTTCTTGTCTCAACTGTGGTTCCTGGTTCACTTGGAAGCTTGCTGAGTCTTGCCTCTTCTCCTGCTCTCAGATAAGAAATTTTCTGTTTTTATTTTTGTGCTTGCTTTTTGCATTGTTTCCTGCACTTTTGTGGAGGTCAGCCAGGTCCCCTCCAGGGGCTTGTGCTCCTCTCAGTTTGTCTGAGCCACTGTTGTTTGTTCATTTGCCTTTTCCAGTTTTTTTTCAGTGGCTGCGGCTTAGTTTTGTTACACCAGAGAACTAATTTAGGTGGTAGAGGTCGAGTGATCTCAGGTGTTTTTGCAATTAGTAGAGTTGGTATTTTTTAGGGTTTTTTAGGATTGCAGTAAGTGTCCTTCCTATCCTTTTCTGTCTAGGAAGATTGGGCCCCAATGTTTGCTCATACTATTTTCTGTCTGTGTCTGTATTTCTTCTTGTCTAACCGCCATTACATGTTTGGGGGCTTCCTATGTTCTTTGGGGATCTGCTCCGGGGCAGATAGCTTTCCTCTTTCTATCTTTAGGTGTAGTTAACCTCTCAGGCTGTGACGAGGCGTCTAGGACCAACGTAGGTATGCTCCATGGCTGCCTTTAGTTGTGGTGGTTAGTCAGGGTGCTGCAATCCAGTAGATTCCAACCTCTCTGGTGTATTGCCGTTTTTGCTTGCTCTCCTCAGCTACCAAAACATAACACTGTCCCCCATAGCGCGCCGGTGTCCCCTCCTGCTCAGGACACCGGCACCTGGCCCCCAGCGACGAGAGGTGAGTATGTCTTTTTTTTTGCAGCAGAGCAGCTGCGGCCAGCATAAAGGGGCCTATACTATGGAGCATCTATGGGGGCACAGTCTGTGGAGCATCTATGGGGGCATAATCTGTGGAACATCTATGGGGGCATAATGCATGGGGCATCTATGGGGGCATAACCTGTGGAGCATCTATGGGGGCATAATCTATGGGGGCATAATCTGTGGAGCATCTATGGGGGCATAATGCATGGGGCATCTATGGGGGCATAATCTGTGGAGCATCTATGGGGGCATAATCTATGGGGGCATAATCTAAGGAGCATCTATGGGGGCATAATCTATGGAGCATCTATGGGGGCATAATCTATGGGGGCATAATCTGTGGAGCATCTATGGGGGCATAATCTATGGGGGCATAATCTATGGAACATCTATGGGGGCATAATCTATGGGGGCATAATCTAAGGAGCATCTATGGGGGCATAATCTATGGAGCATCTATGGGGGCATAATCTATGGGGGCACAATCTATGGAGCATCTATGGTGGCATAATCTATGGAGCATCTATGGGGCATAATCTATGGGGGCATAATCTAAGGAGCATCTATGGGGCATAATCTATGGAGCATCTATGGGGGCACAATCTATGGAGCATCTATAGGGCACAATCTATGGAGCATCTATGGGGGCATAATACATGGAGCATCTATGGGGGCATAATCTATGGAGCATCTATGGGGGTATAATCTATGAGGGCATAATCTGTGGAGCATCTATGGGGGCATAATCTATGGGGGCATAATCTAAGGAGCATCTATGGGGGCATAATCTATGGAGCATCTATGGGGGCATAATCTAT
Source organism: Oophaga sylvatica (assembly GCA_033576555.1). Lineage (NCBI taxonomy): Eukaryota > Metazoa > Chordata > Amphibia > Anura > Dendrobatidae > Oophaga > Oophaga sylvatica. The sequence goes on from JARQOD010000007.1 coordinate 117,257,086, forward strand.
GGGGGCATAATCTAAGGAGCATCTATGGGGGCATAATCTATGGAGCATCTATGGAGCATAATCTAAGGAGCATCTATGGGGGCACAATCTATGGAGCATCTATGGGGGCATAATCTATGGAGCATCTATGGGGGCATAATCTATGGGGCATAATTTAAGGAGCATCTATGGGGGCATAATCTATGGAGCATCTATGGGGGCATAATCTAAGGAGCATTTATGGGGGCACAATCTATGGAGCTTCTATGGGGGCATAATCTATGAGCTCTATGGGGCAATCTATGGCATCTATGGGGGCATTATCTAACGAGCATCTATGGGGGCACAATCTATGGAGCTTCTATGGGGGCATAATCTAAGGAGCATCTATGGGGGCATAATCTATGGAGCATCTATGGGGCATAATCTAAGGAGCATCTATGGGGGCATAATCTATGGAGCATCTATGGGGGCATAATCTATGGGGGCATAATCTATGGAGCATCTATGGGGGCATAATCTAAGGAGCATTTATGGGGGCATAATCTATGGAGCATCTATGGGGCATAATCTATGGGGGCACAATCTATGGAGCATCTATGGGGCACATCTATGGAGCTTCTATGGGGGCATAATACATGGGCACCATATGGGGCACAATCTATGGAGCATCTTGTGGGGCATAATACATGGGGCAGCATATGGGGCATAATCTCATTTTCCACCTAGGCTTATACTCGAGTCGATAAGTTTTCCCAGTTTTTTGTGGCAAAATTAGGGGGGTCGGCTTATACTCGAGTATATATGGTATCTATCTATTATCTATCTATATCTATCTATATATATATATAGCATTATACCCTATGAGGGGGGGCAGCATTATCCTCTATGAGGGGGGCAGCATTATCCCCTATGGGGGGCAGCATTATCCCCTATGAGGGGGCTGCTTTATAATCTATGAGGGAGGCTACCCAACTACTGCTACATAATTAAGACATGTACTACCTTATATTATACCCTGATATTAGTGTGTTTTACTGCACAATTTGTGGTCTTGTATTTATTTCTATGTAGCTACATAGTGGGCCCCAAGAATGATTTTCTCTGGTGGGCCCAAGGTGTTCCAGTCCGACGCTGATAGGCGGCCTCTCATTTGGCTTGTTGCACAGGATATATATGGCTTATGATACCTTCTTCAAGCAATAGGACTGAATCGCTGTGGGGATTCTGAACCTGAACCTGTGGCGATCAGTTAATCTCAGAGATTCCCAGGCACCTTGGAAATTAAAAAACTAGAATAAGAAAAGAAAACAGCATTTACTGGCTGGTAAACGTCACGTCAGCTCCAGTCTATTTGCCGTTTATAGAGTTGTCGGCGGCATACTGTAGGTTTTGGGGGCCTCGTTATAAAGCCACAGGACAGGAGCGGGACACAAACAGATGCTTGTAAATGTAATTATTAGCCGGTTTGTAGGACAGATATTTATTGCTTTGCTCAGCAGCTCCTATTCCTCGGCATATCTCCACTGGAAAGGTGGTATGGAAGTGCCAGTCACGTTTCCTAATTAAACCTCTTCTCAGGAAGAACATCTGTAGCGCTGTATCCTCCGCCGTTGCGTCTGTGCGCCTGTGTGCAGATCATTTGTATGCCATCAGCATCTGTTCTTCCTGACCTGGTTCTTTCTTTTTCATCGTAAGAGTCAGATTTTCTTAATGCCGAAGATATTTGTCCACAAGAAAGACAATCTCTAGACATTGTATGAGTGTGAACCCCTGTACAACCAGAGAGAATACCGATATTCATACTATTTAATTTCCGGGAATCATCAATGACATCAAGGTAACACTAGAAAAAAATAAACATTTTATTGACCCAAGTTAATAACATGGACACCTTTAATTATTCTTAGATGAGCAAGAACATTTCCACAAAAATGTAAAATCATATTCTAGGAAAGTAAAGGTTTTCTTCAAGTTGAACCCAGAGTGGTTTTACAGGCTCGTTGCTTAAGTCTGAAGTCACTTTATGTGAATCCTCTCAGCGCCTACAGTCAGGATTATGCGATGGTGGAGCCAGGAGGAAGCAGTCATGTGACCTCAAGTTTCAGCCATATTCGAACTTTCCAATTAGACGTGCCCGGCCTTGCTCAATTAATTTGCATTGAGTGAGGCCGCGCACGTCTAGTTGACACATGACTCAATGTATGAAAATTGAATACTTGGGGTCACTTGCCTGCCAACTCCCAGCACCGGAGAATCTTGACAGCATGCATACTACTTGCTGTCAGGATTCACATAGAGTAGTGACTGCAGACTTAAATTCCAAGCCTAGACAACGCATTTAAGTCTTTGCGCAATATCTGTAACACAGCCGGCAATCTATCACACCTGCGCCAGGAGCGGGCAGTCATGTGACCGCAAGTATGTGGTTTGCATACTTTGGTCCACATTCTAACTTTCCAACTAGACGTGCCCAGCCTCGCTGAATTCATTTGTATTGAATGAGGCCGCGCACGTCTAGCTGGCACGTGACTGCACGTATGAAAATAAAATACTTGCGGCTTCTCGCTTGCCAACTTCAAAACATTATCAAACATATGGCAGCCCAATCAGATACACTTAGCCAAGATGAAAGTTTTTATTAGGCCGGGGTCAGACATGCGAGAAACTTGCCTGAGTCTCACATGTCAATACCCGGCACTCGGGACCTGTGCGTGCGGCTACATAGAAATATATGCAGCTGCACGCTCCCGTCCGAGTGCCGGCGGCAAGTGCCGGGTATTGACATGCGAGACTCATGCAAGTTTCTCGCATATCTGACCCCGGCCTAATACTCATAAAATTTTAATAAAAGACCACAGAATAGTAAATCAATAAAAATGCATGATACACCTGTCCTTCCATAACCCTGGGTTTCGCCAAGCAGCTTCTTCCTTGGGTTAGCCGCATGTGTTTCATGGGCTTTGAGCTTCTTTTTTTATAATAATATAGGTGTTAACATATTCAATGTTTAACATCTCTAATTATTACAACAAATATAATGACAATTACAAAATCTTATACACATATTTTCATCATAAAACTGGAAAATCTAAGATCTACAATATAAAAATATAGACAAATGCCTCGTGTACATATTATTTCAACAGTCCCTAATCGTAGTAATTAAATATATATATATATATATATATATATATATATATATATATATATAAAGGTACAAAAACTCTCTTTCTTAAAAGATGTTTACTGTTAAAAATAGAAATACACAAAACCCCTTTTTTCAATATAGATGAAGTAATAAATCAGCTGAGATGAACTATTGAGTCTGCTTGAAGGGATTATCCATTTCACAGACAACCCCTTCTGAATCCCTATGTAAAATAGCGAGCCTTGTTCCAGCAGTGTTGGCACTGACTTTCTCAGAGATTGCGTAACATTAATATGTTATGCGATCCCTGCAGCCAATCAACTCTGTGTGTGTGCTGATTACACATTGTCCAGGGCAGTAGTTTGTTGACTTGCAAAACTGAGGAATAATCAAACAATGCGAGTTGCTTGCCTCACCATTCTGCCCCTTAACCTCTAGATGCTGACTTGAAGGACAGTTGTTAACTATAAAAAGAGGATATATGCCTCTGTAACATCATACAGGTATATATCCAGACATCCAAACAACCAGAGATTCTTTAAAGGACAGCAGCCAACACATCATGTCTCCATCATGAGGGACACAGATTTGTCATTCTACAGAATGCCACCTTAGGGGACCACAGCTCCAGCTGAAAGAATACTTATCTGCTACATTGACCATCGCTGAACCATGGATACGTTTAGGGTACTCAGGATTTGGACCCACCGGTCACCTGAGCCCCATGGATACATTTGTGAAAGCTAGGAATGGGACCTACCGGTCACCTGGCTCCATGGAGATGTTCGGAGAAGCCAGGTTGTGACCCTCCGGTCAACAGGCCTTGTACCTCAATGGACTGTCATCTTCCTCAGCTTGTCGTTATCTTCTCTCTGTGTGCGTGCCACAGGTAGGGTAGTTGGTCCTGGAAGCTCTGAAGTCACAGCTGCTCTTATCCCGGCAGGTCAGCGGAAAGGTGAGTCTCTGTAATTTTGCACCATCTTGGGTATTTTGCTGGGACTGTTCTATGTGTTATTTGCCTGTTTTGTGATTGAGTAAAGTATTGCCACACTGTTTTACCCTCACCCTGTATTGTCAGAGTAGCGTTACACCCACATTAACAGGAGAGCGGGTGTTCGGTGGGATGATCCCTGGTCCATGCGGTTTCGACTATTAGACCAGAGTGCCCGCTGACCCCTATGTCTCCACAATAGGGATCCCAAGTGGGAAACCCCCACTCTACGACATCTGTATGAAGTTAGAACGCATCTGTTGGACATCACACAGAGGTCTGTCGAAAGACCCCCTTTAACAGTATCTTCACAAAAGATCATTTCCAATAGGGTATCAATGTTGAATTTGCTGAATAGGAGAAACCCAACATGGACAACATTCAGGACTAATAAATTACTATTAGGTTGTATTTGGCTTAGCCAAGTGTTTTACTAAGATTTTAAATTACAAATAACTGAGCTAAATCTATAAAAGTCATGGTTTAATTAAAAGAAAAAAAGTTTACAAGCAATAAATAATACATCAATTTCCACAACGTTCAGTGTCCAGCGGCCATACGTATTCTTTTTAATTTTGCATTTCCTCCCGTTCTCATTTCTCAACTGCGAAAAACATAGTGCACAATAATTTAGAATCTGGAGAAATTCTCCAGGACAGGTATTGATATTTCATGCAACACAACTACATTTGTTTTAAATTATTCATAGGAAATAAGAAGCTTCGTGTCCCCACAGGACTCTTAAAAGTTAATTGTCTGAAAGTTGAAACAAGTTTATGGAGGAATTTAAAAGGGAATTAAAGCTTTTAATTCTAATAATGTTGTACATTAGTGACCAGACAAACATGGAAGAAAGAGAAATATCTGTCTCAGAAGGACCCCGATACTGTGAAATTGGAGAATGCAGAGGAGTCAAGTTTAGATATAAATTTTTTTGCAAACACAGTATTAGTCCCAGTGCTTGTGCTGTACCCAATATTAACTTTTAGTTACATAGTACCAACATATTCCGCAGCAGTTTACAATACAGACGATACGTGTATTAACAATAACAGACATAACGTATAATTGAACATATCAAACAAGAGAAGTGAGGGCCCTGCCCACAGGAGCTTACAATTTATGCGGAAATAAGGGTGATAGAAAATAAGGGTATACTTGTAAAGACTGATTAGACACCATCCAGTATCTATGTATGTACTACAGATTAGCAAATCAATTTTATGCACATAGAATTCAATTTTTTTTTATAAAATTTGCAGGTCCCACTGAATCAATTTGTGCAAATTTTCAAAAAATGCGACCCCCTTTGCCTTTTTACAAATTGCAGAAAATTGCATCATCCACAGACCTTAGGTACTATGCTTTCAGCTATCACATGGTAAAGCCTAGCCAATCAGAAGGGGCTATCATAGGCTGTATGAAAGCTTAGGCAGGGAATGCAGCAGCCATTGTAGGCTGATTTTGAATAGTAAGAGGACATCAGAGCTCACAGCTCAGCAACAGAGATAGGAAGAGATAGCCTTGAAACTTTGACCAAATACTCCAGACAGTAATGTATTTTACAACTGCAGCAGTGAAGAAGATGAGTGTAGTAGTCTGTGAATAATAGTGAGATTCAATTGATAGAAATAAGAGAGATAGGAGAGGGTCCAGCAATAGTGCCAGACTTGGTGTGATTGATCAGTGGTATGGTATTGTCACGATCCACTTTTGGATCTGTGGCAGATCTTTCTTTCCATATTAAAACCTTTTTCCTTTCAGGCCATCAGGGGTTAATGTCAGTCTTTTCCCCTGGTGGCTGCTGGTGTAATTACATTGCTGCTGACTTGTCAGGAGAAGGCGGTGACCACTCCCACCATCCTTTAAAAGGTCACCTGAGGCTCAGCTGGCTGTTTGTGATATTTCTGCCTTTTGGAGACCAACCAAGCTGGAGTCAGGAGCTTGATAAGCGCAGTGGTGCTTCTGCTATTTCCCTGATCTGGTGCCTTACTCTGCTATGCGGTGCATTGCAGCAGAGAAAGCTACGTTTTGTTGTTTTGTTTATTTAACCCCTAGGTGTCTGTCTTTCCTTCCTTTGGTTATTTTGGTGTAGTTCCCTTTATTCCCTTTCTCACCTCCTGGGGAGGGGGTTGGGGGTTTAGCTCAGGGCTAAACAGGAGATAGGGACAGGTCGGTGACTTTTGCCTCACTACCTTCAAGTGTACCCCCAAGTTAAGGAAAGACAGGGCCTTCACTTAGCCTTAGGGACAGTTCAGGGCCCAGGTTCCTCGTCCCCTGTATTTCTATTACTGCCCCGTGACAGGGGCAGCAGGTATGTCACTCTCCACGAGAAACCTTACCCCTTAGACCTAAGTCTAGAGCCTCTCACCTAGCTTAATCAGTTCTCATACTTTGCACTGACGAGGGGCAATAGCCCAAAACACAGTGTCTGCAAATTGAGATACTGATTTGGCTTTTATCCTAAATCACATTGCAAGACTCGTTAAAGGGTTGATTGTGACTTGTAGGATCGCTACTTCCAACAGGTGGCGCTATAGAGTACAAGTCCTCTTTTTCTCTGTAGAGGCAATTTGCATACCTACAGTCATGGCCAAAAGTTTTGAGAATGACACAAATATTATATTTTCACATGATCTGCTGCCCTCTGGTTTTTATGTGTTTGACAGATGTTTTTATCACAGACAGAAATATAATAATTGCAAACATATGAGTAACAAAAGCTTATATTGACAGTTAGAATGAGTTAATGCAGCAAGTCAATATTTGCAGTGTTGACCCTTCTTCTTCAGGACCTCTGCAATTCTCCCTGGCATGCTCTCAATCAACTTCTGGACCAAATCCTGACTGATAGCAGTCCATTCTTGCACAATCAATGCTTTGATTTTGTCAGAATTTTTAGGTTTTTGTTTGTCCACCCGTCTCTTGATGATTGACCACAAGTTCTCAATGGGATTAAGATCTGGGGAGTTTCCAGGCCATGGACCCAAAATCTCTATGTTTTGTTCCCTGAGCCATTTAGTTATCACCTTTGCTTTATGGCAAGGTGCTCTGTTATGCTGGAAAAGGCATTGTTGATCGCCAAACTGCTCTTGGAGGGTTGGGAGAAGTTGCTCTTGGAGGACATTCTGGTACCATTCTTTATTCATGGCTGTGTTTTTAGGCAAGACTGTGAGAGGGCCGATTCCCTTGGCTGAGAAGCAACCCCACACATGAATGGTTTCAGGATGCTTAACAGTTGGCATGAGACAAGACTGGTGGTAGCGCTCACCTTGTCTTCTCCGAATGAGGCATTTTCCTGATGTCCCAAACAATCGAAAAGGGGATTCATCAGAGAAAATAACTTTACCCCAGTCCTCAGCAGTCCACTGCCTGTACCTTTTGCAGAATATCAGTCTGTCCATGATGTTTTTTCTGGAGAGAAGTGGCTTCTTTGCTGCCCTCCTTGAGACCAGGCCTTGCTCCAAGAGTCTCCGCCTCACAGTGCGTGCAGATGCACTCACACCTGCCTGCTGCCATTCCTGAGCAAGCTCTGCACTGCTGGTAGCCCGATCCCGCAGCTGAAACATTTTTAAGAGACAGTCCTGGCGCTTGCTGGTCTTTCTTGGGCGCCCTGGAGCCTTTTTGGCAACAATGGAACCTCTCTCCTTGAAGTTCTTGATGATGCGATAGATTGTTGACTGAGGTGCAATCTTTCTAGCTGCGATACTCTTCCCTGTTAGGCCATTTTTGTGCATTGCAATGATGACTGCACGTGTTTCTTTAGAGATAACCATGGTTAACAGAAGAGAAACAATGATGCCAAGCATCAGCCTCCTTTTAAAGTGTCCAGTGGTGTCATTCTTACTTAATCATGACAGATTGATCTCCAGCCATGTCCTCATCAACACCCACACCTGTGTTAATGGAGCAATCACTGAAAAGAGGTTAGCTGGTCCTTTTAAGGCAGGGCTGCAATGATGTTTAAATGTGTTTTGGGGGATAAAGTTCATTTTCTAGCCAAATATTGACTTTGCAAGTAATTGCTGTTAAGCTGATCACTCTTTATAACATTCTGGAGTATATGCAAATTGCCATTAGAAAAAGTGAAGCAGTAGACTTTGTAAAAATTTATATTTGTGTCATTCTCGAAACTTTTGTCCATGACTGTACCTACCAAGCATTCCTTAATACGCCCTTTTTGGCAAGCGTTGAATAATTGAGGTTGAAGAGATAGTCAAAAATTAATTATAGTGTTGTACAAAATGAAGTGTAAACAAAAAAGTGGAAATGGCAATAGGCAGGATATTATTGCTTTTATGCCCACACACTGATTACAAGCAAACAGGTCACAGGTGAGGATGTTACCTTTAGTAGCCATTCAAACCCATTTGTGTCAACTTCTGTGCATGTAATCAGGCCAAAATCACCAGGGTATGTGAACTTTTGATCAGGATCATTTGGATGTTTTAGGTTGTTTTTATCATAATTTAAAAGGAGAAAACACAGTAGTTTGAAAATAAATGGCTTCACCCAACCACTAACCATGAGTGGAGAAAAAGTTTTGGTGTTATCATTCATAAAAAAGTCCAAGAAAGCAAAAATTATGGTGGGGTATGAAATCTTTTGAGCACAACTGTATATATATACACTATGGGAATCAAGAAAAATATTTTTGGGGTAGTGCATTCTAGAAGACTGGTGCAGCATGAGAAAAGACTTGGAGATAGGAGTGAGAGGTTCAAATTATGGTGGATATTAATCATAAAACATATTAATCATACGACCAGCTCTACCCTTTCCTAGTGTATTCTCACCCATCCCTGCAGAGACTGTGAGCCCTCGCGGGCAGGGTCCTCTCTCCTTCTGTACTTGTGTGTCCCTTGTCCAGCACATGTTTATTGTACCTGTCTATATTTTTCCCCTTTTCATATGTAAAGCGCCATGGAATAAATGGCGCTATATAAATGTATAATAATAAAATAATAATAATAAATCTAAAGCAGACCAAAGAGCATGGGTAGCCTGGTAGATACAGATGAGGTAGATAATGTAAGGTGGTGCAGCATTGTGGAGAGCTTTAAGGGTAAATGTAATAAGCTCATAATCTATTTTGACCCAGGTGGGTAACCAGTGCAATGACTGGCACAGTGTAGAGGCATCAGTGTAGAAGCTGGACAGCAGTATGAACCTGACTGCGGTAGTTCGAGATAGAGTCTGCTTTCTTATAGAGTTCATATAAAATTCTATGTTATGACTTTAGATCTGGTGCTTACTGGGTTCTCACGAAATGTCTTCCAAAACCTCTCCACCCATTTTCGTTAGTTTTTTTTCCCTTAATAATGGTCTTGGACCCCTTTGTTGGGCACATCAGATACATCAAACTGGAATGTTGTAACAGGATGTCTTTGCACTGAAATTGCAGCAATGTCTCTGCATCACGTAGACAGCACAAAACTCTGCCAATCCCTCTATACCCAAAATACTGTATAAGACCCAAATCTGTGACTGGTTATATTATAATTTAGTAATTTAATAAAATAGTAACTAAATTTTATGCATCAGTCGAACACAAATTTGATGTGTGTATGAATTTACATGCATCACATCACTAATCTCAGTAATCATATCAATATATTACACCTGCTCAGTCTTCTTCCCTAGAGTCTTCTTCATCAGAGTGTGGAAAAGCCTTTAATTTGACTTTCATGAGTTCTGGGCAGCACAAAATGCCGTTTCTTTCTATTTTTGTTTTTAGAAATCTATGACAGAATTTTTGCCTTTTCCGTTTTATGGATTGAAATTGTCTGAACTGTATATTTCTAATTAATTATTTGTAGGAATCGCCTGCTGTGTCTTGCAGTAGAACAGAAATCATGATGTAACATGACTTTAAAGGGGTATTCAGGGCTGCCAACTATCCAGAAATCCTGGATAATCCCTATAATAGGGCACCTTTTCCCTCTGTCAGTAAAAAATATATTTGATGCTTTCGTAATTTTTGTAGGTGGTGGCTACAGCAAATGATGGTGAACTCAGACTGGGGAATAAGGTCAGGTAAATAATGATAAATTGAGACTGGGGATGCGGTACAAATAATTATAAATTGAGACTGGGTGATGGGTACACCAAATAGTTATGACTTGAGACTTGGGTGGGTACAGCAAATAATGATGAATTGAGACTGGGGGGTGGGGACAGCAAATAATAATGAACTGAGACTGGGGGGTGGGGTAAAGCAAATGATTATGAATTGAGACTGGGAAATGGGGGACAGCAAATAATTTTGAATTGAGATGCAATAAGTTCAGGGGTCAGGGTTGCATTATATTGTTTTTATTCATCTGACATAGTGTAGAAGTTGGGGAAAAAGTGTGGAATGTGTTCTGGAAGCGGTGCTCTAGATAACTGTGTTATTTTCTGCAGAGACGCATCCTGGCTGGAAAAAATGATGGCGGTTTGCACTGGATGAAGAAGAAAAGCAAAGATGAAGGACTTCAGCTAGAGAAATCACTAGTGAGTTAGTGTATTACCTGTACACTTACACTATATACTACATACAGGGCTCCTGTGCATAATGTCACTGGTTATCTGTACACTGACACTATATACAGCGCTCCTGTGTGTAATGTCACTGGTGATCACTGTATTACCTGTACACTGTTTACAGACCTCCTGTGTCTAATGTCACCAGTGATCACTTTATTACTTGTACACTGACACAATACACTATATACTATGTACAGAGCTCCTGTGTATAATGGCACTGGTGATCCCTGAATTACCAGCCCACTATGTACAGAGCTCCTGTGTATAAGGAGGTATATAGTGTATAGTGTACAGGTAATACAGTGATCACCAGTGACATTTCACTGGTGATCACTGTATTACCTGTACACTATACACTATATACAGAGCTCCTGTGTATAATGTCACTGGTGAGCACTGTATTACCTGTACACTGACACTACATACAGGGATCCTGTGTTTAATGGTGAGTTAGTGTGTTACCTGTACACTGACATTATAGACTTTATACTATGTACAGAGCTCCTGTGTCTAATGTCACCAGTGATCACTTTATTACTTGTACACTGACACAATACACTATATACTATGTACAGAGCTCCTGTGTATAATGGCACTGGTGATCCATGAATTACCAGCCCACTATGTACAGAGCTTCTGTGTATAATGTCACTGGTGATCATTGTATTACCTGTACACTATACACTATATACAGAGCTCCTGTGTATAATGTCACTGGTGATCACTGTATTACCTGTACACTGACACTACATACAGGGATCCTGTGTTTAATGGTGAGTTAGTGTGTTACCTGTACACTGACATTATAGACTTTATACTATGTACAGAGCTCCTGTGTATAATGTCACTGCTGATCACTGTATTACCTGTACACTATACACTATATACAGAGCTCCTGTGTATAATGTCACTGCTGATCACTGTATTACCTGTACACTATACACTATATACAGAGCTCCTGTGTATGTCACTGCTGATCACTGTATTACTGTACACTATACATATATACAGAGCTCCTGTGTATAATGTCACTGCTGATCACTGTATTACCTGTACACTAACACTATACACTGTATACTATGTACAGAGCTCCTGTGTATAAAGGCACTTAAGGTAATATTAGTATTGTAGGATTTTTTTTTATTAACGATCAGTATTGTAGTATTCGATCACTATGGGGTGGTAATATGTGGTTTGGTCATGGTGTGGCGATATTTGTTCCTTGTATGTTGTCTAATTAAGTCACTATGAGGTGATAATATGTGGTCTGGTCATAGTGCGGTGGTATTTTTTCCTTGTATGTGGTATTATTCAGTCACTATGTGGTGGTAATATGTGGTCTGGCCATGATATGACAGCATGTGTTTCTTGTATGTAGTATTATTGATTACTTTAAAAAATATATGTGACACATTCCCTTAAAGAAAACTAAATTAAAATATACCTAAAAGGAGAATTAGGTATTTTAACAAATGTTTATTAGGTTAGAGTAGAGAAGGGCCCGGCCAAAAGAGTCCACCTTGTTGTGCAGGCAGGCTTTAAAAATCTTTTGGCCAAATCAAAAGCTGATTTTTTATGTATGTGATATGGCGCTCGATGGGAACTGTTAACGTGTGATTGGTGAGGACATAGTACAGAAGTGGAGTTTTTCCAAGAGTGAAAGTTTCAAGGGGTAGAGGCATAGCTGAGGTGGAGCCTGGCAGAGTCTCAAGGGGGCCCGAAAATTTTGTCAGTATGTAGCACTGAAATTCCTGGTGGCAGCTCTGACTGTAACACATTCAGTAATCAGTGTTTTTTCTGGAGTGTGTGCACTGTTATCACTGTATTTATCTGTAGATATAACAGGGTATTTGAACAAGCACACTGCTCCGGACAGCAAGAGAGCAGAGAGAAAGCTGTTGGCTGGTGATTTATAACTGCATCTCTTCAGAAGATGGGAGGGATGTGATCAGCTGACTGCTATATAGAAATAAATGAGATAGAGAGAGGTGGCTAGGATGTTAAGCGTTAACCCTTCTCATGAAATGCAATTAAAGCACACTCTCCACCAGGGTCTGGGAAGGCACTAGTGCCCAAGATCCATGGAAGCTAACTGTACCCTATAAAAGATAAAAGCGACTGATTCAAGAGAATGACAGCAGATAGAAAAAGCAAGTTAATTGCAAACTTGCTTATTTTCATGCTAACAAATTAAAGCAATTTAAGAACTTGAGAATAGCCCTTTAACGGTATTCTCGAATTAGGAATTTATTGATTTTGATACATTCGGCACATTCCCATTTCTTTTTTAGCCAGTGATCTTGCATTATTTAGATGTTTGAATTTAGTGACCTGAAATTTCTGCAGGTCAAAATCTAAAGTGTAAATTCAGGGATTGCTAACTTGTATTGAATGGTGACCAAAATAGAGGATAAGGGTCAATTTAAAAAAATTGAGAAATTATAGTTTTATAAGTAACTTTAAAGTACTTCTATGGAATATTAAAGTTTTTTTGCTATCACAATATAAATCCCTCTAATGCTTCATTTTAGAGTGTCAATTGATTTTTGAAGCTTACTGCTAATGGTACCTACTAAACTGCATGGTGTAACATCTATGTCTGGACAGGCTTCTAACTCTCCATTATTTAACTGGAAATGTATTTTCTAAACCAGACAACACCTTGTAATGTTTGACGCTGCATGAGCGATTCCTGTTTTGTCCCATTTTGGTCTGATCCTCCACAATAAGAATGACATATTAGTATTATTTAGACGCTTCCATATTTTTTCCTTGATACCTTAGCGAGTCAATGTTAAGATCCTTGAGAGGTTCAATATAATCACCTCTTCCTCTTTTTACAGCTCCTTGTATACCGGCTTTATATTTTAAGACTAACATTTTGTGTAACCTTGCCAGCAGGCATTTCGTTTCTTGTGCGCTGATTGTATTGATGTAGACACAGGTTGGGATTCAAGGATATTCATAATACACAGAAAGAGCATACACAGAAGAATAGCAGACATACAACGCAAAGAAAGACTACCAACTTATAACCTGACTTCACAAAGGAAAAATAATTATATCCTTGGACTCATTGAAACCCCTACAAAGATGCCCATAGACCATGACATTATGCACCGTACTTCTTTTATACCGGATTGTAGACGTATTGAATGCTATCAAATTCACTGGTTCTAAAAAAAAATTCAATATAAGCATCTGATATGTGATAGTAGAATTATGCTTGATTATTTGTGCTACCTTAATTGAGGTTAATTCCTATAAAACTTTCCTGTAACAGCATGCAGACACAGTATAGCCTCATGCTCATGGCAGAGCCTGCAAAGACCATAATCACGCCGTATGTTGCCATATGGTGCTCTGTACAGTGCCATATTACAAGGATGGTTCTGGATCATACCGTAAGCTCCCATCTATATTAGTCCCTGTTAACCAAAAACCTGCTAGAGTCTATTTCTATAAGTATTTGCTGTGTATTCTTTTTCCTATTAAGTGCTGTTTGTAGGTGCCGCCATATAGGTAAGTTCAGAATATGGCCAATGCCACACAGTCACCTAGTTCACTGGAACAAATGGCTGATAAATAGAGGTGAGTGAACCGGAACTGTAAAGTTCGGGGTTTGTATCGGTGCTGAACTCTAAACATGGACTTCTCCTGGAAGTCAGTTTTACAGTTCGGGAATCCGGGGAGGAGAGATAGATTTTTTCCAGCTCCATAGTTTGGGTCACCATTGATTTTTATGGGGTTCGGGTTGAGGTACAAGTTCAGGTACAGTTCGGTTGATCCCGATGAACTTGAACTTCCACAAGTCCGCTCATCTCTACTGATAACTTAAGTTATACTAAAGGGCTAAAATCACCATCCATGTTACCTGTCCTTTACAAGCAAACAAACCCGTGTTTTATCAGTTTGAATGAAGACACTACGAAAGACCAAACATGATCCTCCTACATTGTCCACCTTGTTGGAATCAAGTAAGATGAGATAGCAAACACCTTTGATTCTGATTATTCAAGGATTTAACATACTATTCTTGTGATGATCAAGTCACAAGACTTGATCATTATGACTTGATCTTTACTGCTTGATCATATAACTTGATCTATTATTCAATCATAGACTGATCTTACTGCTTATCTTTATTACTTGATCATTATGACTTGATCTTTATTACTTGATCATTATGACTTGATCTTTATTACTCGATCATTATGACTTGATCTTTATTACTCGATCATTATGACTTGATCTTTATACTCGATCATTATGACTTGATCTTTATTATTCGATCATTATACTTGATCTTTATTATTCGATCATTAAGACTTGATCTTTATTACTTGATCATTATGACTTGATCTTTATTACTCGATCATTATGACTTGATCTTTATTACTCGATCATTATGACTTGATCTTTATTACTCGATCATTATGACTTGATCTTTATTACTCGATCATTATAACTTGATCTTTATTATTCGATCATTATGACTTGATCTTTATTATTCGATCATTAAGACTTGATCTTTATTACTTGATTATTATGACTTGATCTTTTACTGATCATTATGACTTGATCTTTATTACTAGATCATTATGACTTGACCTTTATACTTGGTCATTATGACTTGATCTTTATTACTCGATCATTATGACTTGATCTTTATTACTCGATCATTATGACTTGATCTTTATTATTCGATCATTATGACTTGATCTTTATTACTCGATCATTATGATTGATCTTTATTACTAGATCATTATACTTGATCTTTATTATTTGATCATTAAGACTTGATCTTTATTACTTGATCATTATGACTTGATCTTTATTACTAGATCATTATGACTTGACCTTTATACTAGATCATTATGACTTGATCTTTATTTATCGATATTAAGACTTGATCTTTATTACTGATCATTATGACTTGATCTTTATACTAGATCATTATGACTTGATCTTTACTACTCGATCATTATGACTTGATCTTTACTACTCGATCATTATGACTTGATCTTTATACTAGATCAATTATGACTTGACCTTTACTATTTGGTCATTATGACTTAATCTTTATTACTCGATCATTATGACTTGATCTTTATTACTAGATCATTATGACTTGATCTTTACTACTCGATCATTATGACTTGATCTTTACTACTGATCATTATGACTTGATCTTTACTACTTGATCATTATGACTTGATCTTTACTACTCGATCATTATGACTTAATCTTTATACTTGATCATTATGACTTGATCTTTACTACTTGATCATTATGACTTGATCTTTACTACTTGATCATTATGACTTGATCTTTACTACTTGATCATTATGACTTGATCTTTACTACTTGATCATTATGACTTGATCTTTACTACTTGATCAAGTCATACATCATTCCTTGTGTCCATATCTCAATTTTATCAATAAAGTACAATGAGCAGACTTTAGTCTGGCCCATTTGAGAATCATAGAACCAAATAAAATGTTCAAGATCCCAAAAGTCTAAAGATATCAAAATTTTCTGGTGACTGTTTCGATAAGAGAGAGCCTAGAAAGCCATTACATGTGCCTGTTGTCTTTTTCTGTTTGTAACTGATTAGTATCAGCCAGTATGTTCCAGTCAATTTTGGTCATTGTCTTGGTGGGACAAAGTGTAGGCAGTTGTATAAGGTGCCATTAAGTGTAGGGGTCCAATTTTTAGATTTTTTTGTAAAAGTATCATTTGGTACTTAACAGTTAATTACTTTTGCAAAAGAGAAAGACAGTTTTAGATGAGGAATTATCAAGCCCTTTGAAATAATGAAGATCTGAAAAATTCCAAAGTAACGAAAATATCTGGTGTCTGGGTCAAGGCGGAAAGGCACAAAAAGTCATTGACTTAACCAAAAAGCCCTATAAAACACCATTCATCTGGTTCACTCTCCCAGTGGTGGGCAAGACTTAGGCAGCATAAGCAGTTGCCCGAGAGGCACCATTGAGCAAGAAAGTGGTGATCGGTAGCGGTCCGATATCTGGGACCCACATCGATTAGCAGAAAGAAAACCTTGATGAACCAGAAGTGCACATGCTCGACTGCTACTCTATTAATTCCCTATGGGTCTACCGTGTGCTGCACTCAACTTTTTCCAGCAGTCCCATAAGTGGCAGGTTGGATCCATTTTGTAACAAGAATAAAAGTTATCTGTCGGACTCCCACCAATTAGTAAGTTATCACCTGTCCTGTGTTTTCTGAACTAATTTTTAAGTTATTATCACCTAACTTATTTTCACCAGACAACCCCTTTAGGTTTGGCATATGTCTATTTCTGTATACAACTGGTTAATATCAGCCATAATGACTCAACCAAACTTACTTATGATCCACCTGGTGAGACGAGATGTAGGCAATTACCTAGGGCGGCAAAGTCGGGACACAATTTAAAAAAAAAATAATACAGTGAGTTGCTTCAGTTGGACACCGATAGTACACTACCCTGAACTAGCTAGTCATCCATGATCAGGGGGCATACATCAACCGATTTATTCCAAATCCTTTTAGAATGAATCAACGAGCGCAAAAATGCTTGTTTATCCCTCTCCCTCTTCGCGCTGATGAATCTCGCTGTCTGAGTTTCTCCCTTTTTGGTTCAGCGTCTGCATATCACACAGGCATCATTTCTCTACAGCCTGTCAGAGAATGAAGTGAGGCTTCTTTGATAAGAAAACGCTAGTAATTACATATTAATAATTTAGGACAATTTCCAGAGAACGCCATCCTGCGTAATATATTTACTACAATGCCTGTGATCTTGATTCTCTTTTAAGTCTGCTCCATTATAAATATTGTTAGCATTCCTGCCTAATGGATGCACACTTCAGTTTCCCTTAAGGGCTTTGTATATGTAATAAAATATTGGTATATATAATTACACACTCTGCTTATGCTTTTATGTGAAAAGCACACTGTAGATCACTTCATTTACTGCACTGTAGTAATAAGCAGAATTATGACAGCGTCTCAACGACCGGCGAAGATTTAAACTGCAATTTATTGAGTTAATAAAAGCAAAATTCAGTATAAGCAGTGTAGATTTTAATACCTTACAGGAGCCTCATCTATTTCTTTCTACTTGGGATTTTATTGAAGATTTCGTGTTGACACCGCAGTCTTATCCTCTAGTTATTCTGTCGTGTAGCCTCACTCAGAGTCACGTTGACGGATGACCTAGTGATAACCAATATGATACCCAATGGGTTACCATCCATTCTAACTGTGATCTTATTAAGCCACTTGGGACAATAGAAACTTCTGATCTGCGCAATACTAAAGGTAAAGCAATGAGCTGCGGTTCACCGGATGTTTACAGTGTAATTCTGCACAATCTTTTTGGTTTAGGACTAAAATTATGTGTTGAATAATTTCCTCCAAAAATCTGTAACTCCCTGTGGAACATGATGGCGCTATATAAGGGAGTATAATATCAAATAATAATAAATATGTGGTAACCAAAAAAATACTATTACATTTTAAAAAATCAATGGCGTTGCTGGCATCAAAGATCAGAGGCTCTGGCTCAGAATTTCTTACCCACAGCCCGGAATCTCCAATCTCCGCCGAGCTCCATTTTGAATTGTGTCAGGGTCAATATGATGCCGATAGATGTTCAATCCCATCCACAAGCTTCCTGCCCCACCACTGCTGCTGGCCTGCACCTTACAAGATGTCAGCATCCCAGCACAGGCAGCGCCATGATTTCACTGCATTGTGCCACCTGCACCAACCACTATTCAAATGGGGCATTATGAGCTCTGATTGCAGCACTCAGGTGGTATCAGGGCATTATTACTATATGATAGAACATTTGGGGCAATATTTCTATATAAAGGGGCACTCAGAGATTATTACTATATAAGGGGCACTCGGGGCATTATTACTATATAAGGGGGCACTCGGGACATTATTACTATATAAGGGGGCACTCGGGGCATTATTACTATATAAGGGGACACTCGGACATTATTACTATATAAGGGGGCACTCGGGGCATTATTACTATATAAGGGGGCACTCGGGGACATTATTACTATATAAGGGGGCACTGGGGCATTATTACTATATAAGGGGGCACTTGGGCATTATTACTATATAAGGGGACACTCGGGGCATTATTACTATATAAGGGGGCACTCAGGACATTATTACTATATAAGGGGGACACTCGGGACATTATTACTATATAAGGAGGCACTCAGGACATTATTACTATATAAGGGGCACTCGGGACATTATTACTATATAAGGAGCACTCGGCATTATTACTATATAAGGGGGCACTCGGGTATTATTACTATATAAGGGACACTCGGGGCATTATTACTATATAAGGGGCACTCGGGCATTATTACTATATAAGGGGGCACTCGGGCATTATTACTATATAAGGGGGCACTCGGGACATTATTACTATATAAGGGGGCACTCGGGACATTATTACTATTAAGGGGGCACTCGGGCATTATTACTATATAAGGGGGCACTCAGGACATTATTACTATTAAGGGGATACTCGGGGCATTATTACTATATAAGGAGACACTAGGGGCATTATTACTATATAGGGGGCACTCGGGACATTATTACTATATAAGGGGACACTGGGCATTATTACTATATAGGGGGCACTCGGGGCATTATTACTATATAAGGGGACACTTGGGGCATTATTACTATATAAGGGGCACTCGGGCATTATTACTATATAAGGGGACACTCGGGACATTATTACTATATAAGGGGGCACTCGGGCATTATTACTATATAAGGAGACACTCGGGGCATTATTACTATATAAGGGGGCACTCGGACATTATTACTATATAAGGAGACACTCGGGACATTATTACTATATAAGGAGGCACTCGAGGCATTATTACTATATAAGGGGGACACTCGGGACATTATTACTATATAAGGGACACTCGGGACATTATTACTATATAAGGGGCACTCGGGACATTATTACTATATAAGGGGACACTCGGGCATTATTACTATATAAGGGGCACTCGGGACATTATTACTATATAAGGGGACACTCGGGACATTATTACTATATAAGGGGCACTCGGGACATTATTACTATATAAGGGGACACTCGGGCATTATTACTATATAAGGGGCACTCAGGACATTATTACTATATAAGGGGCACTCGGCATTATTACTATATAAGGGGACACTCGGGACATTATTACTATATAAGGGGCACTCAGGACATTATTACTATATAAGGGGACACTCGGGGCATTATTACTATATAAGGGCACTCGGGACATTATTACTATATAAGGGGACACTCGGGGCATTATTACTATATAAGGAGACACTCGGGACATTATTACTATATAAGGGGACACTCGGGGCATTATTACTATATAAGGGACACTCGGGGCATTATTACTATATAAGGGGGCACTCGGGCATTATTACTATATAAGGGGACACTCGGGCATTATTACTATATAAGGGGACACTCGGGGCATTATTACTATATAAGGGGACACTCGGGGCATTATTACTATATAAGGGGGCACTCGGGCATTATTACTATATAAGGGGACACTCGGGCATTATTACTATATAAGGGGCACTCGGGGACATTATTACTATATAAGGGGACACTCGGGCATTATTACTATATAAGGGGCACTCGGGACATTATTACTATATAAGGGGACACTCAGGACATTATTACTATATAAGGGGACACTCGGGACATTATTACTATATAAGGGCACTCGGGACATTATTACTATATAAGGGGACACTCGGGCATTATTACTATATAAGGGGACACTCGGGCATTATTACTATATAAGGGGACATCGGCATTATTACTATATAAGGGGACATCGGGACATTATTACTATATAAGGGGCACTCGGGACATTATTACTATATAAGGGGACACTCGGGACATTATTACTATATAAGGGGCACTCGGGACATTATTACTATATAAGGGGGCACTCGGGACATTATTACTATATAAGGGGGCACTTGGGCATTATTACTATATAAGGGGGCACTCGGGGCATATTACTATATAAGGGGACACTCGGGACATTATTACTATATAAGGAGACACTCAGGACATTATTACTATATAAGGGGACACTCGGGGCATTATTGCTATATAAGGAGACACTCGGGGCATTATTACTATATAAGGAGACACTCGGGGACATTATTACTATATAAGGGGACACTCGGGGCATTATTACTATATAAGGAGACACTCGGGGCATTATTACTATATAAGGGGACACTCGGGGCATTATTACTATATAAGGGGACACTCGAGGCATTATTACTATATAAGGGGCACTCGGGGCATTATTACTATATAAGGGGACACTCGGGGCATTATTACTATATAAGGGGCACTCGGGGCATTATTACTATATAAGGGGACACTCGGGGCATTATTACTATATAAGGAGACACTCGGGACATTATTACTATATAAGGGGACACTCAGGACATTATTACTATATAAGGGGACACTCGGGGCATTATTACTATATAAGGAGACAGTCGGGACATTATTACTATATAAGGAGACACTCGTGGCATTATTACTATATAAGGAGACACTCGGGACATTATTACTATATAAGGGGACACTCAGGACATTATTACTATATAAGGGGACACTCGGGACATTATTACTATATAAGGAGACAGTCGAGACATTATTACTATATAAGGGGGCACTCAGGACATTATTACTATATAAGGGGCACTCGGGGCATTATTACTATATAAGGAGACACTCAGGACATTATTACTATATAAGGAGACACTCGGGGCATTATTACTATATAAGGAGACACTTGGGGCATTATTACTATATAAGGGGGCACTCGGGACATTATTACTATATAAGGAGACACTCAGGACATTATTACTATATAAGGAGGCACTGGGGCATTATTACTATATAAGGAGACACTTGGGGCATTATTACTATATAAGGGGACACTCGGGCATTATTACTATATAAGGGGACACTCGGGCATTATTACTATATAAGGGGGCACTCGGGACATTATTACTATATAAGGGGACACTCGGACATTATTACTATATAAGGAGACACTCGGGGCATTATTACTATATAAGGAGACACTTGGGGCATTATTACTATATAAGGGGGCACTCGGGGACATTATTACTATATAAGGAGACACTCAGGACATTATTACTATATAAGGAGGCACTTGGGGCATTATTACTATATAAGGAGACACTTGGGACATTATTACTATATAAGGAGACACTCGGGGCATTATTACTATATAAGGGGACACTCGGGACATTATTACTATATAAGGGGGCACTCGGGGCATTATTACTATATAAGGAGGCACTTGGGACATTATTACTATATAAGAGGCACTTGGGGCATTATTACTATATAAGGGACACTCGGGGCATTATTACTATATAAGGGGACACTCGGGGCATTATTACTATATAAGGGTACACTCAGGGCATTATTACTATATAAGGGACACTCGGGGCATTATTACTATATAAGGAGACAGTCGGGACATTATTACTATATAAGGGGCACTTGGGGCATTGTAATTTTAAGGGGACACTTAGGGATAATTATTACTTAAAGAGGGCACTTAGGGCATTAAAACCTTGAAAGATGCATACAGAGAATTATTATTTTCTAGTAGCACAGTGGGTACATTTTTACTTTCTAAAAGACTATTAATTTTTGGGGCACTCTGTATCTGGCACACTGTCTGTGCAGCAATATTTTGTGGCGAGGGGGTAAATATAGTAACAATACAATTTTTGACGAATGGGGTTTATTGTTCCATGTTGTAGGCGCAGGCACAGAATCGAGGATAGCAGCAGGATGGAGAGTTTCTATGTGATGGAGGAGATGGTGCTGGAAATGTGAGAATTCAAAATTTGTCCTTTTTATAAACTCTACAGATTTGTTGTGGTTGGAAAAAGTTGTCATAGTGGTCTGGGCCAGATGGAACAGACGGAAAAAGTGAACAATCCATATCAAACTATATAATTGTACTATGATCTCTTATATGGATAGCAGGACCTTTATCTACCACTATATGGTCACTGTATGGGGTAATATTGCTCTTTTTAATTGTGTTTTTTTCTAATTTAGTAATAGTTTGGGCAGTTCTGTCATTATGTATTGGTAGGTGTATAGTGGTTTTATTGGTAATATGGGACTTCGCACAGTGTGTTTTTTTTTGTAGAGTACGGTAATAATATTTGGGCCTTGTATGGTGGCATTTTTGGTAATATTGGTCTTTTTATTGTTGTGTTTTAGTCTGTAGGTAATATTTAGTTCTGGTATACCACCAACACTGAGAGATATAGTAAAGATGTTTTTACTATACATGGCCTTCTTCTCCATGTCCTGCTCTATTTGATTGACGGATCTCTCCCATGTATGTACATAAGGAGTGACCTGTCAATCAACTAGAGCAGGGCGGGGAGAAGCTGTCTGAGGCCACATTGGACTAGTCAGGTCTCTTCTTATAGTCCTGACGAGCAATTCAAACTATGTATTCTTTGAAACGCTGCAGCGTTTCCGAGTAGACTGCAATGATGTAGCCAGGCTTTGATTCATGCTGGGTCCCTGATCTTTTAAGACCCACTTGATCCACCTGCAGGAGGAGCTGGTAGAAGACAGATTTAATTTTTCTTTAGTATGCACCCCCTAGTGGTAGCTGCCGGCTGATGGTAGGTCACTTTATGACTCTGTGAAAGTAAACAGGTGGATTTGGAGCTAAATATCAAAAAAATTGAGCTCTAACTCCTAAAAAAGAGGAGAGAATTTCATAGTGTATTAGAGCTTGGAGAATGACTAGGTTTGAAGGAGGTTGGTAACTTAATTTGGTGTCTAAGGGGTCTGTAGGTGTTACCTGTCTGAGTGCAACGCTAGGTGTGACATCCTTCTCTTTCTGCTCACTCTCTTTGTTCCTTTGCACATTGGATTGCCAAACATGTCTGAGATCATGATCCTTAGGTCTTAATATTCAGGTAGTTGATGCTACCGTAGACTGCCTTCATGCTCTTCCTAGAACTTCCTGACAAATCCAGCTGTGCTACATCACTAGCTAACTCAGCTATACCGCTGGCCAACTATGCCTTGGACACTGTGATAAACCAAACTCTGTTTCATTGCTGGGTGACTCTGCTACTCTATTGGTCATCTCTGGCTTGGATTCTATGACAAATCAAGCTCTGCATCATCACTGGGTAAACCTACTTTGTTACTCTGTCATCTTTATTTTGGACTCTGTTAGAAACTCAGTTCTGGCACATCACTGAGTTAACGCCGCTAGGCCAAAG
This sequence comes from Oophaga sylvatica, assembly GCA_033576555.1. NCBI lineage: Eukaryota > Metazoa > Chordata > Amphibia > Anura > Dendrobatidae > Oophaga > Oophaga sylvatica. The sequence continues at coordinate 117,281,139 of JARQOD010000007.1, forward strand.
GTCCAGTTTTGCCAGTGAACTTCTTATGTCACTCAGCTCTGCTTCAAAGGTCTCTTGATGGTAAGCTGGCTCTGCTTCTTTGCTATGTTATTCATCTCTACCCTGCTACATCTTGACTTGACTCTACTACATCTGATGCCGTAACTTCAACTCAACTTCATCGGTTCCTTTGAGTTCAGTTTTGCTCCTCCAGTTGCCATTTTGCCATATCAGCCACAGTTGCTCCAACTGGATCACTCTGCCGCACCAAGGGCACATGCCCATGCTGCATTAGAACTGCTTTTACGGACCAAAGGCTTTGAGGATCGGCATCAAATGGTGAGACATAACTATGGGGAGAAAAGATTGGACTGTTAGGTTGGAAAGGAAGAAGCAACAGTAGATGGTAAAAAGGGCTTGAGACCCCAGGATTAGGTTGGATCTTCAAATAGATCATCAATGTTAGATCGGTGGGGACACGACACTCGACTCTTCCACCGGTCTGATGTTTGCCGTAGATTGCAAACAGTATATGGAGTAACTGTAAGGCAGCATGTATGGCGTCTTCTGTAGGTGAATGTGGAGGAATTTAAAATGTACTAAAATGGAATTTTAGTGTTTTGGTCAAGTCAAACCTGACTCTTTCATACCCTAAAGGAAATATTTTATTAAATTTTGCATATAATTTTTGCATCAAAAAACATTATGAAGAGTAAAAGTCTGCTATTATAACAAGTGCTTGTTCACACCTTCACTTGGTCTGGCTTGCTGTGAGGTGTGATCGCAGACTATGGTCACACAGTGGAAAGCAGGTGGCCATATTGCAACCAAAAACAGTGCTGACACACAGTACAACGCGGTTCACAAACTGATTAATGGCCAAATATAAAGCCACTCCGAACTGCAGGTTAGCATAGTTTTAACGCACACTGTGGATATTCTGCCTGGATTTATGGACAGAAAATTAGCTGCGTATTACATTAGCACCCAAATGAATGAGATTTTATTAAACCTCATCCACACATTGTGGGAAAATATCCACACATGAATTACAATGTGGAGTGGAATCTAAATCCTCTGCATGTGATTTCTTTTTTCAAATGTTCACCATAAATATCAACCTTTGCAAATGCATGCTGTGAAATCTGTGGCAATCCCACAGCAAAATCTGAGATAAAATCCACATGCTGATTTAGCAAAATTTGTTACAGAATCCGTAAAGAATTTTTTATGTTCAAATATTTGTGAACTTCGCCTTGAGGGACGTTGAGACGAGCATATAGTTGATCTCTCTGTGTGCACAATGGACAGCTCACGGAGAGCACATGGATCCATTATAGCCAGTGTGCCAATGTAAGATGTTGTGCCAATGAAGATGAGATTCCTCAGAGCTGTGTGGCATTTGTGACCGTAGACTGCCTCCTACTGCCCAAACGGAATCCCGCGGAACCAATAAGAGGGGGAAGTTTTTCGAGAAGGTCTAGACTAGATGGAGCACCAGGTCAGTTGACATTCATGTTGCAGTTGCCCGATATTAAAGGCCGGAGTGGAAAAGCCGGAAAAGTTTTGGCGCCAAGGGGAGAGAGCAGCAGGATATATGCTTGGAGATATGCAGCTGCTGAATTAACTGAATGCATTTGGGGGACCAGACCAGAGGGTTGCGCTGCTCATTCAAGTGAGATTCAGACTGCGCCAAGCAAGATCCATGGACCAGACCACGCCTGTCAAGACCCGAGGCCCAGCCCTGTGTGAGTAAATATCCGTGAACCAGACCACATCGGTCAAGACCTGAGGCCCAGCCCTGCGTCTGTCAAGATCTGGAGACTGGACCAAGACTCAAGGCCCAGCTCTCATCCATCCGAACCCAATGGATGGCCATCACAGGTCAAGCACGGAAGATCTGGAGAGGACCCTAATCTGGAAGTGAACATCTGCGGCAGTGACAAGAAGGTGCGAGTGAACCGGGCCATTACTTTTGACATTGACGTATGGTATGGGGATCAGTCTTGTGTGGTGCAACAGACGGGGAGGGGACGGGTTAGTGTGCACGAAGCTCAGAGAGCATCGATAGACTTTTTCAGAAAAACTTGCGGCTTAGTGGGAAGAACTGAAGATCACCGCTAAGGCCTGGAGCATAAGGGGGATCGTTGTAGCGACACCCTTATTACTTATAGTGCATTGATAACAACTTTTCCATTATTGAATATTGTACTCTATAAATACCCTGTTCCACACGATTTACTTTCTGTTCAAATCAACCCCTTCCTGTTGTGAATGGGTTTGAGATGAGTTCTGAGCAGAGACTCCCTCTGGTGGTTACAAGCGGTACTGGTCTGTTCAGTGAGGATTGTGAGGACTGGGAATCAGGTGTTACTGACTGGTCTTATATAAGGGAGTCACCTTCCCATCAGGGTTGCCGGTGATCAATTGTTCTGGTCTGAATCCTTCATTCCTGTTTCCCTTGTAGCCTGCTGTGTCGTGTCTGCATCTCCTGCTAACAGATAAGACATTTTCTTCTTTTTGTTTTTGTGCTATATTTTTGCATTTTGTCCTGCACTTCTGTGGGGGCCTCCTGGTCCCCTTCGGGGGCTTTTGCCCTCTCAGTTTAGTTCAGCCACTGATGTTTGTACTTTTGCTTTTTCCAGTTTTTTCAGTGGCTGCTGTTTTGATTTTGTTACACCAGAGAACTAATTTAGGTGGTAGAGGTCGTGTGATCTCAGGTGATTTTGAAATTAGTAGAGTTGGTGCTTTTCAGGGTTTTCTGGGATTGCAGTAAGTACCCTTCCTATCCTTTTCTATTTAGTTAGTTTGGGCCCCAGCGTTTGCTCATACTATTTCTGTCTGTGTCAGTATTTCTTCTTGTCTAACCTCCATAACTTGTTTGGGGGCTTTCTATTATCTTTGGGGTTCTGCCCCGGGGCAGATAGCTTTTCTATTTCTATCTTTAGGTGTAGTTAGTTTCTCAGGCTGTGACGAGGCGTCTAGGACCAACGTAGGAACGCTCCACGGCTGCCTCTAGTTGTGGTGGTTAGTCAGGGTACTGCAATCTCATAGATTCCAACTGCTCTGGTGTATTGCCTTTTTTACCTGCACTCCTCAGCTACCGAAACATAACAGTATCACCGGCCCAAAAATTGAAAATTGTATGGTACTCACAGAAGGGAAAAAATATTGTGAAAGAAAAAAGGTTGTCAGAGTTCTCAGAGATATTTTTCTGTTTGTTGCATTTTTTCCCTCTGTATCTCTGGGTGCTGGGGAGGATCTTTTCTCTCAATGGAGTTTGCACAGTTGTCTGGCCGTGTGGATCAGCTTGCCACTGAGGTTCAGAGAATTGCTGCATATCTTGCTAGGTTGCCTGTTGTGGAACCTAAGATTCCCATGCCAGATTTGTTTTTGGGGGATCGAGCTAAGTTTCAGAATTTCAAAAATAATTGTAAATTGTTTTTTGCCTTAAAATCTAAGTCCTCAGGGAACGCAGCGCAGCAGGTTCAAATTATCATCTCTCTCCTGCGCGGCGATCCTCAGGATTGGGCTTTTTCCCTGACACCTGGGGATCCTGTTTTGAGTGATGTTGATGCATTTTTTCAGGCTTTGGGGTTATTGTACGATGAGCCTAATGTCACTGATCAAGCTGAAAAAGCCTTGTTGGCATTAAATCAGGGGCCTTATGACGCTGAGTTATACTGTCAGAGATTCCGTAGGTGGGCAGTCCTGACCAAATGGAATGACGACGCTTTGGCAGCCCTTTTCCGGAAGGGTCTGTCAGATAATGTAAAGGATGTTATGGTGGGATTCCCTGTCCCCTCTGGTCTCAATGATTCTATGTCATAAGCGATTCAAATTGACAGACGTTTGCGTGAGCGGAGAAGTATGCGTGGAATGGTGTTGCCTTGTGAACCAGCTTCTGAACCCATGCAGTGTGATAGAGTGGTGTCTGGGGCACAGCGTCATGAGTTTCGAAAGCGCAATGGGTTATGTTTCTACTGTGGTGATGCCTCTCATGCTATTTCAGTCTGCCCTAAGCGGGGAAGACGTTTTGCACGCTCAGTTGTCTTGGGTAGTGTTCAGACTAAGTTTTTATTAACTGTCACTCTGATATGCTCTCTGTCCTCATTTTCTGCTCAGGCTTTCGTTGATTCTGGAGCAGCTATTAACCTGATGGATTATGATTTTGCTAAACGTTGTGGGTTTCCCTTGATACCCCTACAGAAGTCTATTCCCCTACTGGGGATCGATTCTACCCCTTTGGCTGAGAATAAACCCCAGTTTTCTACTCAGGTGATAATGAGGGTTGAACCTGATCACCAGGAGTGCTGCAAATTTTAGGTTCTGTATAATCTGCATGACATTATCGTGCTGGGTTTCCCTTGGTTACAGTCTCATAATCCTGTTTTGGATTGGAAATCTGTGTCTGTAACCAGTTGGGGCTGCCAATGTGTTAATACCAACACTCCTGTTTTTTCTGCCTCCCCCCAGGCTCAGGATGTTCCTGACTTTTTGATTGATTTTTCTGATGTGTTTAGCGAAAGTAAATCTGCATCCTTGCCCCCCCATAGGAGCTATGACTGCGCTATTGAATTAGTGCCTGGTAGTGAATTCCCTAAAGGTCGCCTTTTTAACTTGTCTGTACCTGAACATGACGCTATGCGGTCTTATATCAAGGAATCATTGGAGAAGGGTCATATCAGACCATCCTCTTCACCCTTAGGTGCCGGTTTTTTCTTTGTGGCCAAAAAAGATGGTTTATTAAGGCCGTGTATTGATTATCGTCTCTTGAACAATATTACTGTGAAATATCAATACCCGTTACCCTTGATTTCCGACCTGTTTTCCAGGGTGAAAAACGCTACTTGGTTTACCAAGCTTGACCTCAGGGGGGCATATAACCTTATTCGCATTAAGCACGGCGATGAATGGAAGACGGCATTCAATACCCCTGAAGGGCATTTTGAGTACCTAGTGATGCCCTTTGGGCTCACTAATGCTCCTTCCGTCTTCCAGTCCTTCATGAATGACATTTTCAGGGATTTTGTGGATAAATTTCTGATTGTTTATTTGGATGATATCTTGATTTTTTCTAATGACTGGGACTCTCATGTGAAACATGTTCGGACTGTGTTCCAGATTTTGAGAGAGAATGCTCTGTATGTGAAGGGATCAAAGTGTCTTTTTGGCGTACAGAGGATCTCATTTCTGGGATTCATTTTGTCCCCATCTGTTATTGAAATGGACCCGGTCAAGGTTCAGGCCATCTGTGATTGGGTCCAACCTACTTCATTAAAGGCTCTTCAGAGATTTTTGGGTTTTGCCAATTTTTATCGTAAATTTATTGGTAATTTCTCGGTTATTGTTAAACCATTAACTGATTTGACCAGAAAGGGTTCTGATGTGGTGAATTGGCCTCCTGAGGCAGTCTCTGCGTTTCAGGAACTTAAGCAGAGATTCACTTCTGCTCCTGTTCTACGGCAGCCTGATGTTTCTCTGCCATTTCAGGTGGAGGTTGATGCCTCTGAAATTGGGGCAGGTGCCGTTTTGTCCCAAAAAGATCCAGAGACCTCTAAAAGTAACCCTTGTGCCTTTTTCTCTCGAAAATTTTCTCCTACTGAACGTAATTATGACGTGGGTAATCGGGAGTTATTGGCCATGAAGTGGGCTTTTGAAGAGTGGAGACATTGGCTGGAGGGAGCCAAACATCAGGTGGTGGTCCTTACGGACCATAAGAATCTGGTCTATCTGGAATCTGCCAAGCGACTCAATCCTAGACAGGCCAGGTGGGCCTTGTTTTTCACACGTTTTAATTTTGTGGTTTACTTTCTTCCTGGCACTAAGAATGTTAAGGCGGATGCCCTCTCGAGGAGTTTCCTTGCGGACTCTCCTGAGTTATCTGATCCTTCTGTTATTTTGAAAGAGGGTGTAGTTCTTTCCGCCATCTCGCCCAATTTGAGACTTGCTCTGGAGGGGTGTCAGGAGGATAGGCCCGAGTGCTGCCCTGTTGGAAAATTGTTTGTCCCGGACCAGTGGAAAAAGAGTGTGATGTCTGAGATTCATTGTTCCGCATTGGCTGGGCATCCCGGAATTTTTGGTACCAGAGACTTGGTTAGTCGGTCCTTTTGGTGGCCTACCTTGTCTCGTGATGTCAGGGAATTTGTGCAGTCCTGCGGGACTTGCTCTCGCTCCAAGCCTTGCTCTCGCTCTAGTGGTTTGTTGATGCCATTGCCTGTGCCCAAGAGACCATGGACCCATATCTCTATGGATTTCATTTCCGACCTTCCTGTTTCTCAGAGAATGACCACCATCTGGGTAATTTGTGATAGGTTTTCCAAAATGATACATCTTGTGCCATTACCTAAGTTGCCTTCCTCCTCTGAATTGGTGCCGTTGTTCCTTCAGCACGTGGTTCGTTTACACGGCATTCCTGAGAACATTGTGTCTGACAGAGGAGTCCAGTTTGTTTCCAGATTTTGGAGGACTTTTTGTTCTAAACTGGGTGTTCAATTGTCTTTCTCCTCGGCATTTCATCCTCAGACCAATGGTCAAACTGAGAGAACAAACCAGACATTGGAGACTTATCTTAGATGCTTTGTGTCTGCTGATCAGGATGACTGGGTCTCTTTTTTGCCTTTGGCTGAGTTTGCTCTTAATAATAGGGCTAGCTCTGCCACTTTGATGTCTCCGTTTTTCTGTAATTCTGGGTTTCACCCTCGATTTTCTTCGGGACAGACGGAGGCTTCTGTCTGTCCAGGTGTTGACTCTGTTGTGGAGCGTATGCAACAGATTTGGGACCAGGTAGTGGAGAGGTTGTCCCTCTCTCAGGAGAAGGCCCAGCGGTTTGCTAACCGGCATAGGACTGATGGTCCTCGGTTTAAAGTGGGGGACTTGGTCTGGTTGTCCTCAAAGAATATTCCTATGAGAGTAGCATCTCCTAAATTTAAGCCTAGGTTCATTGGACCTTATAAGATCATTGAGATTCTTAATCCTGTTTCTTTTCGTTTGCTTCTTCCAGGGACATTTAAGATCCATAACGTGTTCCACAAGTCCTTGTTGAAGAGATTTGTTGAGCCAATGGTTCCTGCTGCTGTGCCTCCTGACCCTGTTTTGGTTGAGGGCAATCTGGAGTATGTGGTTGAGAAAATATTGGATTCTCGTTTTTCTAGACGGAAACTCCAGTATTTGGTTAAGTGGAGAGGTTATGGTCAGGAAGACAATTCTTGGGTGTTTGCTTCGGACATCCATGCTAGGAGACTCATCCGTGCATATCATAGAACTCATCCTGACCGACCTGGTTGCTCAAATGAGGGTTCGGTGACCCCTACTCAAGGGGGGGGGTACTGTTGTGAATGGGTTTGAGATGAGTTCTGAGCAGAGACTCCCTCTGGTGGTTACAAGCGGTACTGGTCTGTTCAGTGAGGATTGTGAGGACTGGGAATCAGGTGTTACTGACTGGTCTTATATAAGGGAGTCACCTTCCCATCAGGGTTGCCAGTGATCAATTGTTCTGGTCTGAATCCTTCATTCCTGTTTCCCTTGTAGCCTGCTGTGTCGTGTCTGCATCTCCTGCTAACAGATAAGACATTTTCTTCTTTTTGTTTTTGTGCTATATTTTTGCATTTTGTCCTGCACTTCTGTGGGGGCCTCCTGGTCCCCTCCGGGGGCTTTTGCCCTCTCAGTTTAGTTCAGCCACTGATGTTTGTACTTTTGCTTTTTCCAGTTTTTTCAGTGGCTGCTGTTTTGATTTTGTTACACCAGAGAACTAATTTAGGTGGTAGAGGTCGTGTGATCTCAGGTGATTTTGAAATTAGTAGAGTTGGTGCTTTTCAGGGTTTTCTGGGATTGCAGTAAGTACCCTTCCTATCCTTTTCTATTTAGTTAGTTTGGGCCCCAGCGTTTGCTCATACTATTTTCTTTCTGTGTCAGTATTTCTTCTTGTCTAACAGCCATTACATGTTTGGGGGCTTTCTATTATCTTTGGGGTTCTGCTCCGGGGCAGATAGCTTTCCTATTTCTATCTTTAGGTGTAGTTAGTTTCTCAGGCTGTGACGAGGCGTCTAGGACCAACGTAGGAACGCTCCACGGCTGCCTCTAGTTGTGGTGGTTAGTCAGGGTACTGCAATCTCATAGATTCCAACTGCTCTGGTGTATTGCCTTTTTTACCTGCACTCCTCAGCTACCGAAACATAACACCTTCCTATATTTTCACTCGAATAATAAATAGTTAAGCTAGTTTCTTCCGCTTTGTCCTTGTCTGCGTGTTGCATCCAGTGACCTGCTTATAGTGCACATGGCTGATTTTCCATGTTGAAGGATAGCCTGCCTGGGATAAAAAATTGCTGCCTGCCCTACTTTTATCCATTTTAAAGAAAATAATATTATATGTAATGTGGATGAGCACACAGAGCTGCCACAGAGTCAGGCATGTCTGCAATTTGCGACTGTAACTGGCCAAATTTTCAATACGGCCATCTGACCCTGGCCTTAGCGCATCAGATGATTCCTTTGTAACAAGTGTTAGCTGGACATGTTCAAGTCAGGTTTTCATCCACTGGATTTGATGGCAAGCAGTGATCTTTAGGATTCTTCAGTAGTAAAAATCAAAGCCAGAATTGAGTTCCGGTCAATAACCATGGCACCCTGCCGAAATGCGTAAGACCGGTTCTGTTCTGGATTTTTTTTTTTTAATAAAAGGTTGCTTTATGCTGAAATACTCCATCAGTTTTTTGACAAACTGAAGAAGTTGCCAAACTTTTAGCTTTGTGTAAGCTCTTTTTGGTCCTACGGTCATGCCACCACGGAAGGCGAGGGCATCATGATCTGTAAAGGCATAGTGTCAACCAGCATGAAGAAAATGCGTTGTCAGTTTTCCAGGCTAACAATCATAGCTCGTTACTATAACATTTCAATTGCTTGACCAAAGCGTTGTAATTGCCACCTAATAATGAGATATTATTACGCCAGTGTAAATATTACCAGGAAGGCGACGTTCAAGAGTAAAACGAAATTAGCAAATAAGCACTTTTTTTCCCGAACAATAACTCACGTGCCATATGTTTCCTTAATCTAAATCTGCCTTCGATGCTGAGCAGTCTATCTCCTCTCCGACAGGACCTCTGCACCAGAGAACATCTCACTCCCAAAAATGCCTGTAGGCCACTTTTTTTTGTTTCGACATGTACTGACATTTCATCATTTATGCGCAGCACATCATTACCGCAAAGCGTGCATAATGTATTGATCTAGTGTACCTCAGGAATAAAAATGCCACCCCACAGCCCTCTGCCACGAATGCAAAGCAGTAAACACAAGCTATTCTTAGGATGGTGAATCTCAAGAGCTGCGTCTTATTTAATACTGGAGACGTCCCCGTAGATTTGGGGGGTGGGAGATCAAAGCCTACCCGGTGAGCTTCTAAGACAAGAGAATCTTTTTGTTCACATTAGTCGAGCCACATCTAAACTTCAGTAGTCGCCGTCTGATACTTAAAACCACAATTATGATTCTTTTCGCTATCTTTTTTGTGTTTCTGAGGGCTAAATTTTGTCTAAGGAAATTTAAACAATTACTATGTCTTTGGCTTTCTATTCCCAAAAGTGGTCATGTAATTAATTATTTAACCCCTACAAAGCAGGGCAGGCGATAAAATGTTAATGTGTTTTCTTATGGAAATAATTGGGTATGTTAAAGGGATGACATTTATAGATAATGCATAGTGTTAGTCCTTGCCTCAATAATAATAGAAAGCTATAACGTACGTACTTATCTTGTTGGAACATCTCGAGAACCCAACCTCATGGCCATTAATGTATGTAAATAATTCATAGATGCTAACCCACATTATGATGGTCCCAATACTTTACATACCATTTCAAGGTATTGCACTTCCACCATTAAAATCTCTGAGAGGTGGAATAAATCATATCTGATGACAATGGCACCTGTTAAGGAAATTTTAGGCAGTAAATGAAAAGTCAGTTCCTGAAGCTGATAGATTGGAAGTAGGAAGAATGGGCAAGCATAAGGATTTGAGTGACTTCGACAAGGGCCAAATTGTCATGACTGGATGACTAGTTCAGAGAATGTCCAAAATGGTAAGACTTGTTGGGTCTTCTCGATATTCAGGAGTTAGTATGATCTAAGATAGAACATCGGTTAGAGCAGTGTTCCCCAACTCCAGTCCTAAAGGCCCACCAACAGGTCATGTTTTCAGGATTTCCTTAGTATTGCTCGGGTGATAATTACATCACCTAAGCAATACAAAGGAAATCCTGGAAACATGATCTGTTGGTGGGCCTTGAGGACTGGAGTTGGGGATCCCTGGGTTAGAGTCATTAGCATCCAAGTCTTATTGATGTGCTTGGGAAGCTAAACCTAGATTACCTAATCGAGACCACGAAGAAGATACTGCTGCACAAATTGGAGATAACTTCACTGCTAGCTATGATAGAAAGGTGTCAGAACACACATAGGACCACAGTTTGCTATTTATTTACCTACGTAGTCGCAGACCAGTGAGAATGCCCATGTTCACACCCGATCTAAGGTTCAATAACAGAAGTACCTATAATGGTCACGTCAGCATCCCAACTGGACCATGGAGCAATGAAAACAGCTGGTCTGGTTTAATAGATCACATTTTTTTGTTAAATCAAGAGTGTGGGAGTCAGTTACCTGGGGAAGAGATGGCGCCAGAATGTACCTTGGAAAGACAAGCTGGTGTAGACAGTGTGTTGCTTTGGACAATGTTCTACTGGGAAAGGTTTCCCAGTAGAACATTGTCCCAGTGGACAATGTTCTACTGGGAAACCTTTAGTCCTGGCATTCATAAGGATGTGACATGTAGCACCTACATAAATATTTTAGCAACAAAGTCCTTCAACGCAGTTGGATTCCTTAATGGCTGTGGCTTCTTTCAGCAAGATCATGCCCCATGCCACATTGTAAAAGATGTTCAAGAATTGAGAAGTATTGACAACAAGTTCAAAGTAAAGACTTGTCTGAATTTTCCAGTTCTCAATCCTGTCGAAGAATAATGTTCAGTGGTGCCATTACCATATATCCTGGAACAGTGGTCCATGTAAAATTATACAATCTTCTCAGAATATTGTGTGAGAAATTCTCTATAGAATTGTCTATAAATTAGAATAATATTAGCTGAACCAGTTCTTGTTTGAAACAGTGACCATCTAACGACAGGTCCACCCCAAATTTTTGCCAAATGTTAGTGGTCATAAGGACCATTGACTTTAGTGAAGCAAATGGAGTCACTTTGTGTTCTGTATGGCTCCATTTTTGGAAGTGTCTGCCTTTTTGAGGTGAGCACAAAAGTCTGTTTTTTGTTCCCACCTCAGAAAGACAAACACTGCCAAAAATGGGGTCAGACAGAACACAAAGTGACCCTGCTTCATTAAAGTAAATTTCCCTGTTTTCAGATATGACTGAATCTCATTTTTAAATGCTTCAGATGAAAGTCCTTATGGGGCCACTGTGGCTAAAGCTCATGTGAACCCAGCCTAATCTGATGTTTTTTGGATGTTTTTATTGACAAGTGAGCCCAAACCTTTCAGAGTATTTCTCTTCATTCAAGGTGGACCAAGAACTACTGGACAAACAGAACATAACCACCTCTGACGCGTTTGAGGTAAGCGAGGCCCTTAGGGTCCCGTCACACTCTTCAATGTCCCAGTGATCCCACCAACGATCTGACCTGGATGGGATCACTGGGATATCATTAGCTGATCGCTGGTGAGCTGTCACATGGGCAGACTCATGCGCAGCCCTTAGTTACCCGATATGTACATTGGATACCAGCTCGCTGATCGTTGGTCTCCCGCTGTCACACGCAGCGATGGCGCTGGCCAGCGGGACATCAACGATGAAAAAAGGTCCAGGCCATTCGACAACGATCAGCGATACCCAGCAAGGGGGTTGGTCATCGCTGCGTGTCAGACTAAGCGAGATCGCTGGCTAGGTCGCTGTTGCGTCACAAAATCGGTGATTCTTCAGCGATCTCACTTAGTGTGACGGGGGCTTTAGTCATAGCACGTGTGGTGGACACGGCCATCAGGTTTGAGATATACAGACTAGCCATTTATGAGTGACAGCTCAGTCTGCTCGTTAAACATCACTAACGATCTTATTAAATAGTAACAAATGTGTATGTGAGTGTTTGGCCGATGACTGTTAAAGAAATATCACCATATTAAGGCAAAGACTTCATGATCTCTATTACTGCACAACTGCAATGTCTGCAAAACCTCAAAGTTTTCTTCTGAGGGAAAAAGTTGGTCATCTTGGACAAGAACTTGTCTCATTTCTTCACTACTGAGTTCAAATGCTTCATTGTTCCACACTCTCATCTGCCACTCCTGTGGACCTGATATAATCTCCAATTAACCTCAAAAGTTCTGGAATGGAAGTGCATCATTGACACTTATATCTATTGTCCAAGAGACATATAGAAGACATGAATTAATACATATATCTTTGACTGCTGACTATCACCACCTTGAAGTCAAAGGTTTTACACTCCTATTGTATGCTCCTAAATGGGGCAGATTGGAAATTATGTTCATGCCTAAAACTGAGCAAAATTTACTACACATGTTGTTGAGTAAATATAAGAACGTTCTTTCAGTGGTCACCTAGTAGCTCAAAAATGGGTATCATAGACAAGCTCCATGGGTTGCCCTGGCCTTCACTCTCTAACCCCTGTATAGGGATCTGGATGTAAACAGGGACCCCTGGGCTGGAACCATGGAATAAGCTTCTGTTTGGTGGTGCAGGATGGCATAAGTGGTGAGGTAGCCGGGTCAGAACCAAAAGGGCAGGAAAAATACAAAATAAGAATGCGTAAGTATAATCGGAAACACAAACTGAGGTCAAAACAAGAAACAATGATACAACAATGAAGAAACGAACGGGACTGAGCCACTCGCAGAATGAATACGGCAGTGCCTGGTGACAGAAGAAGACATTGCAGGAACAGGTTCTGGTGAAAATGTGACAATAATGTTATGTCTAACTTTACAGTTATTTATGATGTATTGTTGGCACTTTTTTGACATAGAGGAAAATGGACATGACTCTAAAGAGTGTAGCTTAAAAGGCAACAAATTTTGCTGCTGTAAAGGTAGACTAAAGAGTCAATATATTGACAAGTTTATCATCCGGCATGAGCTTCTGTGTGCATTTTCAGATCGTCTAGACTAATAACTATAAAAATAGATAGCCTTGGGCCAAATGATGGTTTGACAGATGGTTGATAGAAATTCTTGGCCGTCTCTCTCACACACAGGAGTGCTTGATTTTCCGAGCGCTCCTGTGTTCTCTAGAGAGACCCGCTGTCAAGCTCCTCCTTACCTCAGGGAGAAAAAAAATCAGGCCTGCTGAATCTTTCAATTCCCTGAGATCATCTATTGGGGGAGAATTGATAGGTCCCCATACACATAATACTGTCGGCTGATCTCGACGATACCAACGCAATTGGCCAATGTTATGTTACCGTCTAATAATTGGACAAGATTATTGTATTTGCCCTAAAATGTCAAGGCAATCTTGAGGAGGGGGCTTGAGTCAGATGCTCCCGATTCATGAAGAGACATATGCCTGTTATGTTTCGGTAACTGAGGAGAAATAGCAAAAATGGTAATACACCAGAGAGGCTGGAACCTATTGGATTGCAGTAATCTGAACTAACCACACAACTAGAGGTAGCCGTGGAGCATTCCTACGTTGAGCCTAGACGCCTCGTCACAGCCTGAGAGATAACTACACCTAAAGGCAGAAAGATGAAAGCTATCTGCCCCGGAGCAGATCCCCAAAGAAAATAGGAAGCCCCCAAACATGTAATGGCGGTTAGACAAGAAGAAAGCATGGACATAGACAGAAAATAGAATGAGCAAACGCTGGGGCCCAATCTGTCTAGACAGAAAAGTACAGGAAAGAATTCTGACTGCAATCCAACAAAACCCTAACAAAAATACCAACACTTCTGATTGCCAAAAAAACCTGAGATCACACGATCTCATCCACCTAAATCAGATCTCTGGTGTAACAAACGCTATTCAGCAAATAAAAAGTAACAAAGGAGCAAAGCAAAAGTGCAGACAAAAACGGAGCACAATTGCAGCGCCAGACCCCCAAAAGGGGACAGGCTGCAGTCCACTGCAAGCAGCAAACCAGCAATGAAAATCAAACAGAGGAAAAAAAAAAACAGCAAACACTTATCTGAAGGAGAGCAGGAAACTAGCAGTGCTTCAAGCAAGACCAGTAGGAACAATTGATAACCGGCAAGGCTGCTGGGAACTCAGGCTACTTATATCCTACCATTCAGCGCCAGCTGAAGGCCATTCAGTAATCAGTTCATTACCCTCAGCAACCACCGGAGGGAGCCCCAGCTCAGAAGCCTCCTCCAGCATATTCGCAACATATGCCCCATCATGAACCAGGAGCATCAGACGAGTGGCATGCACGTCAATGTGCGCCTCGCCACAAATCCTACTCCAGTCCTTCTGTAGTAAGATTTGTGGCCTAGCAGACACTGCCTCTTGTTATAAATTTGACGAATGGCCATGCTCAGTCCTGTCCCAGCTATCCCCACTTTGTCGAACTGAGCAAAAATGTCATGAGAACACCAAAATTTGCAAAATTTTAGCTCAGCCTCAAGTTGCTCCAAAATTGTCAGGCCTGTGGAATAGTGACTCTCTGAAAATACCAAAGTTTATCATTTTTCCATATTCTAACCTACACCAATCACATAATGTATGCTGTAGATTATATCGGGTAGACAATGCTTTTCCGGCAATTGTGTAATGTCTTCTTCTGTTTTCTAGACGAGCGGCTATCAGCCCCCTTTAGTACCAGTTCTAAGTCCTCCAGGTCTGTTTGATCTGCCTCTTTATGAGTAGAACATTATGTCTCGCACAAGTGGGTTTTGAAGTCCTTTAATATATTAACTTCTTCCACCTCTGCCGCGAGAGTTACACTTGATGTTCTACTTCCTTCCTTTGATCTGCCAGTCCTCTAGACTCAGAGTTTGGCCTCTTATTCTGTTCAGGTACGGTAGCACGCTGGGGCTTTATTGAGCCTCTTAGTGTGGGAATCCACAGAGGCGCAGGCCAGGAACATGATAGGATTCAACACAGGTGAACAAACCATATACACAATGAAGAAAAACCTGCCCTCACTTGTAGGGAGGAAATCAATAAAGTATAGCTTGTGAATATAACTTTTATGGTGAAAGTAGGGTAACAATAAACTATACGATGTATTCCGCTTTGGGCAAAAAATATTTTCAGTCTTCATAAAATAATAAGGTATTAATATATCTTGGTAGTAAGTGGTTAATAGTGAAAGGGGTTGTGCACCTTTGAAGAATTTTTTTTTTTACTTAAAGGTTTTCCTAGAATGTGATAAAAATGTCCAACGTCATATATTTCAAACTGCAATCCATGTGCTAGTCATGTGCAGCCTAAAGAAACATTCCTTAAAACATGTGTCTCAACTGTCAGAGGAGCAGCATCATAATCAGACATAACTGATCTTTTCATCTCAGGGTCAAGGCTTCAGCAGGAGAAAAATAAAACCAGTGCAATTGATAGAGCAGAACAGGTTTTTTTTTTTTTTACCAGCGTCAGTCCTGCTCAGTAAGTCTTTGTTCCCTGCTGTAAAGCTGTTAGACTGACTCAGAAAAACAGGTTTAGGCCGGCGTCACACACAACTACAAAAAATCGGACCGTTTTAGTCGGTCGATTGTCGGATCAAAATGCAAACATCACACATCCTTCTGTCATCCGATTTTCCTTCAAAGATGCGATTTAAGTCGCATGTGTGTGTACCTTGTAACATCCGATTTTCATCCGACTTGCGAGAATTTCTCGCAGGCTTGCAAAACTGACATATAATGGATCCAAAAGAATAGTATTTAAATCACAAAAAAAAGAATAGATATATACACATAGAACACATAATATATATATACATGTCATTGTGACACATACATATACATATATTTATAGTTCATATACTTCTACATACTGTAATAGCCGCTAATTCAATTGCCGGCTTTTGTGAAATCACAGAAGCCGACATGAAATGATACATTGTTTCCACACAGTTAACCATGTCATTTCCTGTATTTTGATATATGGTTTGAACTTACAATTACATATGTGTATTTGTGCAAAATTTCAGACATGTAGGGGTTAATTAAAGGTGTAAATTGTTGAAAAAAAATGGTGGGCTCCCGCTGTATTTTCTCCACCAGACAGACAAAGCAAGCGAGTGGGGCAGATAATAATAGCCTAGGGAGGGTACATTTTTTTGTGCCCCCCCTGGCTACTAACATCTGCCCCCAGACACCCCAGAAAGGGCAAATCTATAATTAGATTCGCCCTTTCTGGCACTTTGCCCATCTATTCCCATTGCCCTGTAGCGGTGGCGAATGGGTTAATAAGGCGTTAATGTCACCTTAGTATTGAAAGGTGACCTTAAGGCAGGTTAATAATTGAGAGCTGTCAATTAGACAACTATCAATTATTAATCCTATTGTATGATAGAAAAATCAAACACACACACTTTAATAAAAAAGAAGTTTAATGAAATAATCACACAGTTTTTGACCATATTTTATTTTCCTGCTAAAACCATTTCCTGTAATAAAAATAAAATAAAAAAGCAAAATTATTCTTACCAATCCGATGTACAGTCAGGTCCCACGGTGTAATCCATCAGAAAGGGTTAACAGGTTACAGCTTGCAGAGAGCTAAATGCTGTCTCCGAGTTGTAACCCCCTGAATGAATCAGTTACTCTCCCAGCGAAAGGAGAGGAAGAGATTCATGAATGGAGCTTAATTGATTTATTGCCACTTTCACTTCAGTGACCTGACCTAACGTGAAAGTGGCAATAAATCAATTAAGCTTCATTCATTAATCACATCCCTCCTGTCGGCAGGAGATAAGCTCATTCATTCAGGAGCTATCAGATGAGCACGCAGGATTACTTGCGCTGCTTAGCTGATTGCTAGTTAACCCTTTGTGAAGGATTACATCGTGGGACGTGACAGATCGCCAGATAGGTAAGAATAATGTTGTTTTATTATTTTATATTTATTTTAGAAGAACAAGGGCTTCGAACGGATTAAGAGTGAAATAAAAGATGGTCAAAAAAATGTGTTTTGATTTCATTAAAATTATTTATTCTTAAAGTGTGTTTGTGTTTTTTTATTTACTTCAATAGGATTAATAATTGATAGTTTGTCTAATTGACAGCTCTCAATTATTAACCTGCCTTAAGGTCACCTTTCAATACTAAGGTGACATTAACGCCTTATTAACCCATTTGTCACCGCTACAGGGCAATGGGAATAGACGGGCAAAGTGCCAGAAAGGGCAAATCTAATTAGAGATTTGCCCTTTCTGGGGTGTCGGGGGGCAGATGTTAGTAGCCAGGGGGGCACAAAAAATATGTACCCTCCCTAGGCTATTATTATCTGCCCCCACTCGCTGGCTTTGTCTGTCTGGTGGAGAAAATACAGCGGGAGCCCACACATTTTTTTTCAACAAATTTACACCTTTAATTAACCCCTACATGTCTGAAATTTGGCACACATACACTTAAGTAATTGTAAGTTCAAACCATATATCAAAATACAGGAAATGACATGGTTAACTGTGTCTAAACAATGTATCATTTCATGTCGGCTTCTGTGATTTCACAAAAGCCGGCAATTGAATTAGCGGCTATTACAGTATGTAGAAGTGTAAGAACTATAAATATATATATATACATGTCACAATTACATATATATATATATATATATATATATGTATTCTATGTGTGTATATCTATTCTTTCTATTCTTTATTAAAGCTGTCAGTGTGATTTTACAGTATAGCCGGGATGAATTGCCGGCTTTTCTAAAGGACACCGATGCGATTTCATCGCAAGTCACACATGCAGTCCGTTTGTAATCCGATTTTTCATCGCTCCCATAGACTTGCATTGGCGATAGTCGACCCACAATCGGTGACAATCGCAGCATGCTGCGATTGCACACGGACGTTTAAAACGGACCACAAAAAATTGGATACTGGGAGCTGCTCCATAGATTAACATAGGGCAGACTGCAATGCGATATTTCATCGTATTGCAGTCGTCCGATTCTGTCGCCAGTGTGACGCCGGCCTTACAACTAAGCACTGAGCAAGCTGGAGAACAAAAACATTGTGCTCTGTCAGCTGAGAAAAAGTGTTTTTCTTGCCCTGCTACAGCCCTGTTCCCTGGCTTAGTGAGCAGATCAGTTATGCTTGTTCACAATGCTGCTTCCTCTGAGAGTTGAGACACATGTCCTGAGCCATGTTTCTTTGGTTTGAAATCAATCATGGCGCATGAATAGGATATGTTACAGCTTGAAATATGTGACAGTGGCCAGTTTTATCTCATTCTCTTTTAAATGTATTTATTTAGTCAAGTAAATCTATTTTGTTATCAAAACTTTTGTACCTTTTGGCTTTCAAAGGTTATTTGTTTCCCTGCACATTCAATGTTGTGATTTATGTTGCCTGGGGTCATAAATCAGATAAAAGAGGTTAGAAAAAACATGATAAAAGCCTTACAAATGCCCTGTCAGACCTTCAGAATGAATTCACTGTTGGATCCTCAGTTACTTCACTCTTCAGCCAGCAATATACAATATAGAAGACAAATGCTGCAGAATTTTTGATATAAGCCAAATGCAAAAAGGTGCACGGCCCTTTTAAAATACACAAATCCATAACAGAGCCATACCTTAAAGGAGTTTTTCCAAAATCAATACTTATCCACAAGATAGGTGATAAGTGATTAATCTTGGGAGATCCCACTGATCTTGAGATCGTAGGTGTTGTTTCTCCTGTTTGAATACAGCAGTGGTTGCACATGTACAATTCTTTAAAGGCTATGTGGCTGACAAACAAAGCTGAGGACCTCTGTACTCGAGACCGGTGAAAATTCCAATGGTGAGATCATAGTGATCAGAACTATTAACCCCTAAATAACCCTAGATTTGATATTATTTCTGTACTCTAATACATCTCTTATTCAAAAGGGGATATCAGGGACCTTAAAAAAATGTGCCAAAAGGCTAACAGGCATGTAGTAGCTAAAAGAGGCAGCTACTTGTCTGATGTACCCGGCACCGGTCATTGACCTCTCCTGCCGGAGATTCATCTTCGGTCTTCTGTCAACAGAGCAGCGGTTTCTATTCCTGTTGACAGGGTGGGACTACGTCATGCTGATTGCCAGCTGGCTTTCCCCAATTAGGCAGCGGGGAGTCGGCTGTCAATCAGCATGACGCCAGTAGTCCCACCCTGTCAACAGGAAAAGAAACTACCAGTCTGTTCATGTGACATCAGCAGATGTCTGTGACCGCTCTGTGCCGGCATAAAACTGCGCCGGGCACAATACTTGCCTGCTGGTGCTTAGGTCAATTTTTTCTTTTTAAAGTCCCGGATATCCCCTTTAAGCAGGCACTCTGCAGTGTAAGGGCCCCGTCTCACATAGCGACACACCAGCGATCCGGACAACGATCAGGATCACTGGTGTATCGCTACATGATCGCTGCTGAGCTGCCAAACAGGCAACGATCAGGACAGCGACACTGCGGGTAACGTCGCCTAGTTACCCGCAGTGTACGTTGGATACCAGCGTAGCTCGCTGGTATCCAACTTACACATCTGGTTTCCAGGCACAGCCCCGCGCCTGGAAACCCGATGTGTACCTTGGTTACCAGCTGATCGCTGGTCTCTGCAGCAATGCATGCTGGCCAGCGGGAGACCAGCGATCAAAAAAAAAGTCCAGGCATTTCTGACACGACCAGCGATTCACAGCAGGGGCCTGATCGCTGGTACGCGTCAGACATAGCGAGATCGCTGCTGAGATCGCTGTTTAGCGATCTCGCTATGTGAGACGGGGCCTTAAGACTTTTACTTCCTATTGTTTCAGGAAATGACATATGTACATAGCCACAGTTGTCGGAACCCAGCCCTATCTTATGTATTGAAGCATCTAATGAGCATGGGCGATTGTAATTGTGAACGAAAAGGGAGCAGAATCAGCTGTGACATCATCCACTGTGATTGGTGGATCCTGTGTATAGAGGTGTTACTGGACATTATATTCCTGCCTCTGATGATAAGGCGCCTGCTGAAAACTCTTCCTGGAAGGACAGGAAATAGGAGTCTAAAAAAGTCCCAGTGTTGAGTATGAAAATTGCAAGATTCCGTTTTGCTTTTTTTCTGTTGTAGATCACAATATTTATTTTTTTCATATATGTAATATATTTTTTTAATATACGATTTATAAAATAGTTTTTTTTTAGATTATACACTCCCTTTATGTGCTGTAAACAGGCGCAGGCTTCTATCTTAATGATAAACAGTTACTGTTGGAAGTTTTACCTTCTAGACTCGATGTCTTTAATGGAGGTCACTTGAAGATCATTGTTAAGCGCAAGCATAAAAAAAACTCTGAATTACAGCCGGTGAGAATGACAATAGCCTGGTACTTGTGTAATCAGCTCCCGTACGAATAATGACAGCTTCTGATTTGACAAGTCGTGTACACAGATGTCATATGAAATGGAGGCAGATAATCAAGGAAGAACAATAAACAAAACTCTTTTTATACCGAGATAGATTACAGCTAATTATAGGCGCCGCACAGGAAGACCGCTGACAACGGCAAGAATTTAAAGGTGCCACCGTCAGGTTGACTTGCCGAGAAAAAATATTGCCTTTTTGAGGACTTTCTTTTATTCACCTTTTTATTTTCTTCCATAGAACAATCTAAAAAAAACAACTCATCCGAGGTGCAGAAAGTGAGCCTTGGTCCCTGTGCTCAGACCTTTTGGATCGCCATGCATTTTTATTGACTTAGTTAACATTTGCATTTCCTCGGCAGCGACCTTTCAATGGAGCCGCTTGACTTCTGGAGAGTCTTCTGTGAAGATAGCCTTTTAACCTAGTTGTACAAATGAAATGCTAACATGTAAATGGTTAATCACTCATGCATGCACATTAATTCCAAACCCTAGAAGATGTCAGGGTCCAGACGTCTTCATAAATAGGTTTAGAATTGCAGAATGGAAACAGGAGAAGCAATGGGATGGAACTGAAAGGGAGAAGATACAGATTAGATGTTAGAAAAAAACTTTTTGACAGTGAGGATGATCGAAGAGTGGAACAGGCGGCCACGAGAGGTGGTGAGTTCTCCTTCAATGGAAGTCTTCACACAGAGGCTGGACAGACATCTGTCTGAGATGGTTTAGTGACTCCTCCATTGAGCAGGGGATTGGACACGATGACCCTGGAGGTTACATCCATCTCTAACATTCTATGATTCTATGGATACAACTCACCTGGAAATAATGAGATACTTGGTACTGATACAGACATGAGAAAAAACTAAGTACACCCTATTTGAACTCTATGGTTTAACCCTTTACCGACATATGGTACATCATATGTCGGCTCTCTGACTTTGATGCAGGCTCGCACGCCAAGCCACCATCTTTCCCTGCACATGATGGCTGATTTAATCAGTGTGATTGAATGCGACTTCACACCATTGGAGTGTGTGCAATGTGAGGATTCACAAGTCTGCAGTCACAGAGTGGAACAGCATGGTCTGTCTCTTACCCTCTTTCTCACTACCTCCTCCTCCCATCTCCATAGGCTACAACAGGCAGCGGTAATTTATCCCCTCAATGAGTCATGCCCAAAGTCCGTATAGTTTAGAGCAGGAGAGATTTTATCAATTTTTCAAAGGGAATTATTAGTCCAAGGAAGGATCAGCATGAAATGTCTATTTACTCTATCTCA
Organism: Oophaga sylvatica; assembly: GCA_033576555.1. Lineage (NCBI taxonomy): Eukaryota > Metazoa > Chordata > Amphibia > Anura > Dendrobatidae > Oophaga > Oophaga sylvatica. Next base: position 117,302,970 of record JARQOD010000007.1, read on the forward strand.
CTACCTCACCCTTGAAACTCCATAGACTACAAGAGGCAGCTGTAATCTATCCCCTCAGTGAGTCACGGCCAGAGTCTGTATAGACTTGAGCAGGATAGATTTTAGCAATTTTTCAAAGGGAATTATTAGTCCAATGAAGGAAGAGCATGCTCTGTCTCTTTTTCTCTTTCTCACTCCCTCCCCCTCAAATCTCCATAGACTTCAATAGGCAGCTATAATCTATCCCCTCAACGAGTCACGGTCAGAGTCCGTATAGTCTGAAGCAGGATAGATTTTACCAATTTTTCAAAGGAAATTATTAGTCTAATGAAGGAACAGCATGATTTATCTTTTCCCTCTTTCTCATTACCTCCCCCTCGAATCTCCATAGATTACAATAGGCAGCTATAATCTATCCCCTCAACGAGTCACGGTCAGAGTCCGTATAGTCTGAAGCAGGATAGATTTTACCAATTTTTCAAAGGAAATTATTAGTCTAATGAAGGAACAGCATGATTTATCTCTTTCCCTCTTTCTCACTACTTCCCCCTCGAATCTCCATTGACTACAAGAGGCAGCTGTAATCTATCCCCTCAACGAGTCACGGTCAGAGTCCGTATAGTCTGAAGCAGGATAGATTTTACCAATTTTTCAAAGGAAATTATTAGTCTAATGAAGGAACAGCATGATTTATCTCTTTCCCTCTTTCTCATTACCTCCCCCTCAATCTCCATGACTACAAAGGCAGCTATAATCTATCCCCTCAACGAGTCACGGCCAGAGTCCGTATAGTCTTGAGCAGGATATATTTTACAATTTTTCAAAGGAAATTATTAGTCAAAGAAGGAACAGCAAGATTTATCTTTTTCCTCTTTTCATTACTCCCTCGAATTTCCATATGAATTACAATAGACTATATCTATCCCCTCAACGATCACGTCAGAGTCCGTTAGTCTAAGCAGATAGATTACCAATTTTCAAAGAAATTATTAGTCTAAATGAATAACAGCATGATTATCTCTTTCCTCTTTCTCACTTACTCCCCCTCGAATCCTACCATTGACACAAGAGGCAGCTATAATCTATCCCCCAAGATCACGGGCCAGAGTCTGTATATCTGAGCAGGATATCATTTTAGCAATTTTACAGAGGGAATTATTTCTCCAATGAAGGCAGAGGGAGGTTAAGATGAGGCTCATAAGTCGCTGAAAAGCATATTCGCTAACATTTAAAGACGGTTTCTTATTTTGCATGTTTCGAATGAATGACTAGTTAAATTCGCATCGAGTCCCCTGTATCAATATACTCAATTAACAGGCTAACTGTCAACACTGCTAGATTGCAGAGACAGATGGGTAACACTAAATGTCATTTAACGCCTGAAGATCTGCATTGATTGTTGTAATGACCACCCCTGGATGCGAACTTTGCGGTTGTGGCTTCCAAAGATGAGGTGAAGTATATGGGCATGTCATGTCAAAGTCATTGACACGTGGAACATTTTTCTTCGCAAATAAAGATATTAAGCTCGCGTGGGAAGTTTGACTGTAGGGTCACATGTCGCATGAACGCCGTGCTCGCCTTATACATGATTAGCAGCACTGTTCGTAAACAGATGGAAGTAAATGACAAGTACCATTTTAACAACTATCAACAACAAAACTATGCTTTCATGGGATTGATGTCAATGCCCCAATGAGCTAATGTCCCATGTAGTGCCAGGCAAGGAAAAAAATTAAGATTTGCTGCAAATTTCACCTTTTAAATAAGTTCTCAGGGAACATTTTTGCTGCAGCAAAATAAGCACAGTAAGGCTATGTGCACACTGAGGTTTTTTTTTAGGAGGTTTTGGAGCAAGTTTTTGATGAGTTTTGAGTTTTAAAAAGGATTTGAAGAATTTTCTCTCAGTTTTTGCTCAATTTTTGCTCCAAAAAGATTCCATGTCCACATATCAAAAGGGTATGGCCAGTGGAGTAACTAGAGTCCAATGTTTCCGAATGTAAAATTCGGACCTGGGACCCCACCTGCATGTTGGTCAGATGTATGGCCTTTTGTAGCGTTCTAGAGCCTATAAAGACATATGTGTTCACCCCCCATGTAGTAATGTCTTCTGTCATGGCTCCTTCTTTAATAATCTCCATCATCCTGGCCCCTACCAGGAATAATATCCACCATCTTGGGCCCCTTCCAGTATAATGTCCCAATCCTGGCCCCTTCCAGTAATAATGCCTCCTGTTCTGGGCTATTCCAGTAATATTGCCCCTTATTCTGGCAATGTTCCCCATCACGGGAACCTTCCTGGTAAAAATATTCCCAATCTTGGGCCCCTTCCTCGTATAATGTCCCCCATCCTTGTACAATGCCCCCCATCCTGGGCCCCTTCCTAGTATAATGCCCTTCACCCTGGGCCCCTTATGTTATTCTACAGTACATTTGTACAGAAACAAATGATAATTCTATCCTTTCCCTGCTTCCAGGCCCTGTGGCGTACTCCTCTGGTGTACTGGCACCGGCATGAGTGGTGCATAACGTCCCTGCCAAGCGCCGCCAGTCACGGCAAGCTGATGATGGCTGGAAGGTCTCTGTGCCGCAATCCATTTCAGCTAAATGTGCGTCTAAGGATGTACATCCTGTTGAAATTGACACTGGTGCCAATGGGCCCCTCTGCTGCAAGGACCCGGCCACACTCTCTGCAACCCTGGGTATGGCCACAAGTTGCAGATATTTTCATACAAATTTTTGGCAAAACAAAAATCCACCGTGGAATACAGTACCAGCAAAGTGGATGAGACTTTTCAGATCTTACTCATAGAATCATAGAATCATAGAATCATAGAATGGTAGAGTTGGAAGGGACCTCCTGGGCCTTCTGGTCCAACCCCCTGCTCAAAGCAGGATTCTCTAAATCATCCCAGACAGATGTCTATCCAGCATCTGTTTGAAGACTTCCATTGAAGGAGAACTCACCACCTCTTGTGGCAGCCTGTTCCACTCATTGATCAACCTAACTGTCAAAAAGTTTTTTCTAATATCTAATCTGTGTCTCCTCCCCAGTTTCATACTCATGTGACGATTTCATTTTAAGGTCTGAAATTGACCTATTTTGTGGATTCTTCAACATGAAAAAATAATAAGGCCACATTTGTGCCACTCCCCACAAATAATAAAGTCTATTAATCTGAAGTGATTCAGTCCTCTTCTCCCATGTCCACAGAATGGGCACGGCACAGATGGCGCAATGCAGTGACGTCATTGAATCTTCAGCTCCCTGCTCCACCGCCGGATCCAACTGTATCGAGGTCAACATAACAACGGTATCAAGAGTTAAAGAGGCCGTCCACTACTTTTACACTGATGGGCTATCCTCAGGATAGGTCATCAATGTCTGATCGGCCAGGGTCCGACACCTGGCACAGACGGCGATCAGCTGTTATCGGTGGCTGTAGTGGTGGCTGTCTGCCGGAGGTAGTCACTTACCGAGCTGCTCCAGCTACGTATAGTGGCCGGGGATTGGCATGGAACATTACGTGTAGTACCAAGCCCTGTCCACTCCAAGTTGATGGAGCAGATCGGTAAGTGAGTACTTCCGGCCGGTGGCTGCCACCACAAATAACAGCTGATCCGCGGGGGTGGAGGGTGTCGGATCCCGACCAATCAGGCATTGATGACCTTAACTAATGTAAAAGTATTGGACAACCTCTTTGAGCATCCAGAAGTCCTGGCATGTACTTGTGCCCTGGATATTTGGCTCCAGCAATGCCGCTTCTTAGGAAGACAATGTTCAAATGAAGGTACTACTTTTCTTTTTTTTATTTTTCAAATTTTGCACCCTAAGGATTTTGCTCCCAGTCATCTCCACTGTCCTCCCCATCATGCTTCTCCCATGTGTTTCTATGTAAAGTTATCATTGAAAAAGTGCAAAATCAGTTTTGTCAGACTCCACTCCGCTGCGTGTGTCGGTGCAGACGTTTTCTCGCTCCTTTATTTTTTACTTCTTTAGGTGTTAATTATAATGCTCCCTCATTGACATTATTGAGCCTCTTAATATGACAGATGAAGCTCTCCCCGCGAGCTGTGCAGGGGAGCAGGAGATACTCCGTTACTTTTATAGCCGTGTATAATCAGGAAATTGATCCTTTGTATTATGTTTGCATGACACTTTATACCAAACAGGCGAGGAGCGGAAACCGACGTATTTACTCAGAGATCAGACAGGAGGAATGCATCAGGTTTAATCACCTTTTCATTTTCTGGAGTATTATATATACAAAATAAGGCAAATAAAGGTAACAGAATTCATCTAATTGCTATTTGTGTAAGGAGTGATGTTTCCTCAAAGGATAAGCGAACAAATGACTTCTTCTATTTCAATACAACTTTAGAAAATGATATTGGACTGTGTAAGAAGCACAGAAAAAAATAAAAAAAAGTAAAAGTCAAAAAGTCCAAATATATATAGGAGTTGTAAAAATATATCTGCAGGGAGCTCCCCCTAGTGGTGGCATTCTACTTGCAGTATTACGTATGTTGGTAGTATTATTTATGTACCGTAAGTACTGGGCAGTTTTTTTATTTATTGAGAGCCTCTGTTCACACTGATTATATGAATCACACTTCTGGCAGTATTATTTTATTTGGGGGCAGCACTGTTTATGAGGGGCACCGTGCTGGCAGTATTATTTGGTGCTTTAGCGACAGTATTGTTTATTATGGGCCTCTTCTGATACTTTTGTTTATGTGGGCCATTGTTATAACAGTTTTCTTCGTTAGAGGCGCTTTGCTGGTTGTATTATTTATTGGAGTCACTCTTCTGGCAGTATTTTTTTCAGTGAATGTACTTTGATAACAGTATTTATTTGGGGGGAAAGCAGTCTGATGGCAGTATTATTTTGGTGCTTTAGTGGCAGTATTGTTTCTTAGGGGTCTTTGCTGATACATTTGTTCTGTCAGTATTGTGTATTGGAGACACTTTGCTGACAGTATTTTTTATTGGAGTCACTCTTCTTGCAGTATTTTTTTAGGAAGCACTCTGATGGCAGTATTATTTTGGCACTTTAGTGGCAGTATTATTCCTTAGGGGGCCCCTGCTGATACTTTTGTTTACGTGGGCCGCTGTTCTGGCAGTGATGTTTATTGGAGACACTTTGCTGACAGTATTTTTTATTGGAGTCACGCTTCTTGCAGTATTTTTTTAGGAAGCACTCTGATGGCAGTATTATTTTGGCACTTTAGTGTCAGTATTATTCCTTAGGGGCCTCTGCTGATACTTTTGTTTATGTGGGCCGCTGTTCTGGCAGTGATGTTTATTGGAGACACTTTGCTGACAGTATTATTATTGGAGTCAATCTTCTCGCAGTATTTTTTGGGGGAAGCACTCTGATGGCAGTATTATTTTGGTGCTTTAGTGGCAGTATTGTTTCTTAGGAGCCTCTGATGATACTTTTGTTTATGTGGGCCACTCTCATATTGGTCATTGGAGGCTCTTTGTTATCAGTATTATTTATAGGGGTCACTATTCCAGCATTATTTTTTTGTGGGGGACATTCTTATGGCAGAATTATGCTGGAGTTTTTGTGGCAGTATTGTTTACTGGGGGCGGACCTCTGCTGATACTGTTTATTCTGACAGTATTGTTCATCGGAGACACTATGCTGACAGTATTATTTATTGGGAACACTGTTCTATAAGTATAGTATAGCGGTAGTCCTCTGTTGGCCATTTTTATGTGGCAAATTCATCTATCAGTATTGATTATATGGAGGCACTTTGCTAGTACTGTTTATATGGTGGGCTGTTATGGCAGTATTGTTTATTGGGGCACATTTGGGGGTAGATTTGTTGGCAGGTAATATTTATTGCGGGACATTCATTTAGTCCAATTTATTTTGTAGCACTCTTTTGGCAGTTTTTTTTGTATACTTGCACTGGTTATAGAGCACATGGATAGCAATTTTTATGGGGGAACTTTTGTGCACCCTCTGGAGGCGTTTTTATTCCTGGATGCATTCTGCTTGCAGTATTCTTTATAATCGGCCTCTGCAGGCAGCGCTTATATGGGTTCACTGAGGGCACCCCCGGCATCTCTTCTGATTAGTAAACCTCCCTTCTGGTGCAACACCATAGTTGCGTCATGACTAGTGTTGAGCGATACGATACCGCAAGTATCGGGTATCGGCCGATATTGGCTCTATCGGACTTTCGATACTTAGTTCCGATATTTTCATCTTATCGGATACCGAATCGGATTTGTCACTGTCACTGTCAGTGTCCGTCGGTCGGGTCTGTCAGGAGTCAGCGGCACTTACCTGGCAGAAGATCTCCGGCGGTCACGGGCTGGACTGCTTCATGGCCGCCATCATCTTTCCCCGGCGGTCACATGCAGTTTCTCGCGATAACTGCAGTGACTGCTGGGTAATCCCGGCCGTAAAGCAGTCAGTCCGATGACGTCACCGCCGGGGAAGCAGGTAATCAGCTGTGCTGCGCCGGGATGTCAGGCTCTGCCTGTCATTGCGATGTAGCAGAGCTGGATCGTTGTGGGACTATCGTTATGGACTGCGTCGGATAGGTGGTATACTGTTGGTTTGTTTTTTTTCTTTTTTTACAGGAGATCGATGGCGTCGAAGGAATGAGAGAGTAATAAAAGAAATGAAAACTGTGTTGTCTCTTTTATTTCATTAAAATACTTTTTCTTGCTGTGTCTTTTTTTTTATACATTTAAAAACTTTGGGATTAATAATGGATCGGTGTCTTATTGACACCTCTCCATTATTAACCGGGCTTATTCTCACCGTGCAATCAACGGTGACATTAACCCCTTATTACCCCGCTTGCCACCGCTACAGGGCAGTGGGAAGAGCCGGGTAAAGTGCCACAATTGGCACATCTTTTGATGCGCCAAATGTGGGGCTGCTGTAGCCTGGTATTATCAGGCTGTTGAGGGCCAAAATCCATGGGCCTTGACAGTCTTTTAATACCAGGCCGCAGCAGTCTGCATTTTACTTGGCTGGTTAACAAAAATAGGGGGACCCCTACGCCGTTTTTTTTTTTCGAGGGGATCCCCTATTTTTGTTAACCAGCCAAGCTAAGCATCCTGCTGTGGCCTGGTATTATCAGGCTGGCAAGGTCCATGGATATTGGATCCTTACCAGCCTGAAAAACCAGGCCTCAGCAGTCTGCTTCATCTGGCTGGTTAACAAAAATAGGGGGGACCCCCACGCCAAATTTTTTTCGAGGGGATCCCCTATTTTGTTAACAAGCCAAGATATGCAGACTGCTGTGGCCTGGTATTATCAGGCTGGCAAGCAGGGTCGGACTGAGGCACCGGGACACCGGAGAAACCTACGGTGGGCCCCAGCTCCTGCGTGGTGGGCCCTGATTTGAAAGGATAGGTCGCGGGGCAGAGGGGGCGGTGGCCCGGGCCCGCGCTCTGAGGGGGCCCACCCAGAGCTACAATACAGTTACATTCTGCGGCAGAGCAGGGAGAGTCGCTCTCCCTGCTCTGCTGCCCGGAAGCTATGGGCCTGAACAGGCGTTGGGGGGGCCCGGTGCCAGCAGTGGGCCCCCCACCCGTCATCAGAGGGTCAGCTGTATCGGCATCCAGCCGATTTAAAACTGACCGCATGGAGAGAGAAGGAGCGAGCGCTCCTACTCTCCCATAATCCCCCTCTCAGCGTATGACAGCGGGCGCAATAACATCACCTGCCGGCGCCCGCTGTCAGACGCTGAGAGGGAGAACAGTGAGCAGCACAGGAGCCGGGAGGTGAGTTTTTTTTTTTGATTTTTTTTTTAATGGGGTGCAGTCGAGTCCTGGCTGGAGAAGTCGTCATGTCGGTGTGGGCCAGATGGAAAAGACATGAAAAGTGAACAATTCTATTAGAAAGAACATCAGCGGTAAGTCATTATCTGTACCTGTGCTGTAATCTATTATATGTTCTGTAGGACTGGTATTATTTAACACAGACCATATGGCGGTAATATCAATATTGGTCTTTTTATATATAGATTATTTTGGCCAACAGCGCGGTCATTTGCTGAGGTTCTCTGATGATGGCCCACTCAGAAGTTTTGCCCCCACTAAACCAAAACCCTAGCTACGCCTATGGCTCTCTCTCTAGTCTTTCTGTCTCGCTCTCTGTTCTTTCTTCTCGCTCTCTGTTCTTTTTTCTCTCTGTTCTTTCTTTCTCTCTTTTCTTTCTTTCCTCTCTTTCTTTCTCTGTTTGTTCTTTCTCTCTCGCTGCTCTTTCTTTCTTTTCCTCAGTACCAGCCACTGTGCCCTCATTACCAGTCAGTGTGATCAGCAGTGCTAAATGGTTACGCTTGGGGCGAGGATATGGTGTGATTAGCTGTGAAATGGGTGTTGTCGGGGCGTGGCCTAAAATTTTCAGCGGCGCGCAACACGCGCCGCAGCCTTTAATCCTCTTTCCTGTCTTCCAAATTTGGGAGGTATGCTGTATGACCTCCCTACAACTTCTGGCCATGCTCCTGATGAGCGCGACGGATGGTCTCGTGAGGGATCTCCTCCCACACCTGGACTAAAGCATCCACCAACTCCTGGACAGTCTGTGGTGCAACGTGGCATGGCCTAAAATTTTCTGCAGCATGCACAGCGTGCCACAGCCTTTGTCCCTCTTTCCCTTATTCAAAGGTTGGGAAGTATGATGGTGGGCCGCAAGAATATATTTTCTCTGGTGGGCCCAAGGTACTCCAGTCCGACGCTGCTGGCAAGGTCCATGTATGTTGGCTCCTTAACAGCCTTAAATACCATGCCTCAGCAGCAGGGGCGTACATATAAATCATGGGGCCCCATAGCAAAAGTCTGAATGTTCCCCACCCCCCCAAAAAAAAAACCCAGAGGTATTGTAAATGTAAAGTGCCAGCACAGTGAGGGAAGTTGAGTCGCACAGAGACGGGGTTTTGGGGGTACTCGGCACCCATCACGTCGACTTCTATGGGGGATGTCACGAGTAGCACAGCTCGGTCCGTGACCTGGGCGATCACTGGAATGTGGGATATTTCCAGGGGATGATAGAATGTTCGTGTAGTTTGTCGTGACGCCACCTGTAGTACCTGGTCAGGGTGTCCAGCGCTGCTGTGCAGGTCCTCTGGAAGGGATGGTGTAGTGCAGGTAGGTGAAAAGTCTTCTACAGGTAACACGCTATCCTTCCAGGGCAGATAGATGTGAGATAGAGCAATGGTGCAAAGTGATGTAGCAGAGTGGAGTATGCGACGTAGTAAGAAAGCAGGAAACACTTCAAGTTAAACGTTGTATAATAAAATTTTTAATAATAACATTACAAAAGTGCAAATGGCTTATATTATGTGACATGTTTTGTTACTGTTCATACCCTTGATATGTGTTATACATGTGTTTAATAAATACATATTCAACAAAAGTGCAAATAGCATTAGTGCCGAAGTTCGTGGAGACTTCTTAGGACTACCCCCACCGGGGTAACTTCACAGTGTCCTTTACTTGTGCTTGTGGAGGACCCGCTCCAAACCTCCAACTGTGGTCTTGGGTGGGCTGCAAGACTTTCCTTGAGCAGACCTCACTTTCGGCCACACCAAACGGGTTTTTAGTTTCTGAGGTAGTTGAAAATAGTGCACAGTAAAGTTTTTTGTAAAACCAAAATGGAGCACCGAAGTGCCAACTATTTACAGAAAAGTTTGTGAGCCAGTACAGTTCATGGCTTCAAAGTTCAACATTTTCATTACAGTGAAACACCATTACCCAACCTGGGTATATTAAGGCAACAATAAAATTGTTCTTCTGAACATTCACCCGTCCGGGTACATCAAACCATTACCCAACCTGGGTATATTAAGGCAAAAATAAACTTCTTTTATGAACATTCACCCGTCCGGGTACATCAATAATTTAACTATTTACATACAGAGACCCTGTCCGGGTTATTTAGACTTCTTTGGCTGGCCTCTTCCAGGTACCACCTGGTACTCTTCTGGAGCTTGCCAAACATCTGTGACAGGAGGGTCCACCAGACCTGATGACGTCGTGTGGCCTGTACAGTTAACGTCGTGACCCGCTATCTGGGTCTGTGTGGCCACCTCTTTCATCTCCCTCCGGGTCTGGACCCCTATGTCCCGGACTGAACGAACCCCAGGGGCCTAACAGGCGCCGGGTACGGGCCAGCTATCATTATCATGTCCATAGCTGGGGCTGCTGAGGAGACCACTGAGGGAGGCTGGGGAGATTTACGGCGTGGGGTGGGCACTTGTGCAGAGGCCTGGTTGGGGGAAGCTGAAGGCTCTAGGGTCTGTTAGTTTCCTGACACTCTGGGAAGTAGGGGTCGCACCTGGTAACATTTAGGGCGTACATCCATTGTAACCCCAGTGTCGGGTGTAAGTCACCAAGTCTCCTGGCAACAGGTCCCTCCCCGGGTGTCCTTCTGGGAGGTGAGCCTCCACGTCCCGCCGGGTTACAAAAACTTCTAAATAAAGTCCAGGCTCCTGGATGAAGCCCCAACCACCTTTTAACTTAAAGTTCCGTACTGCACCCTTACGCCGCGGCTCCCTCACCGTACTTTTATCCTTTCTCATACGTGCCTTCTCTGCCAGGTCCTTCTCCAGGTGACGTTGCCGAAGCTTTTGGGATTCTCGCTGCTCCCTTTGTCGCTCTGCTTCCCGCTCCCGACGTCTCCACTCTTCCTCCTGACGCCGGTTGTAATTCTCCTCCACCAGCATCTCCATGTCTCCACCATCAAACGCCAGCTTACGATGTACGGTTTGCGGCAGCTCTCCTGGCGCCCGCCAGTCCTGGCGGCGCTCACCTGCGGCAGAAGCAGCCCGGGTCTGGAACAGATGACGGTCGGGGCTCCGGTACAGGCAGGTAGAGCTCTGGTGCCTGCGCGGCCTCCTCCATGAGGACGGGTGTCGCTTCTTCTGCCTCAGCGACGGGGGCAGACACGGGGTCTGGGGTGCTGGTGCGGCGTTTTCTGCAGGAACGGGTGCCTCACTGTGATACTGGCAACCGGTTCAGATTGCAAGGGCTGGGATGTCCGCACGGCCTCCTGTACTGGAACGGGTGCCTCCACTGAGATACTGGCAACCGGTTCAGATTGCAAGGGCTGGGATGCCCGCACGGCCTCCTCTACTGGAACGGGTGCCTCACCTTCCGGTACAGACACTTCAGGGGTAAGAGGGGTTGGCGCCGCTCCAATTGTAGTTTTAGGGCCCGCCAGCTCGCTTCCATCCTGGCGACCTCCTCCCGGTGCCGGGCCAGGTCTCTCAGGGTATCCTCTGCTTCTTCCAGCGTAGGAGGGTTTCCAGGCCGGGGGCCAAATGGTGGCTCCGTGGCGATCGGGTCGCTTCCGTGGGGGGAGAGCTCTGACTCCTCCATCCCTTCCCACTTCTGCTCACGTCCATTCGCTATCTCAGCAAAGTCACATGTGTCATTAGCATCAGGAGAGGCGACATCTTTTGTAGGGAGGCGGGACCTTCGCGTTCGTTTACGCCCACTGAGGAGGATGAGGAGGCGGAACTCCAGAGCTGTGGGGCACGATCTTACATTGCAGTAACATTTAGAGTGGGCGGACATCGTTTTCGCGCCACGGAGTGAGTGTACGCCCACGAGAGCACCCCCTTATTCTTCACCTGTGCCTCGTGGCGCAGATATGACGGAAAAATGGCAAATACAGTCTATGATGATTTTTGCAATTCTCAAGCAAAAAAACAGTTAAATTAAGGCACACAGGACTCGCTTATAGCGAGCTTCTGAATCCTGTTCGCTGGGTGCGATGCAACATCTCTGTGGCGACTGGACCCTCGGGTGCTTCTGTCTTTTCACAAATGCCGGCTTTACCCGGCAATTGAATCAGAGGCTATTTTACTATGTAGAAGTGAATAAACTATAAATATAGTATATATATGTCACAATGACATGTATATATATATATATATATGTATTCTAAGTGTGTATATTTTGTGTTTACAAGGAAAGAAAGTGTTTTTTTAGTTGCGATATTTTGTTCCCATAGACTTACATGGGACTTCCGGTATCGGAATCGGATATCGCCGATATTTAGTGATATCGGCGATACCATTCCGATCCGATATTTTTAGATATCGAGCAGTATCGCTCAACACTAGTCATGACGTAGGAATGATGACACGCCGGGGATGCCAGGAGGTATAAGGAGGTTCGCTGAGCTTTGGTTTGCCACGGACTACCAACGCGGTTGTGATACTAGGTCCTTAAAATCTTTTTGCTCAACTCTAATATTTAGAATCGCCAAGTCTATAAAAATCAATTTTTTCAAAATGCGAAATACGTTAATCCGTATGGTTTAGTGCCGTAAAATGCAAAATAAAAAAGAAATTCAGAAAAAAAATTGAAGTGTCAAAATTGTTGGGAAGGCATCAATATTCTTACAAGCAGGAAAATGTATTGTTGTTGGTGATGCCAGGGAAAATAATAAAGAATAATATCAAATATAAATCGGCAAAAGGTTCTGCAGAGCCCTGAGGTTTCCGTCATGTATCTCCGCATCCTCCCTTAATATATAAAGATGAAAATCTAAAGTCTGACTCAGCGAGTTCTTTAGCCTGCAGTCACAACACGACCCGCGCATGATAAATCATAATAATACCGCTATATAGGGACACCGTCTACAACCGAGGCGGCACATGCCAAGTCCTACCTCCACGTTGGCCAAGTGGCAGTCAAGCTTTAGTGGATGCTTTACCGTCGTGCTGCAGTCTTGCTGGATGATTTGCTGCGGCACAGATGGAGCGAGATGCTCGGAGGCGCTCTTAATGTTGTACGCAGCCATTATCCCGCAGCACACTAAATCCTGCTCATAAACCAACATCCATCAACTGTTTTAAACAAAGTGCACGTGAGCGTCGGCGACTGTCAGATCAAACAGGTTCTACACGGCTATTAAACCGGGAGCAAACGTACCGGGATCATTAGGAGTCAAATTAAAATGGTAATTACGGGAAGGTCTTTGAGTAGCTCCTGCGAAAAAAATTAAATGGAGATTGTTACATGGTCTTAACAAGACCAATGCCGGGACCTCAGGGGAGCCCAGGTTTGACGGACCAGAGCATCAATCTCTGCGGTCACCATAAATGAAGCTGCTATTTATCTTAGGCCGGGTGTTAGCGGCGTAGAGAGAGGCGGCAATAAAAAAAAAATAACCCTGATCTGCAGAGATAATAATTTCATTGGGTGCTGGATCGGGTTAGATTGGGACAAAAGGGGCAGAAATATGGTTGGCTGTGTTCTTTTTTGCTTTGGCAAATAACAGGTTTATATTTAGGATGTGTTTGTAGGGAAGGTGAGTTCTGATAGTGACCAAAGTGGCTTCTTGTAGGGAAAATGCACAAACTACATACATCACACACGTAAAATACATACAATATACATATACAGACTACATACATAATACATACAATATACATAGACTACATACATCACACACGTAAAATACATACAATATACATATACAGACTACATACATAACACATACAATATACATAGACTACATACATCACACACGTAAAATACATACAATATACATATACAGACTACATACATAACACATACAATATACATAGACTACATACATCACACACGTAAAATACATACAATATACATATACAGACTACATACATAATACATACAATATACATATACAGACTACATACATAATACATACAATATACATAGACTACATACATCACACACGTAAAATACATACAATATACATATACAGACTACATACATAACACATACAATATACATAGACTACATACATCACACACGTAAAATACATACAATATACATATACAGACTACATACATAACACATACAATATACATAGACTACATACATCACACACGTAAAATACATACAATATACATATACAGACTACATACATAATACATACAATATACATATACAGACTACATACATAAACATACAATATACATATACAGACTACATACATAAACATACAATATACATAAGACTACATACATACACACACGTAAAATACATACAATATACATAATACAATACATACATATAAACATACAATATACATAGACTACATACATCACACACGTAAAATACATACAATATACATATACAGACTACATACATAACACATACAATATACATAGACTACATACATATACATAAAATACATACAATATTACATATACAGACTACATACTACAATAATACATACAATATACATATACAGACTACATACATAAACATACAATATACATATACAGACTACACATAATAATACATACAATACATATACAGACTACATACATAATACATACATAAATATACAGACTACACTACACTAATACATACAATATACATAATACATACATCAACATAAATACATACAATATACATATACAGACTACATACATAACACATACAATATACATAGACTACATACATCACACACGTAAAATACATACAATATACATATACAGACTACATACATAACACATACAATATACATAGACTACATACATATCTACATACACAGTAAAATAACATACAATATACATAATACATACTACAACATAATACATACAATATACATATACAGACTACATACATAATACATACAATATACATGATACATACTCAACATACATAATACATACAATATACATATACAGACTACATACATAATACATACAATATACATATACAGACTACAACTAATACATACATAACATACGATAATACATAACATAAAATACATAGACTAATCACAACACGTAAAATACATACATAGAGAGCATAGTGCATACATACAATGTACAAACACTCTGCATACATAATAAGATAAAATACATACATAATACATACAATATACATACATAGAGAGCATAGTGCATACATACAATTACAAACACTCTGCATATATAATACATACAAAATACATATATAACTCATATACAGTACATAATAGAGTACATATAACATACATAAATAGCACAGAAAAATATTTAGACTTGAGAGTCCTCAGTGGTTGATACCTTTTAATGGCTAACTGAAAAGATGGTAACAAATTGCAGCTTTCGAGACTACTCAGGTCTCTTCATCAGGCAGATGTTGTATTAGTCTTTGCCTGATGAAGAGACCGAGTAGTCTCGAAAGCTTGCAATTTGTTACCATCTTTTCAGTTAGCCATTAAAAGGTATCAACCACTGAGGACTCTCAAGTCTAAATATTTTTCTATCTACTGGCTAACACGGTACGAAGATACACATCTTTACATAAACAGCATAGGTAATACATACAGTATACATATACAGACTACATACATAATACATACAGTACACATATAGACTACATACATAATGCATACATAGAGAGCATAGTGCATACATATAATATACAAACACTCTGCATATATAATAGAGATAAAATACATATATAGACTGCATACAGTACATAATACATACAAAATACATAAACAGCATAGGTAATACATACAATATACATATATAGACTACATACATAATACATACAAAATACATACATAGAGAGCATAGTGAATACATACATACATAATACATATACAGACTACATACATATACATACAGTATACATATACAGACTACATACATAATACATACAGTATACATATACAGACTACATACATAATACATACAGTATACATACAGACTACATACATAATACATACAGTAACATACATAGAGAGCATAGAGAATACATACAATATACAAACACAGTCTGCATATATAATAGAAACAAAATACATCTATAAACTGCATACACCATAGTTAATATATACAATATACATACTGTATATAGACTACATACATAATACATACAAAATACACACATAAACAGCATACATTATACATACAAAATTAATACATAGACTGCATATACGTACAAAATACATGCCCCAAAATAAAATCACAACTGTAGATCTAGCAGTTCTCTGAATGCTGAGCTCTGTATAACCACACCACTGATTGGCAGCTTTCTATGTACACTGTGCATAGGCAGAAAGCTGCAAATCAGTGGTGTGGGCGGAGTTATACCGAGCTCATGAATATGGAGGACTACATGGCAGCAGGTTTACTAGTCCTCTAGTGATAATTTCCTGCTGATCAAACAGTGATTTTATCAAAACTACAGCGGGCAGCCTAATAAGTGACACATCGCTGGAATTAGAGTGTCTCTCTATACAATATGCTGCTCTCAGATTAGGTACTGGATTCCCTTTAAATACAACTTTTTGGCTACTTGTAGCCATCAGTAGAGGAGTCTTAGGAGCTTATTGTATTATTATGGTTATTATTGAGTTTGGTGCATATGCCGTACTCAGGAAGCTCCAGAGCTCCCTCTAGTGATGACAGCAGGTAGCTGGCATATTGTTTTTTAGATTTATAGCTATATTTGAGTTCCGGTTACTCTAATAACAATTAATCAGAAAAAAATCTACTTAGATTAAAATAATAATAATAAAATAATAATAATAATAAAGCAAAATAGTGTTCAAGGGTGGAACTTCCCATTAAGAAGATCTCTAAAGAAATATATATTTTTTTCTTTTTCTGTACAGAAAATATATATTTTAAGACATCATTTAAACTCCGCTATGTGTTTAATTCCGCCATTGACTATTACTGGATTTCCATACTTTGTGCATTCATACAGCGATAGCCTATTTTACAGTTTAATAGCAAATACAATAAAGCCTCTAGATGTGGACAATGTGCTCTCAGCAGCTCAGAATTGATGCGGTTAAGTACGGCTTACGGGTGATGAATTGCAAAGCCTCAAAGGTCCTGTATGCGAGTCCTTGTAGAGCGGTAGGGTCCACCATCCACCAGCCCTTATCTGCCGAACAGCCAGTATCTTCTGCTTCTCGATCATCATTGGTTCATCCAAAGCAATGCTCATCCGACTGCCTGAGAACTAATGAAGAATTTGCATAATTTATTCCGACTTCTAGAATTTGCTTGGATTTGCAGTACGACGATCTGATTATTGAAAAACACCATATGTGTACCAGGAAGAAAAGAACATCTAATTGATACTCAGGAAACTGTTATCTGGAGTCTTTAGAATAACAGTCAATATTTTACCTCCCTATTAATATTGATTGAGGGATGGTTTTGCTATTTTGTACTGTAGTGGTGGACTTGATTATTATGTCATTTTTGGTTCAAAAATATAAATATTTTGTCATACAGATCGGAGCTTCAGGTTTCTAACACAGATCTCCAAATCTACATGGTCAAAGAGTTAAATGGTAAATGCCTATATACCTGCAACTGCCACTAGAGGGAGCCTAGGAGCTTAGTGTCTTATTATTGGTTCTCTGGCCTTAGGCTACAAGTCTGCAGTCGCTCTATGTATCTGCAGACTTGTGAATCCTCACTGTGCAGGTGCCGGGAGTTGGCAGTAGATTTGCATACATGAGGTCACGTGTCGACTAGACGTGCACCGCCTTGCTCAATGCTAGTGTGTTGAGCAAGATCAGACACGTCTAGTTGGAATGTGGCTGGAAGCATGAAAATTGCATACTTGTGGTCAATTTTCTGGTGCAGGTGTAGGGAGTAGGCAGGAGATTTGCATACATGTCAACTAGACATGCAGGGCTTGTTTAATGCTAGTGTATTGAGCAAGGTCAGACAAGACTAGTTGGAATGTGGCTGGAAGCATGAAAATTGCATACTTGTGGTCAATTTTCTGGTGCAGGTGTAGGGAGTAGGTAGATTTGCTTACTAGCAGTCATGTGTCAACTAGATGTGCACGGCCTTGTTGGAATGTTGTCACAAGTATGAAAATCGCATTCTGGTGGTCAAATGACCACTGGCTCTTAGCACTGACATTGGAGAATCTTCACAGTGCGCCGTGCTGGTGCTGTGAGGATTCACAAGTCTGCTGTAACATACAGTGACGGTGACAGACTTGTAGCCTATGACTGGACAACCCCTTTAAATATATAAACAGTATGCAGTGAGATCTTAAAGGAGTTGGCCTGAACGAACAAAGTACATTTTAACTAATGGATCTTGGAATAATAATAATTTCCACAATTGGATGTGATTAAATAAAATGTTCCTGTGCTGAAATAATCTTATAAATGTGCCCCTGCTGTGTACTGTGTAATGTCTGTGTCTGACCGTACAGGGACATGGTCTGATCATGCCACAGCTCCTGGGAAGGGGAGTAAACAAAAGAGTACACAGACAGGACAGCACGGGATCACAGCTGATTCTTTCTGTGAGGTAAAGCATGTTTTTAAACAGGCAGGGAAATGTTTCATCTCACAGAAAGCAGCAGCGGCGATCCCCTGCTGTCCTGTCTGTATTCCCTCTTTGGTTTATTTTTATTTTATTTTTTTATTTTTTATTTTCCAGAAAGTCAAAAGTCCGCTAGCATTGACGAGTTATAATGATGACGATTCTTGTATTTGTTTTTCTTTCTTAATTACTATATTGTGTCAAAAAATGTTTTGGCTGTTTCGCATTGAGACCTGCACTCACTTTATTTAAAGGGAACCTCTCACCTTGCTAAATGCTATTCACTGCAAATATTGGGTTAAACTGCAGGTAAATATCATTACAATGTTGTCCGATCGCCTTACTGAAAGTTCGGCTACTGGGAGAAAATTAACTTTTTTTTCCTCCCTGGAGCTGCCAGCTTTTAGTCACAGAGGTGTGTCGGTGCGGCCGCAGTCACTGCTCACAGCACCGCTCACTGCACTGCACAGATGCGTTGCAGAGTGAGCTGTCAATCAAGGTGTCAGGGCGTGCTTGCAGCTGCTGCTCACTGTATACTGTGGGGTGACTGAGGTTCACCTCTATAACTGAAAGCCGGCGGCTCATGGGAGAAAATAAGGTTATTTCAGGAAGACGGACAGGCAGCGTTTTCAGATTAACCCTATATCTGCAGGTAAATATAATTTTCAAAAGTGACTCTTTTCCTTTAATGCCTTCTAACATAATAACATGTTTACAAATTAAAATTGTGCAAAAATGATATTCGCGTCAGTCTAAATTAGACACAATGGGTAACATTGGTTTTGCTGGAAACTCCACTTTACCCTCCTATTGTCTGTGTTCTTGGCGTGCGCAAGTTGTTATAGAAGTTTCTGAAGTGGCCTCGTGTAGTGTTTGTGCTCCTAGTTACTCAATTGCGTAACTTTTATTGGAGAGACTCAATCCACTCATGATACAACGAGGAGTGTTTGTTTTAAAGGGAACCTATCATGCGAAAAAACGCTATTAACCTGCAGATATGGGGTTACTCTTATGTTTCGGTAGCTGAGGAGTGCAGGCAAAAAAGGCAATACACCAGAGCAGTTGGAATCTATGAGATTGCAGTACCCTGACTAACCACCACAACTAGAGGCAGCCGTGGAGCGTTCCTACGTTGGTCCTAGACGCCTCGTCACAGCCTGAGAAACTAACTACACCTAAAGATAGAAAGAGGAAAGCTATCTGCCCGGAGCAGAACCCAAAGATAATAGAAAGCCCCCAAACATGTAATGGCGGTTAGACAAAAAGAAATACAGACACAGACAGAAAATAGTATGAGGAAACGTTGGGGCCCAAACTAACTAAATAGAAAAGGATAGGAAGGGTACTTACTGCAATCCCAGAAAACCTGAAAAGCACCAACTCTACTAATTTCAAAATCACCTGAGATCACACGACCTCTACCACCTAAATTAGTTCTCTGGTGTAACAAAATCAAAACAGCAGCCACTGAAAAAACTGGAAAAAGCAAAGGTACAAACATCAGTGGCTGAACAAAACTGAGAGGGCAGAAGCCCCGGAGGGGACCCTGAAGGCCCCCACAGAAGTGCAGGACAAAATGCAAAAATCAAGCACAAAAACAAAAAGAAGAAAAAGTCTTATCTGTTAGCAGGAGATGCAGACATGACACAGCAGGCTACAAAGGAAATAGGAATCAAGGATTCAGACCAGAACAATTGATCACCGGCAACCCTGATGGGAAGGTGACTCCCTTATATAAGACCAGTCAGTAACACCTGATTCCCAATCCTCACAATCTTCACAATCTTCACTGGACAGACCAGCACCGCTTGTAACCACCAGAGGGAGCCTCTGCTCAGAACTCATCCCAAGCCCACTCACACAGTTAATATGTAAGTTAATAATGTTCTGAAGATGCCCTGAAAGCCTCTGCCGGAAGAAATTACTTTTTTCCTCCGGTAGCCTCGTGCTTTCAGTCATAGAGGTGCTGCCGCGGCGGCGTAGCGTCAGTCCGATCAGTACACGCCCGGCACTGACTGACAGCTATTTCAGCGCTAATGCATGCACAGTGGCTGTCGTCAGTGCAGTGACGTCTAGTCAAATATTACAAAATCCACATTCAAACCAAAAAAATGAGCCGGAGCATAAGTTGGTCTACTTGCAATGGAAAGAGAACGTTCACGCAGACAAAACCCAAGAAACAAAATGAGCGTATACCCGGCAGTAAGTATATAAATAGTAATAGACAGTACATGTAATAACATAGGGTACTTAGATAAGATTATTTTGATAGAAAAAAGCATAAAAGCCTTCCCACCACAACAAGGTGACACAATCGGGACAGTCCTATCCTGTCTCTAGTATTAAAACCTCACCTTGTGTCACCCGACTTCAATGTAGATGAGGGCAGAGCAGGACTGGAGCCTGACCGATCAGACACCTGCCCATGGGAAGCTATATAGATGAAATGGCTAGCTCAGAAAGGGCGGCCATGTCCCTGTTTGTAAACAGTACAAGAAACTACAACAAAACCAAAGAAAGCCAATAACGAAAAAAGGTCATCTTAAGGTTAAAAAATGTAAAAAAATCCCTTATCCTCACCTCTCGAGCTCCTCTGCTCCTCACCGTCACACCTCCAGGTTCTCCTCGTCACATCTTATTGAGCGAGTGCGGAATCTCCAGGACGGTTCTACGTGGGCACAAGATCACGGAGAACATCATGACGGGAAAAGGTGAATTTTGCTTCAACTGCTCATCGCTAACGTTGATGGTTGTGAAATTGCTGAAGATCTGCAATCTAAATTGATGGTTCTATCAGACCTCAGCTTCGTTTGTTGTCTTCCAAGTCCTACCCCGGCACCAATGTCACTGACACTCAAATATATTCGCTCATCTCTATCCATTGTACTTGGTTCACGCACAATCCGGTTGTCTGATGACGGTTCAGCTTTAACTGGAACGTTACAAGATTGCTTTAAATATATCCAAAAAAATAACCTGTCGGGTCTTCATCAGACAATCAGATTGTGAATGAACCAAGTATGTGGAAGGTATTAAAAGTGATTCATAGAGCACATCCTCAACGCTTTCCTTACCTTCAGCAAGGGCGGACACACCATTGCTGCAACCAGTTGCCAAAAAGGTAAAGGGCTCAAGACTACCTCCGAAACAGGTGGAATTGTACATTATGATGAATGACTGGACTCCAACGGGCCCATAAATAGTTGTTGCACAGGGGTTCTCTCCTGACTGTTTCCACCCCTGGCCTTCAGGGTACTTAGTTCACTTGCAATCCGATCATCTGATGAAGATTCGACTCGCACCGAAACATTCCAGTTTATATTTTGGATCGCTTTAAATAATCTGGATTCCTTGATCATCTACGAGTACTGGATCGTCTGTTTTCTAAAAACACTGGGCTGTATGAAAGACACTAGCTCTCCCACTTGAAGTTAAAAGAGTCGCTCTCACAAAAAACACCGACTGCCTGTGTGCTCCATAATGGACGAAATAAATCTATACAGAAATGAGTGCCCTAATAAAAAAACTTTTCAAAGCTGATCAGATGCAAAACAAAATTTCAAGTGACATTTTCAACACATTAAAGTATGTTTTATGAAATAAGCTGCCAACTAATAGACTCAATTCTACCGTAAAAGGGAGGTGTTATATACTGTAGGAGGAATTGGATGGAAAATTGTTTCTTTCTTTGCCTCTTGATAGGTGAATTATAAGCAAGACTATAGAAGGATTTCTGGAAAATACAGCAATGGATCTGGGCACTAAAGATGCAGTTTTTAATAGTGTTATGTTTCCTGCTAGGTGCTGTGCTTGGTTTGAACAGTCTTTTGTCCGAGTGAGATTCAAAATAGATAGGAGGAAAGGTGCACTGAGCTACTCGACTGTGCTTTAGGTGCTTATTGAACAAAGAAGGATTTCTGGCAAAGACAGCAATGGATCCGGGCACTAAAGGTACAATTCAATTGTTAATAGGGTTATATTCCCTGCAAGCTGCTGTGCTTGGTTTGACCAGTCTTTTCAGAGTGAGATTCTGAATAGATAAGCGGAAAGGTGCACTGAAATACTCAAATGCGCCAGGGGTGACTATTTGAACAAAGAAGGATTTTGGGCAAATGTAGCTATGGATCCGGACAATAAACATACAGATTTCAATAGAGTTATAGTGCTTGGTTTGCACAGTCTTTTTTTGTACTGTCAGAATCCTTTAATGTGGCTCTCGTTTTTTTCTTTTTCTTTTTTTTTTATCAAGGGTGTACTTTTGCTGTGCTTTTTCTGGTGGACAGGTTTCTGACTCCCACACCTTTTTATGTTTTGCAAAGACATTTTTCTCCATTTTAAAACTCTAAAAGAAACAAAAGCAAAAAAAAGCCAAAAGATTCACATTTTTTTCTCTTATATAAAAAAACAAACCCGTGAACTGTGCACGTTCAATTAAATATGAGCAGAAAACCTTACGCAGTATTTTTTTGGAATTAATTTATTGGGTGTTTTGCATCAGAAAGCTTTATTTTTTTTTTTCCTTTTCATTTTCACGCGGACCGCAGAACGCATCTCCCATGTGTTAAGGTTAAAATAAGCGTGGCGCTTAATGAGCAATGTGCAGCGATATGTGGCGCTTGCCAATTAATCCTTTAGAATTCACTGGCGTTAGGATATACATCCACTTGCACAACCCAGCCTCCATTAATTGGCTTAAAAGAACGGCGGCGGCGTCCTAGGACCGACCCTACGACAAGACAGAATGTAACCGGCAGCTGTCATGATGTCATCTCCATCTTCCCATAATCAGACGTGCTCAGGAATGTTTTATTAAGCCGTTTCCACCTTACCTTGCCTATTATAAAAAAAAAAAATGACTGTTTAAAGTTGACATTAAGAACGAAGGGTGGGAGCGGGGGATGGGTTCAGGTCGCTAATGATTCCCGAGATCGAGAATATCCACATTATCCGCAATATCTGGCGATCTATAACCGCAGGGTAATAATACATTGCCCATATCCATAGTCTACGTCGGAGCCGAATAGGCTCTTTGAATTAATTAGATGATTTTAATATTTTATTGAGCGCGGACCACGAAGACAAAGTATATGTAAATAAATTATACTTTGATTGTAGGCTTAACGAAGGAGGACTGGAAAGGGGGAAAAAATAAATCCCTGTTTGTGTTCTTTAATTTTTCATCTTTT
This sequence comes from Oophaga sylvatica, assembly GCA_033576555.1. Lineage (NCBI taxonomy): Eukaryota > Metazoa > Chordata > Amphibia > Anura > Dendrobatidae > Oophaga > Oophaga sylvatica. The sequence continues at coordinate 117,326,420 of JARQOD010000007.1, forward strand.
TTTTTTTGCAGAATTTACTATGAAATTTAATGATTTTCATCTGTAACGCAGGATGAAAAAGTAATGACAGGACCGAGGAGAAAAAAAAAGGATTTGGGAATATTAAACAGAAAATGTAGAAAAATGATAAAATATCCCAACTAATTCCTTTACTAATCCCTTTGATCCTTTTTATGTTCTAATGTTACAATTAAAAGTCAGAAATATACATAGGAATTTTCTCTGCATTGTTCAGCCCTGTCCTCTGTTCTCCAACGACAACTGCCTGCAGCAGGAGCCTCTCCCCTTGCAATAGGACACCAGACGTATAAGTCACGCCCCTTGGGAGGAGATTAACTCTGCTTGCTCACTGACTGTTTTAGGATCCTGTAGTTATATTTCTTCCTTGTGAGGACTTAGGCGACAAGTCTACAGTCTCTTTTTGTGACTGCAGACTTGCGAATGCTTCATAGCATGTGCGCTGCGTGCTGTGTGGATTCTCCGGTGCCGGTAGCAGACAATCATGTGATCGCAAGTATGCCATTTGCACACTTTTGGTCACATTCTGACTAGACTGTCTCCTGCCTTGCTCAATACACTTGCATTAAGCGAGGTCGTGAACGTCTAGTAGGCATGAAACTGCATCTATGCAAATCTCATACTTGCAGCTGAGAATCCGCACAGTGATACATACATGCGATGTGAGGATTCGCAAATTTGCAGTCACATAGAGTGACTGCAGACCTGTAGCCAAATTTACCGGACAACCCCTGTAAACAATAAGTGCATGAGGCTGAGCTGTAATACCACACACAACCTGTTGGCAGGGGGAGCGCTGTTTTTGGAAGAAAGCAGCTCTGCTTTTCTTATCCTGGCGAAATGTGATCATCACTACTCAGCGGTCGACGCCTGGTGTTTTGCTAAATTCTGTTTCCAAACGTTAGTAATTTCCCTTGCACAGGCCATGACAGGGTAAACATATATCACTAAGTTCAGCTCCTTGGCCAAAAATTTGTGGTGTTTTTAGTCATCACCATCCTAAAAAACACTATAAGGGAATATGTTTTCATTTCTGTAAAAAAAAATGCATGCTAGTGGTTTCCAAAACCTCTGCCTTTTTTCCCACTGTATTTGCCTTATGCATTGATATCAGAAAATTCTCATTTGGAGTACAGCTGATGGCAGTGAACCGGTATCACCTGTGTCTTTCTTTGAGTATTCAACTTTTCAGAACACTCTTCTGCAGCAGGCTTTAAAGGCGGTGTAATAGAAGAATTGGATTTACTTCCACAATTACCCTGTTCTCGTTACTCCCCTCCCCCCACACTACTGTATATACAGGTCTAACTACCTTTTCACTGCCATCATCTGTACTCCAAATGACTACATTCTGATATCAATACAGCTGAAGACAGACAAAAAAGATTGGGCAAAATTAGGTAAAAATGAGCAAATATTTTACGAGAATTAAGACAAATTCCCTGATAAAGTGATTGGCAAATTTTCCTAACTTTCTAGGCTGAACAAAATTTAGAAAAAAATTAAAAGTTATTTTTCAAACATAATCTTGAAGGTGGAGATCATTTACTCTTGGTAACCACTTGATCATCCTCGATTGTGAATGTAGAAGACAAACTGGATAGGCGAAACTGGATTCAGATAGATAAAGTCAGATTTCATAATGGTAATTTGGGGATTTTCTATGAATATTAGAGACATTTTCTATAAAGTTCTGGACTCTGTAGACCAATAATTTTACCCATAACCATAGGCTTATGATAAAATGTAACATGTCTGGGCTTGGGGGTGTACATCCTTTGCATAGACCAGCCCCACCAATATGCTGTTAGTCATTTAGCCCTGTCTTTTTTTTTCGGATACCAGTAATAAGGTCCAGTGATTTAGCCTTAATGTGCAGTAACTGAGAACTAATGAAGCAAATAACGTCATGGGCTCGTTTTTTCCATCTGGAGATCCTCTACGAGGGACATATTTAACCTGAGTCATCGAATCTTGAATGTATGAAACTCATCATGTTTGTAATTATGGAGAATAGCTTTGTATTCCACGGCAAACGCCAACTTTTAAAGGGATCTTTAATTCTTTTGCCTCTTGAATTATATAAAATCTCTACTATAAAAAAACGTTTACTGATTCTGTACAATATGTAGATTACTTTCTTACTTAGCTCGAAGCGGAATCACGTACATGTTCTATCCGTGTTTTTCACGGATAGTGCACATACCCATTATAATCTTTGAAGTTTTTAAGATGTCTGCTTTTCTTTCACTATGTGTCATCCGAGCCACAGATCAAAGTCACCCATATAAAAATCACCCATGTGCAGTACCCGGCCGCTGCCACTATACAGTCGACGGCGCTGTGCAGCTCTATAAATGAGCAGTTCTGTCCGCCGCCAACACCAGGAACAGCTGATCGACGGGCATGCTGGGTGTCTCATCCCCACCGACCAGACATCGATGACTTATCGTCAATGTTAAAGTTCCGGACTACCTTAAAAGTTAATGGACTGTATTCAGAGACTAATATAGTCCCCAGGAAGTGATGGTGTACTGCCCTTCCCAGAGACAGAGGAGTTGTGGCGCCCCTGAGGGTCCAGTCGCCACAGAGGTACTGCACCTCAGCCAGAGGTGTTGTACTCCGCTCTCGAGTAAGGAGGGGGCACTACCCAGTGCTCTCATATTTGCATCCAACACAGATCACATGACCTCAGGATTAGGGGGAGGATCCCCAGTTAGTGTGGGAAGGCAGTGTGAGAGCTGGAAGGAGAACAGTCGGCGAGGAGGAGAGAGGAGCTACTGACAGGAGCAGTGTAGAGGAGAGAAGCTTCTAGAAGGAAGAAGGTGTCCTAGGGGCCAGGGAAGTGAGGAATCCACCCTGGGCGCCAGAATCCATGCTCACAGGCATCTGGTGGAGGGACCAGGTCTCAGTAAAGGGACTGACACCAGACTAGTGGAGAATCTGAAAGACTCAGCTAGCAAACCGGAGGCTGTAGTAACTGTATGTGCTACAGCCACATCCACACACATTCGCTGAAAAGGTAGCCACGTAGGATCAAGGGGACCAGGAGGACATCGCCCGAGTTGCCCGACAGGATCTGAGGCTGCTGGCTTGGGACACTGTGTGTGAGGCGCAGGGCAGGAGGGAATGAGCCAGCGCAGGGAAACGGCCTGAGAAAGAAACATCAGAAAGAAGTTCTAGCAAAGTGCGCCGCAAACTACCTGAGAGCTGGCTGGACCACCGACCCGGAGGACACAGCACCCCAGCTGGGGATTGTAACCTGAAGGAACTGTGAGTAAAGTGTGAAGACTGTAACCCTGCTGTGTCCTCAGATTAATTTACTGCATCACCTACCCTGCACTACAACCGTTACCAACATCTTTAACCCTATAACTGCCCTGGGGCCTAGCTCTGCCCGTGGAGAGCTGTAACATCTCTGCTGCGTCACCAGCTGCCCCAGTGGATCTGAATCGCAGCGTCGGCCATCTTATTGCCGAACACCACGGGTGGCGTCATGAACTAATCCCCTATAACTATTTCCTTTTACTTTTTTTAACCTTTTTATTGGACGCCCAGGGCCACGGACCGGGTCACTGCTGCCGTGACTTCCCCTTTAAGAACTGCCCGGCCAAGTACCGAGTACCCCACGGCCCTGGTGGGCGCTCCAGAGTGACAGCGGAGCTGTGTACAAAGTTTTCTGTGGCTATACCATGAATATGGTTGCTCCATTAAGGTCTCCAGGAGTACAATAAAGCTGTCATTGAATTCTCCTCCTACTTAACAGTAAAGTGATAACTGTTGATTCTGCCCCAGTCTACACAGCAAAGCTGAAAAGAGAACTGGAAAAAATATGACATGTCGGCTTGTAATGTATTCTCTATTGTATGTGAAAACGGCAATATTTCAAGATTTTTTGCATAGCTAATGTATTATCACGTGGTAAAAATACATTTTAACAAAACAAGATATTAAAACAAGACATTTTTTTGAAGGTACATTTTTTTCTTCATTCTACTTTATCTGATATGTCTTAAAATTCATTAGCATTTTTAGATCATTGCTTGTTGCCAGCATATGGAAACAGTCTGATAACCTTTCCCTGATTAGATTACAGTTCTTAGTTATTACAGTCACCTAGTTATTATATTACAAAAAAGCGACTGAATGTACATGGATTTAATATTCTAGGCTCATTTTACATCTGTGTTATCCGTCTTCTCGGAGGTTTTCTTTTGAACAGGCTTCTCTATTTCACTGTTGGTGTCCTTTATTATTGATCTATCTATTAAAAGTTATTACTTAATAGGTATTTGATCTTGTTGCTGCCAGACTCACAACTACTGTACCGTTCCGTAATTGAAAGGCTGAATGGGTGGGAGCTGTTTAGAGGTTTCCGGATAAGATCTACACAAACAACACAAATTGGCCACCCTCCTGAGTCGGGATGGAAACGTTTGGAAACGCCAAGATTTTTAATGTACAAGTTAATTACGTATATTTCGCAATGTTTTCACATAAACATAGAAAAAGAGGAGCAGCACGGGAAAGAAGAAGAGTCATCGTAGCTGTTTTGTCATCCGGGTTGGATTGTAGGACAGAAATTCCAACAATTGATCCAATTAGTAGATCAAGTCTCAATCTAGGAGAACTCTAATTGGATCTCTTGCTTGTAGGACTATTTGGGGGAAGATAAGTTAACAACCAACCATTGCTTATGGGTAAGTAAATAATTGCACATAAATGTTGAGTAAAATTGTAGGCAAATTCTTAGTATAGTTTTGTATGCTGGTGCCAAAACACACTTTGATAGACCCGTCCAAAAATTGATATTCCTAAAATCAAATCCCTTCTTTAAAGAGGTTATCCGAAACTTTAACATTGATGTCTTATCCTTAGATCAGTGTCTGATCGGAGGGAGGTGTGGCACACGGCATCCCCACCAATCAGCGGTTCCCGATGTCGGACAAAATTACTCAGTTGTGGAGCTACACAGCACAGCTCCGGGGAAGAGGACAGCTTAGGACATTAACAGAAGCATAGTAAGGTCGGAGTCTCAGGCCTCTCCACCTTCAAGAGTACCCCTGTGACAGGTTTAGTTAGGAACCAGTTCGAAGGAATAGTTTGAGGTCCCCCTTCCTTACCGAAAACTATTACAGTATCAGAGTGGTCCATAACAATATTTAGGTTTGTTTTTATCTCAATGACACATATGTGCCCCTAATATGCCACCCTATTATTATTCTAATGCCCACTAATCAAGAGTACATTTTCCACAATTGTATTACAATTTCCTCATATTACTTAGTATTGGAATAAGATCGGTGGTGGTGTCCAATGATGTCACAGGTCAAAAAAATGACATGCACCTTCCTTTATTTTCCCCTGGAGATTTTCAAAAAAACATCTTCAAGATAATAAAAAAAGCTAAAAAACCCTCACTTTATATGAAAAGCAAAGTGGATTCATCATAGAAATGGATTGGAAGAGTTTTTGAAGCACAGAAGATTTTAGTGAGTTTCCACTCCCAAAAACGCGTGAAAAACCTCAGTGTGAACATGTTGTTGTTATGTGAGATGAATTTTGCTATTTTACCATGTCAGAAATCCATCATATTGAACAAAGAATGAATGAGATGTAAATATACCTAAGAACAGTACGCCGCTGCCTATGCCGGAGCTTATATGCCTGACCCGGCTGACGGGCCACGCTCATTGTTACAGGATGACTCATGTTGAAGAAATATGAAGTCACGTATGAGATGTTGCACAAAGGCCTCAGAATTTAGTGTAGGCTAAAAAGAAAAAGAGCAATTATATATGTTCAGGAATGTAACAAGCGCGCAGTGAAATCAGGGACATGGCCATTTCTGAACCATTTCATTATATCCCCATGCTCTGATGATTGGCAGTTCATGGGTTTTGTCTTGCTGAAGATAAAAATGGCATCCGGCCTTTGTTCAGTGGCCACACTTCCTCCACGCAACCCATCTGCGCTCGGCGCGGGTATCGAATGTAGCGAGTGTTTAACAGAAACGGAAATACACACTGCTTGTATGGAAGAATCATTTACCAGAATAATATTTTTCATCCACATCTCATTTCATATCACCATAATACTCCGCAGTGCACTATAGATAATACAGCTAATCACTGAGCCACCGAGCTGCCCACTAGGGTCTCATGGATGTAAGCCGAGTGTTAGGCTCACCTCATCCAAGCTCAAGGTCCAGGTGGGCACATGGACCACGGGCATCATTGCGGCAGGCAGGTGAGGCACGAGGGAATCGGGTAGCTGAGATACTGGAATCTGCTGACAGGTAGCAAAGGTACTGAAAGCCATAAGCAGACAGATAACTGAGGTACTAGAAACTGCAGGCAGACAGGAAACAGATACTGGTAGCTGCAGGCAGACAGGAAGCTGAGATACTGGAAGCCACAGGCAGACAGGCAGCTGAGGTACTGGAAACCATAGGCAGACATCTGCAAAGCCTGATGTGGAGCACAACAGAGTTTAGTAGAGGGTTGTGGGAAGCAAAGCGCGGATAAGTGGCAGGTGCGTATCACTGAGATAGGATGTTTCCCCCACATACAGGCCATGCCCAAACAGCCAAAGTGCCTCCATTTACATCATTACCAGAGGGACCTCATTATCAGTGCCCGCTCATTAGCATGACAAGTTTAGTGTGCGCACTTTAATTTATTCTAAGGCTAGGGCCAAAGCTTTATATAATAAATCTACAATGATCACTCTTGTAATTGCCTGGCATAATCCTTCTCATGAGTCACGACGTCACTCTTCTGCGCCGCTCCGGCTTTTGAGCCTTATCACTTTGCTTTGTACCATAAAATTATGTCTCCCTTTCTCTCTCCCTCTCTTCCCCTCTCACTCTCTTTCCATCTCTCCCTCTCCTTTTCTCTCTCCCGCTCCCTTTTCTCTCTCTCCCCTTTCTCTCTCCCTCTCTCTTTCTCTCTTCCTCTCCCCTCTCCCTTTCTCTTTCACTCTCCCTTTCTCTCACTCTCCCTTTCTCTTTCCCTCTCCCTTTCTTTCCCTCTCCCTTTCTCTCTCCCTCTTCCCTCTCCCTTTCTCTCTCCCACTCCCCTCTCCCTTTCTCTTTCACGCTCCCTTTCTCTCCCTCTCCATTTATCTCTCCCTTTCTCTTTCCCTCTCCCTTTCTCTTTCCCTCTCCCTTTCTCTCTCCCTCTCCCCTCTCATTTTCTCTCTCCCTCTCCCCTCTCCTTTTCTCTCTCCCCCTCCCCTCTCCCTTTCTCTCCCTCTTCATTTATCTCTCCCTTTCTCTTTCCCTCTCCCTTTATCTCTCCCCCTCTCCCTTTCTGTTTTCCTCTCCCTTTCTCCCTCTACCTCTCTCCCTTTCTCTCTCACTTTCTATCTCCCTCTCTCTCCCCCTTTCCCTTTCTTTCCTCCTCCCCTCTCTTTCTCTCTCCCTCTCCCCCTTCCCCACCCCTTTCTCTCCCTCTATACCTCTCTCTCTTCTTCAAGGAAAAGTTCTTCAAAAACTTCCACCACTTAGACCATCATCATGCAGCTCTCGTAGAAGAGCCATTGTAGAAGTCAATCACCAGTGATGAAGGAGTTAAGCATTTAAGAGAACTTAGTGACATACATGAAATCTTAGGTAAAAAATTAAGTGCAATTCCCTTTAAGTGTAATTTATATCTCGGCATAGTTGGTATGAACGAGATGAACTAAGACGTGTTATCCTCTGCATCCGGCGATCCACTTGCCAGTAAATTATTTACCAGAGCTTGTCCATACAGAGTGGTCATGCGTATGTAATAATCTAATGCATAGCTATAACTGGCTGGCGTAGAAGTGGCCATCCGTGAGAGGCAGGGTGACGACATATGCTCTTTGTTGTAAGAGTTAGACTAAATTCATTGTGATTCCTTCTGGTACATAAGAAAACAACTTTTTATATTCAATGAAAAAAGGGCAATGGGGAATGGAAGAAGTCAGCTCACCATTTTCAGTTTCTTCCCAAGAATGAGTTGCACTGTAAGGTTCTTTGTCTCTGTTGACATGTTCCTTGAAACTCAGTTTTCCGTCGGCCATTTTGCTTTCTGTCTTTCTGCAGCTCTTGCCCTCAGTTAATATGGAGTTTCCAGTTTTCATGTTCCCGCCCTGATTCTTCCCTCTTGCTTCTTAAGCAGCCTCAGCTGAACAATCAGTGCTCCTGAACCAAGCCTCAGTCAGTCTGTGACCTGACTCCTGGAAGCCTTGGACTTGTACTCCAGCTATTCCCTACTGAGGAACCTTGGAACACTTTTGGACTCTGGAAACCTGCTGTTTGGTGAATCCATGTTTGCAGAGGAATTACGGTACAGAGAAGAGATCCTGAACCTGCTTTGGAGAGTTATTGTAGTGCTTGAAGTTACTCTGGCCTGCTGTGTCTCCTGTCGCTGTTCCTGCAAACTGTGTGAACTTTTCAGCATGCTTGTATGAAGTAATACATGACATGCACGCACAGAGCCGCCTGGGCTTGGGCGTGCAAGTTCCAAAGAATGAAGTAAAAAGGTACTCCAGCGTAGAAAAATATAAAACTTCATCTTTAATGGAAAAAATTCATAAAAATAGGCACAATGCGGACAACATATAGATCCCAGAGAGTGGCCAACCAACGCGTTTCGACACTCTGGTCTTAGTCATTCCATGGGCGTTGAATGCAGTGAATATTCATTTCTCTTTAGCAGCTGACACTGGAGATAGCCGCAGGCGCCGGCTCCTGCCTCCTGTGACCAGTTGCTCCGCCGCTACCGCTCACCCACCTCTCCACCACAGCCAGATTAGGGACATCCGGACCATAAGATGCACCCTCCATTTTTCTCCACATTTTTGGAGGAAAAAACTGTGTCTTATGGTCCGAAAAATACAGTATGTAATACTTTCCCAAAAAGTTTAAATTGTAATCAATAAATTTCAATACTGGAAAGTTTGTAATTGCTTGAAAAATATACACGGAGGAGAGGAGAGAGAGAAAGTGAAAAGACTAACAAGAGAGGGAGGATCTCGCTGACCATATGAGCTTACATTCTACAGGAGAGAGAGAGAACAAGATAGCATGAGAATCCCGATATCATAGGAGCTTCCACTTTACAGGTGAGAAAGAAAGGGAGAGAGGACCCCATTGACCATAAGAGCTTACACTCTACAGGAGAGACAGGACCACACTGACCATAAGAGCTTACCCTCTACAGGAGAGAGAGAGGACCCCACTTATCATAATAGCTTACACTCTACAGGAGAGAGAGAGGACCCCACTGACCATAAGAGCTTACACTCTACAGGAGAGAGAGGACCACACTGACCATAAGAGCTTACACTCTACAGGAGAGAGAGGACCCCACTGACCATAAGAGCTTACACCCTACAGAAGAGAGGACCCCACTGATCATAAGAGCTTACACTCTACAGGAGAGAGAGAGGACCCCACTGACCATAAGAGCTTACACTCTACAGAAGAGAGGACCCCACTGACCATAAGAGCTTACACCCTACAGAAGAGAGGACCCCACTGATCATAAGAGCTTACACTCTACAGGAGAGAGAGAGGACCCCACTTATCATAATAGCTTACACTCTACAGGAGAGAGAGAGGACCCCACTGACCATAAGAGCTTACACTCTACAGGAGAGAGAGGACCACACTGACCATAAGAGCTTACACTCTACAGGAGAGAGAGGACCCCACTGACCATAAGAGCTTACACCCTACAGGAGAGAGAGGACCCCACTGACCATAAGAGCTTACACTCTACAGGAGAGAGAGAGGACCCCACTTATCATAATAGCTTACACTCTACAGGAGAGAGAGAGGACCCCACTGACCATAAGAGCTTACACTCTACAGGAGAGAGAGGACCACACTGACCATAAGAGCTTACACTCTACAGGAGAGAGAGGACCCCACTGACCATAAGAGCTTACACCCTACAGAAGAGAGGACCCCACTGATCATAAGAGCTTACACTCTACAGGAGAGAGAGAGGACCCCACT
>JARQOD010000007.1:117336531-117387296 GCA_033576555.1 Oophaga sylvatica
ATAGATAGATAGATAGATGATAGATAGATATAGATAGATGATAGATAATAGATAGATAGATAGATAGATAGATAGATAGATAGATAGATGATAGATAGATAGATAGATAGATAGTCATGGGACATCACAAGGTGCTAAATGACAAACTCAACTCTGAGTGGAAATGTTCATTAAAAATAAATCAGTCTGCCGTTCCCAGACATGGGGGCCGCGTCTGCTGTGTCCTTAGGGCCAGCAGTACGGTCTTGGGGTATGGAGTCTGCCTGGCTGATGATGGGTTAACATGAATGAAGGCTGATAAGCCCAGTCTGATTCATGGAGATATAGCTCAGCCCTGGGAACCTCACTGGCCCACTTACCTTGACGGCAGATCTGCTGCAGCCCCAGAAGAACAGTCCTGCAGTGTGCGGAGGATCCAGGCAGACAGTGGCCCTTTGTGGCCCTGGTTGGGGAGGACCCCTCTCTCTCCCTCTCTCTGTTCCCTACTGTTGCCTCCACATGAATGCTCCTACTGTTTTTCAGATGAGTTCATTGATTAACCGTTTCATCTCGCTTGAACTAATTCCATTTCCCTCTAAAATTAATTAGCATCCTCTTAGCTGGGCCCTGTGCACGTGACCGGCTTTAATTATGTTTCATCCCTAGCCTGAGTAACGTATTGTTATATTAGCAAGCGGCTTCATCTCACCTTATACCATCATGTTGCCTTAAGTCCAGCGTACAGTGTCAGAGCTCCATTTCTCTGACACAAAGCTCCAAATCCCCTGCAAAGATGTAGCTATAAGATAAAATGCCGACTACCTGCAGTCACCACTAGGGGGAGCTCACCAATAATATGTGTATGCAAAGAGCTCCCTCTAGTGGTAGCTACTAGTAGCCAGAAGTTTGTCATTACAGTGGTTGATCTGTACTTTAATATTAATGGACGGTCCTTAGGATTTATTAATCAATACCAAATTGGTGGGTACAGCTGATCAGCTATTCCCCAGGACAGCCATGATGGCGGCCGGATGTTATCAGTTATAGTGCTACACAGCACAGTGCCATCAACTTCAAAGTGGTCGCATCCAGGTACTTTACATCCCGCCCTTATTAGAATGAATAAGGGTGGACCTGTAGTTCCCTGCTGTGGCCACAATGCAGTTGATGGCGCTGTTCTGTTCCGCTCTGTAACTATGCCCATCCAGCCGCCACCGTCACCGGAAACAGCTGATTGGTGGGGGTGCTGAGTGTTGCACCCCCCACCAATTTGGTATTCTAAGGACCAGACAACCCCTTTAAAACTTTATGTTTATGCAGTGGATTTGGAGCTCTGGATCAGAAAAATCAAATCCTGAGATTTTATAAATGTCATTTTTTTGGTATAGAGCGCTCACTTTAATGGGCTGGGCTGTTATCTTTGGCTTTGTAGCAATGGCAGCAAGTTTCAGGATGCAACATGCTGGGAGTTGTAGTCCTCATAATAGAGAACACTGATTTGAAAACATCAGAATACAGTTATCGTATGATTGGCGGGAAATCGTGTCTTTATTACAGGGAAATACATCCTATAATAGAATTCTATAGATCTAGATGTTTCGTGTAAAATAAGTTAATGGTCCGTTTATGCCACCGATTTACGACGGAATGAAAAATCGTATTTTTATATCTCAAGTGCTGCTTTATATGTGAGCTTTATTACGGTATAGATTTGATATAAACTTTACTACCGCAGAAAGTGGAAAAAACCTTGGAAGTGTTATTTCTCGGATAGAATTATTTAGTAATAGAGAGAGGTTGGGTGGAAAAAAAATGAGAATGATGGAGACAGGTGGAGCAGAGAGTGAGGAGGCGTGAACTAGGAGGATATTGGGGGGAGTAGTGCCATTATAGGGGGCACTATAGAGCAAGTGTGTGGTGAAGACCAGGAAAGATGGATAATGGGGAGAGTAAGAAAAAAAGTAAGGTAATGGCGACTACATGGAGTTTGGGGATAAATGCTCAAAATAAAGAGCAAGCAAGGGGTTGACCTATATATACTATATATATATATATATATATATATATATATATATATAGGCTTGCAGAAAACTTATATCTTCCATTCTGCATTGTTTGTTTTTTTATACATATGAAGAAGTGGAGGAAGCAGACCAAAAGAGTATACAAGAGTTCATTGTTTATAAACCCATTGTGGTAAATATTGTATTAAAATATATTATGTATCTCTAACATGTGGACAACCCACTGCTACAGAATGAAACACTGAGCAAGTATAAATGAGGCAGGAGACCATCAGAAGTGAGAAGTAGTGGAAAGGACTGGAGAAAAAGACTGGAGAGAATGTATAGAGATGGAGACTATAGAGGTGTATGCTGCAATAAGGAGGATGACAATAAGGATGTCTGGGGAAGAGGGGGAAGTAAAGTGAAGGAAGAGTGTAGAAGAATGTGGTCAGGGGTATACTAAAATATGGAGGTGTAAATATAGAAGAGGAGGCAAAAACAATAGAAATGGAAAATCAAAAGTATAAAGGTTGTGAGAAAGAAAAGGAAGAATAGAGAGAAGGAAAAGGAATAACCTAATAGACAGGAACAGAGAGACAGAGTAAGGGAGAGATGAGAGAGTAAGTGTGAAATAAGGCAAACCAGGCAGTGTAGATTCAGAGTAAGTAATAATAGTGGAGAAGGATGTGAGGACAAGAAAAGAAAAAGAGGGAAAACCTGCAAAAAGTCTATAGGAAATGTATGGGGCTATTAGGAAGCAGAGCTGGAAGCATGATGTGCAAAGAACAAGGAAAACTGGAAAAGATGGAGATAAAGTGCAAGAATGGGGAGAGAGGAGAAAGAAAGAGGAAAGATGGAGAATAGGAACCAGAGGCAGGAAAGAAGATACAGTCTGTGAGATAAAGAATGAGAAAGACAGGGGAAAAGGTAGAAAGGACATAGATGGGAATAAAGGAAGAAAAAGAGAATTAAAATGGAAAAGAGGGATGGAAGAAAGATAGGAAGAAAAAGAAAGATGGAAGGTGGTAAGTAAGGAAAGAAAAAAGAGGGAGATATGGGAGGAATGGAAGATTGGAGAGAGGTGGTAAGGAGAAATGGAGAGAGGGATAAAAGAAGAGAGGACAGAGAAGGTGGAAAAGAAGAGGAAAGAAAGGTAAAAAAGAGGTGAAGAGCAAGAACTCACTAGACATTGGGGAATGAATGGAGAACACTGGTGCTGCTCCATAGAGGATGGGAATGGAAGCAGAGCAGCTGTGCTGGGTTTGGATAGTCAGTGGGTAATTTAAAGGAAAGGGAGACAGTAGTAAATATGAAGAGTGAAGAGACCTTGGCATGGAATAGTTAAAGTCTAGAAGGATAAATGTGGAGGAGTCTGAGTGACATTGTGACAGTTTCCAGGATGCATTAAACCCTAATGTGCAGACACCCCCCTACATACATGACACAGGGCAGAGGTGGTGGGGATGGTCTGCAGCCGATCACAGACATGAGGAGGCAGAGGCTCATTCTGTAGCAGCAGAGAGGACAGGACAGGGGTGGGGGACAGTCCTCTCTGCAGATCCATTTGTTCTTCAGCCTTTAACTTCCCATTACACACCATTGGATCAACATGCGGTTTGTGTGTAACTTGCACAGCCCTCCTCCCCTCTTCCTCCAGGACTCCCTACAATAAAGCCTGGCATCCACACTCACAGAGAATGTGCCACCACCCGAGGAGTGCCAGTGCCCGCCGCGACCCTCCAGAGCTGCACGCACGCTGCTGCCCGCCCGGGTGCACGGAGCCGCCGGGACTTGCTCTGAATTAATCACCTGGCATTCAATGAATCTTTGAGGTCTCTCACTTGACGCAGTGAAGAGCTGCAGCTCTGTTCTCAGGCCGAGTCCAGCCCTCGGATCCGTCTAGGAGGAAGCATCAGGCAGCTGTGCTGGAATTCACAGGGACCCGGTGTCCTGAGGAGACGTGCACCCCTTCCACAGAGGCTCCCGGGAGATGCTGCGTGTCTCCAGCAGGTAAGCGGCACCCCCGGCTCCTGCAGGCAGAGCGCCGGCGTCCCTGCTCCCGGCGTCCCTGCTCCCGGCGTCCCTGCCGCAGTCTGCCACCGACCCGGCCAGTCAGAGGGAAAGCATCACTCTCCTCCTGCCATTCATTCCCTCGCTAAATGCAAGAACAGATGTGATCAGGAGGGACACATCCTGCACGGAGAGTGGCGACGAGGAGGTTAATTTCCACCCACATCTGTGGCTCCAGATGTGATAGGAGACAGGCTGGCTGAGAGGGGAAGCTGGGGAGATGGGGGAGGACATGACAGATCTGTAGACCTCCATTCTGAATCCTGCCCCAACTCCTGGACCATTTGCCCATGGATTGGTGAGTTGTGTAATGCCATAATCACAGATGAGGAGGGCACTGTGTGAGCCCCTGCTCCAGGGCAGGCAGGGGAATGTGCAAGGGGTTAATATAAGATTTGCTTCTTGTGGACAGAACCTAGGACTGTGCAGGACTTCACCTACCCTGTCCCTCCCCATCTCACATTGCAAGGGGTTAATATAAGATTTGCTTCTTCTGGACAGAACCTAGGACTGTGCAGGACTTCACCTACCCTGTCCCTCTCCATCTCAAATTGCAAGGGGTTAATATAAGATTTGCTTCTTCTGGACAGAACCTAGGACTGTGCAGGACTTCACCTACCCTGTCCCTCTCCATCTCAAATTGCAAGGGGTTAATATAAGATTTGCTTCTTCTGGACAGAGCCTAGGACTGTGCAGGACTTCACCTACCTTGTCCCTTCCCCTCTCACATTGCAAGGGGTTAATATAAGATTTGCTTCTTCTGGACAGAGCCTAGGACTGTGCAGGACTTCACCTACCCTGTCCTTTCCCCTCTCACATTGCAAGGGGTTAATGTAAGATTAGCTTCTTCTGGACAGAGCCTAGGACTGTGCAGGACTTCACCTACCTTGTCCCTTCCCCTCTCACATTGCAAGGGGTTAATATAAGATTTGCTTCTTCTGGATAGAACCTAGGACTGTGCAGGACTTCTACCTTGTCCCTTCCCCTCTCACATTGCAAGGGGTTAATATAAGATTTGCTTCTTCTGGACAGAGCCTAGGACTGTGCAGGACTTCACCTACCTTGTCCCTTCCCCTCTCACATTGCAAGGGGTTAATATAAGATTTGCTTCTTCTGGACAGAGCCTAGGACTGTGCAGGACTTCACCTACCCTGTCCTTTCCCCTCTCACATTGCAAGGGGTTAATGTAAGATTAGCTTCTTCTGGACAGAGCCTAGGACTGTGCAGGACTTCACCTACCTTGTCCCTTCCCCTCTCACATTGCAAGGGGTTAATATAAGATTTGCTTCTTCTGGACAGAGCCAAGGACTGTGCAGGACTTCACCTACCCTGTCCTTTCCCCTCTCACATTGCAAGGGGTTAATATAAGATTTGCTTCTTCTGGATAGAACCTAGGACTGTTCATGACTTCTACCTTGTCCCTTCCCCTCTCACATTGCAAGGGGTAAAGGTATATATTTATATATTATGGCTAGAAGGTAGGACTGTGCAAAACTTCTCCATCCTTGTCCCTTATCCTTTCACATTGTAAGGGGGTTAATACAAGATTTGCTTCTGACCAGAAACCAGGACTGTGCAGCACTTCTCCTACCTTATCCTTTCCCTTCTCACATTGCAAGAGGTTAATATGAGATTTGCTTATGGCCAAAAACTAGGACTGTGCAGCACTTCTCATACCTTATATCTTACATTGAAAGGGTATAATATAGATTTTTTTTGTTGTCTGGCGAGAATCCAAGACTGTGCAGCACTTCTCCCACCTTGTTCCTTTACCCTCTCTCATTGCAAGGGGTTAATATAGGATTTGCTTCTGGTCAGAACCTAGGACTTGTCCTTCCTCTGTGTTATGTGCAGCACTTCAACCTTATTCCTTTTTCCCTCTCATATTGCAAGGGGTTAATACTAGATTTGCTTTTGAGAAGGTTGGACTGTGCAGCACTTCCCCCTCCTTATATCCTACATTGCAAGGGGTTAATATAAGGTTGTTCCTCTGGTCATCACCTAGGACTGTTGCAGCACTTCTCCCACCTTGGTCCGCACCCTCTCCCGTTGGAAGGGGTTAATACAGGATTAGCCTAAGTCTAAGACTGTCTTCACCTTATTCCTCACCCTTTCACATTGCAAGGGGTTAATACTAGGACTGTGCACCTCCTTATACCTTACATTGTGAGGGGTTAATATATGATTTTTTTTCCCTCTGGCACAGCAGCTAGGACTGTGCAGCACCTTATACCTTACATTGTGAGGGGTTAATACATGATCTTTTTTGCCTCTGGCACAGCAGCTAGGACTGTGCAGCACCTTATTGCTCACCCTCCTTTATTAATCAATGGCCGGGGTCTGGTCTAGTAAATTACATTGATAGGCAGCCTTTTAAAACTTTGCAGATCTCCATCATTTACCCCCCTAGTCCATCCATCTTTGCAGACTGACAGCGAGCAGAGGAAAAGCATATTGCTTGTATTGTCGGGAGAGACTTATATACTTAGTGTATTTTTATTTTTAATCTTCCCAAGTGGGATCCATGGCCAGTTGTGTGATTTTGGTGGTCCCGCCTGACTTTCTGGAGGTGGCGATGTCCTGAATGGTGGCAGCAGCAGCGGAGATTCAGCACCAGCAGAGGTGGAGAGCTCCCTGCAGCAGAGCAGCACTGGAGCTGTCCAGCACGTCTCTCCTGACATGCAGCCAGAAGCTTCCCAATCCAGCAGAGCCCTCTGCATCCCAACCAGGTACTTCTCCCCTTCTATGTATCTATGATGTATAGATGGAAGCAAAGCCAGCCTGGATATTTAATGCAATGTCTGTAATGCTTTTAAATGATCTGTCTCGGTGCATTTTTGCACGGCTCTATAGATAGCAGCAGCTTTCTGATATTTAGCCGCTAGGAGGGTTAATGCAACTGTTGCAGTTTAGAATCTTCGCATTTTCATTGTCTGATGTGAGACAGATCTTAGATGCCGCTTATACACATTGTCCTGCAGAGCCGGCTCTGTGCACTTTGCCAGTGACCTGGTCTAGTCAATCTTTAGGTTTTTATTTATTTTTTTATTTATTTTTTGCACAGATTAAGCTGTTTGCTGATCACTTTAGAACTTGTCGAAAATGAGTAATGGCCTTGATTGCGAAAGGGTCCTCTGGAGAATGGAAATCCGCCTGCTGCTGATCTTGAATGCTAAGCTTTTTTTTTTTTTTTTGTGCCTCATCTTTATTCAACTGACTTTGGAAAATAAAGATAACCAATTTGGATTAACTTCTTCTAGAAATGTACCGCATCCCGTTAGGCGGCTGTATTAACGGGTCGTTCTGCATGGGTACGGAAGTAGGAATATGGAGTGTATGTGGTATGGGGCAGCTTTAGAGAATTGGCAGCTTTCTAACCTATGACTTTACTATTGCATCTGCAAAATATGAGTATTATCTAATAGTATGTATCAATGTATCATGTGCGGAGGCAGCAGAGCTTTCATCATCAGCATAACTTGATGTGAACTCCCAATGTTTTATCTTACTTTTCCCCAAGACTGAAGGGTTAAATAACTTCCAGCTCTGCTACATTAGACATATACTTTTAGTAATTATCCCTGCCAGCCAACACATAGAATACAGGTGGTATAGGGTCGTTAGTACTTTGTAGAACACTTCATATGTTACAAGTAGTTGCAAGTGTAAATATTTACATAAAGTTTCCCATTGACGAGCACAGGGCTTGTTTTATGCACATTTCGTTTATTGTTTATACCTTTTATACATATTGTTGTGCTGGGAACTTATAAAGATGAAGAAGAGATGAAGCCATTACTTTCTACATCCAAAATGTTTCTTATCTAAGTTACTAGCAATTGCATGGGATTTATAGTCAATGTTTCCCTTTTGGTTTATGTGCCAGTTACAATGTATCTGTTTTTACTAGTTGTCATAAGTCCGTTGTGTATATCACTTTGGGGTCAGGTATGGTTTATGATGGCGTTCCTACGGCAGCCTGTTCTGTCACTTTAATAGGTATACCCCTGTGGACCCCAGCGTGTCACTTTAATAAATTAAATGGAGCACGGCATTGTCGCTTTTACAAATATGGCCAATGAAGCGCATAGCAACGACGGGACCGTACTTCCGTAAATTGAAGGCAGTGTCACTTTAACAGATTTTACGGACAAGGTGCATTGTATTTACTCATGAACGGTTAGATGTGTAGTGGGGTCACGGTAGTGTCACAGCAGTAGGAGTCATAACTAGTCCTAGCACAGGCGTAATACTGGTATAAGCCATTCGGGACATTGAGAGATGCTATTTTTCGATGATCTTGTGCAGCGTTCTCCAAACTGTGGCTCATCAACCTCTGAAAAATCAAAACCCCCAACATACCGGGGGCAGAGCAATGTTGGGAGTTGTAAACCTGCAGTAGAGGGAAAGCCACATCATCGGAACCATTATTGTGCAATTCGATATCACAATATGATGATTATGTTGATTAGCACAGCAGATTTGAGATTGTCCTTTGGCGTTCACGTCATGATGCTACAGTGTGTGGTTTTATATAGGACTTCAGGCAAACCTTCCTAGAGAAACGAAGAATGGGTACAAAAATAAGATTAAAATGACCATGTCAACCCTGCTACGTATGTAAATCAGTCCCAGACTGTTGCAATGTTGTGCACCAACCGCATAGAACTCCGGGCATTGCTTGGAGGTTCTGATTCTGGAACAGCTGGAGGTTGGACATCATGGAGATAGTGTAAGGTACTATGCTATATATATATATATATATATATATATATATATTTATTGCATTGTGCTGATGCCAGATTCAAGGTCACTGTGGAATTCCCTCAAAACTATAGGGAATCCCCGACCACATTCAAGTCATGATGGTGGTGAACATGGCAATACATTACTCATACAACATAGGAAAAGTTCTTCCTCTACTTTTAGACTAATAGCCTCATTCAGTTTCGTCGTTTTCTTTTTTAATTGCAAAAACATTAAAGTTCTGATCTCACCTCAGCAACCTCTTTCTGGACGGACCAAAAGGAGAGCCTAACCATCCATTTATTACCATTTGACCGACCGCATGTAATACTACATCTCTCCAGTAGTGGCCGCCGCAGTTGACGGAAACTTCCTCCAGCCATATCACATCCCCCCACTTTAAAATTCCTACTTATCATTCCCACCGTAGACCATGAGCCCCACTCACTTCCTTTCCTGTTGATGCTTAGCTTGCAGGAATTAAAATTCATGTGACTGACTACGTACGAAGCCAAAAATAGCTCCAGTACGGACGGATTTTACTCTCTGGTGTGAAGACTTTTCAGTTTCATTGACTTTGTTTGTTTTTGCGGTTTAGTTTGGGCAGGCGACGTCTGTATCATCCACTTGATGCATTGCGGCCTCGATTATAATGACAGATGCTGCTGGAGCTTCCATTCCAGTAACAGAATTAATGATAGGCACGGGGAATGAAATCGCTTGCCAATCAGAAAGACCATTGTTTAGTGGCAAATTCAGTTGCCAAAAGCATCTTGATTGCATTTTAATGAAGCGAAAATAATATCCCACATGTCCAGGGCAGCGGGACTTATCCCAACATGGAGGACAGGTTAATACCGAGAAACAGGCAGCATATGATTATGTTGTCTCTACAGGAGGGAGCCGAACATGTGGCCAAAGATTGATGACCGAGCCTTCCTTGACCACTTGTCCTTGCTGTCTCCTACATATCACATCGGAAGGTTGATTTCTCTAATGAAGCTCCGTCGGTGGCCATTGTCCGGAGTGATTTGGACAATCTGTTAAGACTGGGCAAACTATTGTCTTCTCTGTTCGTTTCCGTGTCTTGACGATTCCTCATTAGTGATGATTTTAAGTTGGAAGAATAACCCGGGTACTGATATCCGTGCTTCTGTTTCTCTGTCACATCTAACAGCTTGCCACCTGCACCATCTGAAATAGGGATGTGATAATTATGCAAAGATTCACAGATCCTTCCCTTGATGGCTCAACGTTTGCTATGTTGCATATCGCCTAGTTCTCATTTATCACATAATATATAAAATCCTATAATGCAGTTTATCCGCACAGCAGAGTTGAGTTTGTCATTTGGCGAGGCACAATATCGCTAGATCTGTGGTTTTATAAGAGGCCAGAGGTAAGGTGTGTCCGGTGCCGGACCGCTCCTGCCGGCGATTCAGCTGATGTCACATCTACAGAGCAGATGACGGGGCATGACTTCCAATGTCATTCTGATTATTTGGACAATCGGCTCCCCAGTTAGGCAGTGGGAATACGGCTTTGAATCAAAATGACGTCGGAAGTCCCAACCTGTCAACAGAGCAGAAAAGAAGCCTTCGCTCTGTTGACATGATGTCAGCAGAGGCAGCTGAATTGCTGGCAGGTGCGGTCTGTGATGGCGAAGAACAGCGCCGGGCGCAACAAGCAAGTAGGTAGCAACTACCTGCCTGTTAGTGCTTAGGCACATTTTTTCTTTTTCATAAAGACTAACTAAACAGATACCTTGCAAACATGTACTGAACCTTGTTTCCCCATAGCAGACATCAAGGGGCAATATGGCTGCCCCCATACACGTGGATGCTGCACTATCACGGCGTGCACCGACCTTGATTTCCAGGACTGGAAAAGGAAAAGTAAATGACAAATTCAGCTCTGCTACATCTGCAGATCAACCTCAGCATATGGTAAAAGAAGCGACAGACCACCCCCCAGTATAGCTGTACCTACAAATGCGTACGTTCATCGTTAGCGTTAACCCTTTATTGCCTTATCGTCCTTCCAATAATTACTTTTTCTGATTTTTATTTTTTATAATTATTATTCGTGAATCTCGATCGATATAATTACCTCGTCTCCCTTCCTACCTAATGGTCGTGCTGACAAGTGAGAAAATTTGTAATAGTATTTGTACAATGAGGCGGGGGTCAGGAGAGTAATCCATCAGTAGAACGGCACAAGAGGGACTCGAGTGGTAAACGTTTCGCTCCTGAGTGTTTTTTTTTTTTTTATTTCTTTCGGCAGCGTTGCTTTCTATCAGTCGCTAGTAATCACATGCATAGAGCGTGAGATCCTTCATTGCTCCTGCCTCATTCCACCCAGATAACATTTATGCCTGTGGTCAATGTATGGACGGTTAATGTATAAAGCAAAGTTGAGGCTGTAACCTATCATATATACGGTTTATTTAAAAGTTTTGTCCAGAGCTAAGATGACCTCTGTATAGGTCATCGATATCAGATCGGTTGGGGTCCCATACTCAACTCACCTGGAGCAATGGTCACCAGACAGTACACAGACTCCGAACACCACTGTGATTTGGGCTGCAGTACCTGAGAATGACCACTATACTGTGTACAGCGCTGTAGTGTTTCGGCTCAGGCAACTAAGGCACCAGGAATGTCAGATCCTCCCCGATCTGATACTGATCATCTGTCCTGCAGATAGGTCATCAATAGTCCAGGAAAACCCCTCTAACTGGGCAAAATTAATCTTTGCTTCATCAGAATATTTATTAAAAACCCAGTCCGGTATTATGTACACAATTTTCAACCCGACTTAGACTTTTTTCTTAATACTCATCCACCCCAGTTCTCCTCCTTGTAAAAACTTAGATGTTACTACACCTTACATTAATTGCCAAGGAATGAGATTATAGTGTCACATTTATTTAGTCAGTGTCTTTAAGACCGTCATCTATTATTTAGAGCAGGGCAGTTCTATGAAAACCGTCTCTCCTTATGGAGGACCCGACAGCCCAGTGATTTGGATGAAGAAGTGTAGTTCTTCCTTTCACCTGTGGTGGTGCTGCAGAGAAAGTGAATACTTGCTGTTAGACTCACCCAGGGATTGCTGATCGCAGAGGTGGAACACCCTGCGATCAGCCAAATACATGTAGGCTTTCAACACCAATCTGGTCACTTTTTCAATTTTCCCAAAGTCGGATGGGCGTAAGAAACAGGCTAGCTGAAGATCTGTGACCAGTATTAAGCTTGACTTTTTTTCACCCTTTTAAAAATGGTCTAATTACTTTGTACCTTTGCCTATATATTTTTTTTCACTTCTACACTTGCTCAGAAATGGCAGCAATAGAGAGACATCATTATGAGCTGTGCAGTGAAAAATGGAATCAGTTACACTGAGGGATCTTCCTAAGGACATATTGAAATTCGATATGTTATATGATCCTAGTAATCTTCAGACTCGTGGGCAGACTTAGTAGATTTATTGTAATTGCTACATGAAGTTTAGCTACTAAATGATCGTGTTAACATTAAATCTAATCTATCAAATCTCCTATCAAGTGGCGTCATAGGACAGAGGAGGAGACACTGAGCTCGGCAATATATAGTTTTCTATGCTTTGATTTAGTATTTTTCATGTAAAAAAGCTTTGTAAATTCTGCTAGAAAAAAGCCTGTGAGTCCTGCCTTCCCCGCCCACACACAGTGATTGGCTGTTCTCTTTGTATACACACCCATAAATCACTTGGTGGGCGGAGAAAGTGGGACTCACAGGCTTTTGTTCCATGAAACCTTACAGAATGTACAAAGCTTGTTTTCCCATGAAAATACTAAATCAAATCACAGAAAACTATATATTGGTGAGCTCAGCGTCTCGCCCTCTATCCTATGCTGACCTCGGATAAGAGATGTGACAGATTAGATTTAATGATATTTTAGTAGCCAAAAGTCACACGGCATTTAAAATAGATCCAGCTTTTTATATGAAAATGCTGAATCAAATCATAGAAAAGTATATACTGTATCAGCAACTCTATATGTATCCCATGCAGCTCTTATATAATAATCCAGCAGAGACCCAATAATGGTAATTTTATTGGCCTCAGCTAAGGTAGATGTTGGAGTATTATATACTGCTACATCTTATCAGTTATAACTCAGTCTGTATGAGAATATAGATGAGACAAGTAGAAGCTGTACGTTCCAAGAATAGGAATGAATTAGTGATAAAAACAAAAGACAAGCGACATCTATTAGGATGTATTATTGGAACAGTACAGTCTAGACTCGTAGTACTTGCTTCCTACACATGGAGACATACAGAAGATAGACAGAATAGTTAGATAGATGTAGCAGAGTCAAGAGTGTTGTTTAACACCTAAAGAGTATCTGTCGGCTCTCCTGTCCATTTTAGTAAACACTAATGTTCCTCCTGAAGTCAAAACTCTATTATACCTCCTGGAAATGTCAGTCAGTTCATCCAGCGCTTTAGAGAAAACGTAGCTAAAAGACCTGGCCATGGACCATAGGAATAGGTGAGATGAGTACAGTGCTTTCCCCAGATGACTTCTCTCCCTATGTGTACACAGGGAGAGACCTATCAATCACCTAGAACGGGGCGGGGAGATGCCAGCCTGGCGTGTGGCCAGATTAATCTCGTCTATTCTATTTTTCATTGACTACCAGAACGTTTCAGACTAAAACATATCTGGTTGCAATCAGGCAACCAAGATCTGATTTATGCTGCCTGTGGTTTTGAAATCAACTGGCCGGTTCCCCATAAAAAGGTTTCTGAAGACAAAGTTGATTTTATTCAATAGATCTTGGAATAATAATAATTTCCACAATTGGATGTGTTTAAATAAAATGTTCCTGTGCTGAGATAATCTTATAAATGTGTCCCTGCCGTGTAGTGTGTAATGTCTGTGTCTGACCGTGCAGGAACATAGCCTGATCATACCACAGCTCCTGGGCAGGGGAGGAAACAAAAGAGTATACAGACATTACAGCATGGGATCAGAAATAACGATTTCTTTCAGGTAAAATATTTTTTAAAAATAGGCAGAGAAACGCTTTATGTCACAAAGGGAATCTGCTGTGATCCCCTGCTGTTTTGTCTGTATACTCTCTTTTCCTTCCCCCCTTGCCCAGAAGCTGTGGTATGATCAGACCATGTCCCTGTACGGTCAGACACAGACATTACACAGTACACAGAAGGGGCACATTTATAAGATTATCTCAGCACAGGAACATTTTATTTAAACACAACCAATTGTGGAAATTATTATTATTCCAAGATCTATTGATTAAAATCAACTTTATATTTAACTTTGTTCTTGATAAAAAAAAACCCTTTTAATGAAATAACGACTGGTTGTTACCAGTTGGGGCTTTTTCTCTACACAATTTTACATTATCCAATCACAGCTTACATTGCAGACTGGGTAGGAATATACCCCTTAGATAAAAAAAAAATATTATGGTCCATTTCTCATTTTATTCATAAATTTCTAGGAGGAATTACAGAGGAGCTGTATGTATACCCTGCAGACTGTGAAAAATAATGTGGTGGACTATAAAAAAAATTGTACGGGGAACGCAAACGTACTAAAGCAGACACAGTATCTGGAGTTGGGACAAATCCTCCTTACAGCACTAATCCGATTTCACTCACTTCCACAATGGGAGGCGAACAGGGCTGATGATGTCACATGTAGTGGTCTCTACCGGGTTACATAAGTGAGTGGCAGGTATCACGTACATATCCTATCCTACTCACTGAGACAGGTACACGATACTAAGGCTATGGTTCCACGGTCCGGAACCATAGCGCTTTGGACGGAGCGGAAATTCCGCTCCGTCTAAGCCCCGCCCCCTTTCTGACGCGCGCTCTTTCCGGAGGTGTTCAGGACACCTCCGGAACACCTCCGGAAAGAGCGCAGGGCTACATAGCCCTGTGTTAATTATGTTGCGGCGACGCAGCGTCGCCGCAATACGCGAGGACATGCTGCGGTCTAAAAAGACGCGCCGCATGTCCGTTTACGCAGGTTTGCCACCTGCGTATTGTTACGCATAGTGGAGACGGGATTTCTTGAAATCCCCTCCACTATGCTGTAACATCTGGACGCTGCGTGTTTGGCGCTGCGCCAGCGCACAGCGCCAAGCACGCAGCGTATCCTGACCGTGGAAACTCACCCTTACCGCTCATTCCCGGAAAAATATCTGTAGATGCTCCTCACTGATCCCACTCAGATCCCAATGAGGAAGTGAGTGGAGCTGGATTGTCCCTTTAAATGTGACATTTCTTGTACATTCCAGAGTCATCAGAAGATTCCAGCACTTCCATCAAACATAAAACTTTTAATTTGAGGTTATGAGTAAGAAGAAACACTTCGGAACGCGTCGACCTTGATTACTATTTTTCTGGATACAAATAAAAGGGATTCGCCACAAAATATTGAAAATAAAAATATTTTGTTTGGGTTATGTTTATTTGTCCAATTACTTTTGACCTCCTAAAATGTGGAGTGTTTGTAAAGAAATGTGTACAATTCCTACATTTTCTAACACATATTTTTGTTCAACCCTTCAAATTAAACGTTACAATCTGTACTTGAATTCTGTTGTAGAGGTTTCATTTCAAATCCAATGTGGTGGCATGCAGAGCCCAACTCGCGAAAATTGTGTCACTGTCCAAATATTTCTGGCCCTGACTGTATGTCTAAAGTATGGAAGATGGTGTGCTGCACCGCTGGCGAAGAATTTATCCTAAGTTTTATGGCAAGGCTTGTTAAAGGGTCTGAATTGACTTTTAAGATTGCTACCTACAATAGGTGGCACTACAGTTCAAGTCCTTCCTCTCTGAAGAGGCAATTTACATATTTAATTTCCCTGAGGAGCATGCATGGCCTAAAAGTCTCCTCACTCTGACATGCCGGGACTGGCTTTTCACTCTCCACAAGGAGAAATGTTACCCCCTTAAATCCCAGGATTCAGATGAGTAGAAATAGATAGCGTTTTTTTTGCAACGCATTTCGAGGTCGAGCAGACCTCTTCCTCAGGGGTACCACAATCTATAGTATGTGTAACAAATGGAAGCGGAGGCACAGGTGATGAAGTTCACATTCGTATTTTATTTTTTGAGTGGAACCTCGAGACCACGGTCCGGGGGGCTCCGAAGGGGGCGTAACTAGTGAGCCCCAGGTATCCGTAGTAAGGTCCCTCGAACAGCACCAGAATGGAATACCTGGGGGACACAGGCGATACCTCCAGTTAGACCCTGACACGTGGCAGCTGTCCCAGCGGGACAAACGGGTAAACAGGTATTAAAGATATTGTGGAGCAGACCGGCGGACACCGGGTATGTGAGGTGAAGCTGGCTCTGGAGAGGATAGTCAGGTTCCGGGTAGACGGTAGGAAGCTGGCTCCAGCAGCTTTAGCTTTATCCACAGGTTTGGACGGCGAGTGGCGGAACGGGATGGCACTTGAGTGTATAGGTACGGATGTCGTCTAGGATAGCCGAACAACAGGTCACTGATATTCTGCGGAAGCAAACAGTATAAGCAGAGAGCCAAACGGAATGCTATAACAGCGCAGACAGAGCAAGGACAGAACCAGGTTTAGCAAGAGTAGATACTCGTTGCCCTGGCACTCCCCTTATGGCGGAGTGGCCAGATATAGTAATCAGTGGGGTGCTATTGGTTAATTGATATTTTCAAAAAATGCACGCTGCCCCTTTAAGAGACCAGAGGGAGGTGCGCTCGCATCCTAAGCATTCTCCATGGAGGCATGCTGGCAGCGTGCCAGGAAGAGAAGCGAAAATCAGCAGCAGGACACTGAGGGACAGATAGAGAGCGAGGATCCTGACAGGGACTTTGCAGAGGTACAGAGGCAGCCTCGGGAGCAGGAGCGGGTGAGGGGCCAGAACTGGGGGCAGCGCCAGAACAGGACCGGGTGTAACAGTATGGAAGAAATCACTTCCTTATACAGGAGTGCAAAAATATATAATTTGTAAACTTCCGACCCTACTGTGTGCCATTAATAATCCTGATGTCCTCTTATGCAGCAGAGAGAAGTTTGGGCTTCCTCAGGATATATCTAAACCCAGGGGTCAATGTAAGATTCTTATCAGCAGTGTGTGAGAATGAATGAATCTAATCCAGATAACACGTCGATAAAAATTTCGTCCAACATGTTCTATAATCCATATGTCTGGGTAAATCCATCTGTCAAGGCCGCCCAACATGGATATTACTCTCGTCTACAATGCGTTGTCCTTATATCCTCCCCACGTCCAAGTCAGATACAAGTTATGCACGATCACGTTCGCTCTCAAGAACGTACATTGACTTCCAGCATGAAGTGCTCACGAGGGGTCCTGCCTTCCCGGCTCCAGACCCCGCTCTGTGCCACTTCTCCTCTTCCCCAATCATAAAACAGGTCTTCAATCAGATTTTCAATTTCTAACATCAACAGGATTTCCCAAACGGGGCGAGATAAAAAAAAAACAAAAAGAAAAACTCTCAACAACCTTTACTTTCAGTCTCCTTTAAAGTGGAATTTACTTGTCTTCCCTGTAACTACGCTCTTAAGATCCACTTTGGGATGTGTGATTCGGCGCCGGGGCTCACCTCCTTCCCTGTTGGGTTTGATGCAGCACGTTGTCTGTTTGCACCGTATGAAATATTTAGGAGTTTAAAGAGATCATTAATATAAATTGATTCCAGTGTTCCAGATGGGTTTCTGTAGCAATGGTCTCTACGAGGGGAGATGGGCAGGGAGCAGGGCACAAATAAATGGTTTATTGGGAATGTCACGTCTCTTACTGGTTGGATAATATTGTCATTTGGAACCATTTTTACAGCTCCAGATTTCCATTGCTAAGTATTCCATTTCACCGTCCGTACAACATCTGTAACATCTGACCCTGATCTCATTCTACGGAGCTTGGATCCCCCCTATGGCAATCAATATATTACTCAGTGGGCCGTGAGGGGTTAAGGCAATGATGCAGACCCTAAAACTGGTCAGACACATGTAAGGTATTGTCTGTAACACCGTCAATCACTTACATATTGGATCAATGATCGTATGAACACATCATTGGTGCAACCTGTGCGGCAACACAGGGGCCTAAGAGGTAAAGGGACCCATTTTTACCTCCAAATCAGGTGCAATTTTGCATTTTTAGGAGCTGTGGGGCTGCAAAGGGCCCATATATTGTTCTTGCACAGTGGTATGAACTAATGAACCATCAGCATGCCAGGCTAATCTAGTAGATCGGCGAGTGGCAAGTAACCACACTTGGATGATCATGCCATAGACTTGTAGCTTTTTAGGTGTAATTTTTTAAAACATTTTTGGTATTTTTGCATTTTTTTCATATCACTATCTGTATTTAAAATAATAGAAATCTTGCAATTTTCACACTGAACATTGGAGCTATTCTAGACTCATGCTTCTTGTTATTTTAGGAAATTTAGGTGTTATTCATCTTTGTAGAGGAGGAGGGGGTGATCTGTGATATCACCTATTGTGAATTATAGATCCTGTGTTATTTACTGTATATAGAGGTGTTATCAGTCATTGTACAGGAGGAGGAGGAGGTGAGCTGTGACATCACCTATTGTGAATTATAGATCCTGTGTTATTTACTGTATATAGAGGTGTTATCAGTCATTGTACAGGAGGAGGTGAGCTGTGACATCAACTATTGTGAATGGTGGATCCTATGTTATCTAGTGTATATAGAGGTGTTATCAGTCATTGTACAGGAGGGGAAAGGAGGTGATCTGTGATATCACCTATTGTGAATGGTGGATCCTGTGTTATTTACTGTATATAGAGGTGTTATCAGTCATTGTACAGGAGGAGGAGGTGAGCTGTGACATCACCTATTGTGAATGGTGGATCCTGTGTTATCTACTGTATATAGAGGTGTTATCAGTCATTGTACAGGAGGAGGAGGTGATCTGTGATATCACCTATTGTGAATGGTGGATCCTGTGTTATCTACTGTATATAGAGGTGTTATCAGTCGTTATACAGGAGGAGGAGGTGAGCTGTGACATCACCTATTGTGAATGGTGGATCCTGTGTTATCTACTGTATATAGAGATGTTATCAGTCATTGTACAGGAAGAGGAGGTGATCTGTGATATCACCTATTGTGAATGGTGGATCCTGTGTTATCTACTGTATATAGAGGTGTTATCAGTCATTGTACAGGAGGAGGAGGTGAGCTGCGATATCACCTATTGTGAATGGTGGATCCTGTGTTATCTACTGTATATAGAGGTGTTATCAGTCATTGTACAGGAGGAGGAGGTGAGCTGTGATATCACCTATTGTGAATGATGGATCCTGTGTTATCTACAGTATATAGAGGTGTTATCAGTCATTATACAGGAGGAGGAGGTGAGCTGTGATATCACCTATTGTGAATGGTGGATACTGTGTTACATACTGTATATAGAGGTGTTATCAGTCATTGTACAGGAGGAGGAGGTGAGCTGTGACATCACCTATTGTGAATGATGGATCCTGTGTTATCTACTGCATATAGAGGTGTTATCAGTCATTGTACAGGAGGAGGAGGTGAGCTGTGATATCCCCTAGTGTGAATGGTGGATCCTGTGTTATCTACTGTATATAGAGGTGTATTCAGTCATTGTACAGGAGGAGGAGGAGGAGGAGGAGAGCTGTGACATCACCTATTGTGAATGGTAGATCCTGTGTTATCTACTGTATATAGAGGTGTTATCAGTCATTGTACAGGAGGAGGAGGTGAGATGTGATATCACCTATTGTGAATGGTGGATCCTGTGTTATCTACTGTATATAGAGGTGTTATCAGTCATTGTACAGGAGGAGGAGGTGAGCTGTGACATCACCTATTGTGAATGGTGGATCCTGTGTTATCTACTGTATATAGAGGTGTTATCAGTCATTGTACAGGAGGAGGAGGTGAGCTGTGACATCACTTATTGTGAATGGTAGATCCTGTGTTATCTACTGTATATACAGGTGTTATCAGTGATTGTACAGGAGGAGGTGAGCTGTGACATCACCTATTGTGAATGGTGGATCCTGTGTTATCTACTGTATATAGAGGTGTTATCAGTCATTGTACAGGAGGAGGAGGTGAGCTGTGACATCACTTATTGTGAATGGTAGATCCTGTGTTATCTACTGTATATAGAGGTGTTATCAGTCATTGTACAGGAGGAGGTGAGCTGTGACATCACCTATTGTGAATGGTGGATCCTGTGTTATCTACTGTATATAGAGGTGTTATCAGTCATTGTACAGGAGGAGGAGGTGAGCTGTGACATCTATTGTGAATGGTGGATCCTGTGTTATCTACTGTATATAGAGGTGTTATCTGTCATTGTACAGGAGGAGGAGGTGAGCTGTGACATCTATTGTGAATGGTGGATCCTGTGTCATCTACTGTATATAGAGGTGTTATCAGTCATTGTGCAGGAGGGGGAGGAGGTGAGCTGTGATATCAACTATTGTGAATGGTGGATCCTGTGTTATCTACTGTATATAGAGGTGTTATCAGTCATTGTACAGGAGGAGGAGGTGAGCTGTGACATCACCTATTGTGAATGGTGGATCCTGTGTTATCTACTGTATATAGAGGTGTTATCAGTCATTGTACAGGAGGAGGAGGTGAGCTGTGACATCACTTATTGTGAATGGTAGATCCTGTGTTATCTACTGTATATAGAGGTGTTATCAGTCATTGTACAGGAGGAGGTGAGCTGTGACATCACCTATTGTGAATGGTGGATCCTGTGTTATCTACTGTATATAGAGGTGTTATCAGTCATTGTACAGGAGGAGGAGGTGAGCTGTGACATCTATTGTGAATGGTGGATCCTGTGTTATCTACTGTATATAGAGGTGTTATCTGTCATTGTACAGGAGGAGGAGGTGAGCTGTGACATCTATTGTGAATGGTGATCCTGTGTCATCTACTGTATATAGAGGTGTTATCAGTCATTGTGCAGGAGGGGGAGGAGGTGAGCTGTGATATCAACTATTGTGAATGGTGGATCCTGTGTTATCTACTGTATATAGAGGTGTTATCAGTCATTGTACAGGAGGAGGAGGAGGTGAGCTGTGACATCACCTATTGTGAATGGTGGATCCTGTGTTATCTACTGTATATAGAGGTGTTATCAGTCATTGTACAGGAGGAGGAGGTGAGCTGTGACATCACCTATTGTGAATGGTGGATCCTGTGTTATCTACTGTATATAGAGGTGTTATCAGTCATTGTACAGGAGGAGGAGGTGAGCTGTGATATCACCTATTGTGAATGGTGGATCCTGTGTTATCTACTGTATATAGAGGTGTTATCAGTCATTGTACAGGAGGAGGAGGAGGTGAGCTGTGACATCATCTATTGTGAATGATGGATCCTGTGTTATCTACTGTATATAGAGGTGTTATCAGTCATTGTACAGGAGGAGGAGGTGAGCTGTGACATCACCTATTGTGAATGGTGGATCCTGTGTTATCTACTGTATATAGAGGTGTTACCTGTCATTGCAATCCTGTCTTTAATGATAAGGACACTAATAAAAAGTCTTTCCTAAAGATCAGGAAGTTGAAAGATGAATAAACAAGAATAAAGATTCTGATATGAAAAAAAAACGTTGAATTAAAAAAAAACAAAATACACTAAACTCAAAAACCTGATTTAAACAATAGGTCATTTTCTACAGCTACACTTTTACCATCTTCTGTTTTTAAAGGCTCCATGACTGATATTATAGATCTGTTGTGATCAGAACGGCCACGATCCATTAAACTCACTGATTGCTCCATTGACCATAGGTCCGTTAGGATCCAGAGCTCACCATTATTCTACAGCCATCCTATTAGGATCCATACCCCGCCAGTGGCTTATTATGGGTCACATTTTCCTTTTTTTATCTGCTCGCATGTAATTGAAAAAAAGCGATCACATTTGCATGCAAGTGTGAACAAAGCCTAATATTCAGGAGTTGTGGAATTCTTTCCGCGTGAATGGTGTATCTGGATTATCTGAGATCAAGAGCTGGATTCCTCTAGAAATTGCTCCTCAAGGCTCCGCAGACATGAAGCAGCCGTGAGAGTGTTGAGAATCCAAGGAGGAGCGATGTTGATGTTGGCGCCGGCATTGTGGGCATGTGGTTGTACGCGATTATTTATTTATTAGTTTACTTGTGATCGCCAAGGGCAGAGCAAACATCAAATACATCCATACGGGCACGTATGCTAATCTAAATCATATTTCATAGAAAAGAATGAGATACTGCTCCAGAAATGGGCTCCTTATGGTCTACACACTTGTCAATGTTCTCCATCTACATCACTAGATCCATGGGAATTTTTTTTCATAAGTTTCAGTATTTTTATAGCGGATTAGTTATTCTGCTGAAAAAACACATAACATGAGATATGGCATAAGGGTGGTAGGTTCTCTTCTTACCAAGGGCAACAAGGGTGTAATAAGGGGCAGGCAGAACAGGCAGCTGCTTAGGGCACCAGTGATAATGAGGATATATAGATATAAAAATACCGGAGGCAAGAAATGAGCTGAAAAGTAGCTATGGATATGAGGCAGGGTGTCTAGATGGGCCCGTATTCAGAGCTCTGCATGTGTGGTGAAGAATATGGGTCTAGAGGAAAATATGTGCTATTAAAAGGAACACTAAGGATGTATGAAAAGAGGTGAGACTGTGGGAAATTATATTAATAATTGTCCACCCACCCCACTGCCATGCCGAAATTTAAGGATCGAGAGTTCACGTTTCATCCAAAAACAGCGCCATTCTGTTCCGCAGGCCGTCTATGGTACTGCAGCTCAACCACGTTCACTTTATGGCTAAGTAACGGATCCATAGACTTCCATGTTAAAAAAAAATGATCCAGCCGAAATAATTTTTGTTTCCAGGCTGGATCCGTTCTAACAGATGATTACTGGAGGTGTGAATATGCCCTTAAAGGTCTGCACTGCAATACCAGACACAGCCTGTGGGCAAAAGTGGTGCTGTTTTATGGCAATAAAAGCGCAATATTTCTAAATATAAAAAAAAAAACAGGACAGTTAGTTATATTAGGTATATTAGATCGTGCCCTGAAACCATTTATAGTAACTGATGACAAATGACAAGTGGGTATTGTCATCGATGGATGTCTATCTAGTCCTACCCTGTCAACACTGATTGGCCAATGTCATGAGATATAAAAATACCCCTTATTAAAAATGTAAAAGTCTATATATACATTTCCAGGAGGAATAATAGAGGAATAGTACAATGTCGAGTTCTAAGTAAAGATGTTTCACAATTTAAAGGAGAATACGAAGATGTCAGGAGAGCGGGCAGATCTTAGTCAATGTCACGCCAGCCATCACCAATCACAACGATTTTTTTCATACATTTTTTTCCAGATATTTTGGTTTATTTCTTCACGTGTAGACTTGTTATGAAATAAAATGACCACTTTAAATGCGATTTCATTTCCCGTCCTGCGGAATATCCCTGAGCACATAATAAATGTCACTCGCTCGCTGTTTCTGACCGTTTGACGGGGAAAACCAAGCGAAGGTTTCGTCTCGCAAAGGTTTTAATAAAAAATCATGATAGCTCGTTGGGAAAATTGAGCCTGCTGTTGACAGGTTGGAAATCCAGCGGCGCGGTGACATCGATAGGAGTCATTATATTCGGACCCCCCCTATTCTCTCCTCAATTCTTTATTATGCATCTATTTATTTATAGAGGGAATAAATACAGCACTTCACAAAAGAGACAATGTCATAACGCCAGACCAATCAGTCCTATTGTTTCTAGCATAACCACGATGAAAAAATCCAGCATTCGCTTGGCTCTCGTTCAGTTGAGGGGCTGACAATAAATCTTGACATAATAAGTGCAGAAAAAAATAAATAAATAGCATTATTAAAGTATATCCCTGCCTGAAGAATCTGGAAGGATTTGTTATATCTTGTTGGCACAGGATAAAGGGATGTTGCTTGAGGAACGATGCCTGTGACATATGTAGGATCATATTAATGTGGAAGGATGCGTTTTATGGTTACGACCGATTGCATTCAGTGGTATCGTTATGTTAAGTCAGGTGAGCAAATTCTCCTATAAAAGTCCAGTTGAACTCCGCTTACCTTCTGCTATGATAAACTATTTGCTCATAGGGAGCATTAAACAAATGTAATTGTTTACAATAATATAAGAAAATGTTTCATTTATCTTATCATTTTTTTTCTCCACTTATGAGCCACGTCTTCTCCCCACCAATTTTAAATGTATAATTTATGCTGAAACACTGGTAAAAATTTTTCTTGGTAAAAGACTTGGTGAGAGAAGGGGGAAGCAGACATATGCGCAGAACAGGCTGCTGCTTTCTAGTGCATTGAGTCACCTCGGAGCTGGAATCACAGCAACTCTGCTCAGTGCCTGCTCTGCGTTCTACATGCTGCTGCCGATTCTTAACATGATAAATAGAAAAAGAAGAGCAGGGCTCCTTCATGTTTCGGTGTATAGGACGCATCATAGCAGCTAGGCCGTAGAAAAAAACATCAGATCTGTGTTTTTTATTAATTTGAAAAAGACGCCATTATTGCGTAGAAATGCATCGTCCAATAAAAGAACCTTCATCTGCTATTTTTGCGGCAAGAGACGTTCTTCAAGCCTGTCTGAAAGTGTTTTTATTTTGCTTCTGGGTAAATTTACCTGCCACAAAGCAGCAGCAGGTGGACCTTTCAAACCAGGGGTTACTATGCTATCCCCTAGTTAAGCCTTATCATATTTTTAGCATTTTATCCACCTCTAATAGGGTCACCCTATTTTGTGCGCTCCACAGCTTTTATCACACTCTCCTTACACTAACCTAGAGACAAGCAAAAATTAGAGCTAGAGCCTGCAGAGGGGGAAATTGTTGAAAAACACAGGATATAAGTCATGTAATGATCACAAATAGTGTTATTCCTCGTATTAATACTATTACAATGCAAATTTGCCTGTGGAAAAATTTGAAATATGTCTTGTGTACACATTTGTAACCATTTTGCTTTTGCAGCTTGCATATATTACAATGCACTGCAAGCTGCTCAATGCTGTGCAGCGTGAGTCTCTGTCGACTCACTGTCCAGCGCCTTCTGGAATTTGCCGAAAATCATCAGAATTTTTCATAATTCGAAATCGAGTTTAGATTTGTGTTCAAGTGGAACGGATCCTGAGCTGAAAAGGACCCCAGCTAATGAGACTGACGGCAAACAGCATTGAGCAGCTTGTAATGCAATATTGCAAAATACACAAGTTTCAGAAGCAACGGAAAAAGACTCACAAGTGTACAAAACACTGTGTGTAGAACACCATGGAGAACTGATGATCCATGCTGGATATTTTGGAACATAGATCAGCGTCATCGAAACTGAAGTGAACTCACATGACCCATACATAACTCTTGAGTAATACATTGCTATGGTTTAATTAAAAATAGGTTGTCAACTCCCAAAATCTGATACACATGGCACAATGTCTCTAAGGCCCTAGGAGTGGTAAAGTGCCACTATATGTTGCCTTGTACCCTGAATTTCTAGAATATACGATACGATACACTTTATTGATCCCGAGGGAAATTATGGTATCACAGCAGCGTTACAACAGCATTACAAACAAACCATTACAAACAGCATTACATAGAGTAATTACTAGACACAGATTTGCACATGACTAACCACAATACGTAACAAACAAAGGTACACAAATCTCTAATCATTTCCGTTAGTGCGCCAGTCCTAGGTCGTAGTCATCTTTCACCCTTAGTGAATTGTTATACATCCCCAAAGCGGTAGGCACAAACGATTTCCTGAATTTCTCCTTCTTGCACCTTGGAAGGATTAGACGGCTGCTGAATGTGCTCTTCTGCTTCAAGAACAGCTCGAATAGTGGATGTGTATTATTGTTCATTATAGCCCTGCACTTCTTTTGAATCCTATCCTCCACTACTTCCTCAAAAGAGTCAAGATGGAGGCCAACAGCCGCGCTTGCCTTCTTGATAAGTTTGTTGAGTTTATTAGCGTCAGCTACTCGCACACTACTGCCCCAGCAAATGATAGCAAAAAAGATGGCACTTGCTACAACGGACTGGTAGAACATTTCCAGCATTTTGCTGCACACATTGAACGACCTGAGCTACGATATGATCAATTTCTTTCTGAGAATACCAGAGAGAGAGTAACATGCCTCTGATAAAACATGGTGGTAAACTCTGTAGGAATCATAAATGAGAAATCAGAGTCCTAGTGTCTACATGACCATAGTATGTGTCCTAGTGCCTACAAAGATTTATCCAACGCATGGGTTTAAGGGATCCAAAGAAAAAATCTTTGATGACAGAGAATGAAACTGACTTCATTGCAGAAAAAGCAATCAGTGCTATTGTTTTACTCTATACAGCCCCTCAATGCAGAATTAACATGTGACTTGGCAACTATAGCTTTCAGTAAACACTCGTATACATTGAATATGGTTGTCATGGTAAGCTCATTGTATTTGCCAAAGTCTTCATGTCTTTAAACACATTTTCAGGATGTGATGGTGCCTGCATAGGAAGATTATTCATCAGCGATTACAATGCTAATTGTGTAGCCAAGGATGCAAATTAACAAATGATTTATATACCTCTTACGGTCAGTAATTGGCTATGGAATGAATAGTCTTGCTAGAATTGGACAATGCAAGATTGTGTGATATGTGTAGTTTGATGTTTAGATTAATCGTCAGATTGTTTCTCAGTGAAGTTCTTTACAGAACTGAGATTCCTTCGAAAATAATCATCAATAGCTCTATAATCCGTATATCTTTGAAAGAAAAGTTCACGTTGGTCCCCACAACATCCTATCAATCGTAAGATGAGAAGGGCAGCCATGGATGTCCATACTGTCCCACCCCCATGTCTGTTCGGAGAATACATTCGCGTACATGGTGCCCAGTATGGGAAATAAATTTGTCAGAATCTGTACACAACCAATATTAATTGTATAGCAATCTGTATTATTATTGTACATACAGGTTATCTAATCCATAATACTGATAGTTTAATTATTATTATTTAAGCCTAGCCAGATGCTACCATGGATCTGCTGAAGAATCCTTTGGTGGCCCAATCATAGTCCAGACTTGCTTTCTCAAAACTTGGTGAAAAGTGGACAACAACCTCTTTGGGAGCAATAATGGTGGCAAAATTGGTTGTCAACAGAGTTGAGCAAAAAGCTGGTATTGCTTCCAAATAAGTGGTCAATAGAGGCTCTCAGGTGATCGCAAGGCTCAGTCACTGCATTATCATGACCTGCATCAAACCAAGACATCATGACGTCAAAGGGGTCTAGTGAAGGCAACAAGAAGGCTGACATTCAAGTACCAACATCCTTAGTGCCGCTTGTGATCAACTGCATCATCATGACACGCATCAAGCCACTACATCATGATGACATCTCAAGGGTCTAGTAATCACAAGAAGCAAATACGATGCCGGATTTGAGTGGAGTTTACACTGCCTGGTTGAGTTGCCTCAAAGTACCAACCAAGGTTGTCATCCATCGAAAAATTCCAAGACAGTCCATAAAAATAGGTCACTTTTTTGCCCTCTCTGTAGAAAAAATGTAAGACGTCCGTGATCTTTTTTGAAGCTGAAGAAACTTCTAAAGTTTATTTTGACTGTAATTATCATTTTATAGTTTGCAGTAAATGCATCTAATGTCCTTATATTAGAATTATTATGGTCTGTACACATGTATCACTCATAATC
The DNA here is from genome assembly GCA_033576555.1 of Oophaga sylvatica. Lineage (NCBI taxonomy): Eukaryota > Metazoa > Chordata > Amphibia > Anura > Dendrobatidae > Oophaga > Oophaga sylvatica. The sequence continues at coordinate 117,364,159 of JARQOD010000007.1, forward strand.
ATAACATGTATTATCGTTTCCCAATACATCGGAAAAAAATATTGTCTGCCGTGATTTTTTGATAACCTGTCCAGAAAAGATAAAAAGTTAAGATGGCAACCGTGGTACCAACATGGATGTGGGATCTGGCTCCTGTGATCAATTTTGCTCATTCTAGTTGTCACCCGTCTCTTCCAGGCACTAATATAATTTAAGGGGCTGACTAGCCAAAATTAAATTATTTAAATGAGTATACAAATAAGTAAATTATGCAGATTACTAATTTGGTTAATGTCAGGAAGTGGGTCTGTCTTTTAGACGTGATCTATATGAATAAGTTCCGTAACTTCCTAATTGAAACAGACTTACCTACAATTTTGTATTAGTGGGACCAGGTATGGACTGGGGCTAAAATTCAACCCTGGCATTTGAAATCACACAGGCCCATGCTGTCCCCATCCACAAGCATTAGATGGGATATATTACTAATATTACCCTGGATGGAGGAAAGCAATATTTACTACAAGACCAATATTTGTAATGATATCTGTGTTACAACTCTTAACAGTACGGGTGTCTTGAGAACACCAATTCTGTTAACAACATAGCAGACAAGGTGGCCCATGACCAGACAGGCCCTTCTGGCATTTGCCAGAATTGCCAAATGGCCAGTCCAGCCCTGAGCGGGACTATTCTTCTAATTCCTCTAGCAAATGACTGAATGTTAACTTCTAGACAGAAGAGGATGACTTAAAGTGTGACCGTCGTTTGAAATTGTATTTCTTAAATCGATAGGACATATGAAATCAAGCAATTTTATAAAATACCTTATCAGAGAAATTTGCTTCTTTCTCCTTCTGGACCGTATGCACCGAAAACAGATTTTAACCGTGAATTGAGACTTTTGAGAATAAATAATCAGTCCAGTAGGAGAAAGAAGCCGATTTCACTGATAAGATATAATGCAAAGTTTGTTATTTTCATGCGTATTATTAATTTATGAGTTAAAAATTAAAAGGACGGTTACACTTTAAGTCGTCCTTTTCTGTTAACTAGTTGAAGGGGTTGTCCACTACTAGGACAACCCTTCTTGTTCTAAATGTTTCGGGCCGATAAAATAAAAAAGCTTATACTCACTTCCCGTGCCGGCGCCGTTCCAGCCGTGTCGGCACTCCCGGTCCCGGGCCTCTCGCGAGGTTCTTGTGCCCAATCAGCACTGGCTTTACTGTCTCCGCCTTCGGACGTTTTGAACATGATGTGAAAGTCAGCGATCAGCCACAGCCCAGACTTCCTCTTCATTTTCAAAACGACCAAAGGCGGTAACAGTAACGGCGGCGCTGATTGGGCACAAGGCTCACATGTCACAAAAAACAATATGAGAGCCCTGGGACCGGAAGTACTGACACCTCTGGAACGGCGCCGGCACGGGAGGTGAGTATAAGCTTTTTTATTTAACGGCCCCAAACATTTAGATTAAGAAGGGGTTGTCCTAGTAGTGGACACCCCTTTAACATTTAACAGTCATTTGTTAGAGGAATAGTCCTCCTAAAACAAAATTGGAGGTAAGTCTGTTTAAATAAGGAAGTTACTGAATTTACTCAGACGTTATTACTCTTTAAAGGACTTATATTTTTTGGAACATCATCTACTTTCCCAACATGTCAAAACCTAAGAGAAAAACAAATTGAGCAAATATCCTGCAGTAGATAAATAATTCGCAATAGTGCATGAAAATAATATACGGCAAAAAATATAAAAGCCATCCAACCATGTCAAGGTGACCTTACTCGGGATGGTCCTAACCTCTAGTATTAAAACCTTAGCTTATGTCTAATGACGTATATGTGAATAAGGGCTGAGCAGGAGTTTTTTCCTCTAACATGTTGCCCCTAAAAATTCCAAGAATATTAACTTAAACTAGCTCATTGTGCCAAATCATTCTACATTTCTCTGCTTATAATAGTTTCCCAAGTTCCTGCTAGTAATACTTGTCAGTGCCCTTGACTGCTTCAGTCTGGTGTACGTTTCTATTCTCTCCAACGCTGACCTGCCACCTTTCATAGCAATATCTCTCTGTTAGAATAGACTACCGATGGGTTTGCCTGTTTCCTCCCTGCCCTGAAAAACCTTTTTATACAATGGGCTGTTGGCCCTTTTGCTGCTGCGAGCTGGTAATTTTCTCCACCTAGGAAGCCAATGACAATAACTTGCACTCACAAATCTGCTGTGATACGTTTCTGACAATAACAGGTTTCCGAACATGGTATGTGCATAAAAATACAGAGCAAAGAAAATAGCAAGGAGAAGCGTAGAGCTGGTGTAATAACACTGTGGGCCTGCATAAAATCATTCCGGCTGAGTATTAGCACTCCTCCGTTTCAATGTGCAAGGCTATGCAGATATAATAGTCCTTTATCACTAGACAAACAAGCTTTATCTGCCATGTGAATGTCATTCACTGTGACTGCGTAATGTCATTGAGTCCAATAATGCTCGGAATAATTGTGAAAGAAAGGCAGGTTGCAGATCACAGTCTGAATCTATTCCCACTGTAACAGTAATTTATGCAGCATTTATTTAATTTTACTCATTGAAAATAAGGTTATATACAAAAAAAAATAAAAAATGAAATGTTACCCAAAACAATCGATCAGATGCCAGCTCTTAATTCTCAGCATCAAGTTACAATTCTGAGAGCAGTACCTGAATATATGATTTATTGTCAATGGGAATGAATGCCATCAATAGTGCATGGACCGTAGAGGAAGTCTCTATCATTGTTGTTATGGGATCAAAGATTGGGGTAACCAAGGTTTGGTCTCTTCTATATTTTGACCATCTCAATGTGCAAGACTAGGATTAACCTAAGGACCATTTTGCTATAATCTGTCTCATCAGCCACTACTTTTAAGGGGTAGGAAAATATTTCACCAATGAACCAGCACCATACTTTGTACTGATGAGGGGCAAAAACCCCAAACAGTTCTTTACTGATAGACTTCCGGTTGGCTGATATTCATAGTCATGTTGCCAGGCTTGTTAAAATATTAGATATTGACTTGCAGGGTATATAGATATGCAGAGATACCTTTCTTCCTTCTGGAACAGAGCTAATTTTCATATCTTTTCAGACATATTTCTTACTTAAAGGAAATCTGTCACCAGGATTTCACACCTCAAACTATTTGTATATCTTTCAAAGACAAGTCCAGCAATACCTTTACATTGCCAGTGCTCTCTGCCGTTATTGAGAAATCAGCATTTTAATAGATATGTAAAAGAGGCTGAAGAGCTATTTGTAGATCTGGAGCATCTGTCACTCCAGCTCTATTCCCCGCTCAGCGTTGCCCCCTCCTGCTTAATTGATGGTGACTTCTTTGCTTGAAGTCACACAGCATAGAGGCTAAAAAACAGAAAAAAGGCATTCCCTGTGTAAAATAAATGATTGTGAGAGTGATGGGATGAGAACTGCTCTCCTGTGTGAGTTGTGGGCAGCACAACTCCATTGTAGGTTTGAAAGCACATGCTGGATGGCTGATGCTCCGGAGATTACAGAGCATGGGAGAAGAACCGGTAGTTGTGTCCGGCCGCTGCCAATGAGGTCACCAGATATCGCAGGTACTGGGTAAATTGGTTATTAAAAGCATCATATTTTGGAGTTGGTTCAACCCCTTCCTCAGGCATAATCTCTTTTTGCCCGAGGAAGGAGTTGAACTAACTGTGAAACACATTGCTTTTAATAATTCAATTTATCCAGTAACTGTGATATCTGTGACCTCGATTGCCTCACCCGGAGAACACCACCAATCCTTCCCCCTTACAAAGCATAAAGCCTGTCAGTCAAGAAGGAAGAGGCGTGGCCGGGGAATAGAGCTGTAGTGACAGAGGCATCAGTTCAACACCCTCATTTGCATATTAATTGAAATGCTGATTTCTCAGTAAGTGAGGAACGAAATGGTCATCTAAGAGTATTTCTGGACTAGTCTTTCATAGAGCTACATGCTCATATAAATAGTTTGGGGTGTGAAATCCTGCTGTCAGATTCCCTTTAATGTGACATACAACTAATTGATTGGGTGGAGAGTTACATTGGAGGAGCTAATTTACATTTGTATCTAGCATCACCATTTTTTGGTGATAACGTAGTGATCCTATACTTTTTTGCATAGGTAACCTTCCTTAAACTAGGTATTCCCCATCTTTTATTTCGAGTTAACAACCACTGGTATATGGGTTTTTGTGGGCCGTGTGATACCCCTCACCTATCCATTATTATTGACTGGTAGTTATGCCAAGCCTCTCCTCAAACAAAACAATTATTATTAAATGTTAACTTGATGGCATCAAAATTTTAGATAAATTGACAAATGCATACTTTATTTTACTTTTTTATACTTCCATTAATTTATGTGTTTGTTGAAGCCCATTACTTCAATCTTCATCTTCTTCTGAGCCGAAACCAAGAAAGTTGAATTATGTGATATATTAGTGGTTACATCAAGCTGAAACCACACTTTACTTCTTTGTGTGCTGTATTCAGCAGTCTGAGTCACTGAGTCTCTTTCATCTTCCCGCTAATTATCCAAGCCGACACATCAACTGAGACTAAGGGTGCTACTAGTGTGGAGGTCACCAGAGACGCAATCACTTTAGACATTAGTGGATATCTTCTAGAGAGCACATCAGTATGTCCCTATATTCCCTGGAAAATCTAAGAATGAACTTACGGCTATCTTAACCAGCTGTTTATTAAGAATGGTAAAGAAAACAACACAAAATATAGATTATTTTGCCTGATGTCTTATGTCTCCAAGAAGTCCTCATTGTCATAGGACATTTTTAAGATTAAACATAACAAAAAGCTGTGAGTCTTTTGAAAAGATTTTTTTTTAAAGACATTAGGTAAAAGTTAACCAATCCTTCGATTGTCCAATTGTTACGCACCTATTCCAGGTATCTCAGGCTCGGCTTCCCTCACCTCAGTCCGCTGCCCTCTGTTGTGCTCCACATCAGGTTTTGCAGGTTGTCCAGCTTGACTCTGTGACGTCATCTCTACAGACCTATTTAAGGCCCGTTCAGGCACACACTTCTGTCTTCGGATTGTTATTCAACACTCTAGTTTTGTGTGCTCAACCTCTTGCACACTGTGCTTAACCTGCTTCTATTCCTGCTGACTTCACGTCATCCGTTCTGCTACTCCCAAGATTCCAGAGCGTACAACGTCCTCGCTTCCTACGCGCTCTACTAACAGCTGCACCAATTCCCGGGGTCCGTTTGTCACCCAGACCTGGGGCTTAGTGGGTTCACTTCACAAAGTGAGACTAACACCAATTAATGGTCTCCTAAAACTTCCCAATGCCAACTTTTGGGGAAGAGGAGAATTGAGCATGTGGAATTTTTACACATGCTCAATTTTCATGAGAGATACCAAAGGTGCCTGACAGCAGCTTCTTCTCTTGTAGTTTTTCTTTAAGGTGGCCAAATATACTAGATAAAAGTTGACCAAACTCTCTGATTGATCAGATGAAATATCTCCCAACTTTTTCTCATGGCAGGTGTTGGGAGACACTAAAAATGGATGACAGTTGCTTATTCTCCTTACCTCATTAAAGAACTTGCACGCATGGTGAATCCCATCATGCTTATATGTCGAAGTGTCGGAATGGTTAGCATTCAAGCTTATGACCAAAACCTCAATGTCAAATTTTAAAGTCTGCCCAAAACCCATAAAACCTACACAATGAGCATACCATTTCTTTTGGACACCTTCAAGGGGCTGTCCAGAATTAAGAAATTAATAATCAATCTCTAGGTCATCAATATGACATAAGTTAAGGTCCGATATGTATTTGGCACTCATACCAATCAGATGAAGTCTGCTCCGGGGGCTTGTCATCAATTGTTTTATCCTAGACAACCCTTTCAATGTCCTTTCATATTTTACGATCAACAAAAAAGATTTGGATCTGGGTGCAGTCATAGACCGAGCCCAGGAGTTGATCTCTCTCCACTAGAGATAATAGATTATGACCATGCCTTCCCTATGATGTGTACATCTACATGGATGGTGGTTGTCATGATAGGAAACCTTTAATTTCTATGAAGTAGACTGATGGATAATGAATAAGACTAATAATAATCAAATATGACTGATTTACAAAAAGAAGGGTATCCTTGAATCCCTCCAAAAAGAGAGAGTGCCCAAGAGTATCCTTGAATCTTTCCAAAAAGAGAGAGTGTCCAAGGGTATCCTTGAATCTCTCCAAAAAGAGAGGGTGCACAAGAGTATCCTTGAATTTCTCCAAAAAGAGAGGATGCACAAGGGTATCCTTGAATCCAAAAAGAGAGAGTGCCCAAAGGGTTTTCTTGAATATCTCCAAAAAGAGAGGGTGTCAAAGGGTATCCTTGAATCCCTCCAAAAAGAGAGGATGTCGAAGGGTAACCTTGAATCTTTGCTAAAAGAGAGGGTGCATGAAGGTATCCTTGAATCTCTCCAAAAACATAGGGTGACCAAGGGTATCCTTGAATCTCTCCATAGAGAGAGAGTGCATAAGGGTATCTTTGAATTTCTCCAAAAAGAGAAGGTGCCCAAGGGTATCCTTGAATCTCTCCAAAAAGAGAGAGTGCGCAAGGGTATCCTTGAAACTCTCCAAAAAGAGAGGGTGCACAAGGGTATCCTTGAATCTCTCCAAAAAGAGAGGGTGCCCAAGGGTATACTTGAAACTCTCCAAAAGAGAGGGTGCCCAAGGGTATCCTTGAATATCTCCAAAAAGAGAGGTTGCACAAGGGTATCCTTGAATCCCTCCAAAAAGAGAGGATGCCCAGGGGTAACCTTGAATCTTTGCTAAAAGAGAGGGTGCATGAGAGTATCATTGAATCTCTCCAAAAACATAGGGTGACCAAGGGTATCCTTGAATCTCTCCAAAGAGAGAGAGTTCACAAGGGTATCCTTGAATTTCTCCAAAAAGAGATGGTGCCCAAGGGTATCATTGAATCTCTCCAAAAAGAGAGGATGCCCAAGGGTATCCTTGAATCTTTGGTAAAAGAGAGGGTGCATGAGGGTATCCTTGAATATCTCCAAAAACAGAGGGTGCCAAAGGGTATCCTCAAATCTCACCAAAATGGTGACGATAGCACACGGCACAGCCAATAGTCATGAATTGTGTCTTTTCTGTAGGCCTTCTTTATTCTAATTTTCCTGAGTTGATGTATTTCCCAACGAGTCCCAAACATGACTGACAAATGCATCATAGGAGCCAAAGTAAAGTCTGATACAGTATTTACCTACTATGGTTTCATTGATATAATGAACCAAGACCTTTGCCAACGAAATCTGGTTTCCAACCTTCTTGGAGGGATAATTTATTTACTGGGTCGCAGACTATAAGAGCAGAAAAGGCAGCTTATTTCTATGTTCAGGGAGAAAAAAAAGAACTCGTGCTTCGATAAACTAAGAAGGTTCATGTAGGTTAATTAATATGCATTTCTCAAATGGTCTGGCAATCTCCATCTCACTTGCTCCTCAAGTAAGCAAAGGGTGATATTTTTACGTTGTACTTTAATGTTCGGAATTGTGACTCTGTATGATGATGAGCTGCAAGAATTCCCTTCATATTTAATGAGAAAGTAGATGTCAATGTAAGAGGCGTACTTGGCTGTGCACAGAAGCCGTTACTATGTGCAAGGATCGATGGCAGACGGACTCAGCATTTCAATAGGAGTCAAAAGTTAAAAGTTTCAAATAATAAAAAAAAAAGTTTGGAAATGTTTTAGCAGATCTGCCAAAAATCTAAGATGGTATTACTTTGATAGCAGAAGCTGAAGATTAAATCTACAGTAACATGAGGTTATTAAATGACGGCTCGCAGCATGATGAGCTGGGTTTTTGTTTTAATGTATTGTAATACTGTAGAGATTAAAATTGGATAGCACTGTTAGCACAGAGGGATATCTAAGAAAGGGCACCTAATGAGAACACAAGATGAGGAGCTATAGAATATGGAAAAATCATGCGGGTCCTATGGGACCTTTGGACAAAGTTGACTAGTTGGCTCTATCTCCATTCCCATCTCCTAGTGGGCAGTGAGAACTAATTTTGGGTTCTCTTCTCCTTAGGAAATCCATTGTTAAAAGGGAGGAAATTGGGCCGTAGAGGAAAATATGGACAGGTCAACAAATAACAGCCCAAATTTTCAGCTATAATGGGTATCCTTAATTCTGTACTGTTGTGAATGGACTTGAAATGAGTTCTGAGCAGAGGCTCCCTCTGGTGGTTACAAGCGGTACTGGACTGTCCAGTGAAGATTGTGAGGATTGGGAATCAGGTGTTACTGACTGGTCTTATATAAGGGAGTCGCCTTCCCATCAGGGTTGCCGGTGATCAATTGTTCTGGTCTCAATCCTTGATTCCTGTTTCCTTTGTGGCCTGCTGTGTCGTGTCTGCATCTCCTGCTGGCGGATGGGACATTTTCTTCTTTTTGTTTTTGTGCTTGGTTTTTGCATTTTGTCCTGCACTTCTGTGGGGGCCTTCAGGGTCCCCTCCGGGGGCTTTTGCCCTCTCGGTTTAGTTCGGCCACTGATGTTTGTGCATTTGCTTTTTCCAGTTTTTTCAGTGGCTGCTGTTTTGATTTTGTTACACCAGAGAACTAATTTAGGTGGTAGTGGTCGTGTGATCTCAGGTGTTTTTGAAATTAGTAGAGTTGGTGCTTTTCAGGGTTTTTTGGGATTGCAGTAAGTGCCCTTCCTATCCTTTTCTATTTAGGTAGTTTGGGCCCCAACGTTTGCTCATACTATTTTCTGTCTTTGTCAGTATTTCTTCTTGTCTAACCGCCATTACATGTTTGGGGGCTTTCTATGTTCTTTGGGGATCTGCTCCGGAGCAGATAGCTTTCCTCTTTCTATCTTTAGGTGTAGTTAGTTTCTCAGGCTGTGACGAGGCGTCTAGGACCAACGTAGGAACGCTCCACGGCTGCCTCTAGTTGTGGTGGTTAGTCAGGGTACTGCAATCTCATAGTTTCCAACTGCTCTGGTGTATTGCCTTTTTTACCTGCACTCCTCAGCTACCGAAACATAACAGTATCACCGGCCCAAAAATTGAAAATTGTATGGTACTCACAGAAGGGAAAAATATTGTGAAAGAAAAAAAGGTTGTCAGAGTTGTCAGAGATATTTTTCCGTTTGTTGCATTTTTTTTTTTTTCCCTCTGTATCTCTGGGTGCTGGGGAGGATTTTTTCTCTCAATGGAGTTTGCACAGTTGTCTGGCCGTGTGGATCAGCTTGCCACTGAGGTTCGGAGTATTGCTACCTATCTTGCTAGGTTGCCTGTTGTGGAACCTAGGATTCCCATGCCAGATTTGTTTTTGGGGGATCGAGCCAAGTTTCTGAATTTCAAAAATAATTGTAAATTGTTTTTTGCCTTAAAATCTAAGTCCTCAGGGAACGCAGCGCAGCAGGTTCAAATTGTCATCTCTCTCCTGCGCGGCGATCCTCAGGATTGGGCTTTTTCCCTGACACCTGGGATCCTGTTTTGAGTGATGTTGATGCATTTTTTCAGGCCTTGGGGTTATTGTACGATGAGCCTAATGACACTGATCAAGCTGAAAAAGCCTTGTTGGCATTAAATCAGGGGCTTGATGACGCTGAGTTATACTGTCAGAGATTCCGTAGGTGGGCAGTCCTGACCAAATGGAATGACGACGCTTTGGCAGCCCTTTTTCGGAAGGGTCTGTCAGATAATGTAAAGGATGTTATGGTGGGATTCCCTGTCCCCTCTGGTCTCAATGATTCTATGTCATTAGCGATTCAAATTGACAGACGTTTGGGTGAGCGGAGAAATATGCGTGGAATAGTGTTGCCTTGTGAACCTGCTTCTGAATCCATGCAGTGTGATAGAGTGGTGTCTGGGGTACAGCGTCATGAGTTTCGAAAGCGCAATGGGTTATGTTTCTACTGTGGTGATGCCTCTCATGCTATTTCAGTCTGCCCTAAGTGGGGAAGACGTTTTGCACGCTCAGTTGTCTTGGGTAGTGTTCAGACTAAGTTTTTATTAACTGTTACTCTGATATGCTATATATAAATATATAATAATAATAATAATAATATGCTCTCTGTCCTCATTTTCTGCTCAGGCTTTCGTTGATTCGGGAGCAGCTATTAACCTGATGGATTTTGATTTTGCTAAACGTTGTGGGTTTCCCTTGATACCCCTACGGAAGTCTATTCCCCTCTGGGGATCGATTCTACCCCTTTGGCTGAGAATAAACCTCAGTTCTCTACTCAGGTGATAATGAGGGTTGAACCTGATCATCAGGAGAGCTGCAAATTTTTGGTTCTGTATAATCTGCATGACATTATCGTACTGGGTTTCCCTTGGTTACAGTCTCATAATCCTGTTTTGGATTGGAAATCTGTGTCTGTAACCAGTTGGGGCTGCCAATGTGTTAATACCAACACTCCTGTTTTTTCTGCCTCCCCCAGGCTCAGGATGTTCCTGACTTTTTGATTGATTTTTCTGATGTGTTTAGCGAAAGTAAATCTGCATCCTTGCCTCCCCATAGGAGCTATGACTGCGCTATTGAATTAGTGCCTGGTAGTAAATTCCCTAAAGGTCGCCTTTTTAACTTGTCTGTACCTGAACATGACGCTATGCGGTCTTATATCAAGGAGTCATTGGAGAAGGGTCATATCAGACCATCCTCTTCACCCTTAGGTGCCGGTTTTTTCTTTGTGGCCAAAAAGGATGGTTCATTAAGGCCGTGTATTGATTATCGTCTTTTGAACAATATTACTGTGAAATATCAATATCCGTTACCCTTGATTTCTGACCTGTTTTCCAGGGTGAAAAACGCTACTTGGTTTACCAAGCTTGACCTCAGGGGGGCATATAACCTTATTCGCATTAAGCACGGGGATGAATGGAAGACGGCATTTAATACCCCTGAGGGGCATTTTGAGTACCTTGTGATGCCCTTTGGGCTCACTAATGCTCCTTCTGTCTTCCAGTCCTTCATGAATGACATTTTCAGGGATTTTGTGGATAAATTTCTGATTGTTTATTTGGATGATATCTTAATTTTTTCCAATGACTGGGACTCTCATGTGAAACATGTTCGAACTGTATTCCAGATTTTGAGAGAGAATGCTCTGTATGTGAAGGGATCAAAGTGTCTTTTTGGCGTACAGAGGATCTCATTTTTGGGATTCATTTTGTCCCCATCTGTTATTGAATTGGACCCGGTCAAAGTTCAGGCCATCTGTGATTGGGTCCAACCTACTTCATTAAAGGCTCTTCAAAGATTTTTGGGTTTTGCCAATTTTTATCGTAAATTTATTGGTAATTTCTCGGTTATTGTTAAACCATTAACTGATTTGACCAAAAAGGGTTCTGATGTGGTGAATTGGCCTCCTGAGGCAGTCTCTGCATTTCAGGAACTTAAGCAGAGATTCACTTCTGCTCCTGTTCTACGGCAGCCTGATGTTTCTCTGCCATTTCAGGTGGAGGTTGATGCCTCTGAAATTGGGGCAGGTGCCGTTTTGTCCCAAAGAGATCCAGAGACCTCTAAAAGTAACCCTTGTGCCTTTTTCTCTCGAAAATTTTCTCCTACTGAACGTAATTATGACGTGGGTAATCGGGAGTTATTGGCCATGAAGTGGGCTTTTGAAGAGTGGAGACATTGGCTGGAGGGAGCCAAACATCAGGTGGTGGTCCTTACGGACCATAAGAATCTGGTTTATCTGGAATCTGCCAAGCGACTTAATCCTAGACAGGCCAGGTGGGCCTTGTTTTTCACACGTTTTAATTTTGTGGTTTCCTTTCTTCTTGGCACTAAGAATGTTAAGGCGGATGCCCTCTCGAGGAGTTTCCTTGCGGACTCTCCTGAGTTATCTGATCCTTCTGTTATTTTGAAAGAAGGTGTAGTTCTTTCAGCCATCTCGCCCAATTTGAGACTGGCTCTGGAGGGGTGTCAGGAGGATAGGCCCGAGCGCTGCCCTGTTGGGAAATTGTTTGTCCCGGACCACTGGAAAAAGAGTGTGATGTCTGAGATTCATTGTTCCGCGTTGGCCGGTCATCCCGGAATTTTTGGTACCAGAGACTTGGTTAGTCGGTCCTTTTGGTGGCCTACCTTGTCTCGTGATGTCAGGGAATTTGTGCAGTCCTGCGGGACTTGCTCTCGCTCCAAGCCTTGCTCTCGCTCTAGTGGTTTGTTGATGCCATTGCCTGTGCCCAAGAGACCATGGACCCATATCTCTATGGATTTCATTTCCGACCTCCCTGTTTCTCAGAGAATGACCGTCATCTGGGTGATTTGTGATAGGTTTTCCAAGATGATACATCTTGTGCCATTACCTAAGTTGCCTTCCTCCTCTGAATTGGTACCTTTGTTCCTTCAGCACGTGGTTCGTTTACACGGCATTCCTGAGAACATTGTGTCTGACAGAGGAGTCCAGTTTGTTTCCAGATTTTGGAGGACCTTTTGTTCTAAACTTGGTGTTCAATTGTCTTTCTCCTCGGCGTTTCATCCTCAGACCAATGGTCAAACTGAGAGAACAAACCAGACATTGGAGACTTATCTAAGATGCTTTGTGTCTGCTGATCAGGATGACTGGGTCTCTTTTTTGCCTTTGGCTGAGTTTGCTCTTAATAATAGGGCTAGCTCTGCCACTTTGATGTCTCCATTTTTCTGTAATTCTGGGTTTCACCCTCGATTTTCTTCAGGACAGACGGAGGCTTCTGTCTGTCCAGGTGTTGACTCTATTGTGGAGCGTATGCAACAGATTTGGGACCAGGTAGTGGAGAGGTTGTCCCTCTCTCAGGAGAGGGCCCAGCGGTTTGCTAACCGGCATAGGACTGATGGTCCTCGGTTTAAAGTGGGGGACTTGGTCTGGTTGTCCTCAAAAGATATTCCTATGAGAGTGGCATATCCTAAATTTAAGCCTAGGTTCATTGGACCTTATAAGATCATGGAGATTCTTAATCCTGTTTCTTTTCGTTTTCTTCTTCCAGGGACATTTAAGATCCATAACGTGTTCCACAAGTCCTTGTTGAAGAGGTTTGTTGAGCCAGTGGTTCCTACTGCTTTGCCTCCTGACCCTGTTCTGGTTGAGGGCAATATGGAGTTTGTGGTTGAGAAAATATTGAATTCTCGTTTTTCTAGACGGAAACTCCAGTATTTGGTTAAGTGGAGAGGTTATGGTCAGGAAGACAATTCTTGGGTGTTTGCTTCGGACATCCATGCTAGGAGACTCATCCGTGCGTATCATAGAACTCATCCTGACCGACCTGGTTGCTCAAGTGAGGGTTCGGTGACCCCTCCTCAAGGGGGGGGTACTGTTGTGAATGGACTTGAAATGAGTTCTGAGCAGAGGCTCCCTCTGGTGGTTACAAGCGGTACTGGACTGTCCAGTGAAGATTGTGAGGATTGGGAATCAGGTGTTACTGACTGGTCTTATATAAGGGAGTCGCCTTCCCATCAGGGTTGCCGGTGATCAATTGTTCTGGTCTCAATCCTTGATTCCTGTTTCCTTTGTGGCCTGCTGTGTCGTGTCTGCATCTCCTGCTGGCGGATGGGACATTTTCTTCTTTTTGTTTTTGTGCTTGGTTTTTGCATTTTGTCCTGCACTTCTGTGGGGGCCCTCAGGGTCCCCTCCGGGGGCTTTTGCCCTCTCGGTTTAGTTCGGCCACTGATGTTTGTGCATTTGCTTTTTCCAGTTTTTTCAGTGGTTCAGTGGCTGCTGTTTTGATTTTGTTACACCAGAGAACTAATTTAGGTGGTAGAGGTCGTGTGATCTCAGGTGTTTTTGAAATTAGTAGAGTTGGTGCTTTTCAGGGTTTTTTGGGATTGCAGTAAGTGTCCTTCCTATCCTTTTCTATTTAGGTAGTTTGGGCCCCAACGTTTGCTCATACTATTTTCTGTCTTTGTCAGTATTTCTTCTTGTCTAACCGCCATTACATGTTTGGGGGCTTTCTATGTTCTTTGGGGATCTGCTCCGGGGCAGATAGCTTTCCTCTTTCTATCTTTAGGTGTAGTTAGTTCCTCAGGCTGTGACGAGGCGTCTAGGACCAACGTAGGAACGCTCCACGGCTGCCTCTAGTTGTGGTGGTTAGTCAGGGTACTGCAATCTCATAGTTTCCAGCTGCTCTGGTGTATTGCCTTTTTTACCTGCACTCCTCAGCTACCGAAACATAACACTGTACTGTATCTCAATGATGTGAACAAAACAAACTAGGCACATAAGATGAAAGTATGTGACTACCAAATAAAGTTGGGTATACGCCACAGATTGCTGTTTATAGATATTGGGGGTGGGAAAGAATAGCAAACTAACGTTCCTCTGACATCTATTTTTCATGATGTCTCCCCATATATGATGCCTCCTTGGCTTGGCCAAGCTTATAGATGTTCTCAATAGGGACTAAGTGGCTTCAAGACACAACTGGCAGAGGCCTATCTCTCATGAGAACAAAATAATTGGATGCAATCAACTCCAACACATTCAACTCTTCTTTGCCTCAACATCTGCTGTCAAAAGAGGATTAGGCACCCCAAGACTAAGCCAACATTCATCTACAAAGTGAGGCCAAAGCTGACCATAATCATATAATAGGCTTTAACCAACACCTATCTTCTTGGACAGCCCCATTGAGAGGGGGATAAGCAGATGCCAGAGTCCTTTGCCAGCAGCTTATCTTCAAGAACATCATTTCAGTCATATTGAAATGTAATATACCTAAGCCTTTCATAGCACAGTTGGACTGACACTATTCATCACAGATATTCAGTAGTGGGGTTATCAGATATTTACATCACTTGCATAACCAACTTAACAAATACAAGACGGTGAGAAGAGTGATTGAGGGTTGAGCAGGGATTTTCCATAGCTTCTGTGACTGGGTAACAACCGGTGCCTTCCTTGCCTTTGCCACTAATTTCTGTCTTCATTTCGAGAATGGAAGAAATAGGGTTATGGTGGTTCTCTAGTGGTAGATTAGACGGTGATTGGGTGGTGAACCTGTTGTGAATGTGCTAGAGATGGTTTCTGAGCAGAGGCTCCATATGGTGGTTACAGACAGTACTGAACCTTCCAGCGAGGAATGGCAATCTGGGATCACTGACTGGACTGATATAAGGGAGGTTCCCTCCCATGATGGTCGCCGGTGATCAATTGTGGTTCCTGGTTCATTTGGAAGTTTGCTGGAGTCTTGCCTGCATCTGCTGCTTTCAGATAAGATATTTTCTGCTTTTATTTTTGTGCTTGCTTTTTGCATAGTTTTCTGCACTTTTGTGGAGGTCAGCCAGGTCCCCTCCTGGGGCCTGTGCTCCTCTCAGTTTATCTGTAGCCACTGTTTTTGTTCATTTGCTTTTTCCTGTTTTTTCAGTGGCTGCTGCTTGGTTTTGTTACACCAGAGATCTGATTTAGGTGGTAGAGATCGTGTGATCTCAGGTTTTTTGGCAATCAGAAGTGTTGGTTTTTTTCAGGGTTTTTTGTTGGATTGCAGTCAGAATTCTTTCCTGTACTTTTCTGTCTAGACAGATTGGGCCCCAGCGTTTGCTCATTCTATTTTCTGTCTGTGTCCGTGCTTTCTTCTTGTCTAACCGCCATTACATGTTTGGGGGCTTCCTATTTTCTTTAAGGATCTGCTCCGGGGCAGATAGCTTTCATCTTTCTGCCTTTAGGTGTAGTTATCTCTCAGGCTGTGACGAGGCGTCTAGGATCAACGTAGGAACGCTCCACGGCTACCTCTAGTTGTGTGGTTAGTTCAGGTTACTGCAATCCAATAGGTTCCAGCCTCTCTGGTGTATTTCCGTTTTTGCTATTTCTCCTCAGCTACCTAAACATAATATGAACCCATTTCACCTAGAGAACGGGAGACTGCACCCGGAGAGAGCCCGTTTGGGGACTGAGCGGGTTAACAATAGATAGGATTATCGACGAGCTTTCGATGTGCTGCCCTATGAAGAAAGTAGAGTACACAGAGACTAATTAGTCACCTTTATTAGAAGTCATCAGTTCACAAGCCGGTTTTCGGCTCTGGACAGGAGCCTTAGTCGGGTATTTGTCAATTGACAAATGCCTGATGAAGGCTTCTGTCTGGAGCCTAAAACCGGTTTGTGAACTGATGACTTCTAGTAAAAGGTGACTAATTATTCTCTGTGTATTCTACTTTCTTCATAGGGCAGCACACCAACAACCTTCCGATTATCCTATCTTCAGATAAAGAGGGACGAGCTGCTCTGAAGAAAAAACTGAAGCTCTAACCAAGGAGAACATCTGCAAGGAGTCTGTATGTTCTCCCCGTGTTTGCGTGGGTTTCCTCCGGGTTCTCCGGTTTCCTCCCACGTTCCAAAAACATACTGATAGGAAAATTAGACTGTTATGAGCCCCAAAGGTAACAGTAATGATGTCTATAAAGTGCTGTGGAATTAATAAGCTAGCATAATAGATAAAAATAAATAAACTGGTAACATAATGTGTACTGAAAAACGGAACAATCCTGAGAACATGGCTGCTGTTGAACATCAAGTCCCTTGATAATTATTCTTCTATCTTTACTACAGAATACCATGTGAGCTGTAGAACAATCAGACGTAACCTTCAACGTAGCGTGATCGCCTATGTAATTTGTAAATAAAATAATATATTTTTTAATTACCTACATACTGTAGTTTAATAATAGTAACGAAAAAAAAGTAATAAAAATAGAAATGTAAGCAATAGCAAAACAAAGCTGTTGCTCTACTTATGGCTTCACTTGGCATAAACCAAAGCCAAACATCTAATTAGTCAAATGAGTGAGAAATGGCATCTTTAGTGCATTAAAAAAGTATTTATTACTGCTAAACGATATATCTCTGTCATTTTTAAGGGGGTTTTACAGGTTTACTTTGATGACCTATATGGATCGGTGGAAATCCATCACCCAACACCACTATTGATTAGCTATTTTCATCTCCAGTATACAGAGCCGAACTACACATCTCCTTTCTCTGTGTTGTATCAATTCTTGAGTCGTGTAGCTCAGCTTTTATTCACTTGAATAGGAGCTGAGCTACAGTGTCTGAGAATGACCTCTATATACTGAATAATCTGTGCTATTTGGCTACTTTCACAGTTTTTATCTGGCCAAAACAGATGATTGGTAGAGGTGTTGGGTGTTAGAAGCCCACCGATCTGATATTGATGACCTATCCCAAGGGTAGGGCATCAATATAGTATCCTGAGCAAGCTTCTTACACTCCCCCGGAGGAAGCAGGATGAAACGCGCGTCGGGGCCCTTGGATTCCTTTGGGTATGTCACATAGGCTGATATATGTGACCTATCTTAACATATGCTACTAACTATTAGGAACATAAGTATGTACCTATGTATTTTGTTTCACTTATCGCATTATGCTATTACTCAAATACACCATGTGCACCTTCCTAGTATTGCTTCTTATGCAGCTTGGCTTTTCTCTCGAGCTTAATTCCTTTTTAAGCTAATCTTGCATGTTATTTATTAACATTAGTAAGAAAACTATTTTTTCCCCTTTTTTTATTACTGTAAACTATTGCTAGTACATAAACCCCTTTAATACCTGCATCTGCATTGCAACCATTTCTTGTTGCTTCAATGAGCCTAAAAGGTAAGCAGCTTTGCAGAGTCTTTAAAAATATACCGTTTTATGTATACAGCTCATAATATGCAGGCTACAAACAAAGCTCTGTGTAGACTAATCTTGCCATCATGTTTGCTTGCCAACAAGCCATTGCAAAAGGAATCAAAAGGAAGAGAGGAAGGATCGCAGGATCAGGCTACGTGCA
Source organism: Oophaga sylvatica (assembly GCA_033576555.1). Classification (NCBI taxonomy): domain Eukaryota; kingdom Metazoa; phylum Chordata; class Amphibia; order Anura; family Dendrobatidae; genus Oophaga; species Oophaga sylvatica. Next base: position 117,381,940 of record JARQOD010000007.1, read on the forward strand.
ACCATAAATATGCATTATTCTGCACAGGAGCTGTATACATAAAACAATAGGATACTTATAATCAAGCCTATTGGCAATGTTGCTTCATTTTATATTTTAGATGCATAGAAGCAATAACAAAGTAGGTTGCAAAAGTAAGTACACCCTTAAAAGCTGGAATTCCCTGTAAACTGCCCTGATTTTTTTTTTGCAATGTCAGGTTTTTAAACTTTATAGACTATGATGATTCAAAGCAAGACAGATTTCCCTACAGACATGGCCCTGATCACATATTATTAATGGACATCATTAAATATGAAATATTCAAGCCTTTCTGCTGTATCACTTGGGGAGATCGTATTAAGGAACAGCGATGGGATCATCCAAGGATGGGGCTTCTGTACAGCAGTACATTCTGGAAGGCTTGATCGCTCATTCCTTCTGGTTAACAAGGGGCATATTCCTTGGTTAGCATTTTTTTATTTTTATTTTAAGAATAAATCATATGCTACATGGAAAATTAACATGGGGAAATGCGCACGACTTCTTCTTGATCACTGTGTTTCCTGAGATCTCATTACAACGTTGAACCAAAGGAAAAGGCACAGAGCCTCAAAGAGTTCCCGAGAGGGATTGATTTAGTCTTGTTGCTGGCCGCGTCTTCATTAAACACTGGAGTGCAGTTTCTGCAAAAAATAAGGGCTGCATGGATGAGTAGGACTCGATCCTGGGAACGTCAGGAAGCTAAAACCCGTCCCTCCAGTTTCGGAAACAAACAGCTTCCAGTGTCGAGCAGACAGTACATATACTGTTCGTACTGAGAAACCACAGCAACCATTCTTCAAAGAGTAGGTGCCCAATGTTTAGTTTGCTTCATTGATCACACCCACTAATAATAATGAGATAAATGCAGATCCCATCCTTCAAACACAATTGAGATGACTCTGCTGATATCACTCTCTAATAATAAGATGACTTAACTGAATCCGCCATGTATTGATAATGAAATATCTTTCCTGATCCCAACTTCAAAATGACAATGAAATAACTCTGCTATTCCTGCCCTCTGATGACAATGAGATGACTGCTGATTCCACCCTCTGATGACAATGAGATGACTGCAGATTCCACACTCTGATGACAATGAGATGACTGCTGATTCCACACTCTGATGACAATGAGATGACTGGTGATTCCACCCTATAATGACAATGATATGACTGCTGATTCCACCCTCTGATGACAATGAGATGACTGCTGATTCCACCCTCTGATGACAATGAGATGACTGCTGATTCCACCCTCTGATGACAATGAGATGACTGCTGATTCCACCCTCTGATGACAATGAGATGACTGCTGATTCCACCCTATAATGACAATGATATGACTGCTGATTCCACCCACTGATGACAATGAGATGACTGCTGATTCCACCCTCTGATGACAATGAGATGACTGCTGATTCCACCCTCTGATGACAATGAGATGACTGCTGATTCCACCCTATAAATGACAATGAGATGACTGCTGATTCCACCCTCTGATGACAATGAGATGACTGCTGATTCCACCCTCTGATGACAATGAGATGACTGCTGATTCCACCCTCTGATGACAATGAGATGACTGCTGATTCCACCCTCTGATGACAATGAGATGACTGCTGATTCACCCTCTAGAACAATGAGATGACTGCTGATTCCACCCTCTGATGACAATGAGATGACTGCTGATTCCACCCTCTGATGACAATGAGATGACTGCTGATTCCACCCTCTAATGACAATGAGATGACTGCTGATTCCACCCTTGATGACAATGAGATGACTGCTGATTCCACCCTCTGATGACAATGAATGACTGCTGATTCCACCTCTGATGACAATGAGATGACTGCTGATTCCACCCTCGATGACAATGAATGACTGCTGATTCCACCCTCTGATGACAATGAGATGACTGCTGATTCCACCTCTGACATGATGATCAATGAATGATGACTGCTGATTCCACCCTCTATGACAATGAGATGACTGCTGATTCCACCCTCTGATGACAATGAGATGACTGCTGATTCCACCCTCTGATGACAATGAGATGACTGCTGATTCCACCCTCTGATGACAATGAGATGACTGCTGATTCCACCCTCTGATGACAATGAGATGACTGCTGATTCCACCCTTGATGACAATGAGATGACTGCTGATTCCACCCTCTGATGACAATGAGATGACTGCTGATTCCACCCTCTGATGACAATGAGATGACTGCTGATTCCACCCTCTGATGACAATGAGATGACTGCTGATTCCACCCTCTGATGACAATGAGATGACTGCTGATTCCACCCTCTGATGACAATGAGATGACTGCTGATTCCACCCTCTGATGACAATGAGATGACTGCTGATTCCACCCTCTGATGACAATGAGATGACTGCTGATTCCACCCTCTGATGACAATGAGATGACTGCTGATTCCACCCTCTGATGACAATGAGATGACTGCTGATTCCACCCTCTGATGACAATGAGATGACTGCTGATTCCACCCTCTGATGACAATGAGATGACTGCTGATTCCACCCTCTGATGACAATGAGATGACTGCTGATTCCACCCTCTGATGACAATGAGATGACTGCTGATTCCACCCCTGATGACAATGAGATGACTGCTGATTCCACCCTCTGATGACAATGAGATGACTGCTGATTCCACCCTCTGATGACAATGAGATGACTGCTGATTCCACCCTACTGATGACAATGAGATGACTGCTGATTCCACCCTCTGATGACAATGAGATGACTGCTGATTCCACCCTCTGATGACAATGAGATGACTGCTGATTCCACCCTCTGATGACAATGAGATGACTGCTGATTCCACCCTCTGATGACAATGAGATGACTGCTGATTCCACCCTCTGATGACAATGAGATGACTGCTGATTCCACCCTCTGATGACAATGAGATGACTGCTGATTCCACCCTCTGATGACAATGAGATGACTGCTGATTCCACCCTCTGATGACAATGAGATGACTGCTGATTCCACCCTCTGATGACAATGAGATGACTGCTGATTCCACCCTCTGATGACAATGAGATGACTGCTGATTCCACCCTTGAATGACAATGAGATGACTGCTGATTCCACCCTCTGATGACAATGAGATGACTGCTGATTCCACCCTCTGATGACAATGAGATGACTGCTGATTCCACCCTCTGATGACAATGAGATGACTGCTGATTCCACCCCTGATGACAATGAGATGACTGCTGATTCCACCCTCTGATGACAATGAGATGACTGCTGATTCCACCCTCTGATGACAATGAGATGACTGCTGATTCCACCCTCTATGACAATGAGATGACTGCTGATTCCACCCTCTGATGACAATGAGATGACTGCTGATTCCACCCTCTGATGACAATGAGATGACTGCTGATTCCACCCTCTGATGACAATGAGATGACTGCTGATTCCACCCTCTGATGACAATGAGATGACTGCTGATTCCACCCTCTGATGACAATGAGATGACTGCTGATTCCACCCTACTGATGACAATGAGATGACTGCTGATTCCACCCTCTGATGACAATGAGATGACTGCTGATTCCACCCATGATGACAATGAGATGACTGCTGATTCCACCCTCTGATGACAATGAGATGACTGCTGATTCCACCCTCTGATGACAATGAATGACTGCTGATTCCACCCTCTGATGACAATGAGATGACTGCTGATTCCACCCTCTGATGACAATGAGATGACTGCTGATTCCACCCTCTGATGACAATGAGATGACTGCTGATTCCACCCTCTGATGACAATGAGATGACTGCTGATTCCACCCTCTGATGACAATGAGATGACTGCTGATTCCACCCTCTGATGACAATGAGATGACTGCTGATTCCACCCTCTGATGACAATGAGATGACTGCTGATTCCACCCTCTGATGACAATGAGATGACTGCTGATTCCACCCTCTGATGACAATGAGATGACTGCTGATTCCACCCTATAATGACAATGAATGACTGCTGATTCCACCCTCTGATGACAATGAGATGACTGCTGATTCCACCCTACTTGATGGACAATTGATGATGACTGCTGATTCCACCTCTGATGACAATGAGATGACTGCTGATTCCACCCTACTGATGACAATGAGATGACTGCTGATTCCACCCTCTGATGACAATGAGATGACTGCTGATTCCACCCTCTGATGACAATGAGATGACTGCTGATTCCACCCTCTGATGACAATGAGATGACTGCTGATTCCACCCTCTGATGACAATGAGATGACTGCTGATTCCACCCTCTGATGACAATGAGATGACTGCTGATTCCACCCTCTGATGACAATGAGATGACTGCTGATTCCACCCTCTGATGACAATGAGATGACTGCTGATTCCACCCTCTGATGACAATGAGATGACTGCTGATTCCACCCTCTGATGACAATGAGATGACTGCTGATTCCACCCTCTGATGACAATGAGATGACTGCTGATTCCACCCCTGATGACAATGAGATGACTGCTGATTCCACCTCTGATGACAATGAGATGACTGCTGATTCCACCCTCTGATGACAATGAGATGACTGCTGATTCCACCCTGATGACAATGAGATGACTGCTGATTCCACCCTTATGACAATGAGATGACTGCTGATTCCACCCTCTGATGACAATGAGATGACTGCTGATTCCACCCTCTGATGACAATGAGATGACTGCTGATTCCACCCTCTGATGACAATGAGATGACTGCTGATTCCACCCTCTGATGACAATGAGATGACTGCTGATTCCACCCTCTGAATGACAATGAGATGACTGCTGATTCCACCCTCTGATGACAATGAGATGACTGCTGATTCCACCCTCTGATGACAATGAGATGACTGCTGATTCCACCCTCTAATGACAATGAGATGACTGCTGATTCCACCCTCTGATGACAATGAGATGACTGCTGATTCCACCCTACTATGACAATGAATGACTGCTGATTCCACCCTCTGATGACAATGAGATGACTGCTGATTCCACCCTCTGATGACAATGAGAATGACTGCTGATTCCCACCCTCTGATGACAATGAGATGACTGCTGATTCCACCCTCTGATGACAATGAGATGACTGCTGATTCCACCCTCTGATACAATGAGATGACTGCTGATTCCACCCTCTGATGACAATGAGATGACTGCTGATTCCACCCTCTGATGACAATGAGATGACTGCTGATTCCACCCTCTGATGACAATGAGATGACTGCTGATTCCACCCTCTGATGACAATGAGATGACTGCTGATTCCACCC
>JARQOD010000007.1:117387396-117455800 GCA_033576555.1 Oophaga sylvatica
AAAAGAGCTAATTACCTTCTTTATTTCACCAAAATGTGAACCTTCCATTGTATCCATTGTAACCTGTCTAATGCTATATACTACCGTTTTGTCGTGCTTGCCAGCTTTTACACGTTTCCTTGATTTGAAATTTTTGTGCATACACAGCCCCTTGTATAAGATCACACCCCCTCCGTGGCCCGTTCCCGCACCCAAAAAACTTTTGGACACAGGGGCTGAGCCTGTTGACGCATCGTCCAAAACTCAGGACAATTTCGCATTGCCGGAAGTTTGGATGGCATAATGGAGAATTTGGTCCAACTTTTTTATTGGTTCTGATGTTCAGGGAGAACTATTCTCAGTGTTTTGGGGTGTTGCCTCTCCTCAGTGCAAAGTATGAGATATTATTTAGCTGTATGGCCTATGACTAGTGTCCAAGGGGTTATGGTGAGCGACATGCCTGACATGCCAGTGTGAGAAGGCTTATAGGCCATGCAATGCTCCTCTGGGAAATTAAATATGCAAATTGTCTCTTCAAAGAGGAAGAGAACTTGAACTCTTGTTATATCTATTGGTAGTAGTAATCCTAATAGTCAATATCGACCCTTTAAGCCTTGCCACATGACTTAGGATAAAAGCCAAACCAGAATCTCAATTTTCAGACGTGTTTCGCGGTGTTGCTCCCTCTCAGTGCAAAGCATGAGATTTATTTGGCTGTATGAGAGGCCTCTGACTAGTTTCTTAGGGGTAACATGTCTCCTTATGGTGAGAGACATGCCTGATCCTTATGGTGAGAGACATGCCTGAGATTCCAGTGTAAGGAGGCTTATAGGCCATGCAACCTCTGTGAAATTAAATATGCAAATTGCCTCTTCAGAGAGGAAGAGAACTTGAACTTTTGTCATATCTATTGGAAGTAGCAATCCTGAATGTCAACATCGACCCTTTAATGAGCCTTGTCACATGACTTAAGATAAAAGCCAAACCAGAATCTCAATTTGCAGACATGTGCTTCGGGTGTTGCTCCCTCTTCAGTGCAAAGCATGTTAGTCTCGAAAGCTTGCAATTTGTTACCATCTTTTCAGTTATCCATTAAAAGGTATCAACCACTGAGGACTCTCAATTCTGTATATTTTTCCAAGTGAGTCCAAGCTTAGACTCTTTTATGTCCCCCAAAGGTCCAGGAGAAGACAACCCCACTTGTGGGTCTAAATCTTATGTTGTACCAATTACCTATTAGATCTTAATAATAATAATATGACTTTTATGTACAAACATTAGGATGTAATTTAAAAAATACTTGCCAACCCTCCAAGAATTTGTAAAGCTCCCGGAAAAAGGTGAGACCTCCAGGTTCACTGAATATTTGCCAAATTTCCTGGAGGCTGAATACGCTACCCAGAACTTCCTTTAAAGCAATTGTCCTCCAAGGTGTTTTTTTTTGCTATAACTCCACACATTGCTCTTAAAAACGGGAAGGGTCAATGCAAAAAAACCCAATAATTTTGAAATACTGAAGCATATGCCCCTTTGCCTTTCAATCCTACTCGGTGTACAGGTTGCCATCTCTCAACCATAGGAGAAGACTACACATAATCTTGCATAGACCTGGTTCATCAGATGTAAAAGTTTTACCTAAATTGACAGTTTATTCTGTTATAGCTATTGGCCAAATGATCATTTGGCTGAGAGCCATGTCCCCTGACTACCCAACACTCGGCTCATACCGTATATGAAGGCCTTAAATCCCTGTTTAGATAAAGCAATTTGATAAAGACACCTCGAGCACACTAAAGATGGTCTCAAAAAATTAGCAAGAGTATATGATATTCATTAAAGAAATATTTATTTGAGCATTCCAATGAAGTTCCAAATGCAAACAAAAATATATGAAGGATTCAAAACCCCAACGTTTCGGCCGAATTGGCCTTCATCCGGGGGTACATTCTGTGGAGCAAGGCTGTGACAGGTGATAAAAATACTTCTTGGCTGACTGAGCACATTAGGGTCTTTTTTTCCACCTTGATCCTGCTGTGTGCAGTCAGTGCCCTCCTATATCAGACAGTTTGGAGCTTCACAGATACTCCTCCTTGTGTCTGATGGAAGGTGCCTTCAGACACAAGGAGGAGTATCTGTGAAGCTCCAAACCAATTCGGCCAAAACGTTGGGGTTTTGAATCCTTCATATATTTTTGTTTGCATTTGGAACTTCATTGGAATGCTCAAATAAATATTTCTTTAATGAATATCATATACTCTTGCAAATTTTTTGAGACCATCTTTAGTGTGCTCGAGGTGTCTTTATCAATATTGACTCTTGCCTTTTCCTCAGTAGCACCTGCGCTCAGGTGTGCATAGGACTTCATCTATTTGAGTAGATAAAGCAATTGTCCTATTGTTGGGGTGATCTCTTAAGGTGAGATCTTAGTCATTGCCTGCCCCTGACCTGATAAATATGAGCCAAGTGAATGCATAGAAGAAAGACATCGGACACAGGGTCAGATGTGTTCTCCTCTGTTGGCAAGAGCTGGCACAGAACTAAACTTTATTAGAATAAACAAAAGATCATGTATCAGGAAGAGGACGTTACACAGCTTCTCAGGAGCCATTGTACCAGTCTATGTTAGGTCCGTGCTGGGTCTACTACATATAGGGTTTTCAGTGTATCCACCTCACATTCCAAGGATTCCAGGGCGTAGTTCCAGGATGCAGACGTCATCTTGCCTCATCACATATATTACTAGCTTATGTAAGGTTAATAATTGATTTCATTAACCATTCTCTCCACACTATTTATTACAGTTGCCTTATAATTGGGTGTAAATTTCCCAATTTCACATCACCCTTTTATCTCTTATCCTTTATGCTTGGCTTTTATATTATTTTTATGTAGTTCTGGATACCCATTAAAAATTGTGTATAATTTAGCCATCGCTTTTATGGCTGAAATGCTGCAAATAGTCTTTGGCTTCTATACTGGTCAATGTATTTCCATGGTTACAGACTACAAACAAACCCTATGTAGTCTGGTCCTGCCATTTTTTTTAACTCTTCCCTTTTAGGTTGCTTTTTTTATCTTGTTTTTTTTTTGTGCAGTTTTGTCATAAAATCTGAAGGATTTTAGAGTACCGGCAAAGTGAATGAGATTCCTGAAGTTATTTTTTTTTCGTGGCACCAGATCTGCAGCATGTCAATTGTTGCAGCAGATTTCCCACGTACTAATGAGTGGGGAAAAGTTTGCAACAAAAATGCATGCATATTTTACGAGTAGCACTCGTCCGATCTTTGCAGTCGGGCGCTCGAGCCCGAATGCGCCCAGTCACTCGACCACCAAGTACACTTCTTCGATTAGTCTTGTAGACCATTGATCTGCATAGGAGCTGTATACACAAAACGGTAGAAGATAAAACAACCAATAGTTTTGATTAAAAAATATCCTATTATAGATGCATCGGAGACATAAACATTCATAGCAAAAGTATGCGTATTATATCCTTTAACTTAACCAACAGATGTCGGAAACTAATGCAATGTGTCATCGCCTAATACTCTATATGACAATCTCAAAGTAGACGAACGACTTGTCCCGTTACCATCAAACGTATTACATTTCGCTTCTGTTTTTTTTTTCCCCCTTCCTTGCTTCTTCAGAACGCAACTACATTTTCCGATTCTGTTTTGAGAAATGTCTTGTGATGTTTCTAAAATTGGATTCTGTAAAGTTCAAGAGCTATAATGCAGGATCGGGACTGAGGGCACTTGGTAGACTTCTCTAGGCCTTTCTGAGTAATGTTTAGCTAAATCACATTTCTAGAATGAAGAGAACTCTTTATCAGATATTGTGTTTAACCCCGCGTTGCTCCACGCCGAAGAGAAACCGCTGACATGGACGGAAACATTAAATAATGCCACTCCGTTAAAGGTTGTCTATTGAATTATGTTATTACAGGACACGGCTGCAAACATGGAGATAGGACTCTTTTTACGGCTGTTAAAAGTCATCATATTGTATACTAGCTCATCTACATTGTGCCCATCTCCAGAATAAATAGCGGATGTGTTATGGACTGACGCGAGTCTACGGCCCTTTGCTCATAATGAATAAGGCACTACGGTTCAGCAGAAACTTCAATACTGTACTTTTAAGAGGACCTATCACCTCTCGTGACACGTCTGTTTTAGTGATGTCTTGTATTTTCCATAAAATGACAATTCTAAAGCATCTTTCCTTAAAACTCTGCGCCACTCTGTTCCTCTGCTATTCCTCCTAAAAGTTTGGCAATAAATCAAAAACTTGGAGTTCTCACCTGGGGGAGTGTCCTGACACACCCTCATACCGTCCAATCATTGCTGATGTGCAGGGACACACCCCCTTAGGAAAAATGAAATAGTGATACCTTGTAGTCATTTTATGCCTTAAATTTATAGGAGAAATATGAGAGGAAAGGCACAATGCAAACTTATGAAAATACATGATCCATAATATTCATTTCAGGGGGGGATAAAGATACTGTTTAACCCCTTAACGGCCTCTAATATACATTTTAATAACAAGTGATGTATGACCCAGGCTCAAAATCTACGCTCATTCCATACCGGGTAGACACCGGCTGTGTTTCACAACCAGTATGTGCTTGTAGCAGCCACGACTGGAGCCAACTCTGATCACTACTATTTAACCATTTTAATACCGCTGTTAATCACAGCAATCACAGGGAGTCGATGGGTTACCATTAGTAATGAGCAGACGTGCAGGGATAAGGTGTTATCCGAGCTTTTCGACAGCCACGACACAAGCAGGGATTGCCTAACAAACAGGAAATCCATGCATGTGTTGCGACTGTCGAACAAGATGTTATCCTAGCATGCTCATGTGCTAACTGCGTGTCTTCGGTGCACTCGAAAAATATGTCCAAGTCCCCGCAGCTGCATGTCTCGCGGCTGTTCGACAGCCGCAAAACATGCAGGGAGTACCTGTTTGTTAAACAATCCATGCATGTGTTGCGACTGTCGAATACATGTAGCCGCGAGGACTCGAACATAATTTTCGAGTGCGCCGAAGACATGCAGTTAGTACACAAGCATGCTCAGATAGCCGCCGGCTTTTAGTCATACAGGCGTGCATGGAGGAAATACAGTCACCGATCACAGAACTGAGAGCAGTGGCCATCAGCATTCCCTGGCATTGACTGACAGGTGGCTTGGCAGTGCATGTTGACAGCTACCCCTCACAGTGTGTCATGTATAATGTACAGTTCCTATAGCGTCTTGTGCTTGGGTGCGAGGAAAACACATGAGACATAGGTTGATATGAAATGACTTGTATTACTTCATACAAGCATGCAGAAAAGGTCACACAGTTTGCAGGAACAGAGGCAGGAGAACACAGCAGGCCAGAGTAACTTCAAGCTCTACAATAACTCTCCAAGCAGGTTCAGGATCTCTTCTCTGTACCGTAATTCCTCTGCAAACATGGATTCACCAGACAGCAGGTTTCCAAAGTCCAAAAGTGTTCCAAAGTTCCTCAGTAGGAAATAGCTGGAGTCCAAAATCCTAGGTTTCCAGGAGTCAGGTCACAGGCTGACTGAGGCTTGATTCAGGAGCACTGATTGTTCAGCTGAGGCTGCTTAAGAAGCAAGAGGGAGAGAATCAGGGCGGGAACATGAAAACTGGAAACTCCATATTAACTGAGGGCAAGAGCTGCAGAAAGACAGAAAGCAAAATGGCCGACGGAAAACTGAGTTTCAAGGAACATGTCAAAAGAGACAAAGAACCTTACACAGTGCTTGGAACAGTGACTGAAGCTGACCGACACACCTATATGACTGAAAGCCGGTGGCACCCAGGAGAAATAAAGTTAATTTTCTCCCGAGAGCTACAGCGGCACCTTCATAGCGCTATTACCCTGCAGAGTAACCCTATATCTGCAGGTTAAAAATTCCTTTTAAAGGAAGAAACAATACTAGGGTGTAGAAACTTTTCTTATGGTTGCTGCTCTTAAAATCTGTCTATACTAGATTACAGTCATAGCTAGGCTTCCCTTCACCTGGGTTTAAAAAAACTAGTTTTCTACCCTATATCTAGATAACATAACTAAGGTGGAATGTCAGTTGGGCTTCAGTAGCTCCTGGGCTTCCTAAAAGTGTCTCAATTTTCAAAAATTGATTTAATTCCCACGCTCATCATATGTTAATTACTGTGCTGAAGTCAAGGAGGTGGAGACATTAGCAAAAAGAGTCATAGATAACCGTGCCCATATTCCACCCCGTCCCCAATGTGGCATGACTGAAGATTTGTGCCATTGCCGTCCATTCTGGAGGGCGTGCAGTGAATCTGGGGTCGTACTGAGCATGTGTAGGACCTGTAATACAATGGGTACATGCCATCAATCACGCTAGATTGGGCAGGTCCTGGGCAGTCATAAAATATTGGGAGTTTTGATAGTTTAGTAAAAGCTGGTAAGGAAAATTCTTTGTTTGATGCCCCCGGAGTTGAATATACAGCCCTTAATAATCATAAACTACAGTATAAAGACATCTTTGTAATTGGATTGTATTAGAGCTAAGCACACCTATAAACACTGGCTTATCCGGCTTCTACCTGGATGCCTCTTGATAGTAAAATATAGTGTTCCAGTAAACTGTCAGATTATCCAATGTATTTATGGCCTAATTAAAACTTTCAGAAAGTTTTACGGCGGCTTATGTGAAGTATTGTGGTTATGAGTGGAAGGAGCGCGTCGCGTATGGCGATGGGAAGCCACCTTATCTCATATAAGGAAATTATACAAGGTTTAAAAGACTAATTAAATAAAGCATTAAATGAAATTAATTAAACAGCTTCAGCCCATCCGTGCGCAGCCATGTGAAAAGGAATGACCTCCTGAATTGGGAAAGTACGGCTATTTCAACAAGGGGAATGACCATAGCTAAATCAGATGGTGCTCCTCCGCAGAATGAGGGCATTGGACTATGAGAAAAAAAACCCTACAGAAAATGCAGAATCTGCTTCTACAGACTATCCGTCCTCTCTGCACATTGGTTTACTCAAGCAGGATCAGATTTATCAGTCACTGATGGGGAAAAAGAAAGCCTACATGCAAGGCAGACGAGTAACTGTATGCATTGTTCTCGGTTGCTGTAACAATTTTAGGGTAGGATTATTTTGGGTAGTAAGAGATTAGTGAACTTTAATAATTTGAGGTTCAAGTGGAATTAGGTATGGAAAGCAAAAAATGAAAAGGTTAGAAAGACTCCTTTGGCTAAATGTTGCTTTTTTCAGACATAAAGGGTTAGACCTTGGTTGGCGTTTGTCTTTAGGCAAAATATCTTTTTGTTAGAGTGGTCTCTTGAATATATTGGTTTATATCTTTGCTGGATCACCAACTGATCGGCTGTGATCTCTGGCAGCAAGTGTTCAATTTCCCTACAGCTCCTCCACAGGAGAACTGAAGAATTGCACATTACTTATTGAAATTAGGAGGTTTTGTGTATAATGCTCAGATGTGTCAGGTCCTCCAATGGTAGAGGAAGTCTTTGGAGATGTTCTCGGCTTTGGCTAATGGATGATGGTCTTGAGTGAAGGAGAACCAGTATACAGAATTCCTTATTAGGGTATTTGAAAATGAGATTTGAAAATGAGATATCTAATTAATTGCAGGAAACCTTATCACTGGAACAGATTCCAGTGTCAGCGTTTAGAGAGATCACTGATTAGGAAGAGTGAGGCTGAAAATGTTTCTGATGAGTATGCCCCATTACGGCCACATGCTGGAGAGAAAAACGTGCATGTGGTTGTTCCGAAGAAGAAGTCGGATGACTTTGAAGTGCGTTAAACATGAAACCATTTTGAATTATCTTCTTTCTGATGAATCATCATCAGCACATATAACCCGCCATCCCATCATTACCCCATTAAGGCCACAGTCATTCACACCCCATTGTCCATCCCATTACTCAGCCCCCTAAAGGTGTGCTTGAGTATTCTTGACTGAGTATCCTGGGACATGGGAGCTAGAAACGTCCTGGAAGTTCTGCTTTCCAGGAGGTTTCAGTGGGACGTTGGCCAACTCTTCAAGGAGTCTGGAGGTTTCTTTTTTCACTTAGACCCTCCTGGACATTTCAGAAGAGTTGGCATGTATGACAATAAGGTATATGAATTAAGGTCTAAAGCAACATGCCAGTGACCCTGAAATGGCCCAGTAAAGAGCTAGTCAGCGATGAGGAAAGACCTGCCCATCATATTTTTGTAATGGTTCCTTGGCCCTATCTGTGCCATCAAGTTTGGAAATACGCTCCTCATCTATAATTTGTATCTTCTGATTTCCAGATATAAAATGCTCTGAATCTACAGGAAGACGTAAAAGGTGTTTGGTTTATATGTACCAGAATTATCTTAGTCCTCTGCAGTCAATATATTAGTAGGCACTGTCTGAAGGAGAAGCAGTTGGCAGAGAAATCATAGTAGTAGCCCGAGGAAGCGATGTGCTTGTAAGTGACCCAGTTAACATGAGTAATAGGTTTTTCTCTGTTTTATCACAGCACTCAGTGAAGAATAATACAGAGACGCTTTGACAAAGAGACGCCTTAGATAGTTTTTAGAGAATAAGTGCCTCTGGTTATGGTACCACCGTCTGAGTGACTAATATCGTGTTTAAAGAGCAATCAGCATTATATTTTATGGAGAGTATTGGTAAATGAATGCTTTTTGGAGGGTCAGGTTCTTTGTTTGTCTTCAAATTTCTTATGTCCCCATCAAAGCATATTACAAGCTAATTAAACCCCAAAAGTATTGATTTTATCCCTCCTTATCTTTCTTTTTGGCTCAACACAACCCTAGATAAGTAAAATCAGCTTTTGAAAAAAAAACAACTTGATTTTGAAAAGGGAAAGGGGGGAGGCCAACACTAGCGAAGCAGGGAGTGTAGACCCCTAGGCAGAGATAATGTCACCCTGTCTGCCCTAAGAGACCCTAAATAGGTTCCGCACCTATCGCCGAGCAGGATACCTAGTCCCTGCCAGACCCAAGGGGTAAGCCCTGCTTAGGGAAGGAAGCCGTGCACGTTGGTGCAACCCCACTAACACTAAAGACAGCTAGGATAAATGAAACAAGGAAGACACTCAGCTTGAGTGGACGTAGAGAGAAACATCGATGTCCTCCAAGCTCCAAAGAGCGCACTAGCAGACTGTTACAGCTCCAAGCCTCAACAGAGAAGTGCAAATAGAACATATCACTAGGTTTTTGCCACCTCACCTGAGAGCAGCATGATGTAGACCCCGAAACTTTGATTCTAGTGATGTGTCACTTACGGGGCTTCTTATTACAGTTTTATTTGCTGCTTATCTAGCAATTCTGTGTAATCACGCCCCCACTACTGATTGGCAGATTTTTGTGTACACTGTGCATAGGCAGAAATGTGCCAGTCAGTGGTGGTGGCAGGTTATATAGAGCTCATGAATATGGAGGACTACTTAGCAGCAAGTTTACTAGTCCTCAAGTGATAAACTGCTGCTGATAAAACTGAGATTTTATCATATCATTATGCTGCTCTCAGATTAAGGAGAAAAAATGTAATGAAAGATACCCTTTAAGAAATTTACTTCAGTGTTAAAGGGGTTGTCCATTACTAGGGCAACACCTTCTCAATCTAAATGTTGGGCACCAATAAAATTATTATTATTATTATTGTTTATTATTATAGCGCCATTTATTCCATGGCGCTTTACATGTGAGGAGGGGTATACATAATAAATACAAGTACAGTAATCTTAAACAATACAAGTCATGACTGGTACAGTAGGAGAGAGGACCCTGCCTGTGAGGGCTCACAATCTACAAGGGATGGGTGAGGATACAGTAGGCGAGGGTAGAGCTGGTCGTGCCGCGGTTTGGTGGATCAGTGGTTACTGCAGGTTGTAGGCTTGTCTGAAGAGGTAGGTCTTCAGGTTCTTTTTGAAGGTTTCCACAGTAGGTGAGAGTCGGGTATGTTGTGGTAGAGAGTTCCAGAGTAGGGGGGATGCGCGGGAGAAATCTTGTATGCGATTGTGGGAAGAGGAGATAAGAGGGGAGTAGAGAAGGAGATCTTGTGAGGATCGGAGGTTGCAGGTAGGTACCGGGAGACGAGGTCAGATGTATGGAGGACACAGGTTGTGGATGGCTTTGTATTCCATGGTTAGGATTTTGAACTGGAGTCTTTGGGTAATGGGGAGCCAGTGCAGGGACTGAGAGAGGGGAGAGGCCAGGGAATAGGGGGGAGACAGGTGGATTAGTCGGGCAGGAGAGTTTAGAATAGATTGGAGGGGTGTGAGAGTGTTAGAGGGGAGGTCACAGAGCAGGAGGTTGCAGTAGTCAAGGTGGGAGATGATGAGGGCATGGACTAGGGTTTTTGCAGATTGTTGGTTGAGGAATGTAATAAAAAATAAAATAAAAAACCTATACTCACCTCCCGTACCAACGCTGTTCCAGCGGTGTCGGCACTCGCGGTCTCAGGGCTCTCGTGCGGTTGCATGACACGGGAGCCCGACGCCCAATCAGCTTTCGCATCACTGTCCCTGCCTTCTGTTGAATTGAACATGAAGAGGAAGTCCGGGCTGCAGCTGATCTCTGACTTCCTCTTCATATTCAGTTTCCACAAAGTTGGGGACAGTGACGCTAGTGTTGATTGGGCGCCGGGCACCACATGTCATTCAACCTCACGAAAGTGATGGGACCGCGAGTGCCGACACTGCTGGAATGACACCCGCACAGGAGGTGAGTATAAGCTTTTTTATTTTTCAGTGCCAAACATTTAGATCAAGTAGGGGTTGTCCTAGTAGTGGACAACTCCTAAAAGGCTCTTAAGGTGTCTGATAGTGGCTTACTAAGCTCTTGTTATTGAAAACACATGTCGAACATACATGTGTATGTGGAGGTCAAGGGGAACAGAATACGTACGGGCAGTCATATGAGAGCTATTGGTTGTATTTGGGAATCTTTACTCTTGATGTTTCCTCATTAGTCAGTGATTTTTCAGACCATCTTGACTTGATGCTAGTCATTTTAACCTTTGGTTTACTGACTCTTGGACATTTGAGCCATACCTCTGAATAGAAGATAATCATTTCTGCTTCACCATACTTAGTTTTGACCCATAGAGTATACTCTGACCTTCTGAACTCCAGAGTTTGCATGAGCTTTTGATGGCTCTAGGTATGCTATCATCACTGGGATCCTCTTTGGATCTTCCCTGAAATGAAGTTGTCCTACAGACCACAGGATGTCATCTGTGGCAATTTTTGCAAAGGTCATCTCGTTTATATATCATATTACAAAGTTGTAATTTATACCTGTCCTTCTATTCAATATTGAAACCTCTTTAACTAGGATCAGAGCTAAGAAATTGTCCTATACTCACAAGACGAGCAGTAGCAGAAGAACATTTCCTGCAGAAACCCATTTTTTTCCAATTTTCTCCAGGATCCTAACATTGTGACCCATAAAAATCTTTTTTTAATCATCTTTTTCTCTGTCCTGCATCACTTCGGAGAGAGTAATTGTAAAGTATATTTGTCACTCATGCCACAAGCGGCCTGAAATGAATAGAAATTGCTGGGAGAGACTGATGCATCATACAGGAGGCAGTGGTGCATGCTACAGGCACTCCGCGAAAATAGACGCCTAAAGCAAATGGAAATTGCAGGCAGCATTACTCAAACTCAACCCAAAGTGAACAGAGGAGCCGGCAGAACATAAATAGATAATTCTGTTTCCTTAGTAGAAAGAAGTCAGCCTTGTAGACCTATGCATTCAATTTCACTGCTACTCCATACAAATAGATTTCAGTTTTAGAGGTGGACACAACATGTGTGTAATCTGCACAGTAATATAGGGGCCTGCACAGTTATGGGTACCACTTAAACCAGAAAAGAATCTTCATTCTGCCAATTAGATTGCATATAATGGATAATGATAAGACAAGACAGATAAAAGATTCAGAATGATCTAGATATAAATGAACAATGGGCAGCGACTAATAGAATGTAATTTAACAGGGAGAAATGCAAGATTCTACATTATCTGGGCAAAAAAATGAAAATTACATCTACAAAATGGGAGCAATAGAACTAAGCAACAGCACGTGTGAAAAAGACTTGGGTATGCTAATAGATCACAGACTTCACATGAGTCAACAGCGTGATGCAGCAGCAAAAAGGCAAACACAGTTCTAGGTTGTATTAAGAGAAGTATAGAGTCTAGATCACATGAAGTAATTATCCCCTTCTACTGCTCCTTGGTCAGGCGTCATCTGGAATACTGTGTCCAGTTCTGGGCACCAAATTTTAAACAAAAGACATTGAAAAACTGGAGCCAGTTCAGAGAAGAGTGACCAGGATGGTGAGCGGACTGTAAAGTATGTCATACGAGGAACAGTTAAAGGATCTGGGAATGTTTAGCTTGCAAAAAAGACTAAGATGAGACTTAATAGCTGTCTACAAAGGGCTGTTACAGTGTAGAGGGATGATCATCATTCTCATATGCACATGGAACCATGAGAAGCAATGAAATGGAACTGAAAGGGAGACGATACAGATTAGATATTATAAAAACTTTTTTGACAGTGAGTGTGATAGATGAGTGTAACAGGCTGCCACGAGAGTCGGATCCACGTGGAATGGACATTTTTCACAAAGAATTTTGCTGAAAATGAGAGGGAAATTTGCAACAAAATCAACAAAGTAGATTTTACTCTGAACTTACAAAGGCTTTTACTCCATCTGTATTTAAGTGTAAAAATGCCAGAACTCTGATAGGCCTTAGTATCTGTTCAAAAATTATTGTAGAATAGCTATTATAGCTGCTTTCCAACAGCAGGGTTATAGAGGTTATCCAAGACTATTCACTTCTTTCACTATGGGCTGAAGAACTAACAGACAGGTAGTTGTAGCTACATGACTATCCTGCCCAGAGCCAATCTCTGCTGGCAAAAAGCAGTCACAGACCGCTCCTGCCAGCAATTCAGTGGCTTCCGCTGATGTCACATCAACGGAGCAAAAGCGTCTCATCCACTTTGCTCTGTTGACGAGGCATGACTACCGATGTCATGATGATTGACAGCCAGCTCCTCGCTCCCTAACTACAGGAAGCCAGCTGTCAATCAGCATGACATCAGCAGTCACACCCCATCAGCAGAGCAGCTCGGAAGAGCTCCTCTGTTGACATAGAGCAGCTGAATCTCCGGCAGGAGCGGTAGCTGACTGCACTGAGTTGGTCCTGGGTTGAACAGACAAGTAGATACCAACTACCAGCCTGTTAGTTTTTAGGCCTACAAAAAAAAATATCCTGGTTAACCTCTTTAAGCCAAAGCCACACGATGTGGACATTCTCTTCCCCAATCTTTGTGGCAAATCAAGACTTAATCCGCAGCAAAATCAACACAGGTTAAGTGTGGATTTAGCAGGGAATTCACAATGAATTACATCCCTTTTACATTAAAGATATAATAAAACTTTTGACAATTATTTACCTATCTAATTATTTTCTGTCTCAGCCATTTAGTTCCCTAGTCTATCATGTCCAGCAAGAACTTACCTTTATTTGCCTGTAAGACAGGCTTAGACAGGAGATATCACTTCTGCCTTCGGAACTGCACACTTTTCAGTTGACTTTTGAGCGATCGGTGAGGGTCTCCAGACACGGACCACTTCCTCTCCAGTAAAAAAATATTGAAAATATTAAAAAATTGCTAAATGTTTAGTTATTCTTCACAGGAACCAAGGGCAGCATGAATCGGAGTCTGGATGCGTTAGTGCAGCCATGTATGTTTTACTCTGAAATACTACAGTGTTTCTGAGAACACTCTGAAGAGCCGGTCTCTCTGTGTCGTCTTACTAGTCCAAAACATGTTCCTACCGGATTTTCCCACCCCAATTCTTTTGATTGACATGACTCTCCCTCTGCACAAACAGTATATCATAATCCGTTGGACTATTCACTTGTCCCTTTTCGTGGACAGTGGGTCTGCGAAAATATCGTGTCTGATTATGATTCAATGGATGTGTCAAAATCACCCAAATAAGTCTATGGGTCCTTGAAAATCATGAACAGTGCATGGATGGCATCAGTTTGCAATTTGTATTTTGCCTGCTTTGAAGGGGGTTGTCAACTATTCTGACAACCCCTACGGAATCCCTATATTTCCCTCCAGTAAAATAATAACACTTATATTCATCTTCGGGGCGGGCGCCATTCCAGCGGTATCGGCATTGGCTCTCCTGGGGCTCGGGTGATATTGTTATGTCACGAGAACCCTTTCTTCAGACAAATCAGACATCTGGAGGAAGTGTGAAAGAAGCTGGAGCTCTCACTTCCTACTGATGTCAATTAGGAGGGGAGAGTGAAGCCAGCTCTTACTAGCCTCAGAGATTGTGTGACATAATAATGTCACGTGATCCCTGGGGGAGTCAGTGCCTACACCGCTGGTACGTTGCCGGCATCGGAGGTGAGTATAGGTTTTGTCATTTTACTGGGAGGAAACAGAGAAAGGGGTTGTCCGAGTAGTGGACAACCCCTTGAACCTTTTACTCGGTCGGAGGAGCTTTGCAAATTTTTTCCTTTTCATCATCATTTGATGAAACACTGATGGTAAAAACTGACACTGATCCAATACTGATGGATCAAAACCACTGATCGAATCCTTTTTTCAGTAAAAACATCCAAATAACGCCTAAATAATTGTGGTTAGCAAGTATAGGGTTATAACACAAGCTAAAAAGATTCGACCAGGCACTAGTGGTTACAGAGCCTTATAGGAGCAATTATAGGTAACAGATCAGTCACTGCATATAATGGTCAGTTTTCTACTTTCAGATGCTTTTTACGATGAGGTTGCTCTTAATTCGACTTCAAGACGAAGGTTTTTTTGTTTTTTTTCTTTCTATTTTTGAGAAATCCACTATTTAATCTGCAAAATGCACCTGCTCCCAGCTGACTACAGAATGATTCACTGGTTTGTGAAAGCTGCTTGAAGGATCAGACTGATGAACGACCAGAGTACATTAATGGCATTGATGTGTTTAATGGTTTACTTGTCAAAACCGTAAGAACCTATCACACATTAGTGTTTTGGTGGATGATTATGTATATTAGAGAAAATACAAACACGGAGGCTTTCCAATGTGTCCGATGTGACTTGTAATAATTTACCGCTAAGAACAATGTACAGAATAATTTACGACGGTAAGTTTGGCGGTAAATATCTAAATGTAATTAAACAGGCAATTCTTGCAGGTGTAGAAAAGCCGCGAGACATGCAGCTGCCGGGACTCGAACATATTTTTCGAGCACGTGAAAGTCACTTGAGCATGCTCAGATAACACCTTATCCCAGCACGTTCGCTCTTCTCAAGCATTGATACATGGCCACCTGTTTAATGCTGAGTCCTACATGCATCTACCATAGTATACATACAAATGCCATTAAAAAAAAAATTCCATCTGCAAATTTATATACATGTCACTGACTAATGTAAATAACATTTAATCTTAAATTATGTGAAACAAAGTCCTGCATAGAGCTGCTATATGATAGATAAATATATGAGCGTCTCCAAAAGATTAACATGCAAACTAGCATAAGTTGTGCAAAAAAGGCATATGGGTATAAGGCCCACGCAAATACTAAATCCATGAATTCAGAGCTGATGTAATAAATATACATAGGAGTGACTCCAGAGGAAAATAAATAATGTGCAAAGTAGCAAATAGTATATAAATGAAGGACTATATAAGTAATGTATCTGAAAATTCAGAGCTGGCCTATGGTAAACAAACAAATGGATGTCCCAGAACTGTGCAAGGAATTGCAAATAATGTGTAAATTAGCATAAGCATAGAAGCATTCAAACAGTCAGCATACAATATTAAGGGAGACGAGGGGAACACAGAAACCCCAACGCGCGTTTCGCATCAGCTTCTTCGGGGGAGGTGTCTGAAGAAGCTGAAGTGAAACGCACGTTGGGGTTTCTGTGCCCCATCTCCCCTAAGCTTGAATGGTAAGTAAATGTCTTAAAGTCATGTCCCCGACATATTTATTAAAGCACCATTCCAGAGTTTTATTTTATTGCACTGCTGGAATGGTGCTCCCCATCTCATACTCACCTGCCGCAACCTTCATCCTTTTCCAGCGTCACTCCCATCTGTCTCAAGCGAAAAGTGATCTGCCGGCTGCTTCAGTGTTTCATAGAGAGGCGCAGAGGTCACTTTTCAATACAACTCTACGAGAGCCTCACTCTGGCCTTGATCTGGTTCTCATAAACTTGCACTGAGCTCTTTTGACGTAACTTCTGACTTCCAAACTGTCAGAAGCTGCACTCACAAGATGGCGCCGCAGGACCGGAGCGGCGTCGGTAAAAGGTGAGGCCACCGGAAGGTGAGTGTAAAAACGGGCCAGGGGTTTTACATTTAAAAGACCACTGAAAAAATCCAAATGCTGGAGTGGTGCTTTAAAATAAAGATAAAGTAGAAATTCCCTTTAAGTACAAAACAAGTCCATCCTTTTAGAGATGAGCGCTTTAAGATTCATCATCACAATTTTCCAAGATTTCAGATTGATCCAGAATCCAAAATTTGTGGATTAGATTCTTACAAATGCAGCAAAATGGATTCCCCATTCTAATATAAAGGGACTTTCTAAAGCTGTGAACCCTTCAATGCTTTAATGTTTTTGACATATGTCAACTAGAAGTTCAAATGTAAAGCAAAAGTCCAAAAATATAGCAATAAAGGTATAAAACTGGAATTAGTCATGCACATAACATAGTAATAAAGTGTACCGCGCACAAATCTTTTACTGTATAATTAAAATATTTTGAGTTTTTTTCCCCCAGTCATTTGTAAAATAGCGTAAAATCATCAAAAAGTTAAATCAAATCCAATAAGAAAAAGCAGAAGTATGACGCCTATTACTGGGCCAGATGCTCGTTGACATTTGGAAAGCATTTTGACTTATCGTTTCATATTGTGATCTGAATTAGAATGAATTAGGTCCGTGAGCAGATGTACAGTAGCGCAGGTTGGATATAATTCACAGTTACTCTACAATTATACGGAGGACAAATTCTTTTCGATTTATTTTATGTTGTTTGTTCAGAGAAGCAAACACAGAACAGATAGCGGTGAATTTAATGTTAGCGTTATGATGTGAACATTGCCATACTATGTGTAACGATTTCGCACCCCAGTGCTTAATTTATATTTATTATCTCACTGGAAGCAAGCCCAGCCAATAAATAGGTATTAAGTATAGCAAGACAAAAATTCTTAGGAAAAACATATTTTTTTACTAGATTTACATAAGAATTTTTACATCAGCATGATCTTTATTACCACCATCGCAGACATAGCAAATATTTCTGGCCTAGCCCAAAGGTTTAAAGGGAACTTGATAGCTTATTCATGTTGTCCAAACCACGGGCAGCATGAATCAGGGCTTGGCTCGTTTTGCAACCGTGTAAGTTTCAGTCTGACAAAAAACGCACACGGTTGGCATTTCGGAGACAAAAAATACTTTTAAAAGTTGGCCATGGAAAGTGTGACAAAGATGATCAGTCCAAGAAGCAGGTCCCAGGTGGTTTCTCCTTGCCCCACTCTCCGTGACTGACAATCTATGTCATTCTAGAGGAGTGGGGCTGGGAGAAACCACTGGAGACCTGCCTCTTGGACTAGTCAGCCCAGTCACATAATCCATTACCAGATCCTTCCTTTTTGTACTAGTCAACCGTGTCACATAGTCCCTTGCCAAGACCAGCCTTATGGACCAGTCAACAGAGTCACATCATCCCTGGCTAGCATTTGTCTCTTGGACTAGTCAACCCAGTCTCATCGTCCCTGGCTGGGACCTACCTCTTGAACCAGTCATCCTAGTGGTGTCATCCCCGGCCAGCTATAAAAATTATGTTTACTTTGAAATTAAACATACACAGTTGCTTTAGCGAAGCATGACTTTGATTCATGTTACCCGTGGTTCGGGCAGTGTAAATGAGCTATCATGTTCTCTTTAAGAGGCTCAAGCAACGGTAGAAACTTTCCCTTTGGGAATGGTAGCTTTCTTTTTTTTTTTATTGAAAGCTTTTTCTTCAAAAAGAGAAGGGCCTTCAAAAGCCTTCTTAAACCCTCAGAGCCACAATGCCCCACAAGGGTCAGGGATCCATGGCCTTCCTTTGCTTAAGGACACTGTACCTTGTTCTTCTACCTGGGCTTCTACCTTGGAAGTCGTAAAAGGTGTTTGGCTCTAGAAGGGCAAGCCAGGATTGAGGAACCTGATGGCAAAAAATCTTATACAGTATGTAAACACAGATAACATCCATAAAAATACATGTTTACTAATTCATGGATTACAGTTGAACAAAGGAACCATCTCCCACCACGAATCCAAAAGGCTCCATAAGGGTCAAGGACTGATGGCCTTCCTTTGTTGAAGCTAAGGGATATCCCATACTAATCCTGGCTTTTACCTTGGCTCAAACCCAGTTTCACCAGTTCTACCCCTAAAAGGGGGTTGCTGGGAAGGGAAGAACCTAACGGCAGACGATCTGACACAACTATACAGAAGATATACCTAAAAATACCCCGCTAACTCCTTCTCTGTATGAGTATGGATTCACGGTTCCATATTGGCAAAGTTTTTAATATGACTTCTCCAGGACCCTGGGAAAAAACAATGACATGATGGCAACGTGTGAAAAAAAACTACATTTCTGTAACTATTTTTTGGCCTTGCAGTACACTTTCTTCTATACAATGACATAGCAGATAAGACAGGGGCAATGTCGTCAGCAACTGAAGAGGGACCGTACTGTGTGCTCTGAATGACATCCACAGCTCCTGTTCCTGCAGAAGACCTTTGTGTCCGCGGGATTAAGTTATATGTGTTCTCTATTTATGTCTCCATTAATTTAATTATAGACTTTATCATGGATAACGACATTCACAAATAATATTGATTTTCCGTCACAAACCACACCGAGAAGAGACAGTCTTGAACTACTGAAGACAAACAATGTGGATGAGAAATATGCATTGATCTCAATGTGAGAGCTTTCCTTGTTATTAGACGTGGAAACGTCTCAGGAATGGTTTGTCTTGTTTTTTTATATATAGTTCTAATGTTAAAAAAAACTTTTCTCTCAAAGTCAAAGTCTCTTCATATACTGTTATATTTCTATTCCTCACCATTTTCAAGATCTCATATTACCGAACATGAAAACATGTTGTAGTTGTATCTAGGGTAGACAATCCTCTGTGAGCAAAAGGCCTTAAGGTCTCAGTAACTGATAGCTTATCGTTAATTTATGCCATCACTCAATGTTTTCTGGGGGTGTAATATCTGGGACCTCCAATTGAAGGGGCTACAGAGCTATGTTACTATTTTTTCCTGCAAAGAGATGTGTTCCTGGCCACCTGGCTGTGAAAGTAACTGTAGAAAACCTCTTTTTTTTAATAGAGCCATGCTGCAGCAGGAACCTCCCCCAACATTGGTACTGCACCCACCGCATTCTCAGGATCAGTGGTGGTCCGAGATATTAGACCACCAGCAATCTTTAAAGGGAACCTGTCTTGTGAAATACACTATTAACCTGCACATATGGGGTTAATCTGCATGTTCCGAACCTGTTAGAGTCCCGCTGCCAGGAGGAAATGAACTTTTCTTGGACTACGTGCTGAGTTTTTGAAGTCTTTGAAGCACATGAAGTCTTTTTGGAGCAGAAACTGAGAAGAAACTCTCCGACTCCTACTCAAAAATAAAAAAGTGCAAAAACTTGGAGGATTTGCTCAGTTTCTGCTACGAAAATGCTGCAAAAAGGTTCAATGAGCAAACAATCACTGATCGGAAACTCAAAGTTTTCGAGGTCTTGTGTGCTTTAGAAGAGGTTTTGGAGAGTTTCTGCTCAGTTTCTGCTCAAAATACTCAGTGTGAACATAGTTTAAAAATGATTGGAACACAAAGTATTTAAAAAATGTGTCATTCTTAGTAATACCTCTCGTATTTCCCGTATTTCTCCATCAATAGTCGTATTCTCCTGAGTTCACTACTTGTAACGCTTGACTTGACCTTCAGAACTAATTGCCACATTGTGTTTGGACTCTTTACCTCCCCGTTTTGGAAATTATACTCCACATTACACATGAACGGTTCATCTGACTTCTTCTTGTTGGCAGTCTACGTCTTCCTTGTACGCTAATTAGAGAATCGTGTCTTTACAATACATTACAGCCCAATTATCAATTATGTCAATTTTATGCCATAATGTAACCTCAATCCAAACTTTTCTTGGTGTATTACAAAAAAATAAAGTCCACTTTGAGCAATCGTTTTTTTTAGGTGGGTGGTCTTTAATAGGCTTTCTTTTGGGTATTAGACTGAAATCAATTGTAAGCTATGGAGGAATTTAAAGGGTTACTCCCATTTTTCATATATTGATATTGTCGAATAGAGCTTGTAAAAACAAGCAATTTTGTCATTTACCGTTTCTTAAAATTTGCAGCTATTCTTGAGATATTAACACTTTTCTTTTGTTTACGGCTCGTTGCCAAAGAGATCGACCGCCGCCGCTGTTTAGGTTGTAAGCGCTGCGCTAAAGCTGACCAGAATTACAGCGAACTCAAGCTTTCCTGGCCAGCTTACAAAACTTTGCCTACAAGCTCAATAGCAAAGAGCTTGTAAGCGCTGTACATGTTCTGCTGTTTAGTGGTCGGTCTCCAAGGCAACAAGCTGTAAACAAGCTGTAAACAAAAGAAAAAGTGTTAATATCTCAAGAACAGCTGAAAATTTTAATTAGCAGTAAATTGCAAAATTACTTGTATCTACAAGGACTATCTGATAATGCCCATTTATGAAGATAAGAATAACCCCCTTTAAGAATTGTACTGTTTTGGGCCTCCAGATGCATTTTGTAACAGCTCTCAACATAACATGAGGCTATTTAACAGGACTTCCTTTGTTTCAGCTCAGAATTCCCTAGTAGGGTGTTTTAGCTTTATAAAAGAAGGCATTAAATATCACGACTGCCAGAAAGAATAGGAAAACGTCTGTCGAAAATAATTCTGTGAAGCCTCAATGAGAATAATTAAACCAGGCACAAAATGCCTATTGATCACCATAACAATGGCCGCTTCATTCTTACATTATAATGAAAACATTGCCGATAATACCACGAGTAGAACCTTTCACCTGCGTCGTTCTTTTGTGTAACCTTTGATATAAAGACATTTACAAGCCATTGCATAGGTTACATCTAATTTCCCACAAAGAATTTTAATTAATAGCAGTTATGACTACGGTAATTGAAAATATAAAGAAAGGTTTAAAGGAATAATTCAAATAAAGACTCAATTATGCAGAGATCACAATTTTCATTTAGGCTCTTTATGTACCACTTTGGAGATTAGGAAAAACAGAGAAAATATGCCGGGTATTTGGGTTACATAATGAATGAATGAATGATACATTCATGTCTATAGAATGGAGGATAGAATTCATTTTGTATAGGGGAAGATAAAGGAACCCTATTTTCGGGTGGTAGACAATGATGTAAAGTATAACGAGGCTCATTAGGGTCTGTGGAACTTATTAACTTAACCTGGCCAACCCTATTAGCTATGTCTGTAAAATATCAGGAGTTGTGGGTCTTACAGATTGAAGAGGTTGACTCGCAAAGATATCTAAAACTACTCTGTGCCCTTTAGACAAGCCCTTTATCGTTTGCACGTAGACAAAGGCCTCAATTTAGTCTGTACCCTCTAAACCAAAGTGAAGAACTACTAAGGCTGTGTGCACTCTAAGGCCCCAATTCTTCAAAGCGATTTCCCCAGAATGATGGAGTAAATCACTATGAACTGTACCAATGCATTTGCATAACTCGGAGTTGCGCAAACAATTTGCAACTTTTGGCATTTTTACGATAAAATAGGTAAAGCTAGGGTGGAATAGGGGCAAGACATCACAGCTCGTCAAACTCAGGATGAACTGTGATGTACCTTACTCCAGAAGTCTTACTCCATTTCCTGATTGGAGTAAATTTGGTGGCAAGGTACACACCACTTTTCAGAAGCATGTTTCTTAATGAATCAGGTGCTTCTGACTCCAGCACGCCTTCTCATCAGTACTGGCATGAACAATGCCAGTCTTGATGAATTGGTGCCTGAGTCATTTTGCAACTTTTTCGGTTCAGAATCTAAATGGAGACTCCAAGTTCCAGCTCCAGGTGTTCATTCTTTGTAGCATTTTTTAACCGCTTTTTCTGGTGGGCTCCAGGTGGACTCCGCTTGAAAAAGACGTCATCTGTACATATTTTTAGGCCAGCTTCATATGCACAATTCACATAAGTTGGTGTTTGATCCTCAACATGGATCAAAATAGGACGAGTCATTGTTTTTTTTCGCAATAGCAAAAAAATAATGTGTCAAAAGGCACATTAATTATAATGGGCCCATGATATATATGCAAAATAATGGATAATACATTTGCTAAAAAAATGTGTGAAAGAGCTTTAAGAAAGATTTTTTGCTTAGGTAGACCTAAATCTTTTATGCTTTGAATGGCCGTTATAACTTATGTGTTATTTTTGGGTGGATCACTGCTTAGCATTGTTGTTTTGCCGTTTCCATTTACAGGCTTCCAAAACTCTTCCTATTTACTAGCTGATATTATGAGAATGACCCGTGGCTGTGATGAGACCAAAGAACCAAGTTTTTATCATATTGTCTTTGACAATTGCTAGTGTCACTTTTCTTGGTTTCTCACATTACCTTATTTCTCTGAGTATCT
Organism: Oophaga sylvatica; assembly: GCA_033576555.1. Classification (NCBI taxonomy): domain Eukaryota; kingdom Metazoa; phylum Chordata; class Amphibia; order Anura; family Dendrobatidae; genus Oophaga; species Oophaga sylvatica. The sequence continues at coordinate 117,410,175 of JARQOD010000007.1, forward strand.
TCAACTAAAAACAGTCACCCAGTAGCGCAAAAATAATTTTTATAGGTACAGACATCTCCAACTTCCTACTAATTTGGTCAACTACTCCAATTTCTAATGATACAAATTCAATACATTATCACAACATGATACCAAAACTTTCGACGGGACTGCAATCCACGTCCACATCCACCAGGTAGACATATTTAGCGCAAACATACAGAGATCAGATACAGCATGGAGAGTACATATTATACTTAATAAAACATGACCTTTATTGATATGACTACTGTATATAAAAGGCCAAGGAAAAAAGCGGCAGTGACGACCCACATGCAACATATAAAGTGCTAGTGCAAAAATTAAACCAGTGATCAAGTGAAAAAATGGTTTGGTCTCATCGATGAAGATCGTTCTACCATCAAGGTCTGCTATGCAGGATCAGAGAACGGGTATGAAGGAAACGGGGGGAGAAAGGTTTAAATAAACTCTATATTCCCCTGTCGTGCCAGTTTATTGCTTCTGCCCTCACGAGGGCAGTCCCCAAGTGTAAACCTGTTTAAATATTCCCCATGAAAATATAGTCTCCCAACGTGTTTCCTCCTCTGTATGGAGGATTCATCAGAGGAGTGTGAAAGATATAAGGGTAGAGTAGAAAATGATGGAGTTCCTGCAGAGGCAAGGAACTACATGTAAGGTTTGATACTAGATTCAATAAAGTGCAGACGCTCAGAACCGTGAGTGCTGCCTTCTTTCTCTTTGGACATTTATGCAGCACTATTTTCTGGCTGGCACCTCGTGTACCGTGTGCCATCATAACGTTTTTTTCCAGGAGCTGTCTCAATCAGGTGCATTGGGACCGGCGTCTCTGCCTGGTGCTGGGTCATACTACGCTCCCCACCCTCTGATAGATTCAATATTGGTCATCTTAAGACACTCATCTAGGGATATCTTGAGCCAAGTTAAAAGGTAAAGAAGGATAAATCATGAATAGTGATGAGTGAGTATACTCGTTGCTCGGGTTTTCCCGAGCACGCTCGGTTGATCTCCGAGTATTTGGAAGTGCTCGGAGATTTAGTTTCTGTTGCCGTAGCTGCATGATTTGCGGCTATTTGACAGCCTGAAATACATGTGGGGATTCCTTAACAAACAGGCATTCCTCACATGTATTCAAGCTGTCCAGCAGCCATAAATCATAGCAGCTGCAGCAACAGAAACTAAATCTCCGAGCACTCACAAATACTCAGAGACGACCCGAGCATGCTCGGGAAAACCCGAGCAATGAGTATACTCGCTCATCACTAATCGTGAATAGATAATAAGTTTGGTTGCTATTTTATTAGAGATCAGCAGATCTGATGAGCTTTTATTCTCCAGTTTATTGAATGTCACTTATCATGCTCTGGAGTCAATAGAGGCCCAATAGCAAAATAAACATACATAAAGAAAAAAAACACTAATATTCACTTTACCCCTTATCTTATCTGCTCACTGTCCCCCGACTCAGCACCTTTTCTTACTGCTGCTGTGCGCTGAAACCTCAGCAACCTTCACACTAGGGACATCCTTGGCCTGGTCACGGCTGGAAGTCTCGGCCTAGAGTCCTCATCGCAAGGTCACTTCATAACATCATAACATATCTGTGAGCTAAAGATGTACATGCCCAGAGACATCCTTGGTCTGGTCACGGCTGGAAGTGTCGGCCTAGAGCCCTCATCATAAGTTAAATCATAACATCATAATATATCTGTGAGCTTAAGATGTACATGCGCAGAGACAACCTTGGCCTGGTCACGACTGGAAGTGTCGGCCTAGTGTCCTCATCATAAGTTAATCATAACATCATGATATATCTGTGATCTTAAGATGTACATGTGCAGAGACAACCATGGTCTGGTCACAACTGGAAGTCTCGGCCTAGAGTCCTCATCGTAAGGTCACGTCATAACATCGTAACATATCTGTGAGCTTAAGATGTGCATGCCCAGAGACATCCTTGGTCTGGTCACTACAGAAAGTGTCGGCCTAGAGTCCTCATCGTAAGGTCACGTCATAACATCGTAACATATCTGTGAGCTTAAGATGTACATGCGCAGAGAAAACCTTGGTCTGGTCATGGCTGGAAGTCTCGGCTTAGAGCCCTCATCATAACTTAAGTCATAACATCGTAACATATCTGTGAGCTTAAGATGTACATGCGCAGAGAAAACCTTGGCCTGGTCACGACTGGAAGTCTCGGCCTAGAGTCCTCATCGTAAGGTCACGCCATAACATCGTAACATATCTGTGAGCTTAAGATGTACATGCGCAGAGACATCCTTGGTCTGGTCACGACTGGAAGTCTTGGCCTAGAGTCCTCATCGTAAGGTCACGTCATAACATCGTAACATATCTGTGAGCTTAAGATGTACATGCGCAGAGACGTCCTTGGTCTGGTCACGACTGGAAGTCTCGGCCTAGAGTCCTCATTGTAAGGTCACGTCATAACATCGTAACATATCTGTGAGCTTAAGATGTACATGCCCAGAGACAACCTTGGCCTGGTCACGGCTGGAAGTCTCGGCCTAGAGTCCTCATCATAAGGTCACGTTATAACATCGTAACATATCTGTGAGCTTAAGATGTACATGCCCAGAGACAACCTTGGTCTGGTCACAACTGGAAGTCTCGGCCTAGAGTCCTCATCATAAGGTCACGTCATAACATCGTAACATATCTGTGAGCTTAACATGTACATGCCCAGAGACATCCTTTTCCTGGTCACTACAGGAAGTGTCGGCCTAGAGTCCTCATCATAAGTTAATCATAACATCATGATATATCTGTGATCTTAAGATGTACATGCGCAGAGACAACCTTGGTCTGGTCACAACTGGAAGTCTCGGCCTAGAGTCCTCATCGTAAGGTCACGGCGCACGTCGTAGCATCATGACATATCTGTGAGCTTAAGATGTTCATGCACAGAGATATCCAAGGCCTGGTTGTGTAAAGAGACCCAGTTTTTCAGCGTCAGTAATGCTGCCGATAACCATACAGAGGAGAGCTAGCAGTGAAGGTGTCTTGAGATGTGAGCAGTGAGGTATTAGATTTTTTTTAACCATTTGTCAATCCTCTATGGTTCAGCGACTGTCATGTTGCTGAATTCGCGTAGAGGGAATTTAAAAAATCTGCGTTCTGGAGAATTGTGGATTTTGGGAAAATTTGAGTAGAATTCTATTCCACTCGAATAAATGTGTTTATGTTCTGTATCATGTAAAGTAATGATTGTAGGATGCCCACATTTACATTCGGGAGGGGATTACAGATGGCGTAATGCTGGTTCATGCATGTTAGGCGAGGAGTCTATAGAATACACGATTGGTGCTATTTGTGCCTGTTCAATATATATAATATTAGTCAAGGCTGCAGACGTGTAGAGATGTGCGGGAGCTGATGAATGTTGAAGAGCGTAATAAAGCAATGTGCATTGTGGATGCATTAAATTACACGTCACAAGATAAAGGCTAAGGTTAATTTACCTCGCTGTCAACGAAAAAAAAAAAAAAAAACGTTTTAAAGCATTTTGGTTTGGAAAATATATTGCTTTATTATATCTGTCCACAGTGTTATATAATACCTGCGTCAGATTGGATTCTCATGTCACCCCGAAGCTTAATAGATGGAAAACTCTTGCAGCCCGCAGTAGAAATCCTCTCTTGCTTGCCAGCAATGGTCGGCTGTATACAGTACATTAGTATATTAGCTCGGAATGATTTCAAAGATCAATTAAGAATTTACATGCTTCCTCATAAATCCCTGCAAAGCGGTTACCATCATTAGCAAAGTAAATGTCTGGGTAATATGGAATACTGATGCTATATAATGGTTTACGGAAAGATTTTTACTAATATCTCAGATGCCTGAGAAGTGTGGTTCCTTATTTCTATAGTATCATAGAATGGTAGAGTTGGAAGGGACCTCCAGGGTCATCGTGTCCAACCCCTGCTCAAAGCAGGATTCACTAAACCATCTCAGACAGATGTCTGTCCAGTTTCTGTTTGAAGACTTCTATTGAAGGAGAACTCACACCTCTCGTGGCAGCCTGTTCCACTCATTGATCACCCTAACTGTCAAAAAGTTTTTTCTAATATCTAATCTGTATCTCAGGGTTTAACTCTAAGTAAAGAGTCTGGGAATCAACTGTCTTCTGCTAGGCTTTCTAGACATGTCTGTGTCAAGACCTGGGCCACCAGATGATCCTTAAGCCCCCGTCACACTAAGCGAGATCGCTGAAGCGTCACCGATTTTGTGACGCAACAGAGACCTAGCCAGCGATCTCGCTATGTGTGACACTCAGCGACGATCAGCCCCCCTGCTGGGTATCCTGATCGTTGCTGAATGTTCTGGACCATTTTTTGATCGTTGGTCTCCCGCTGGCCAGCCGCATCGCTGCGTTTGACATCGGGAGACCAACGATCAGCGAGCGGGGAGCTGGTATCCAATGTACATATCAGGTAACTAAGGGCGGCGCTGCGTCTAGTTACCCGATATGTACCCTGGTTACCGGCTCCCAGCTTCTGCTGTAGAGCGCTGAGAGCCGGTATCTAGGGTACATATCGGGTAACTAGGTGCCACGCTGTGCTTAGTTACCCGATATGTACATTGGATACCGGCTCTCAGCTTCTGCTGTAGAGCGCTGGGAGCCGGTATCTAGGGTACATATCGGGTAACTAGGTGCTGCGCGGTGCTTAGTTACCTGATATGTACATTGGATATCGGCTCTGAGCGCTCTACAGCAGACGCTGGGAGCCGGTAACCAGGGTACATATCGGGTATCACGACGCCGCCCTTAGTTACCCGGTATGTACATTGGATACCAGCGTGCTCGCTGGTTCTGATCGCTGGTGAGTCTGCCTATGTGACAGCTCATCAGCGACCACAAAGCGACGCAGCAACGATCCCTGCCAGGTCGTATCGTTGTGGGATCGCTGCTGCGTTGCTGAGTGTGACGGGACCCTTAGATAGTCTAATGTGCCAATCCAGTCATGAGTATTGAAGGTCTTATTAAGAAATTGTAAATCTAGGGATTCAATTCTGAATTCAGATGAGATCACCATTAAGGTTTGAGTTGAATGTAACATTCGGGCACCATAATTCCTTTGCATTATTAAGCATTATGCTCCAGAAGTATACAACATAAAAAAACAAAAGGCCAGAGAGCAAAATGTAAGCTTCAAGGGACAAATAAAAATCGAAGATTTTGAGAATAGACCTACGAAAGTAACAGCTTCCCGCTCCATGACGAACTATTATAAGGAGCGAGTGTGGGCTCTGGAGCTGGGCCTGGCCACACAGAAGGGGCAGGAGAAGGTATATCAATTGCTACTCTTTGGGTATGTGCACACGACTTCTGATATTTTCAGGAAGAAGATGCTTCAGGACACAATGGCACCTATTGTCCTTAAGTGTCTCTTTTTTCTTCTTCTGGAGCAGTTTTTTTCATTTATATAAACAAGTGAGCATCATCCAAGTAGAAACTTCTGAAAAATGCTCAGGTGCTTCTTTTAATCACTTTAGCCCCGACTCATATAAACGAGTGATTTTTATGCTGGTCTTGAAGTCGGGTGCTGGAGTCAGATACGTCCAGAGTCCTGATTCATTAAGAAGTTTCCACAAATCTTACTCCAGTCAGGGACTGGAGTAAGATTTGTGCTGTAAGGAACGACTCTCCCTCGCCACTCTCCCTGTCCCGCCTCCATCCCACCCCTGCTTACCTGGCCAAAAAACGTGGCACACATATGCTTTAACTCCTTAATAGCCATTTTCTCTGACAGTGGCATTTAAGTGGTACAATGTTGGTGCAGGTTCAAAAAATAAAATGTAAATAAATTTGCGAAAAATATGTATAAAACGCATAAAAGTTGAAATAGGAAAAAATAAAATTGGAAAAACAAAAATTGGATGCGCCCTTGTATTATTATTATTATTATTATACATTTATATAGCGCCATTTATTCCATGGCGCTTTACATATGAAAAGGGAAAAATATAGACAGATACAATATTGTAGGGAGAAAAGCAAGAAAGAAAGAAAGAAGGAAAGAAAATACCATGATAGGGTATACCATTCTTGAACAATGCGATAGAGTTTATATATAAATTATATAATCATAATAATATAATAATTATATATTAGGTTCCGTGTATTGGGGCCCCGTGGTGTTGCTAAGTTAGAAGGAACCTTGTTATAGAGCATGAACAAATTGATGTATAGATTTGTGAAAAATATTCATCATAATTTGGGATGTTTTATATTCTATTTCCTGCTTATTCTGTGTTTAAAGGTCCAGTGGGAGGAGCTACTGACTGATATCTCCACCCACTGGACTCTGAATTCCTGAATGAACAGGAATTTAAAGGAATGAATTATAAAATGTATGAATCTTTTCCCAGGAATCGATGTACCGATCTTCTCAGCTTCACCTGCTCTATACTTCGCTGCCCACAGATCTTACTGTCCAGATTTAACAGGTTGCCTTAAAATGGGTCTCGGGGAGCTTACAGAAGACAAGTCTATTGTTATTAGGGTGAAACACAACAATATAAATTAGACCTGATATCCCCTTTAAGCAATTAGATAACGTCATATGCTTGCCTTCAAAAATGTGTTTTAAAGGCACGCTTAAATCTCTGGATATGGGGAATGAATCTGATTTGTCTGGGTATTTCATTCCAGATAACTGGTGCAGCACGAGAGAAGTCTTGGATGAAAGATTGGAAAGTTGAGATTTTGGAGCAACTTGGAGTACATGTATGTTGTATGGCAGATTTAAGGGAGGAAATGTCGGGATCTTTGTGAACAAGGGCTTGTCAATGGAGCTTTTAGTATCTGGCTTGAAATCATGTTCTGGAACCACAGGCTGTGGCTAATATTGTAGGTTAAGCTCGGATAAAGCTTTTGTGAGACAGTCCTATTGTTTGATGAATAGTGCCAGCAGCTTAATGGAATAGTTCAGAAATCATTGGTTCTTGGTCCTAAATTGAACTACTTATAGAAGAAAATGCCTTTTTGTGCTATTTTTTTACCGCTTAAACATTTCTCGTTTTCCGCTTATAAGTGGCCATTACGATTATATCTAAAGAGCATGGCATTTATCATTGCACTCGGAAAGGAAATAAATAAAAACTTTTTAACATTTATTTCAATCGGACACTAAAATGCCTAGCATGCCTGTAAAGCCCACTTGAAACTCAAGTAGCTGAGAACCGGTTTTGTCATGTCTTTAATCAAAAATGTACCGATTGGACTTTATTAACACTTTAGGCTTCATATTCTTGCATCACCCTTAGGAGAATGGAAGTGACAACTCATAGTAGTAAGACAATACTGCACAGATCCTTCTGATGTGGTTTAAGTAGAGATACCAAGATGGTGTAATATGTCAGCCAACGTCACAGCCAGGCTTTTTCTTCATTGACGGAAAAGATTCAGTTTGCCAGTCTATTCCTGTATCGAAATACCATGGTCAAGGCAAAGGAGATCATTGCCAGTCTCTCATTGGCACTGAGCACCCAGTAGCCTGCCCCTTATTTATGTCTTTGATTCCACAGCATGTCCATACTCAAGGTTGACATCATGACTGACCAAAACTGGTCAGATGCCGGAGTCTACTGAGATTGGCTCCCTAACAGCCTCCATATACATTCTACTGTGAAGAAGGTGGAACTGTGTTGATGGTTGATAATAGACTGCTTTTAGGCATGGTTGGCATTTTAGGTGGGGTGGCACATTACCGAGAATAAGGTGGACCACCATCTCTAGCTGATTGTGAAGTGGGATACCTGATTTTGCAGTTTGTGTGATACTTTACTGATCAGATTTTGGATCGCCATCTCATATAGCAGATGGTAATGATGAGGACTGTTTTCTGACATATCTCTCATTGCAGGTTGTGTGGTACTCTACTAATCAGCAGATGGATGCCGAATTTAGCTGATGTAGACTGCTTTCTGGCAGGGGTGGCATTATAGATTGTGCTCTTCTTTGCTTAGCAGAAGATGGAACATCATTTGTAGCTGATGGTAAAGCTGGATGCTTTCTGGCTTGACTGGCATTGTTGTGAGGGTACCATCCATGTGGAGCATTATTTTTTCGTCCTGAATTTCCTATCAGATCTCCCTCTGTGTCTCTTCACTACATTTCTAGCCACACAGCTCACACCCTCCTATCTTCAGTGCCAGCCAACTAAACCTACAAAGTACCATCCTGAGACTCCTATAAAGTCTCAAGATGGATAAATGGCTGCACACAGAATCTCCTTCCTAACATTCCTCCCATTTCACCTAGTATTGAGATCCTGACACTCTCTTTCAGTCAGTGATGTTGCAGACAACTGACCCTGGCTCCACGCTGGCTTGGTGTACTGTAGGGAAGCAAAGAATCGTATAATGTATTAATTTATTATGATCTAGTACTATGGAATTCCCAGCACCATCCCCTCTTGCCAAAGTCACAAGTTTTTTGTATTTTTTTATTTAGTATCTTTTTATTGAGAAAAAGCATACAAAAAAAGGAAAAGAAAGGTGGAAATAAACCATGGAGCAATACAAACATAAAGGTATGACATTAAATTATACAGATTCAAGTCAAAGAGAAAACATCCGCCATCATCCAGTCTTGCGTACCTTATGACAGCTTCATGGGGGGATTTGCCACTTGCAAGCGCAAGGATTGACAACTATTTCACCTAAAGAGGCGAGTCTTTTAGAAGTCAGGAAGATAGAAGAAAGGGTGGCACTCTGGAATTCTTTAAACCTCTTCTTTATTTTCATTATTAAAACATCAAAGCAGGAGAGCGGGTACTGATCAGGACTACGGCCATTGTGCGTCCGACCAATGCTTCAACAGGTCCAGGTATCCGGACCCATTGAAGCATCGGTTGGACGCAAAGCAGGCTCCCTGAATCGATGTTTCAATAATGAAAATAAAGAATAGTTTTTAAGGAATTACAGAGTGTGACCATTAAATGATGCAGCAAAAGAATAATCAAACACTTCTCAACACAATAAATGGCCAATCTCCAAAGTCACAAGTTGATAAGATTACAGTGTCCTGTGTGGAGCCTGCAATGTGCACATCCCCAGTCACTATAAACTTGCACAGGCCATGCCCCCTATAACATCTGGTTGAGCCAATCAAAGCTCTGTACTCTGTGCTTTGAATGGACTGTAGCAGGAAGTAAAGAGTTGGAGGTCATCTAACGTGACAGCTTCGTAAGAGACAAGAATGTGGACAGCAAGTAAATTTGAAGGTTCTTTATTTTTTCTTTATTAATTTCTGAAGGTTTAATAATTTTTAAGAGAATGAGGAAAATGAAAGTCTCGCTATGATGTAATGGATCACAGAAGCCTTGACATGGTCCAGTTATGAGGACAGTGTTTGCCTCTCACTGTAATCCCACTCATAGTAGTGATTGAAATCATTATGTTATTACTGTCTTCGCATACTTTCTCCAGGAAACATTTCAATTAGTAAAGCAATGAAACTTTTTGATGTTTTTCAACTCTGATCCTTCCCGTATTGTCTTGATAATGCGCGACTAATGAAGATAACAAAGGTAAAACTCATTGAAATTAATCTGAATCCTTAGAAAAGGAACAAGAAGAAGAAAACTACGGCACTCACGCCACGATAGAAAAAAAAAAAAACACAAAATATGCTTCGAGCTAAATTCTACAGAGCCAAAGTTGGGACGAGGTTCTTAGCTTTTGATCTCTATAAACACGTGAAGACGCCGAAGCATTTGATATTCTTACAAGCCTTGCAAAAGTTAATATTTCCACTACAGTGGGAAGCAGTGCCTGTGTCGTCCGCTTTTTATCTAATATCAAAGATGGGGAAAGATCCAAGTGGACACTAGACTTTAATCATATTGATGTGCACAGCGTTCACGAATTGGCGAGATCCAAGGGATTTTTGCAGGAGCTAATGAGTAAAATCTGATTCTGCTGGTGGTTGGGAGCAGAGCAAGGTAAAAGCTATTATTTTACAACAAAGGAAAATGTGATATTTCTTAATCGGGAAAACTTTATTTCTACTAATAATAATAGTAATAGGGACATTGTCACCAGTCAAAATGTCATAATTCCTGAATTTAATGTCCCGTATTTTATGCACAGCATCTTGCCAAAGTAAAATGTTTATTAGGAACCCCTACATTCTCTAGATGCTAAATTTGAATGTGCAATTTTCTGTTCTTTTTAATTTCGGCCTGTAATTAATATTCTATTTCCTAGTTTGGAAGCTTAAAATTGTCTAGAATGTGGTGCGGTGCTTTGTGTGTGCGTGTGAGAGAGAGTGCTGCGGTGCTGTGTGTGTGTGTGGTGCTGTGTGTGAGAGAGTGGTGCTGTGCTGTGTGTGTGTGTGGTGCTGTGTGTGTGTATTGGAGATTGGCAATGATGTGGGTGATGGAGAGAGCAGTGATGGGGTGGTGGGGGAGAAGGCAATGTTGGTGGTGGTGGAAAGGATGATGGGGTGGTGGGGGAGGAAGCAATGATGGAGGTGGTGGAAAGGACAATGATGGTAGTGGTGGGGGGAGGCAATGATGGAGGTGTTGGAATGACCGGTAACTTTGGGTATGAGCAGCACTCCAAAAAGTAAAAAATTCCTCTATTCTTAAGAATGCAAAGGATTTTTAATAAGACGTGCAAAGTTGCTTGTTTTTACAAGCTCTCTGCAATTTTTCCCTTTTAATAAGGTTGAGAGACACCCCCTGTAAATAATAATACTTCATAATATACTTACACTACAGACTGAAATCTTGAAGCTCCTGGACCCTAGGGCAAAATCTAAAGCGAGGCTATCAACTGTGGTTTTGAATAGTCCCTGAGTAAGTTGGTGTACGCAAGCTGCTATGATGGTTCCCATGGCCAGCACTCGCCGCCATGACGTATTGCAGCTCTGCTGTTTTTATGCATAGTGGCATGTAAAAGTTTGGACACCCCTAGTCAAAGTTACTCTTATTGTGAACAGATAAGCAAGTTGAAGACAAAATAATTCTAAAATGCTTAAAGTTAAAGATGACACATTTCCTTTGTATTTTTGGCAAACGAAAAAAAAATAATAATTTTTGACATTTTAAAAATTACAAAACGCAAAATGGGCATATGCAAAGTTTGTGCACCCAGCATGGTTAGTACCAAGCTTTTACAAGTATCACAGCTTATAAACGCTTTTTATAGCCAGCAAACAATTGAAAATAAAATAATAGAGAAAGAATAACACTAGCAGAGTGCTCATTAGTTGGGCTATAAATAATTTTCCCTAGAAAAAGTATATGATAGTCCAAAAATTAAAAAACTAATTAAATATCTTGTGCAAGCACTATACAGTACCACTGGTAAACATTTATGACTAATGAGAAAAGATTATATAATTCCGAACAGCTTAGAAACAAATTACAAAATATATGTAAATATAATATATAACTATAGTTCAAGAGCTGTAAATATAATAAGTAATTATCATTCAAAAGCTGCCTGAATCGAATGTACATAGCAGAGATGGCTGTGAGCCAATTGTTATAAAAGTCCATAGAGTCCACAGATGTAAACAATTAAACAAAATAAGTACAGAAGTGGAAAAGAAAAGCCATAGAAATAATTACCTTAGTGAAAAGAATGAGCTATAGGACTTATAACAATATCCACCCCGACGCGCGTTTCACAACAGCAGCTTCTTCCGGGGGCGTGTTTTCATTTGCTAATGAAGTTTATTGACCACTGGGTTTATTTTCATGTACCTGATTAGGTCCATCTAGTGAGAAATAACCGACCACAGTCAGCATCAAGCCAGAACACTGAACTCCACTTTTTAGAAAAGAAGACACAGCACATTTATATCTAATTCAACAGCAGCTGGTTGAACGGACTTGTTCCTTAGTTTAATCAATGCCTACATGGAAACCTCGTATAACCTTCCCATACAATCTCTCTATATTCCATCGGTTTCTTAGCAGCGGGCATCATTCTTTTGGAAACAACTGATACAATAATGGAGCTATAACATCCTTTCTGACCACGAGTCTTGCATTGATAATGACTTTCTTAAAGGAACATGCAAAAGTTTAAATCTTGACTCTGCAGCGTCTCCACCTCATTGACTAGAGAAACCAACTGAGCATATGGAAAGTGGACATTAAAGAGGTGATCTAAGTCCAAAGTAATTTTCATCCTCAATCCCAATCTATTTAATGCCATAATCTAAACTATTTTCTAATATACTTGAGTTAAAAATTCCCTATCCTTCCCTAACTACACTATCTAACTGCTTTTCTTTCCGTTTTTTTTTTTCCACTTCCTTTTTGATAATGCTTCATTTGAGAGTCCCAGTGCATGCTGGGATACTCAAATGAAGCGTCCTCAGAGGGCAGAGGCTGCGGTCACTGGCGCAGCCCCAGCCTCCTCCTTGAAACAAAGTGGCATCTGTTATGCTCATTTCAGGAGTTGGGCTAGTGCCTGCAGTATGTGCACAATGACAGCGCATTCTATGTTGCCGACTCAGATCAGCAGTAATGAGCCACAAGGAAAGTGCGCTTTCAGAATACTGTGAGATTACTTGTGGGGGCGGTGCTGGATTCTCCATGTTAGGGTCTGCGGAACGCACCTAATAGATATAGTAGAGAGGTGCGTTCGCAGCCCGGGGTCCACCGTGCAGGCAAAGCCCGCTGCTAGTAAGATGGCGAAAGTAGCAACTCTGTTATCCCGCAGAGTCGCTAAAATAAACGCCGTACGCGTGTGGCAGATAGTGCGAACTCTGTTAATCCCCAGAACTCACTTAGCTTCAGTGAGCTGCAAAGTAAAACGCTAGGGCACTGAACCAGCATTATAAAACGAACCCTGTTGCGTCACAGAGCCGCTGAGAAAAAGACTGTGTCCTGTTAGACTCACAGGGAACACAGATGACTGCTAAGCGGATTGCAGTCTGAGGTCATGCAGTCAGAACACAAGCAACAAGCCGAGTCCTGAACACGTGCATACAACTCCCCCGGGACGACAGGGTCGGTCGCCGGTAATTTCTAGGGGCTTATTTCAGCCAGACCTAACCACATGCATACATGACCTCACTGGCGCAAGCACGTAACAGATTTGATACTAGCGCATGGCGGCCCAGCCATGCCACCCTTTTATAGTAACAGCTACAGGACCTGCCAGAAAAAGGACCAATGAGAAACTGTTCCAAAACACATGTAGTTTCAGGACCTTCCTGGCGGACCAATAGGAGCTACTACAGTACCTGAACATGTGACCCTGATCTCCAATGAGAGATCTTACCCTGGGCATGCTCAGAAGGGGAAACGCAGGACTTCGTCCCAAAGACGTCTGCTCCAGCACTGGCTATAATAGAAGATCCAGGAGGGGCAGCAGCAAGTCTCTGCCCAGTATTGGAATGGGCAAGACGCTGGGACCGACGTCTCTGCTGAGCAGGCTCCACTGCGGCCGGAGACGGATGGGGGACCACAGTGGGACTGGTTCGAGACTCCCCTTGTGCAGCAGCGGGAACTCGAACCCTAACACTCCATGCTGGGTATTCTAACCATGTGCTCTCCTGCCAGCTTATTGCTCCTGATCTGAGTTGGCGAGAGAGCGAGCTGTCATTGTGCATATTGTTCAGGGACTAGCCCCGCCCATGAAACGAGCATCACTGATGATGCTTCATTTCAGGGAGGGGATAGTGGCTGTGACCTCAGCCTCTGCGCTTTACTGTTGATATGTTTGAGTATCCCAGCATGCACTGGGATTTTCAAACGAAGCGTCATCAAAAAGGAAGTGGGAAAAAAATAGAAAAGCAGTTAGATAGTGTAGTCAGGGAAGGATAGGGAGTTTTTATTGCAAGTATATTAGAAAATAGTTTAGAATATGGCATCAAATAGATAGGGATTTAGGATGAAAATTTACTTTAGACTTTGAAATTACACTTCTAACTTCATTTTTAGCAAACTGACTGGGCTACCAAGGAATTCATTGGAGATGGCAGAACAAGAGCTATTGGGAAGTGGGGGTTGTTTCGGGGGCAAAAACCATCTGACAATTTTCCTTTAAAATAGGAGTCCATCTGCAGAAAACTTCTCATTATCCATTTAATATTCCGTTCTTCAGCTCTCCCTTTTCACTACTCAGGTTGATTAACCACTGGGTCTATTTTCCTGTACAATACATAATGACAAATAGAAATAGTATAATGGCGCTGCTGATAGAAACTCCGCTCTCCCCGACTGGATAATGTAAAACTTGTAATACATTGCACTTGAGTTATGGACTGCTTTTAATATCTGAAAATGATTAATTTAAAAGCTCTCTCTTCCCAATATTTCATCTTCTATCATTCACCTGCACCAGAATACAAGAAATTATTGGATCCTTTATCCTGACGGTAATAAAATTGTAATTTGCAAAGCATTATGCTGCAATAATTTCCTAATCTGTCTCTGAAAATACCCAATAAAATTTAACCCTTTCATTATTTCTTGTTCTACACTTTTCTCTTTTACTTTAGAGCCGTTATGTGTTAAGCACTTCACTTTTTTGCATACAAAGTACTGAGAAATATGGTGGAGTGAGACTCTATTCGTGAGGCTTCCAAAGACTCCATCAGAAGCTTTCATCAAAGATTCCATTAAACTGACAAAACCATGAAAGAATCCGACGAAAACTGTCATAAATCATTGGAAAATGCAGATGTTAACCATCTGTTGAATGGGAATCATTCATGCAATTGTCCATTTTGACCATTTTTTAGAGTTTGTAAATGTGAAATTTGATTCAGACAGGTTTACTGGAATATTTATCCAATGTGTTTTGAATTTTTCTCCCTATCCCTATCGTTAATCTGTAAGCTCTGAAATCCTCCTACTTTCCAGACTCACTTCAAAATGGCTGCTGCATTCCCTGCCTTGGCTTTTATACAGTACCTTCTGATTGGCTGTGCTATTCCATGAGATGTGAAAGCTCCAAGACACTTTGGGGGAAACCTGCTGGCTGTGGTTGAGGTCACGTGAGTTTTTTTCTGGCTGATGCAATTTTCCACATTCCAAACAAAATGGGAATTATTTGGCAATTTGCTCAAATTGAGTTGCAAATTGTTCTTTCACTTTCCCGGGTCTAGCGAAGTTTGAAAAATTCAATAAATCTATTCATGAATTGAAAGTACAAATATTTTATCTATTATATAACAATTGCAAGACCAAACTACTACATATCTATAATAGATAAAACATGTTTTCCTTCAATCTATACACGGAGTCCTTCCCTTTTAATGGTGCTTTAGAAGATTGAAGATCATGATGTCGTCAAGTATGGGCAAATTAAACTATGGGTATGTTCAGTTGTTCACACATTGAAGCATTTTTTATGTTTTTTATGCAAATTAAAAGCTGTTTTTTACATTTACAACAAAAGCTATGAGATTTCAGAAGTCTCACGCACACAATTGCTTTTTTCCTGACTAAATTGGAAAACTGATTTTTTAGAGCTGAAACATGTTAATCCTTTCAGTATTTTTACAGCATTTTTACTCTTTAAAAGCAATGAGAAAGTGCAACAATGCTGCAGAACATGCCGCCATGTGTTTTTGCTCCTTCTTTGGCGAATGAAACTAATTTTATTAAACACGTATAATCTGCACCAAAAACACAGCAAAAAAAAGTAGCAAAACCTGCTTTTCGTAAGCAGATTTATAACTGCCAAGAGGGCAAGTTTTGGCTGCAGAAAAAAATGCAGGAAAAAAAAGCAACATGTGAACATAACCATTGGAGTTGGTATGATACTTGCCCATTTTTTTTAAAAAAAAAGGTTTTCTGATTGTATAAAAAAAATGGCAGATCGGCAGGAAATACCATCACTTTAGGAATCTGAGGATGGACCCCCATTGATCCTGAAAAATAACGGTACGTAATAGTGTAGCATTGTATCCCTTTACTGATTTTCCTATGCAGAGTGTAATCAAGACCCCAGTCTGTGAAGGAAAGCATGACTCTACTCAGTTGTTTGGGGGCTGTCTGCTGCCTGGACATGGAGAGAAAAATTAAATAGTTGATATGGGTCTACACCGGTGGCATGTCCTTTCCATTCTCAGGATTGTAGGGTCCCAGAGGTCTGATCCTCGTTGATCAAAGACTGATGGCATTTCATAGCAATATGTCATCCCTTTATGAGATGAGAAACCTCATTGCGGTCTGCATAAGATGATAAGCGTAGGAGACAAATCTAACAGAGACGGAATTTCCAGGAGCGAAGTACCTGAGTCTGACTCGGTTAGACAAGACAATTTCTTACGGCAGCAGATCTGGCTTACTTCAGCACAATAGCAATTTATAGTTAATAGCACAACCCACTAGAGACCATCTTTTAATTAAAATAGGGATAAAAAGAGAAGATAAACCCAATAAGTGAGCAATGTGATGTCATTCCAGGGTTTCGGCACCAAATTAGTAAATTAGAGCAATAGAATTCATCTACATGGAATGATATTAGTCTACTTACCATTGACTCGCAATTACGAAATTAGAATCAAGCTCAGTGCGTCGTATCAAAGCATGACAGTCATCTCTTACTGGTAATCAAACGTGAGGGCCATGGCTATCATTTTTTTTCTAAATATCCACTGTTAATCCAGAGCTGTATTACTATTATACAAAGTGGTTCTTGGATTTTTGCCCAATTAGACATTTCGCTAATTTTTCCCGTTGAGTTAAAAATAAAAATCAAATGTTAATGTGGGAGCTCCCTGTGGATACAGCTTCTACTTGTGGAGATCTAGCTGACAAAGCATTGCTCCCTGGGAAAAAGTAAGCAAATTAGCTCTTCTCCAAAAGGGAGTACGCTGCCTCGATAGTGCCATCTATAGGTACCAACCCTGTAAGTAAATGTAAGAATCGTTTTTCAGAGTCTTGAAACATGACCAGAGAGAGAGAGAGAGGATTCAAAAAGATATACATAAACTGGAGCAGTGGGCAGCAACTAACAGAATGGATTTTAACAGGGAAAAATGCAAAGTACTACATCTGGGCAATAAAAATGAAAAAAGCATATACAAAATGGGAGGAATAGGGCTAAGTAACAGCACATGTGAAAAAGACTTGGTATACTAATTGATCACAGACTTAACATGAGTCAACAGTGTGATGCAGCAGCAAAAAAGGCAAATGCAATTCTAGGATGTATCAACAGAAGCATACAGTCTAGATCACGTGAGTCATTATTGCCTCTACTCCTCTTTGGTCAGACCTCATCTGGAATACTGTGTCCAGTTTTGGGCACCACATTTTAAAAAAGACATCAACAAACTGGAGCAAGTTCAGAGAAGAGCCACCAGAATGGTGACCGGTCTGCAAACCATGTCCTATGAGGAACGGTTGCAGGATTTGGGAATGTTTAGCTTGCAAAAAAGAAGACTGAGAGGAGACTTAATAGCTGTCTACAATATCTCAAGGCTGTCACATTGTAGAAGGATCATCTTTATTCTCATTTGCACAAGGAAAGACTAGAAGCAATGGGATGAAACTGAATGGGAGGAGACACAGATTAGATATTAGAAAAAACTTTTTGACAGTTAGGGTGATCAATGAGTGGAACAGGCTGCCACAGAGGTGGTGAGTTCTCTTCAATGGAAGTCTTCAAACAGAGGCTGGACAGACATCTGTCTGGGATGATTTAGGAATCCTGCTTTGAGCAGGGGGTTGGACCAGAAGGCCCAGGAGGTCCCTTCCAACTCTACCATTCTATGATTCTATGATTCTATGATTCTACCATTTATGTTGACCAACTAGAGTTTCTTCCAATGTAAGAGGCACCAATTTGTAGAGTTCTTTTTCCTTGTCAGTAATCAGAGCCAAGGTACTGGTTGGTTGCGTGGGAGGCCGTTAAAGGGAGTCTGTCTGCCCAAACACACAATATAAAATAAGCGCATAGCCTCGTAGGGAATATAGTCCCTAAAAAATTACATTTTTAGTGTTGTAAGCACTGCCTGGGTTTTGCATAAACTAAAGTTTAGTCAAATATGCTAATTAAGTGCTCAGAGTACCCTTGGTGTAGCCGAGAGGCTCAGTGCACCGCTCTGCCCATTGGATTTGCATGCTACACCTTCCTCACTGGTGATTGACAGCACTGGCTTGCCTGAATCAAGCACTGTCATTGGATAAAGCAAGTGAGGGAAGGGTGTATGTATAACCAGTGGGCAGAAAGATGAACTGAGTCTTTTGGCCTCACAATGGGGACACCAATTCCCAAATTAGGATATTTCAGTTTCAGAAGCAATTAGAACACTAAAGATGTGATTTTTGAAAGAGCTATATCCCTGCAAGGCTATGTACTACTACTTTTTCCCTGCAGAAATCTAGCTGGCTTCAGAAGTCTTACAGGCAGTGCACCATGGGAAAAAGTATGTAGATTAGCTCTTCTCCAGAAGGAATAAAACTATTTCTATAGTACTCTAGTAGCCAATATCAGACCCATAAAAGAGTCTCGAAACATGACTAGTGATTGACAAAGTCAACCAGAGTCTCCTCCGAAAGGAATAAACTCTCCTCTGTTTCAGGGTACTTGCCCCTCATCAGTACAGAGCAGATTACTTATTGACCATAATCCTAGGTCATGTTGAAAAAGGGATGAATATTTGTCTGTAAACTGTTAATATCGTCCTGTACTGTGCACCTATATAGCAGAACTGTTCATATACCGCGGTGGAAATTGTGACTCTTGCACACATGAGGATCAAAAACCCTTGTATTCTGCTCATTAGACTAGTGGACTCAAATCTGAGTCTCCCCAACTGATGGCAAACTACAACTCCCAGTATAACTTGTGCTACTGGTTTTGTGTCCACGAAAAAAAATCGAGCAGCTCGTTTCGAAGTGCTCAAGCTTCTTCTGGAGAACCGAAAAGATGTTTCCTGAAGAAGTCTGAGAACTTCAAAACACATCAAGAATAAACCTCACTGATATGACTTACTGCCTACTGGAATTTTTAGTGGACATACAACCAGCAGCGCACATCTCCTACTACTTCATTACCACGTTGGATCTGCCAACCTGTGGACCTGCAGCAGCTGGAAATAGCTTTGTCAAAAAATTACTTGTGTGTCTCACACAACCATACTTGGTGATCAGTTTCGCTATACCTTTTACATTGTATATTGGATAACACCCTATGGCGCTTGATATATCCCCACAGCTAATTTAGCTCCCAGCTTCTGGCGGTCAAGTCCTGCCTGAAATTGTAATTTTGCAACAGAGCAAACTGCATTTGACCCTCAAACTACGACATACAGCCAACGACAGCTCAACACTTTTTATCTGCTCTTCTATGATGTGTACTGCACCAATTTAATGTAAAAAGCATGAATGTCAACATTTAGTCAATACTTCCTCGAAATAGAGTTCATGTTTTGTATATTGCCTTGGTTACAGTCTCAGGGAATCCTAGAGTCTTGATTATTCAGCTTAGAAAATGCAATATGTCAAATCGCTCCAAATAAGCAAACAGGAGACGGTATTTACTGTGATTTTCCAAAACTATGTCAAGTTTTGTGTGTAGTAACAAGAGCAATTTCAGAAAGAGCAGGAACGGAATGAGTTAGAAATAGCTATCAAATTATATAATGATGCCACGGAACAAACAGAATATGGAGGAGACCGGTATTGGCTGTGGCTCAAAGGGAAGACGAATAAATGAACGGTAAGACGACAGGGCTATTAAACACGATACGTAAAATAATGATGTCGGTCAGGAGGCATCAAATGGGTTCTCACCAACTTGGTATTTGAGAGCTCACTTGATCCGATAACTAATTGATTTACCCAACTTATTACTGTACATATTGTCAACAGGCAGCAGAAAAATAGGCAAAAACCACTGTTCTGATATCCATTTTCGGGCAGATACATTGGTTGCCTATCAAAAGGTAAAAAAGAGTTGGAGCCACGTTGGAGAAGCAAGGCAGAGATATCAAAATTCACCACCTCCACTCTTCATCCCTTCATCCTCATCCTCTCTACACAGAGTACTGTTGCTAATCCACGGTGGGCACCATACTTCTCCAGGCACCATTCTTTTCTCAATGAAGAAAAAGAGGTACTTCAGCATAGAGAGACATAAAACTTCGCCTTTAATGGAAAAAATTAATAAAAACAGGACAATGCGGACAACATATAGATCCCAAAGAGCTACCAACCAACGAGTTTCGACACTCAGGTCTTAATCAGTGTCGAAACGCGTTGGTTGGTAGCTCTGTGAGATCTTTATGTTTTCCGCATTGTGCCTGTTTTTATTAATTTTTTCCATTTAAGACGAAGTTTTATATTTTTTTACGTTGGAGTACCTCTTTTATCTTCATTCTTTGGAACTTGCACGCCCAAGCCCAGGCGGCTCTGTGCGTGGAACTTATTCTTGGAAAGAGACTGCAAATGGTGAGCCGACTTCTTCCGTTCCCCATTCCTTTTTTGTATGCTTTTCTCAATGGTTCATACATACACTTTAACCCAAGCTTTGAGTATTTAGGGTTTTTACATTGAAAGACTATATCTTTGAGACAAGTGCCATTTACTCGTCACCAGTGCAATAAAAAGAAATTCTCATCTTAAGGTTGATCACTTAAATTAGAATAAAGGTGTCTGAGCTGAACCATCTTATTTCTAAGGCATCTGTCCCCAATCTAAAATGTATTAGCTGTTTGGACTGTATTCTTTCGGTAGATGTTGGAGAGAGAAGGAAGGATAAAGGTTGATAAATCACCACCAGTGGCCTAATTATAATAGGTGCAGGGGTCTCGTTCACATCGACCCCTGGAGCCTAGGGGGGCCAAAAGGTTTAGTTGGCCCATATCTCACAATAGCTAGGGGGTCCTGTTGGATATTTTGCATTGGGGTCCATGAGCTTCAAGTTACGTCACTGACCACCACTAGAACTGGTGAGCAATTGCTTCTTGAACGAGGAAACATGCATGTTTCGTCAAACCGAGCGTGTATGCGGATGAAGAGTTGAAGGAATAGCAGTTGGTCCAACAGCCATCAGCTTCTTCCATGGTTAAGAGAGCTTAGTTGTGTATACAAGGCATTTCAATAAATTAGGCAACTGCCCTTTCCATCTATGGTGTTCCCAGGCTGCTGCTTATTCTGCTTACCCAATTCTGCCAAGCCTCGATGGGGATGACTATATAAGACAGCTTGGATAATGACTAATAGGTTAATTAGGAATGTCGTTGTGATGTTATATTAGTTCAGTGAGTTATATCTAGACAGCAAATAGACTACATTTCTCCAAATATGAAATAGGGTACCCATCCCAGCTTTACACGTTTGTAAACAAGTAAAGGTCATGTACGAATACATGGAGAACGCAAAACTTCTATCAGAAGTTCTTTGGTGGACTCTAAAAAAAGAGAGAATTTCACTTTTTTGTGATTTTTCTTTGGATGGGCCAGAATGTATGGGTTCTCCAGATATTGGGCTCCATCTACCAATTGAGATGGCAATATCAGTTTAGTCTAGTGAACATTACATTTGGCCAGATGAGTTGTCCACTTTGGGCCATGTCTACTTATACGCAAGGAGAGAAACTCTTTCCTAGTTGGACCTCGCGTACACTGTTGTGTACAACGGTTTCTGGGTTACGGACTTCTGGGTCTGAGGAGGTTAAAGATCTTGAATAAAGAACCTACCTTTAACCCTAATAGGGTATGAAAATACCAATTTCAAACTAAATGATCCTTTTTTGAGGCTTGTACAGATAACAGTGATGGGTCATAAGCCGCTCGTACTACATAGACATCAAAATATCTAACAAAAAAAAAATGTTTTCTCAATTTGGTTCCAGTGGCGAAGGGGACACTTGAAAGTTTGGTCCATCCGTCAGTAATCTGACATCCATAGCTAGTTGGGAATGAGTTTTTCAAAAACAATTGTCTTCATGTGCATTAGTAGAGGTGAAAAAAACGGAGTGAATAGATAAAGAACAAATAAGGTACATAAAGAGCACATACGCATATTATGAAGAAGACACCTGACATATCTCACTGTATTTCAATCAAAACTTTGACCTTACAAAGTAGTAACCAAGCAGATAAGTGACTGTGTGACAAGCAGTTCAGGTGAGCCGGGAGTTCTTATCTGCTGTCATTTCCTAGGCTTTATCTTTTTCTTAAGAGCAGATATGTTTGTGTAAAACTAAAAAGGGAAACAACATAACACAAGCCGGGGAATTTTGGCTCCGGATGAAATACCTAAAGCAATATCGACCTTTAAAAAAATAGTTAATAGATTGAGCAAGGGGAAGGAATCATTACAACATTTTGACAAGGGCTTAAATATTTAATGTTTTGCACAGCGGAAGCAATGGTGGTGAATGAAAAGCTCACTTGCTGAAAATGTAAGTTATACTTAAAGAGGAACAAGTCATGATCTGAACTGATAATTAATTTGACTTTTATTTTAACTTTTTTTTAATATGTTTACTTTAAAAGTCATCAAATTATTTGGGAAGCAATAATTGCTTTAGCCATCCATTATCTGAAGCATCTAGTTAAATTCTGTATGTACATAAAAGGCCTACAAGGCAATGCAAAAGTCTGTGGGTGTCCATATATCCAGTGGCGCAGCATGTTGCCAGCGCCAGCCAATTATTTTGTCCCGCTAAATCATGGACCGATCATTCTCCCTGAACTTCTTCCACCAGTCAAGTATTGAACCCCTTACCTCCCAAGCACAAGTAGAGTTTCTTGGTCTGACACATCCTGAGATGAGCACTGCAAGATGACCAGCTTTGAAATAAATGTGACTCCATTATACCCTTTTGGGAGGTGTTTATTCTCTGTGTATATGTGATCATCTAGTAGCTGTGATGTAAAATTAAGCTTTTTGAAGATTTTTCTACAGTAGAACGTCAATGCCAATTTGATACAGGTCACACAGCAAAAGATTGCTTTTTCTTCTGCTACATCCCAGCATCATACAGGTGAATGGGGTTGCATTGCAACCCTTTGCGGTACCCTATGGTTATAGTTGGTATCAGGTTCATGGCTTGAGCAGGCAACACTGTTGTCTTAAACTAAGGTTCGGGCATTGTGGTTAAGTATTGATGGCACAATACTTGCAAAAAAATCCATCAGTTACACGCCACAGCTGGCTTGGGATAACTATACTTCAAATTATATATCCTTCATCATATTTTCCACCCTCCGCAGCGCAATACCTTGACTTGGCAAGCCCTATTGTTGTGAATATGCTGGAGGTGGCTTCTGAGCTGGGGCTCCCTCCGGTGGTTGTTGAGGGTAATGAACTGATTAATGAATGGCCTTCAGCTGGCGCTGAATGGTAGGATATATATGGCCTGAGTTCCCAGCAGCCTTGCCGGTTATCAATTGTTCCTTCTGGTCTTGCTTGAAGCACTGCTAGTTTCCTGCTCTCCTTCAGATAAGTGTTTGCTGTTTTTTTTTCTCTGTTTGATTTTCTCTGCTGGTTTGCTGCCTGCAGTGGACTGCAGCCTGTCCCCTTTTGGGGGTCTGGCGCTACAATTTTGCTCCGTTTGTGTCTGCACTTTTGCTTTGCTCTTTTGTTACTTTTTATTTGCTGAATAGCGTTTTGTTACACCAGAGATCTGATTTAGGTGGATGAGATCGTGTGATCTCAGTTTTTTTTTGGCAATCAGAAGTGTTGGTATTTTTGTTAGGGTTTTGTTGGATTGCAGTCAGAATTCTTTCCTGTACTTTTCTGTCTAGACAGATTGAGCCCCAGCGTTTGCTCATTCTATTTTCTGTCTGTGTCCGTGCTTTCTTCTTGTCTAACCGCCATTACATGTTTGGGGGCTTCCTATTTTCTTTGGGGATCTGCTCCGGGGCAGATAGCTTTCATCTTTCTGCCTTTAGGTGTAGTTATCTCTCAGGCTGAGACGAGGCGTCTAGGATCAACGTAGGAACGCTCCACGGCTACCTCTAGTTGTGTGGTTAGTTCAGGTTACTGCAATCCAATAGGTTCCAGCCTGTCTGGTGTATTACCGCTTTTGCTATTTTTTGCTATTTCTCCTCAGTTACCGAAACATAACACCCTATATTCTTCATTGGCACTTCCAGGACCAGCTCTCACTTTGTTTTCATGCCTACCTCCTTTGCTTTTTCGGGGTCCCCACAAACTCAAAGCTGTAACTTCCTGGAGTCTCAGCTTCATACCTGCTGAATCTGAGCTCTCTTTCCTGGTTGACACACTTTCTTGGGAACCAAGGATGTTTTAGCCATTTCAGTTATTGCTTGCTACCACTATTCTCCTCCTTGATCCACACACAATCACTGTGGCCTAACAGCTCCACTGCACTTCATCTGTAACTAACAACCACCAAAACTTTCTTGCTACTTCTTTTCTTACCTAAAACTGCTCTCTACTGCAGGCTTGGCATAACTACAATGTCTTCCCTGACCCTGTGTCTAAAGTGTTGCTCTCTCCAATTCCATCACATTCAAAGATAACGGTGCAGTAGCAATTATATCAGACAGCAACATGGCAGCATGTGTATAAGTACGGCAGAAAAAGTCAGGTATTTGGTGCGATTCACTGAACCTATACCCACATTCTACAGGGGTGCCGATGGTCCTTCACTCCTTTACTAACTTTGTGAGTGTGTGGGCCACTTCTTGACTTTAACCTGGTGGCATGTTATTGAATAAAATATTTAGTGAAGATGTTTATGTTTGGGGCATAGAATATTGTGGTCTCACTCTTCATTTAGGATCCACCACTCCACCCTAAACTCCAATATATGAATGGCAATTTTTTGGCAAAGGAAATTACGAAAACAAAAGCAAATGGACCAGAAGACCACAGCAATGGTCAAGTATAAGTTGGCCTCCTCTTGCCTAAGCTTAGGAAAAGTCTATCTACCACAAAGTTGAGATAGTTTGGTCATTGCTAAAAAACAGGAAAAAACTTAATTTCGTAGACCACCGATGAACAATCATTATGATTCTTGTTTTGGTTACGGCATAAAATAATTACATCTATCCAATTGTAATCTTTTAAATCCATAAAATTTTTTAGCCATTTTGGAAAATGTTTTCAATGATTGTTTGAGCCCAAAAGATATTTTTTGCATAGATTTTTTGTACTTTTTAATTTTTTTAGCTTATTCTGTATAGACCTTAAGATGGTAGAATAAAAGGGAACAGAGGAATATATTTAGATGGGTCTTCTTGTGAAAAGTTGGACATTTTCACTGTCTAAACTCTAAAAAAAATGTCCTACAAATGCATCCAAACCATCTCGTGAGGAACTCTTAATATATCACATGCTCTTCTCGAATAGATATCCTATGTAACAAAAACCTTGCTGTTGAGCGTACAACATGACAAATGTCTTGGGTTTTTATGGGGAAATTAAAAATCTGTTTCTGGCATCAGAAAAATGAGAAGCACAGAATGGATTTGAGAACTCATTTTTAAAGTCCCTTCGAGAGAGGAGACATTTTAACCTCCGTGACCCGAGCTTGGTTTATGGAATGCCTGAGCTGGCTTCAATATAAGGTAGAAGCTTGAAAGATCTGACCTCGAGCTACTTACTGGATGACCTCCGCATCGTCCACCGCTCTGATTTTGCTTCCAGGTGGTCTCGATAAGCCTGTAAATTTCACTCTACTCCCATACTGTCATGTTACTGTTGCACTTTGATGCCTCGTTGCTGTATATTGGCTTCCACAAAATGGAAATAAATTGCAGAAGTACGCAATTACTGTCTGTTAATACGTCAAGAAAAAAAAATGGGTGGCGACTACATGTTTTGGTGAATTTTATTAATCAATATTCAATTTCTGGTAATTATTATTCATATTATATACACACAGAGAGAGAATGCAGAAGTGATATTAATAATAAAATCATTATTAATTCACAGGTCTGTAATTGTATACCTAAATTATGGATGGTAAAAGGTAACGTGCAACAAGGACAGCCACCTTTTGCGGTTATTGAAAATTCAGCCCCTTTTTATTCCCACAAGGATTCACTTATGGGCCCTACCTGGGCCCCTCTGCAGTGTAAAAAGACACTAGTATTAAACTGGAACATGATAGGTGGGAGGCTCAGGAGCCTAAATATATTATGATAAAATGAGTCTGTCACTTTCAAATGTAGGTATATACCATGGTATAGAGGAGATAGCCCCTACTAGGATCATACTAGCATTGTATCGGTTAGTGGTACAGTGCCTGAAAAAATAGCTTTTAGTTCTTATGCATATTAGGGGGCTTTAGTGTACCCTTGTCATGGCCAAGAGCTTGGCGCACTATTGTGCACACTCATTTTGCATGTCGGTGGCTTCCCCAGACTTCTCATTGACATGCTTTGATTTTTAGAGCGTGTGTTTCATAAAACCTGCAGCCTGCGCACTTTCTCCTCACTTAGTCCTCTCCACTGTTGCCACACAATACATATTCACAAACACGTGGGATGAGTTACAACAGTAATTTCTCTAAGAAGCGAACACAGTCAATCAAAAGCGTGGAATGATGCATCGAGCTCTTGGCCATATCTTGGGTTTACCAAAGCTCCCCCACTTGTATACAAATTAAATGTAATTTGTCAGGCTCTGTACCACTAACAGGTACAGTGCTAGTATGTGTTACTCACCTGTCCCAGTATCACCGACTCTGCTTCCTTCCCCTAAGTCCACTCCCCTCTGCTGTGCTCCACATCAGCTTTTGCAAGTTGCCCAGGATGGATCATTGACATCATCTCTCTAGACCTATTTAAGGTTCATTAAGGCACACACCTGTTTCTTGAGATTGAGTGTCTAGACCTATATGTTTGGTGTCCTCCATCTTTGTTTCATACTGTGCTTCTCTACTGGGTTCCACTTCAACCCTCCTGCTGCTCCTGAGATTCTGGAGTGTGTCAAGTCCTTGCTGCCAACATGCCTTCTAGCTTTCGGCATCGAGGTCCAAGACAGTGCCCCCAGACCTGGGGTTTAGAGGATCCACTGCTCCTGGTGAGCCTAACATTATGGGTTTTATAAAGGCTAAGTCCCTTATATCCTGGAGTAGCTCTTCTAAAATGCATTTTGGGGTGGGTCTATATGACCCATGAATATAACACATTTGGATTGGAAAGGCAGCTAAGCAAAGGATAATTAGTGGAAAGGAGGATATGTTGAACAGTAGGAAGAGTCAGGTTAAGATTAATTATAGGGGTGAATTATCCCTGACTGAAGCTGGGACCTGCAAACAGATTGTCTGGCTGCCAGAGGAATAAAATTCATGGTCTTGGGAGGGCTTGGTCTGCCGATCATCTGTCACAGCAACCTGCAGAGAGGCTTGGTGTCCATCATAATTATGATTCCTCTTCTTTGATTAAATGATATGATCAATGTCCTGGAGGGAGAGCTTCTAAAATGAACCAAGGACAGTCTCAGGGGTGGACATCCATTGCTGCAGTCTGTGCAGTAGCGCCTCCTGCCCAAGAGGTAAGGAGGTTCACTTTGATTCCCAATGCAGCAAGTAGCTTCTGTCACAGACAAATTATTGGACTATGTCGACTTTGAAACATGCAATTATCTCTTCAGAGAGGAAGAGGACTTGAAATCTAGTACCACCTATTGGAACTAGCAATCGTTAAAGTCAACTTTGACCCTTTAAAGAGCCTTGCAACATGACTTAGGATAAAAGAAAAAAACAGAATCTCAACTTGTAGACCCATGTTTAGGGGTATTGCCTTTCATCAGTTCAAAGCATGAGATATGATTTGGCTGTATGAGAGGCTTCTGACTGCGGTATAAGGGGTAACATCTTTGCTTGTGGAGAGTGACATGTATGACATGCCAGTGTAAAGAGATTTAGACAAGTTTCCTTACAATGGCATGTCAGGCACGTCACAATCCACAAGGCAAAATGGAACTAGAGACTCAGATATTACATACTGGAATCATAGAATCATAGAATGCTAGAGTTGGAAGGGACCTCAAGGGTCATCGTGTCCAACCCCCTGCTCTGATCTAGACTCTATGCTTCTCTTAATACATCCCAGAATTGTGTTTGCCTTTTTTTCTGCTGCATCACACTGTTGACTCATGTGCAGTCTGTGATCTACTAGTATATCCAAGTCTTTTTCACACGTGCTGTTGCTTAGTTCTATTCTTCCCATTCAGTATATGTAAGTTAATGTTTTTCTTGCACAGATGTAGAATCTTGCATTTCTCCCTGTTAAATACCATTCTATTAGCCTCTACCCATTGTTCAAGTTTATCTAGTTATTATGGGGAAGGGAGCCATATAAGAATTCCTTTTCCAATCGTGTTAGATTTTTGGGCACAAGACTCACATAATTTTGCTTCCCATAGACTGCAATATATTTTTTGGCAATTTTCCTAATTTGACATTTATCCTGTCTACTCTGCTCAGGTAAAGAATAGTAGTAAATGAATTTGCTAGAACTGTTTTGACGTTTCGAGTGACTGAGACGTGCAAGGAATTGTGTCTGCGGCTTTATTATATTAATTAACTTGACTAATAGACAAGGTTCAAATGACTGCGCCAGCTCTTAGAGTAATAGCCTAATTTGATACCTGTTACAAGATTGTGAATTACTCATCCAACTCCATGTGGCATGGCCGAGGAAATGAGGTAAACGCAGTGATTAAATGGGATCTGCTAAAATCCGACTAAAGCAGGATTAACAACTAAGAACGACCAATGTCAGCAGCAGGGTCATTCCTTGCACCAAAGCTGGGCCTCCTTCCTCATCACAGGCTAATGTAATGTTTGCTTATGGAAATCTCTTT
The DNA here is from genome assembly GCA_033576555.1 of Oophaga sylvatica. Lineage (NCBI taxonomy): Eukaryota > Metazoa > Chordata > Amphibia > Anura > Dendrobatidae > Oophaga > Oophaga sylvatica. The sequence goes on from JARQOD010000007.1 coordinate 117,438,938, forward strand.
GCGGGAATTAATGTGCGGAGCATGGTAATGGTATGTGCATAAGTCTTTGCCTTTCCGGAAAACACAATCAGATAAACCAGAGCTTGGCAAACATTCTGTTCTGATTACGGACCCGAGAAATTGTATACCTAGATTGAAAATAATAGGAGATAGGACCTTAGATGGACGAAGGTCTCTGTTGAATCGGCGAACTGAATGGAAATCTTTAAAATATTTCTCCATTTTCTGATATGTTTTAAGTGGGTGTTGATCAGGGGGTCCTCAAATTATGCATGAGTTCACACAGAGCTAGTGTACAGACCAATAAACTTTATATTGAGCCGATACACCGCTCTGATGCATTTTCTAAGTGCAACCAGTCTTAGAACCTACTTAAAGAGTAACTTAAAGAGTACATAAAGAGTAACCATTATTTTATTTTTATTTTTTTCTAAATTAATCAATAGATTCATGGAAATAATCATCTTTATAATACATATTAATAGATAAATCTGTTTCTTTTGCCTCCTGGGCTGATCTCTCACTGTCAATTCAAGAGTAAAATCTGTCTTTGATGAATACAAACTAACTTTCAAATTCCTGAGATAAGTGATGGCAGTTGGTGCTTATAAAGTTCTATGGAGAGCTGTACTTGCTGTTTAGGAAGTCTTTATCGGCCTCTAGCTCCTCCCAACTTTATAGACTTTTATAAGCACCAACTGTCATCTCCTATCTCAGTAATGTGAATATCTGTTTCTTCACTAAATACAGATTTTACCCATGAATTGAGAATGAATGATCAATCCAGAAGGAGAAAGACTCAGATGTCTTTAATAAGATATATTACAAAGTTGCTTATTTTCATGTGTACTATTGATTTATGAAATAAACCTTAAAACAACGGTTACTTTTTAATAACTATATCAGCATAAAAAAAAAATTAGATACAGTTTTAGCAAAAGTACATGTTCCAAATCTCCTGTATATATATTTCTATATGCCTATAAATGCCTGGCTACTGCCACCACTAGAGGGAGCTACAGAGCTTGCTGCATACTTTTTATGGAAAAGTTTGCAGAACTACAGTCTCACCTGCACATCACGTCTTCAAACCCACAGACAACTTGTTAGTTCCCACCAGCATAGACTCCAAGTCAAAAAGTAACGCCTGTGGTTTCTTTAAAATATGTGCGTTCTATATTCCATCTTCATTTTATACAGTCACGTCATATCAACGGGGTATGGGATAATTTCCATGTTCACGCGTTTCAACCCTGTCTGTGTTAGTTGTAAAAATATAGTTGACCCAGAGAAACTCCCTTTTAATAACCATGTGCCACTCCCGACATGATGATATCATATACGTCTAAAAAAATAAAAATCTTTTGATAGAAAAAACTTGATATAAAAAAATATATATAGGATTTTATTGAATAGAGAAACATTTTGGATGCTAAAAATTAGCACCAACTGTCCTAATGGCATAAATTACTCCGGTGATTTAATGTATATTTATTGATTCAATGTACTTCAGTGTGATGAATATATGTGTATATATATCTTATCGAGTGATTTGTTATTTTGTTAAAATATATGATGTCATAAAAGGGGAGTGGCTAATGGTTTTTAAAGGGAGTGTCTATGAATATCATATGCTATGACTAAGACTGACAGGATGTCGAAATGCGTCGACATGTATATCGTAGATATGATGTGAAGATGGAGTAAAGAAAATATATATTCTTAAGTATCCACAGACATTACTGTTTGAGTCAGGACATAACCTTTATGCATTGAACTCACTGATAACTCAGTATTCCGTAAGCTCTGAGTCTCCCCCTTGTGGTGGCAGCAGGAAGTCAGGAATTCATTTTTTAACTCTATAACTATGCAGAAAATCTGAAGCTGTGTGTTAGGAAAACAGATTTCAAACTGTGATAAAGGTGCACTAGGAAATTAGCACAAAAATCTGGATTTTTTTTCCTTAAAAAACCCAGTGCTCATGTGGCTTAAGGTGACTATAAACCTAAAGGGAAGCTTTCAGCAGGGTTTTCCGCTATAAACTAAACCAAACACTTTGAACTCCTCCTGTACTGCAGTCCTGCAATCTATATATAAGCCCCAACTCACGCTGTACATCAAAAAAACACCTTGTATAATTCTCGTGCGCCGTATGGGCATTGTCGGTTTTTGCCAACGCCTCTATCCCAATTGTGTCCTCCTGCCTTGATTGATATTAATGGCATGTCTTAATTCATCCTCACAGGAGCTCTAAATCTCAGGCCTGAGCAGTTGAAACATAGACTCGCGTAGTCGCACTTTGCTCTGCTAGTACCGGCGCATGCGCATTATAGGATTTTGCTTTGCCCTCAAAGGGCAAATAAAAGTGCTGCACAAAGTACAAATTCCACCAGCTCCCTTAGATTGGCTGGATTGTGAAGATCCTCGGCACGGAAAGTAAAAGCTCCTGCTGGGCTTGAGATACAGACAAAGCAAACAAACATATGCAGCCATTTGGGTTAAAACTACACCAATTATTAGAACAGCTTAAAAGGTTCCAGGTGCATTAAAAATATTAGCTAATCTCATAAAATATACAATTTATTGAAAATATTAAAAGAATACAAGGTAAGTAAAGATTCAGATGAATGCAGAGTATCCAAGAAGGGGGTAACAACATACATAACAATCATATGCCTCCTGACGAAGCGTGGGTGAAACGCGCGTTGGGGCTGGGGTATCACACTATTCACTACCCATTTGGGTGCATCATTTGATGCAAGTATTATGCCTGCTCTGTATTTTTTCGTTACCAGCACATACTATTGTATTTGTTAAAAATTGTTAAAAAAAATTGAGAGTCTGTGGTTGGTATACATTATAAATATTGCATCAAGGCAAAAACAGATGCGTTTCGAACCTAGAGCTGTCCTTAATCATGGTATATACCTAGATAAAATTGTTTGCTCTTTCAGAGGAAATGCGACTGTGCCGGTCTGTGTTTCAGCTGTGCAGGCGTGAGATTTACAATACTGTGAGGATGACATAGGATGGGTCATCCACATCAATCAAGACAGGAGGAAGGGATTGTGATGATAGAGGAGACACCGGGCAAAGACCAGCAACGCCCAACAGACTGGACACAGCCAATTAGCATACGGGAAAGCTCATGTTTTTGGATGTAAAGGGTGGGTTGGGGCTTATATACCGATTTTTGGATTGCGGTACAAGAGGAATTAAAGGTGGCGGCTTTAGTTTATATTGGGAAAACTTGCAGACAGGTTCCCTTTAAGTTGTGCTCAAACTGGACGATTTATCAGAAGACATGAATATATAGAATCTTCCCTTGTGAATTGGTATTGATGGTGAATAGCCTTTGATAAGCTGATTGTTAGCGCTTTGCCTATACAATCCGTACATCTAAGCTGGCAGCTTAGTAGGTTGGATATTCCACTTGATTGCAATCCCCAGACCAGACTGACATTGTGACATCTTGATCCCACTAGTGTGATTTGCAATAATGTACTTGTCACTGAAATGATGAAAATGGCACCAAATTTAAGCATCATCGTCTCGTATTGAAATGCAAACACTGAGGTGAAGTCCTACTGATTGCTTCATTTTCAGTTGACAGATAAGGACAAGGTTTCCCTCTGGGTACAAGATTAAAGGGAGCTGTCACCTGGTTTTTTCCCATATAAAGTAGGGCCAGCACCTGTACGCCCTTAAATATAGCATTCTAGAATGTTGTATATAATAAGTCCCCAATGCCCTCACCTACGGCACTCTCCGTCTTGATCGGCACCTCCTCTCTTCTTGCAGTTGCCCTCCTCTTCTTGCTTCATGTGGATGGCTTGTCCTACGTCATCCACAGTGTCCTCCTGCACAGGCGCACTTCTCTTTGCACAGAAAAGTACTGAAATGCGCATGTTTGGGGAAAGGCCAAAGAGCGCCGGCGCATACTCATTGCAACACTTTGCTCCGTCCTCGGCAGTGCAGAGAGAAGTGCGCCTGCGCAGGAGAACACTGTGTGGATGACGTAGGACACATCATCTACATCAGGGTTCCCCAACTCCAGTCCTCAAGGACCACCAACAGGTCATGTTTTCAGGATTTCCTTAGTATTGCCCAGGTGATAATTGCATCAAATGTCCAATACAAAGGAAATCCTGAAAACATGACTTGTTGGTGGGCCTTGAGACTGGAGTTGGGGAACCCTGATCTACATGAAGCAAGAAGAAGGAAACATGAAGCAAGAAGGAAGAGAGGAGGCGCCCGATCAAGACCAGAGACACCCATCGGATTGGACCACCCCGTGAGCAGAATAAAGCTATTTTTTGTTTTATTCAAACCAGATAAGGGAAATATATAGAGCATTCTAGAATGCTGTATATAAGGGCGTACATGTGCTGGCCCTACTTTATATGGGAAAAATCTGGTGACAGGTTCCCTTTAAGCATCTAATATTGGCCCATGGAGGAGGGGTAGTGCTGAAGCCAGTTGTCTTACAGAATTGCAGAGTTTTGTGCAAGGGAGAAGTGGGAAATTACTGATACTCTATTTTTCACATGCAATTTGAAAAAAAAAATTCTCATAGCAGCCGATCAGACTGTAAATAGATCTAAAATACCGCAAAATTGTGGATCGTTTCGATGGAAAGCTCTTATAAACTACAGAGAGCTGTGTACAGTCTGTTGCGCAAAGGAATTTGGAAATGGGGGTCATTAAATCCCATGCTCTCCCATGGGTTTACACACAATTTTTTTTTATGTTTCAGGATTTTTCAAAATTGTGCAAAATTAAAGAATAAAGATAAAAAATGTTAAACATTAAGGTCATTTCTTACCCATTGAAAACACTGCTGGTACCGAAAGTGATGACATCTCATCTGTCAATCACATACAGCCAGTGATGACGACAAGTGCATGCACATCCCGCGATCATTGAGACCAGCGATTGGCCGTGGCAATCATGTGACCAACAGATGAAATGTCATCACTTCTGGTGGAGCTATGGAGCAAGTAATGCTTAATTTTTATAATTTTACAATATTTCCTAATTTTTGTTCTAATTAAAAGAAAAAACAATTAACCATATTTCAAGATGGGAATACCTCTTTAAATCTGATTGATTGATATGGGGATTTTCTAAACATTGCATTAATATTCGATGTTCCTACCTAGGCTATAGTGTTTCTGCACTTAAATGAAATTTCAATATTGCCAACTTGACAGTGATGTAAATCTTGATTAATTGGTCTATGGAACACACGATCTACTTTCCGTACGCTACAAGCATTGATTGATTTTCTCCAAAATTTCTTCATACAAGGAACATCTTAGGTGGAAAGGAAAAATCCCTGGGGGATAACATAGCTTGTTGAAGGGTTTATAAGTCCATGGGCTTTGTTCTACCCTGACATCCAAGTAGATGTCTCAAACAATTCTTGATTCTTCAAATAATGAATGTCATGCTCTGGAGGCCCATGTCATATTTCTTTCAAGCGTGGCTACGAGAGTCGGGAGCCACAGGAAAATGAGATTTTTTTCCCCCCATTTGAATTACAAACTTCTCCGCGTTCCTCCTTAGAAAGGCTGTGAGCTCCGGCGCAATCATTCCAGATGATCTGCATCCTTCTCTGATCTTTATGAAGCTTTTCCTTCTGAAACCAAAAAAAAAAAAAGCGCGAGCGGTCACAGCAGGCAGATTTTCACAGATCATTAGATACGAATGTCCAACTTCACCAAGTCATCAACCCCAATCAAAGCATTTAAAAAAAACCTGCCTTTAATCATCCATAGACACTTCTGTTCCCCAAGCGTATGCCAGGCCTAAAGCGAACTGATAAATTCGAGAAGACTGGATAGAAGAAACAGACGTAATGCAAACAAACGAGTGAATTATGCTTTGATTACTGAGATTAAATACTGTCACATCTTGAAATGTTCCTTAAAGGGTTTGTCCGGCTTTAGGGTGCAAGTCTGCAGTCACTGCGTGAATGTGACACAGTGTGCGTGCCGTCAGGATTCTCCAGTGTCTGCGCCAAGAGGGGGCAGGCGCATGACATCAAGAATTTGATTTGAATATATGCAGTCACATGCCAACTAGACGTGCACGGCCTCGCTCATTGCAAGTGTATTGAGTGAATCCAGACACATCTAGTCTGCATGTGTCCGGGAGTATGCATATCACATACTTGCAGTCACATGATCCTCTTTTCTTTGTAAATCTGTCTATTGCCTATGGGGCCTCCGACTTTCCACCCCAACAGATAATATTTAATTTGATGCATGATTCTTTTGTACCTGCAGGATATAAGTCTCAGCTAGAGATGAGCAAACTGAATTCTTCTTGAATTTTACAAAAAAATTGAATCTGACATAATTCTAATTTTTTGCAATACTCTTTTTTGGACAACTATAGAAAAATGGCAGGTGCCATTTTGCTGGATATTATAGGGACAGAAAAATTTAAAAAATAAACAAAAAAATTATCCTCACACAAGCATCAACTGTCCTATCCACAGAGCCCCCCTCTCCAGCTCAATCATCGTCTTTGGTCCAGTCCCTTCTTTAGTGACATTGTAAGGCGTCTCAGACATCTTTGGCTCTTCCAGCAATGACTAGAAGCCCTGAAATCAGTTGATGCAAGTCACAAGTCCTCATGGGATGTCATGACGTGCGTTGACCCCGATATCATCATATTGGGGTGCTTATTCAACACTACTGGCTCTGGAGATACAGAAAATGCTAATGAAGACTAGACCACGGTGGAGTGGTGTGACAGGACAGCTGACGGTCAGGGGAGTATAATTTTTTTTATTTTTTGGGTTACTTTTTTTTACCTATGTTTATTTAGATATGACAGAAAATGCCTGCTCAGACAATCACTGGCTGAGGTGTCCGAGGTGGTGACCTCGGCAAATAGTAATAGGATGGGTGGACATTTCCTTCAATTTCTGCTGTGTGAAACAGACCAGGTCAAAATGGCACACCAAAGTAGATTATCATCCTCGGGATTACCTAGATTGTCAGACAATGATAGGTGGCAATGGTCTACCTTATTCTGGTTTTAAAGGGTGACCCTGCCTCCTCTGCTGAAGACAAAAAAAAAAGACAAAAAAAGACAAAAAAAACCTGACTGGCACTTCCAGACTAATGTGAACTAGGTGCAAACCAAAGGGAGCTACCCCCATGTAAAACATACAAAAAAAAAGGCTGCACTCAAGCATAAAACATGCACACACTTATAGTACCAAGCATGAGGTGAGAGTGGAAACAAGTCATCTGCTTGGAACTCTTGACATCACTGCAATGAGAGCTGTGATGTTACTTTCTGTGATATAACTAAAAAGTGTGACTGGCTGTAATGTCACTTTCTGTAATATAACCAGGAAGTGTGACCGACTATGATGTCACTTCCTGTGATAGAACCAGGAAGTCTGACCGAGTATGATGTCACTTCCTGTGATAGAACCAGGAAGTCTGACCGAGTATGATGTCATTTACTGTGATACACTCAGGAAATCTGACTAGTTGTGAAGTCACTTCCTATGACACAACAAGGAAGTCTGACCAATTGTGATGTTACTTCCTGTGATATAACCACAAAGCCTGATTGGCTGTATTGTCACTTTCTGTGATATAACCAGGAAGTCTGACCGGTTGTGATGTTACTTCCTGTGACACACCCAGGAAATCTGACCAGCTATGATATTACTTCCTGTGATAGAACCAGGAAGTGAGACCGCTTGTGATGTCACTTCCCATGATATAACCAGTAAGTCTGACTAGCTATGATATCACTTCCTGTGATAGAACCAGGAAGTCTGACCGGTTGTGATGTCACTTCCTGTGATATCACCAAGAAGTCTGACCAGTGGTTGTTATGTCATTTCCTGTGATATCACCAAGAAGTCTGACCAGTGGTTGTTATGTCATTTCCTGTGATATCACCAAGAAGTCTGACCAGTGGTTGTTATGTCATTTCCTGTGATATCACCAAGAAGTCTGACCGGTGGTTGTTATGTCACTTCCTGTGATATCACCAAGAAGTCTGACCAGTGGTTGTTATGTCACTTCCTGTGATATCACCAAGAAGTCTGACCGGTGGTTGTTATGTCATTTCCTGTGATATCACCAAGAAGTCTGACCAGTGGTTGTTATGTCATTTCCTGTGATATCACCAAGAAGTCTGACCGGTGGTTGTATGTCACTTCCTGTGATATCACCAAGAAGTCTGACCAGTGGTTGTTATGTCATTTCCTGTGATATCACCAAGAAGTCTGACCAGTGGTTGTTATGTCATTTCCTGTGATATCACCAAGAAGTCTGACCAGTGGTTGTTATGTCATTTCCTGTGATATCACCAAGAAGTCTGACCGGTGGTTGTTATGTCACTTCCTGTGATATCACCAAGAAGTCTGACCAGTGGTTGTTATGTCACTTCCTGTGATATCACCAAGAAGTCTGACCAGTGGTTGTTATGTCACTTCCTGTGATATCACCAAGAAGTTTGACCGGTGGTTGTTATGTCATTTCCTGTGATATCACCAAGAAGTCTGACCGGTGGTTGTTATGTCACTTCCTGTGATATCACCAAGAAGTCTGACCAGTGGTTGTTATGTCACTTCCTGCGATATCACCAAGAAGTCTGACCAGTGGTTGTTATGTCATTTCCTGTGATATCACCAAGAAGTCTGACCGGTAGCTTTTTGAGGCTATAAACAGTGCAAAGAAAAGTGCTTTGCTCTATTTTCAGTTTGAGATGGTAGAAACTATTATAGGATTATTTTTGTAAGGGACAAAACCAGTGAACAAATTAATCAATTATCTGAAGAAAAATTAGAAAATTTGCAGGCAAGACCGGCATAACGTATACATGGAAGATGCTTCATTCATATTCAGTTTTTAGTCTTTATTTAAAAGCTTGTTAATAATTTAGTTAGAGAAGCTCCTTCGTTATCCAGCGGGACCATCCACAACATAGAACAAAAATCACAACTCTGCAGTTTTCTATTTGAAAATGTACACATTATCCTTTATAGTCTAATAAAAAGGCACTATGTACAAAAATCTGATCAGGGGCTTATATAGAGCAACGATAAAAATAGGGCCTCTTTTAACAGCTGCTTGGCACCACTACATCCCGAGTCCTAACCTAAGGTCTTTCTATGTACCTTTATCCCAATATAAGAGAATAACATTTTTCACTGTGTTTTAGTAGTTTTTCATGTGACTACTTAAAGGCATTGTGTTGTCATAAAATAACCTATTGTTTAAATTAGGTTTTTGGGTTAAATTTACTTTTTGGGACAAGGTTTTCATTGTATATCATGATCTGGTTGAACTTGATGGGCTTATGTCTTTTTTTAACTAGGATCTGTATTAAAAAACTACAAAAAAAATAGAAATCTTGCAATTTTCACCCCATCCTCTGGGGTATTCTAGACTCACACTTCCTGTTTTTTTTTTTCAGGAGATTCACATGTACATTAGCAACAGTAGACTAAGGCCATGTTCACACGGTCAGTATTTGGTGAGTATTTTACATCAGTATTTGTAGGCCAAAACCAGAAGTGGAACAATCAGAGGAAAAGTATAATAAAAACATGTCACCACTTCTGTATTTATCACCCAATCTTGGTTTTGGCTTACAAACACTGATGTAAAATACTGACCAAATACTGAACATGTGACCATGGCTTTACTCTGACCCTATCTTTTGCATTGAAGCATCTAATGAGCGTGTGCAAATGTCATTGTGAAGGGGGGAGGAGCAGAGGAGCTGGGACATCATTTATTGTGGTTGGTGGTTCCTGTGTTATCAGATGTGTATAGAGGTGTTACCTATCATTGTAATCCTGCCTTTGATGATAATGAGCCAGCTGTAAATTCTTCATGAAGACTAAAAAGGCCCCAGTTGCCAGCATGAAAATTGCAAGATTTATAATTTTTGTTGTGGAGTGTGATAAAAACAAACAAAAATTCTAAAGAATTTTTAAAATACATTTAGCGGAAAAGATACCTGATTTAAAAATAGGTCATATTTTGAGTCTGTGCACACAAAAGGCGTCATAAAATGACAGGTTCACCTCCACTTCATCCATATTTGCATAGATCTTCCCACCCAAGAGGTTGTATGAGACTTCAAATAAGGGTCTGTGTGATAGACTCCCCTAACAGAGAGTCAATGCTGACCATCACCTGTCAGGTGGCGATGTTGGCGGAGACGCCGGCGTGGCGCATGCGCAATATGTCTGGCTGCCTGCTCAGGATTATTAACAGTGCTTATGACCAGTCATGGGGTGCTTTGGACCACTCAACGGATTACTAGCAGGGCAGGTTATGTAGCCAGTCTGGGTCTTTAGCATCAGTTTATCTTTCCCTACATTTCCACACTAAAGTTGTGGCCACTCCATTGGTTAGCAGCAACTCTACAGATGCAATTTGGGAGCCCTTGCATGAAGACTTGATCCCAGCGTATGGGGTAAAGGGTGCATACCAGGGTATGAAAGAATGGCTAACAACAAGCCTCACTGTGGAAGCCGGTATTAAACACCTGCCTGGCTCTTGGCTCTGCTCCCCTCTCCATGGTCCGCTCAACTATGATGTCCTTTGCATCGAGCTTTGGAAGTGGCCCGGCGTGCTCCCATGGGATCTTCTGCCTAAGTTTCAGGTCCACCAAGAGCTCATCTATGTCTTGGTTTTAAGACTCTTAGTTTCATCTGTGTTCTGTCTCCCTGTGGCCTCCAGTACATACTCCATATTCATACCTGCTCTCCAATGTCTGGTCTGCCTGTGGCCTCCTGTACCTGCTCCATATTCATATCTGCTCTCCGATGTCCAGTCTGCCTGTGGCCTCCAGTACATACTCCATATTCATACTGCTCTCCAATGTCTGGTCTGCCTGTGGCCTCCTGTACTGCTCCATATTCATATCTGCTCTCCGATGTCTGGTCTGCCTGTGGCCTCCTGTACCTGCTCCATATTCATATCTGCTCTCCGATGTCCAGTCTGCCTGTGGCCTCCAGTACCTGCTCCATATTCATATCTGCTCTCCAGATGTCTGGTCTGCCTGTGGCCTCCAGTACATACTCCATATTCATACTGCTCTCCAATGTCTGGTCTGCCTGTGGCCTCCTGTACCTGCTCCATATTCATACCTGCTCTCCGATTTTGGTCGGCCTGTGGCCTCCAGTACTGCTCCATATTCATACCTGCTCTCCATGTCTGGTCTGCCTGTGGCCTCCTGTACCTGCTCCATATTTATACTGCTTTCCGATGTTTCAGTCTGCCTGTGGCCTCCAGTACCTGCTCCATATTCATATCTGCTCTCCGATGTCTGGTCTGCCTGTGGTCTCCAGTACGCTCCATATTATACTGCTCTTGATGTCTGGTCTACCTGTGGCCTCCAGTACCTGCTCCATATTCATATCTGCTTTCCGATGTCTGGTCTTCCTGTGGTCTCCAGTACGTACTCCATATTCATACCTGCTCTCGATGTCTGGTCTACCTGTGGCCTCCAGTACCTGCTCCATATTCATATCTGCTCTTGATGTCTGGTCTGCCTGTGGTCTCCAGTACCTACTCCATATTCATACCTGCTCTCCGATGTCTGGTCTACCTGTGGCCTCCAGTACCTGCTCATATTCATATCTGCTCCGATGTCTGGTCTGCCTGTGGCCTCCAGTACTGCTCCATATTCATACTGCTCTCCGATGTCTGGTCTAGCCTGTGGCTCCAGTACCTCTCATATTCATACTGCTCTCCGATGTCTGGTCTCCTGTGGCCTCCAGTACTGCTCATATTCATACCTGCTCTCCGATGTCTGGTCTGCCTGTGGCTCCAGTACATCTCCATATTCATACCTGCTCTCCGATGTCTGGTCTGCCTGTGGCTCCAGTACCTCTCCATATTCATACCTGCTCTCCGATGTCTGGTCTGCCTGTGGCCTCCAGTACCTGCTCCATATTCATATCTGCTCTCTGATGTCTTGTCTGCCTGTGGTCTCCAGTACCTACTCCATATTCATACCTGCTCTCCGATGTCTGGTCTGCCTGTGGTCTCCAGTACTTGCTCCATATTCATACCTGCTTTCTGATGTCCGGTCCACGGTGCTTTCAGTCTTGTGCCCTGCATGCCTTACCTGCTGCACCAACACCCATGACCCATGTGCCCACCCAGACAAGGGGCTTGGAGGATCCATTTCACCAGGTAAGTCGAAACACCTGAAAGGTCATCTAGTTACCCCAAAACAGTACTACTCTTGTGTATGGACTGCAATTTGTGTTGTAGTTCATCCCCATATACTGCTAAGCTGCAGTACCAGGCACAGCCTATAGACTGGTGTGGCACTGTTTCAGGAGTAAAGCGCAGACATGTTTTTTTCTCACACCCTTGGGGACTTCATCTTTCATCTTGTAACTACCATCCTCCACACATTACTTAGGCAATCTTATTTTTTTCTTTTCATTTCATTGTTAAATGGAGATAACAAATTACTTGGAAACTGAGCAGAATAATTGCATGTGCCCTTAGTCATAGATAACCGTGATTAACTTAATAACAGAGCATACAATCCCACCAGCCATATTTAAAAATTGGATAAGTCCTGAAGTGAAAAACTGTTTTTCCGGTAATGTACTTTTCATAAAATTGCATTTTGTGCTTAAGGCAAAACAAATATGTAACTTACATTCCTTTCTATATTTATTTGACTACATTTGCAATGGCAGAGGAAGATCAGAGGATCGCTACTCTCTCAGGAAACGTGTTTGTTCCTTTATGGTTCATTTTAGATGGAATTTTTTTTTAATGGAAATGTTTAGTCAATATATTTTTGTTACATTAAAGAAGTAAAAAACTTTAATTAAAGAGGTTTGCTGCTCTCGTCTATTATTGTCTGCAGTGCTGAGATCACATCCACAGCACTGCAGCCAATCACTGAGCTCGGCGCCTCAATTAGAACAGAGCTGCTGAGTTCACAATAACAGACATCGGCAGACCAGGGGAGGGTGAGTAAAGCGAGTTTGTTTGTTCTTTTCAAATCAAAAAGGGCAGCCAGGGAACATAGTTTATTTTTTTCCAAAAAACCCTTTAAGAAAGAAGCAGTAAAGAAGAAAAATATCTAAGACAGTTTGATCTGTACCTAAGAATATCAATGTCTGAATGCTACATGGCAAATTTAACAGTTTAAGAAACATTCTCACCCTTTATTCATACCTGTCCTTACACGCAAAACCGGGAGAAAAACATAAACTTGTTGTCCTCATCCCCCAAACAGGTTTAAAAAATTTTTTTTAGGTGATGGTGATGGGGGCAATGTCAGTGCCAGTTCAATATGTCCAGGAACTGTCGTGAGTCTGATGCTACAACCTTGCATACACTCTTTTTCTATTAGTAGTTCCTCTTCACTGGCCTTCTGCAGCATACATTGCTCCAGCCATTGTCCAATGGCTTGCCTGAGCTAAAAGTCTGCCTCTCTGTTATACCAATATGCAGACAGACAGGAGAGCAGGAGCAGAGAGACAAACATCTGCCTATATTTTCACTGGAGAGACAAACTTCCTTCCTGTAGAGAAATAGAGGCCCGCTCCCGACCTCCTGTAATTTGTCTCCGTGTCTCTGCTTCTAGAAACAGATTACATTTGTCGAGCAGCGAACAGCAAATTAGACAGAAGGGAGACACTTAGTGACTGACACTTTTGAGTGATTTTTCAGGGATAAGACAAAGTAATGTTTGAAGAAAGTGACTTCTAAATTCTCTATTTATCACATGATCTATCAAATGAGATGAAGTCTGAAAGTACTATTTAAAGTGAATCTCTGCGTTTCATCATGGTTGTTTAAGGGGGTAACGTTTCTCCTTGTAGAGAGTGCCATGTCAGTGTAAGGAGACTTAAAGGCCATGCAATGCTCCTCTGAGAATTTAAGTATGAAAATAGCCTCTTCAGAGAGAAAGAGGATATGAAATTTAATGCCACCTATATCCAGCAATACCTTTACATGGCTAGTCCGCACCTCTGTTACTGAGAAATCAGTGGTTGAATTGATATGCAAATGAGGCTCAAGGACTATGGTAGATCTGAAGCCTTGGTCACTCCAGCTCTATTCCCTACCCAGCTCTATTCCCCTACTCCTGCTTGACTGATGATTCCTTTGCCTTAAAGTCACACAGCATAGAGACTGTGATCATCCATTGCAGAGATGTTTACATTTATTGCTTTTGGAGTGCCATATATGCTTGCAGTTTACCTAGACGGTTTTTGAGAGACTTCTTTGGGGGGTGTGCTTTCTTTTCTCCTTCCCGGACACCACCCATCACAGCTTGAGACTGCTAGGCTACTAGATCAGCTGCCGAGCTGTGATTGGACTGGTGAAGGAAGAAGACTCTGAAGAAATGTCCAGTTGGTCTCCAAACAGAGATTTCACATAGTGCACTCCAAAAGCAACAAACGTGAATATCTCTGCAGTGGAACGACACATTGCAAAACAGAAAAAAGCATCAGATTCAGGAGTACTCAGGGATTTTTTACAAGGTATTAGCTATTTTCTTTTTGAACAAGTGACTGGTCTCTTTTATGTTGGGTGTATCTAGCAAAACAAGTTCTGGAAATCAGTTTTCTTCTATGATCTGTTCCACACAGCATCTGTAAGACAATATCCAAAAATCGCAGTGCTCCGTACCACTTCTGCGGCACAAATCACTTGAAGTTAGTTTAATCTTGACTCTCCTTAACGAGATAATTAAATATTACTAAGATTTCCTTTTTAAGTTGGAAAACAGAACGCAACCTCGTGAAACCTTTCTTTAAAAAAAAAAGAAAATCCCTACAAGAGTTCATGTTAATTATATTCCTGTTTGTCTAATCAGAGATATCATTGCCTGCGATGTATAAAATCTGCGCCGAGAGCAAATGGCAATTTGAGCTTCTAATTTACATTAGATGCAATTATACATTGTCTATATATAACCGCGCTGTGCCAAGGTAACATGTATCTAATTCATGGCTGTGTCACAGTAAATAGAATCAGGCCATACAAATATTGTATGAAGAGCTGTCGAAAAGGCGAAAACCCAGGCTCGCTGGTTAATTATAAAATAAGAGCCGGGGAAGTGTTTACATAAGACGTTAAAGCAGATTGTAATTGTGGAGAAGCGGCGTAAAAGGCTCTAATGGCGAGATCCGGGTAACCTTATTTCCTTTTTTTCGAGTGCGTGGAAACATGGTTAGGCTTTTAGGAACGGAAGACTATAGATGAGTTCACTGATCTCAAGACATGGCTGGGCCATTAATGTACAAGACCGGAAAATTGTAATAGTATGGAATATTTAATGTTTTTATATCTAAAGGAACAGTACAAGAAAAACCGACGCCTTGTTCTGCAGAGTATGGCCACTGCAGACGAGGCAGAGATGGAAGAATTCATCCCTGGGGCATTAAAGCAAAATTTGGAATCTGTGCCCACCTCAGTATGACCACATATAGCATGACATCTTATGAGAATGTTGTACTCTACTCTGTGCACAGATAATGCACACAGTGGTGTCACAGCCCAGCCATAATGCAAACACAGTGATGTCACAATATAGGGGTCATGCACACTGTGAAGTCATAGTACAGAGATGATAAATAAATGATGCCACATGTACAATTTACAGATTGATAAAGGAATAAGGCACAATACAGAGGATAATGCTAATTGGAATGTCACAGTACAAAGATAATGGACACAATGATGCCACAGGACAGAGATAATGGACACAGTGATGTCACAATACAGAGATTATAAACACAGTGATGTCACAATACAGGATAATAAGCACAGTGATGTCACAGTATAGGGATAATAAACACAGTGATGTCACAGTACAGGGATAATAAGCACAGTGATGTCACAGTACAGAGATAATAAACATAGTGATGTCACAGTACAGGGATAATATACACAGTGATGTCACAGTACAGGGATAATAAACACAGTAATGTCACAGTACAGAAATAATACACACAGTGATGCCACAGTACAGGAATAATACACAGTGATGTCACAGTACAGGGATAATACACACAGTGATGTCACAGTACAGGGATAATAAACACAGTGATGTCACAGTACAGGGATAATAAATACAGTGATGTCACAGTACAGGGATAATAAGCACAGTGATGTCACAGTACAGGGATAATGCACACAGTGATGTCACAGTACAGGGATAATACACAGTGATGTCACAGTACAGGGATAATAAACACAGTGATGTCACAGTACAGGGATAATAAGCACAGTGATGTCACAGTACAGGGATAATAAATACAGTGATGTCACAGTACAGGGATAATAAGCACAGTGATGTCACAGTACAGGGATAATGCACACAGTGATGTCACAGTACAGGGATAATAAGCACAGTGATGTCACAGTACAGGGATAATACACAGTGATGTCACAGTACAGGGATAATAAATACAGTGATGTCACAGTACAGGGATAATATACACAGTAATGTCACAGTACAGGGATAATAAGCACAGTGATGTCACAGTACAGGGATAATATACACAGTAATGTCACAGTACAGGGATAATAAACACAGTGATGTCACAGTACAGGGATAATATACACAGTGATGTCACAGTACAGGGATAATAAACACAGTGATGTCACAGTACAGGGATAATATACACAGTGATGTCACAGTACAGGGATAATAAACACAGTGATGTCACAGTACAGGGATAATAACACAGTGATGTCACAGTACAGGGATAATAAACACAGTGATGTCACAGTACAGGGATAATAAGCACAGTGATGTCACAGTACAGGGATAATAAGCACAGTGATGTCACAGTGCAGGGATAATACACACAGTGATGTC
>JARQOD010000007.1:117455900-117477087 GCA_033576555.1 Oophaga sylvatica
CTCCGACAATATTTCTGAACTTACTCCTAGATGACTTCTAAAGTTCCATATCACCCCCTGCAGTAACTCACACTTTTATCTTGCAGTAGCCAGCCAGGAATAAGAGAACAAGCCTATGCTGTAGCATTGAAACTAACGTCAGAAAAACACAATGAATGTCTTGTTAAATATAACTCGGCCATGGTGAATTAAGTGCGTATTGATAGGATTATGCATATTTTGTAAGCCTCGTGTTCTGACATGGACCAGACTGACTTTTCTCGCTTGTTGAAATGGAAATTAAACACTACTCTTTTACTAATGTGTCATGCCATTTCATAAGATTTTGATTTTTTTTATAGAAAAAAAGCCTCAAGGCAGAGACTATGAGTTAGAACACGGAGCCGTGACATGTTTTGCAACCAGCTATGGGATTGTTTCAGAAGAATAACCTTAATAATACTTGCTACGTTCTCCTTTCTACTGCCAGGGAAAAAAAAATTGATAGCAAATGTTTTGACAAAATCTGAATAGTGAAACATAAATTCTGTTTCTTTTTTGAAGCAATGGTACAATTATGAGTGTATGGCTTCGTACAAGATGGACCCAAAATACAGCCATGTAAGATTAAGAATGTAATATTTAGTGTTGGAGGTTCTTCAAACTCTCCTCTTCCCATTACTGTTAGTGTGTCGACCCGCCACCACAATTGTGGGTTACCAGGGCAATGGGGTACTCAGAGCCGAGCCCGTAGAAGTCTATGGGATTTTTGTCACAGGTAGCTGTGGCTCGGTCTGTGGCCCGGGCGGTCTGGCGTATGTTGGGGATATATTTACAGGGGATTGATTTATGTACAGTTCGTGACGCCACCTGTAGTATTCTGGTAATTAGTACCAGCGCTGCTGTAGATCTCTGAGGGGATGGTGAGGCAGCTAGATGTCGGGTCCCCTACAGGTGGGACTCTTCCCTCAGGTCGGTAGTTAGGTAGGATTGTGCAGGCATGCAATAATAACTCAGTCTCACACAGTCAACGTCTTTCCATACCTTTACTTGCAGGATGATAAGGCAGGTCCCAGGGAGGCTGTGGGTTGATGGAGGATGAGCTTTGAGGCAACAGCTAAGCAAGTTAGGGGCCTCCTTTACTGTCCAATGAAGCTGAGTACGACCAGCCTGAAGCGTAATCCTCTCAAATCTCCAGCTTTTCTTTAGCTGTACTTGCCCAGTCAGATTTGTGTTAGAAGCCTTCCTGCGAGGGAGCTGAATCCTTTTATTGTCGTGCACTAACTCAAAGTCTTCACACCCTCTGACTCCAGCTACGTTCTGACTATAAGGGGCTTGTCTGCCGCGACCTAGGGTCCGGTAGATTCCTGGTTTTCTCTTCACTATGCTGTACAATAGTGATCCTTCGGTCCCAGTAACCGGTTGCAACGTGCAGGACTTTTCCAAGTCAAAAGCACTTTTCCAATTATCTTCCTTCCACTTTGCCCTTCGCCTTGCTTGTCTCTTAATAGATAGTTCAGTCTTTCTTCCAGTGGGGCACAGCTCTGACTAGACTAAGGTGTATACAGACACCTACACCAGACTCCACTTTCTGAACTGATGATAGACTTAAACTGGACACGTCTACTCTGTCCAAGGACAGGAAACTGACTTCTCACTCTGAAGTCCGGACACTGACTGACTAAATCACTCCCTTCCACACCCCTGCTGGGTGTGTCAGAAGTGTACATGATGTCATGAAGAGACCTTAACTGTTACCTCTCCACTCATCCTCCTGGTATTGTGTACCAGGGCTACACATTCCCCCATGGTTAAACGACAGCACTCCCGGGCTGTAAAAATATAAAGAGACATTTTTGTTCATACAATAAACATTAAACAATAACATCTTCCCATCCGGGAGGTGAGAACACCTTGAACGTTACGAACAATAACATTTTACATATAGAAATACAAAAATATCAAATAGCATTTAATAAATATACAAGATACTTGTGAAGGACCCGCACCAAACCTTTAACGTGGGTCCTGGGTGGGCTGCAGGACATCCAAATGCAGACCTCACTCAGTGCCACACCACACGGGTTTTTGGTTCAGAGGTGAGTCAAGGTTTCATGTGAAACCATTAAGAAGGCACTTTAGTGCAACTATTTACAGGATACAGTTTTTGGGCTGGCTCAGTCCTCAGCCTCTGAGTCCATTGTTAAACGAAGACATAATAGAGAAAAAACACATTTATATATATAGACTTTTACAATGTTCACATAAATTCGTTATAATCACTGCTGATATCTAATGGGTAATTTCCCTTTTGTGATTCTCTCTGATCTACGTGGTGTAGTTTCAGGTATAACAAGTTGCGATCTGTCTGCACTGCGTAACGGCAAACTATAGAACTGCCTTAACCTTTCTATGGATCTGGCAAGCGTACTGATGGCTGGGCGGTGTGAGTCAGCTTCACCAGGGGATCCATAGTATGGGGCGCTGCTTCAGATGATCCATCTTGAGGTTCTACAGGTTGAGGTGTTGCTGGAATGGGTAACTCCTGAGCGGGCTCAACTGGCACCACAGGCACAACTGGAGGTAAAACTTCCTCTTGTGGCTGATAAAACTGCAACACTGGAATTATCACAGCATCTCCCAGTCGGGGCCAATCCGCAGGAAAATCTCCCAGATCGGTGTGTAGGACCTCTTCCTTTCTTTCTCTTTGATTGAAGACAGGGTTCTTTTCACAACTCTTTAAGTGTTCTGGACACAACTTCAAATGATCTCTGGACACAGTGGTTGTTGTTCTTCCTCCGTCTTTACTGACGACACAACTTTTCTGTTGTCGTATTTAGAATCTTGTATGACGTAGGGTTCTTGCTCCCACTGATTATCCAGTTTGTGCATCTTTCTTTTTCTTTTTAATACTACCTCTCCAGGCATCAGAGGCTTGGCAGGAGCATTTCGGTTGTAAACATCTTCCTGTTTCTCCCGTGCCTTATTAAGACTTTCCTCCACACAGATTTGTACTCTTCTGTATTGCTCTTGCCGATTGACGTCCCAGTTTTCAACAGCGTCATCTGCTCCGGTTCTACCACTCCAAGTTCTAGGTCCATTGGTAGTTTTCCAGGCCTTGCTCTCATAAGATAGGCTGGAGTGCAGTTAGTTGAGCTTACAGGTATATGATTATACAAATCAACCAAATCAGGCAGTAAATCGGCCATCGATTCCTGTCTTCCAACGGTATGGATCTCAACAAGTCAAGGACAATATGGTTCATCTTTTCACAAAGACCGTTGGTTTGAGGGTGGTATGGTGTCGTTCTTATTTTCTTGCACCCGTACATTTGACAGAATTCCTTGAATAAATCGGCTTCAAAAGCAGGTCCTGATCGGTTAAGACTTGCTCGGGATACCCATGCGGTCTGCAGAAGCTTGCTTGGAAGGTCTTCGCGGCCGTCACTGCGGTCTGGTCTTTCACTGGAACGACTACCAGAAATCTGGAGTAATGGTCTACCATGGTCAAGGCGTATGAGTATCCAGATCTACTTGGCGACAGTTTGACATGGTCCAGGGCCACAATCTCCAGGGGACGAGTCGTCCGGATAGGTTGCAGGGGGCCTTTTGACTACCGTAGTCCTTTCTTCTGAGACCACAGGGTCCACAGTTCCGACACCACCTCTCGACGGAGCTGCGCATCCCTACCCAGTAGAACCGGCATCTCAACAGGGTCTCCAGCTTCCTCCAGCCAAAGTGTCCTGCTTGATCGTGGTACGCTTCCAACACCATTGGGACGTCTGCCTTGGGGACCACGATTTGCCAGACCATTTCATGGGTTCTGGGGTTGACGTATCTTCTGCACAACTTCTCACGGTACAGGAACAACCTGCTTTTCTCGTTCCACAGGAGCTTGGCTGACATAGGTGCATCCTTTTCCAGAGAGGAGCCTTCCTGTCTTAACAACTCCTTGATGCGGCTGACCACTGGATCACTGTCCTGAGTCTCTTTCCAACTATGATGGGGTAAAGGATTTAATGTTGCACCATTCTGCTTTCTGTGGACTCGATGCTCGTGGACTACCCCATTTCGATGGAACGCGGGTAGCTCAATTTCTTCCAGGTCGTCCGATTCTTCTTCCGTGTCAGAGTCATGCGGCCTTCGGGACAACGCATCAGCATTAGCATTCTTTCGACCTGCCCGGTACTTGATAGTAAACTGGTAATTGGACAACGGGCCATCCATCGCTGCTCCATGGCACCCAGCTTGGCGGTTTCCAGGTGCGTTAACGGGTTGTTGTCTGTAAACGCAGTGAACTTATTGGAGGCCAGATAGTGCTTAAATCTTTCAGTGATGGCCCAGACCAGCGCCAGAAACTCTAGCTTGAAGCTGCTATAATTTTCCGGATTCCTTTCAGTTGGCCTGAGTTTTCTGCTAGCATATGCGATGACTTTTTCTTGTCCATTCTGCTTCTGACTGAGAACGGCTCCCAACCCTTCATTACTGGCGTCGGTGTACAACAGGAACGGTTGACTGTAATCAGGATAGGTTAAGATTTCATCACCTGTAAGGATCTCTTTCATCTTTTGGAATGCTTCAGCTGTTCTTTACCCCAATTAAAGGGAGGGTTTCTGCTCTTCAGGGATTGTCCTACTAGGAGGTCCTGTAAAGGAGCTGCCTTCTTCGTGTAATCTTTCACGAATCTCCTATAGTAACCCGTTAGTCCCAGGAACTGTCGCACTTCCTTAAGGTTCTTCGGCTCCGGCCACTTCTGGATGGCAGTGACTTTCTCTGGGTCCGGCGCTACTCCTTCCGAACTGACGATGTGCCCCAAGTATTGTACCTTCTGCTTGAGTAGATGGCATTTTGAGGGTTTCAACTTCATCCCGTACCTGGACAGGGACTCAAACACTTCTGCCAGGTGCTTCAGATGGTCCTCATATGTCTTGGAATACACGATAACGTCGTCTAGGTATAGCAGCACGGTTTCAAAATTGAGATGTCCCAGACAGTTTTCCATCACTCTCTGAAATGTTCCTGGGGCACTACTGAGCCCAAACGGCATTCTGTCGAACTCACAGAGCCCCATTGGGGTGGTGAAAGCCGTTTTCTCACGATCCTCCTCAGCCACAGCCACTTGCCAGTAACCACTAGTCAGATCAAGGGTAGAAAAGTAGTTAGCCGTTTTCAGAGCAGCTAATGATTCCTCTATGCGCGGTAACGGGTATGCATCCTTGTGTGTTATGCGGTTCACCTGCCTGTAATCCACACACATTCTCATACTACCATCTTTCTTTTTAACCAGAACTAGAGGGGCTGCCCAGGGACTACAACTATCCCTTATCACCCCAGCTTTCTTCATATCATTCAACATTTCTTTAGCCTTCTGATAATGAGCTGGAGGTATGGGCCTATACCGCTCTTTGATGGGAGGATGACTGCCAGTAGGGATATGATGTTGTACTCCCTTAATTGTCCCAAAATCAAGTGGATTTTTGCTAAACACTTGGGCGTACTCTTGCACCACCCGTAATACCCCTTGCTTCTGGTGAGCGGGAGTGGTGTCCGTCCCAACATGGAGCTGCTGACACCACTCCGCCACCTGAGTTGCTGGGTCATTGTCCTCCGCTATTTGACAGGAGTCTAAGGACTCAGCCGGGAGAATAGATTATTATCAACAGCATGAAGTTTAGCAATGGTTGCATAACGGGGTAATTTACCTCATCATCTCCCCAATTGAGAAGCCGTACAGGTACTCTTCCATTCACCACCTCTACTATCCTCTAGCAGTCATAAGTGTAGGTCTATGTTCTGAATGGTGGGGTTCTACTACAGCTTGGTAAATTCTGTCCTCTCAGACCTATGGCTGCCCTGCACCAAATGATCATTTCACTCATTGGGGGTATCACAATAGGATCCGAGTCAGTGACCCGTACATTACCAATTTCGCCGTCGGTAAGCTTCGCTTGCTGCTGACACACCAGGGCCCGGATCTCTCTTTGGATTACTCCTCTCTGCCTTGGTCGGGCAATCTCAGCGAGCTGTTGGAGTAAGAACACAACTTCTCCCAAACAATTACCGATAATGTTAGTACCCAAAATTATATTTAGACCGTTCTCCTCATTTACAGTCTTTACTACCAGAAGCCCTTGGTCTTTCAACTCCTCTCTGCCCACCTTTACATCTACACATTTTGTTCCGAGTACTTCTACAGGAAGACCATTCGAAGCATACACAGTAAAGTCAAGGCTCGGAGGTTTAAGACTGTCCATTGACCAGTACTTGGTATATAGAGCATCAGGTATTAGGGTCACCTGGGACCCAGTGTCTAACAATGCTGGAACAGCAATACCATCTAGAATAATAGACAGGTAGGGTCGCCCGCCCACATACCTGCGGTTCCAGTCTAGGGGGCCTGACGGGTATTCTCCTGGGTGTTGGCCCTTGGACCCAGGTTCTGCCCGTTTAAAGGACACTGTGTAGACAGATGACCTTTCCGGTTGCAGCGATAACAGATGATCTCTCGACGAGAAGGGTGTTGATCAGAGGTTGCTCCTGGGGGTGGCGTTGTCCTCCTCCGGGGGGGCGACGTCTTCTTTCTCCTCCGGTGCATCCACGGAACGTCCTCTGGGCAGTCAGCTAGCAAGATCTTCCCTTCCTCTTCTTTCCGCAGCTGTAGGGCACTCATCACAGCGGCCAGATTTTTAGTCAGCTGGCGCACCTCTGAGCGCAGACAGTCCAATTCACTAGGAGGTGTCACCTGCGTTTTGGTTTCTGCCACTAGCGGGGAACAGGGGGTTACTGCCGGTTCCAGAGTGACTTCACCCTGATGATGTTGGGTGGCCACCTCGGGTTTGCCCAGGGCCGCAGCCCTTTTATTGCCATGTCCTTTAGGGCATCAAAGGTAGCATCCGGATGATCTAAGGACCACCAATTTACAGTTCTGCGTTCCTCTGGGGATCTCAATCCCTGTATAAATTGTTCTTTCAGCATTCTATTCTCGTCGATAGCATTTAAATGGTTAATTTGCTTGAGGGCTCTCAGGGCTCCCTGTAGTCGGCAAGCATAGTCCCGGATGCTGTCACCTGGCTGTTGTGAACAGTGATAGAAGGCCATCCGGAGATCCGTTTCTGTGCGGTCTTCAAATATGGCATGAAGCTTCAGGAAGATCGCAGGCACCGACTCCTGATCAACGGTATCCCAGGTCTCCACTTCCCTCTCAGCAGCGCCAGTTAGCTGCCCTATTAGCACAGCAGCTTTTTGTCTCTCAGGCATGGAGTACATTTCTAGGATGCTGCATAACTTCCGCTTGAAGCCTGCTAATGTGCCTGGCCCACCGCTGTATTGGGGAAGCCATTTCGCCCCAGGCATATATGGGAGCGTTAGTGGCATGATCGGGACTACCGGACTGGGTGCTGGACCTGCACCCCCATCTGGCGCTACAATACCAGACGGTGCGGGATTGGGGACTCCGGCCGGGGCCGCACTGTCAGCCGGTTGTTGTGACATCTTAGCGCCCCCTTGGTTAAACGGAGCCTACCGGTTTTCAGATGCTGCTACTTCACAGGCACCGCAGTGGGAACAGGACCTTCGTCGCAGGCGCTCTGATGTCAGAGCGTTCACTTCCTGTTGCAGGACCTGCCGCTCTATTTTGCGATGCAATTTGCTATGCGGATTGCAATGCAGATTGTGATGCAGTTTGCTATGCGGATTGCGATGCGGTTTGCGATGCAGATTGCTATGCAGTTCGCTATGCGGTTTGCGATGCAGATTGCTATGCAGTTCGCTATGCGGTTTGCGATGCAGATTGCTATGCAGTTTGCGATGCGGTTTGCGATGCAGATTGCTATGCAGTTTGCGATGCGGTTTGGGGTGCAGGTTGGGGGCGTGTCCAAGACTCTGCGCGCTTTTTCAGGTCCGCCCACCTTCTTCTCCAGCGCCTGAGGGCGCGAATATGGCGGCAAAATGGCGGATTTTAGCGCCAAAAATAGCAAACAGTCCTTTTTCACAAAAAACAATCCACAGGCACACAGGGCTCGCAATGCTGCAAGTTTCGTATCCTGTTCGTGACGCCAAAAATTGTGTCGACCCGCCACCACAATTGTGGGTTACCAGGGCAATGGGGTACTCAGAGCCGAGCCCGTAGAAGTCTATGGGGATTTTTGTCACAGGTAGCTGTGGCTCGGTCTGTGGCCCGGGCGGTCTGGCGTATGTTGGGGATTATTTACAGGGGATTGATTTATGTACAGTTCGTGACGCCACCTGTAGTATTCTGGTAATTAGTACCAGCGCTGCTGTAGATCTCTGAGGGGATGGTGAGGCAGCTAGATGTCGGGTCCCCTACAGGTGGGATCTTCCCTCAGGTCGGTAGTTAGGTAGGGATTGTGCAGGCATGCAATAATAACTCAGTCTCACACAGTCAACGTCTTTCCATACCTTTACTTGCAGGATGATAAGGCAGGTCCCAGGGAGGCTGATGGGGTTGATGGAGGATGAGCTTTGAGGCAACAGCTAAGCAAGTTAGGGGCCTCCTTTACTGTCCAATGAAGCTGAGTACGACCAGCCTGAAGCGTAATCCTCTCAAATCTCCAGCTTTTCTTTAGCTGTACTTGCCCAGTCAGATTTGTGTTAGAAGCCTTCCTGCGAGGGAGCTGAATCCTTTTATTGTCGTGCACTAACTCAAAGTCTTCACACCCCCTGACTCCAGCTACGTTCTGACTATAAGGGGCTTGTCTGCCGCGACCTAGGGTCCGGTAGATTCCTGGTTTTCTCTTCACTATGCTGTACAATAGTGATCCTTCGGTCCCAGTAACCGGTTTGCAACGTGCAGGACTTTTCCAAGTCAAAAGCACTTTTCCAATTATCTTCCTTCCCCCTTTGCCCTTCGCCTTGCTTGTCTCTTAATAGATAGTTCAGTCTTTCTTCCAGTGGGGCACAGCTCTGACTAGACTAAGGTGTATACAGACACCTACACCAGAACTCCACTTTCTGAACTGATGATAGACTTAAACTGGACACGTCTACTCTGTCCAAGGACAGGAAACTGACTTCTCACTCTGAAGTCCGGACACTGACTGACTAAATCACTCCCTTCCACACCCCTGCTGGGTGTGTCAGAAGTGTACACGATGTCATGAAGAGACCTTAACTGTTACCTCTCCACTCATCCTCCTGGTATTGTGTACCAGGGCTACACATTAGGCTTCCTTAGCTTTTGTCCCTAAGTCGCCTACTCTTGTTCCCTACATTGGACAAATTGTCATCAGATTTGGCTTTTAGTACCATGTCTAACACCCAATTATATACATCTTCTCTTGACTCTGCACTAGTAACTAAGTGATTGCCTGCTGTCTCTAAAAGCATGACTTCTATCTGGAACTCAATTTTAACATGCTCTATTAAGCTACATGAATCTGATATTTCCATTTCTATGTGTGGTACTACCATAACTCCGAAGCAGCAGACCTGCTGTCCTCGGGTTAAATTTGACTCAGATCTTTTCTTATCCTATCATCCACATGTTCCTTTTTCCCGCACACCAAAAACATCACCGGAATTTGCTCTTTTCTTATCACTGAAGAAGCAACAAAAAAAATCTTACCCCAACTCTGGTTCATTCTCATCTTGACTACTGCAACTCATTCCTAATCAGCCTTCCTCTCACTAAACTCTCCCCTTTCCAATTCTTTGTGAATGCAGCAGTCAGGCCAATGTTTCTGTCCATCCGCTACACCGATGCCTCCACGCTGTTCCAGCCATTGCACTAGCCGCCTGTCTACAGAATGCAAAATAAGCATGTCACAGATACTCTCTCTTCACCATTCTATATCTCCTTCCTCATCTCTGTCTACCACCCTACCCATTCTTTCCATAGTGCTGCAGCTCACCTCTATACATCTCCTCCCTCATGTCTGTTCAATAATCCATTCTGCTAATAATCTAATAATGAATGCTACAGTTGTTTTTTTACACTTAAGAACCAGAACCAGCATGGAAACATGCTGTGGAATAAAAAATGCTTCTTTATATCATTGGCTCAAGGATCTTTATTTCTGTTAGCACAGCCCAAATTGTGAATTGTCTTTTCCTTCAAGCACCCTAGTGAAGTTCATCCCCAGCCACGTGGCAGCAGCAACCAAATGTATATTCCTACCGTCTGGTGTGCTCTGTTTACCCTGTTTATAATCTAATAAAATATCATGTTCCATAATCTGAACCTCCATCTCTAAGTTTTTTCTCGTGCTGCACCACCTCTCTGGAATGCTCTACCCCGGTCCAGCTAATTTTCAGCATCTGCAGTTTCAAACATGTCCTAAAAGCGCGTCTTATTAGGCAGTCCTATCATACGCATTTATCTAACATTCCTGATTTTCCTTCTTTCTACATATGTGAAGAATATATTTTTAATATTAGTCATTGTGATTGGCAAAAGGTTGGGCTGTGGTGAGCAACACTAGTTCTCAAAACTTTGACTTTAGAATAGTTTGTCGCTAAATATTAACAATGCCAATTAGAACATGGACGTCAATAGTAGTTTGGGGGGTGGTTAGAGTCCAAGCTGCCATGTTTATGCCGGCCACTGCCAGGACTACTTCAACTGTAGAAAAACAAATAAAAGCCTCTTTTGCGGCATGCGGTCTGTCATACTGTTTCCTCATTGATGTAGCGTTTGGCTTCATATCTTGGCACATGTTAAACAGAGCATAATTGTTGTTCAGCTTAATCCAAATAATTGTCTGCATTATGCAAATAGGGTGATCAGTGGAAGGAATGTGACTGGGAAAAATACATTGGTGCCTTGTTGAGGTTTTGTCAGCAAGTCTCTAGACCTTCTGTCATCCCCAGCTAACGGAGAACAATACAAAGAGACAAAGATGTCCAATTAGGCTCCATCACAAGACAATGGTCATAACGTGAGCAGTCTCCAAGATATGCAGGAGGACAAGGCACAGTGGAGAAGTCATTTTGTATTAAATTAGCCTCCATGCAAAGAGACCTTAATATCCACTCATATAGATGGCTTAGGCTACTGGCACAGAGAAAAGCTCCAGCTTGAAAATTACTTTTGCCTTAGGCCCCCATTTACCAGTTGAAGGCTAAAAGTGTGTTGTTTTGCCCTCTTTTTGGCCAGTAAGCATATACATGTCCTTTTGGTTTCTTCCAAAAGAAAGAGCTGGTTGCTTTTAAAGGGGCACTGTAAAAACCGTTGACAGCTCAGTATATTCGGCCTCTTTTTCCTTGGATTATAATTTTTTAGACATTTGGGGCTTCCATCTACATTTTTTCACTCTACTAGTGGTGATTTCATTCTATTTTGGATACGGTTCACTATAAGATTTTTTGCAATGGATGTCTATAGTGGGCAGATGCCAAGGCATCTTTCAGTAACTTGTCTTTGTACATTTTTAACCGGGAAATTCAATTCACAGTTAAAGGTATTTCTTAGGTTCTGAAGTCTTTCCAGACCCAGAGAATAGTAAATGTAGAGTTTTAAAAAACTACATAAAAAATAAATAAACATACCATATATACTCAACACTTCCCGGCTCTCCCCGTCCCGAAATGCAGCTCCCTCAGTCTCTAGGCATTATTCACATCTCTTTGGTGACCCTGGTGCTGACTAGGTCTCATGACGTCATGACTTCGTAAAATCTAGTCAACGTTGTGAGGTCTAGTCAGAACCATGAAGAGTGACCGAAGCTAAAGGGATAGCTATGGCAGGATGGGTGAGGAGATCTAGTCAACAAATTACAAAAACATGGCACTCAAAAAAACTGTGTAGAAATCGGTGCACAAGTAGGGTCTCCAACCCAAATAGTAGAATCAAAACAAAACTTGGCACTCAAATATTGAATAAATGGACTAAAAATGAAGGTAGTTGCTGTGGTTATTGTCTTTTTATTTGCATCCGTGAACGCTGAAGGTGACGTACATAACAGATGATAACAGGAGGCGTCCTACTCCTGACGGCCACAACTGCTTCGGCAAGCTTTTCAAGCGCTCCTTCTTTGCTACCACTGTAGCCCACAGCGCTTTTCCTTTATCTCAGTGTGGCCTCCTCCCCCAGTCCTCGTTTTGGTAGGATACAAAGCATCACTTTATAGCACTTTATCGTTACTAGCTTTGGCTATCAGCGCGCTGTCCCAATTTTTGCATTCCAAGTTGCTCATCTCCTGTGGTTGTATTCATTTTATTTTCCACATCCGTCTTTCCTAAGTGCAAAATTTGTACATATTGTCTGAGGAAGGCTTATGTTGTAGAGCCGAAAACGTTCATCATCTGTTATGTATGTCACCTTCAGCGTTCACGGATGCAAATAAAAAGACAATAACCACAGCAACTACCTTCATTTTTAGTCCATTTATTCAATATTTGAGTGCCAAGTTTTGTTTTGATTCTGAGATCTAGTCAACATCGTGAGGCCTAGTCAGAACCATGAAGAGTGACCGAAGCCAAAGGGAGAGCTATGGCAGGATGGGTGAGGAGATCTAGTCAACATCATGAGGCCTAGTCAGAACCATGAAGAGTGACCGAAGCCAGTGGAAGAGCTATGGCAGGATGGGTGAGGAGATCTAGTCAACATCGTGAGGCCTAGTCAGAACCATGAAGAGTGACTGAAGCCAAAGGGATAGCTATGGCAGGATGGGTGAGGAGATCTAGTCAACATCGTGAGGCCTAGTCAGAACCATGAAGAGTGACCGAAGCCAAAGGGAGAGCTATGGCGGGATGGGTGAGGAGATCTAGTCAACATCGTGAGGCCTAGTCAGAACCATGAAGAGTGACCGAAGCCAAAGGGAGAGCTATGGCGGGATGGGTGAGGAGATCTAGTCAACATCGTGAGGCTAGTCAGAACCATGAAGAGTGACTGAAGCCAAAGGGAGCACTATGGCGGGATGGGTGAGGAGAGGCACGTATTATATATATTTTTTTATTATTCTTTCCAGGCCCTAAAATGAATTCGGCAAAACAGCGGTTGGACACCATTTTGTGGGATTCAAGCAAAATTACGGCAAAATTTTAAAATTTTGGCAAATTTGATTTTTTTGGGTGAAATTCAAAAAGGATTCTAAGAACTTCAAATCGATTTGCTCATTGCGCTTATCCTTAATTGGGTATTTTGATCTTAGATATTTATGGCATGTCCACAGAATATTCCATAAATTACTGACCGAGCCATATCTGTACCTTTCTGTGAGCTTTATGACTAGCATTCTGACTAGACTAGCGAGACATCCACTGGCTGCCACATCCTGTGGAAAATGAACGGAAACAGTGCAGAATCTACAACATGGCCCCAACTATCACTGGTTTTTAATATTATTGGTCTTCAAAAATTTGCCAAAGTGTTTTTTGGCCCATTTAGCATCAAAGGTCTGGTTGTGACTGCAACACCTGCATCCACTATAGTTACACCCATGAACAGAAACCATCATGACTTGACCATCTTAATTCATTTACTTTTATGTGAGTGAGTTAGTTGTTTCCTGACTCCAAAAAAAGTGAATGAAAGGAACCGAGTACATGCATGATCACCTTTACCTGGATGTGGTAGTCAATGGACACATCACCTACCGACGCAGAGTTCAGGACACTTGGAGAGAGGTGATGGTCCAGAAGAGGGATTCAATTTTTTTATACATATCAAAATGCTGTAATATCATATATCGGTGGCTCATTGGTCATCATGGTTGCCTCTGAGCATTTTGTTCTATGCATTTGTGTTGTTTAATTGATGCTGTATATCATTTTCTGTGTTTTTCTGGTTCCTACCATATTCCAAAACTAATTGACAAAGATACATGAGCGCATCCCTGAAACAAGGAAATTAAATTGTAAAATCCCACTTGGCATAGGGAAAAGTAATATAAACAAATTTGCCGAGATTTATCAAAATTAGAGTAAAGAAGCTAATCCAAGCAGCTAATTAGATTCCAATGTTAATCTTTCAGAGATCCTTTGGAAAGTAAAGCTATAGTATGAGCGATTACTCTATCTTTGCACTAGTTTTAAAGGTGTCTTTTGATAATAAAAACAATGGATAATTGATAAATTTTATAACTGTAGGGGATCCTGTTTGCATGGACTGGTGTTCATGGAGTGGCTGCCAATCCACTTCATGGAGGTAGGGAAGAAGTCAAGTATCTTCATGAGTCCCATAGACTCTCGACACGAGACCCTAATTCTGGTGACCGGTAGAGGCCCAGAGGATAGAGGCCTATTAATCTAGCAGTTATATCCCATCCAGTGGATAGATGTTAATGTGTTTCTTTATCAGAATAACCCTTTAGTGAAAGCCTTCCTTTTGAGTTGCAAAATAGGTTAACGCATGAAGTGGCTTACTGGCTAGGACTGTTTCCTTACATCACTGGAGTACTGAGTTCAAAACCATCCAAGCTAATAGCCATCATATCTCCTCCAGTACGTACAAGGTTTTCTCTCACGCTCCAAAAATATACTAATGGGTTAGATTATAATAATAGAAAAAAGACATACAATATTATTCAAGGATAACAAAGTTCCAGTCATTTTCCAAATAAAATGGTAAACTTTTTTTTCCAAAATATTTAAATTTGACATATTCTCCAGTATGTCCAAATAATTAGCATTCTTTTTCCTATGCGTATCAGACCATAAATAGTTCCTTATTCATGAATAAAGAAGTACGAAAAAGAATGCAATTTATGTTAAAGAAACAATGATTAAGAGCTTCTTATTTTTGATCAAGCTGTATAAGCCGACATTCACAAAATTACAATCTATTGTCACGGGGAGCAATGGGAAAACAGAAGATAAGGAACCTGGGCCCCTGAACTGCCCCTCAGGCTAGGGGTGCCCTATCTTTCCTTAACTCAGGGGTACCCTTGATGGTAGGGAGGCCTGAGTCACCGACTTGTCCCATTTCCTGGCCAGCCCTGAGGTAACCCCCAACTCCCCACCCCAGGGGGTGAACCATAAGAGAAACCACAGATAAAGACTGACAGGGATGAAGAAAACTGCACCACAACGCAAACTATCAGGATGACACAATATATGTGTAGGGGAAAACACAATTCAAATTAGGGAAGTGAATAAGCAAAGTATACTTCACCAGACTCCAAATTAATATTTGAGTATCAACAACTACTCCAAACCAGAACCAGTATGCAAGAGGCACACAAATGCTATAGTTGGCGTCCAGGAATGTTGTGAGCCATACTTAAAGGAAGAAGGCGTTACCAGCAGCCTCAGCCAGTAATCAATAAGTTAACTCCAATCAGTGAACAAACCACCGCCGATGCCCAAACTCAGACTAAAAAGCAGAAAGGTCTAAGACTGCACAGCAGACACCCCAGTGTGAACAGAGTCCGAAGCCGGCATGACACCTATGCTATTAAAGAAAGCTGTCATTGAGCATCTCTCCTTAAAAATTCAGTTATTGTAGAGGTGGTGACAGCAATAACATAGCTTTATAACATGGAGACCCACCACACTTAACATAGGAACAGACTTAGAAAGTCTTCTCCGTGACTGGCAGTGGGTTCATACACTTTGATCAAAATGGTAAGAAATAATCTCATGCTTAGTTTTGAAAAAATAAATTGTTTAATAGATCAATGTATAATGTTTAGATGTGTTGTACCTGCCTTTTTTTTATTATAAAGTTATAGTATACTAATGGAATAGGATCCCTGAAATGTGTGAGATGGGGAAGAATTGTGACTCCTATCAGTGTCACATACAGATCACAATTTGGGCACTTCTACGTAGAATATGTTGGTGCTCTGGGAGGTATCGGAACACAAAATGGCCATGTAGATCAATCCAATTACTATCTGGCTTTTAGTTAATAAATTGGTAGCACCACCTGTTATGATTGTAGACCCTTCTTCTCCATAATGCGGAAAGGTCCTTACCAGGTGGGGGATGAGAGGGATCCATAAAAATATCAGTTACATGCATGAATTTTCCCCGTCACATGAACAGACATCGCCCGCTCCAGGAAATCCCGTTGAGCATCCTTTTAAGTGAAATGTTTGCACATTCAACCCAAGGCTGTAGGACGGTGCGAGAGAGGGGAGAAAAGAAATGTGACACTAGCATTAAATAGACATATACCTGTGCCGTACAAGTCGCCAATTACCGATGATTGCAGGGAATTCTTGGAGACTTGCTTCCTGCACACATTTACTGGATGACCGAGACACATTTTTAGAATGCAGGTATCAATCCTCCATCTAATGATAGTCTCTGACTTGCTGATGTCATCATCGGAACGAAGGCTTTCACAATTTCACATTTTATGGAGTGCTGAGTCTGAGGAACCATGAGCTAGATAGTGATACATATAACACCCACAATTTTTCACACGTACACAATCCACATTTTTTCTACCATCACTTATCTTCCTAGTCTGCAAATTGACCATTATTGCAAAGACTGATTCTTCTATGTCTCCGGGGATGATACAGTATGATGAATGCCGGAATTAAAGTGCTTTGACAGTTCTCTTTTGCTCGATCAAGCTAATTGCACTCTCATGACAAACGTAAGATGGGACCTATTTGAACTTGTCTTAGGTAATATGAACTCCTGCAACTGTTGCAGATCACATATTCGATATTTAACATATTTAATTATCACCGAGCGCATGATGGGACGGCGTGGAATATCTCCAGTTCACTCATCTTCTTTGACTTTCTTCTTAAAGGCTTTACTTAATGAAGTAATTCATTAAATGGTCCCTGTACTTTCAGACGTTTGATAAATATGGTGATAAATAGTCTGCAAATCAATTTTTTTTTTAACAATTTTGTCTTATCCCTTCCCCAAAAAATCACTGGAAAATGCTGAACACCAAGGGTCCCGATTCATTAAGGTGTTTTTATGCCACAATTCTGGAGGAAAACACTTTTAATAAGTTGCAGTATTTTTGTGCAACTCAGAAGTTGAGAAAAAATATTATGACATTTGGAGCTTACGCAGCCAGCTACTGTAGAGTGGGTAGTGTGGGTATTTCCCACAATATCATGGAGTCAACTAATCCCCAAAAGATATGAGTCATAAGAAGATATGAATCTTCCATAATTAGATTAAACATTAAGATTATTGTATATCAAAAAGTAATAAAAAAGTAACAAGAACAATCGAGAGTCAACAATTATAACACGATAAAATAGTAGGTCATCGGTAAGGAAACAAGGAACAGAAGGATAAAGGGACAGTGTTAATGCATAATAAATGGGTATAGGGTCAGGATAACAAATGATCCCCTTCAATTAAGTCTACTCTTAGCAAAGCTTAAGCATAATATAAAATAATGCCATTATGACACCAACTGGTACTAGAAAAGTTTAGATAGTGTTGCTCAAACTGCTGAGAGAAGAGAATGGTCGCAAGAGATAAATGTGAATACATGGCTTACCCATATAAGCAACTGTTCTAATGTAAGTCTGTAGCCCCGACGCGCGTTTCGCGTAAGTTTCCTTGGGGGGGGTAGGGTTGGGGGAGCAGTGTCAATTTAACTCCTGCAATTGGGAATTAGTTGACTCCATGCTCTTGTAGGATATAATTATATGGGAGTTCCTCGGAACTATGGTCCCTATAGATTGCCATGCTTTTCGGACTATACGATTCTACTGCAATGTGGTGTAACATCAGCCACGTCGGCTTGTCAAATTCATAAAAAGTTTTGACACTTTGGTGGCATAACTTACTCCAGAAATGTACTCCAGTCTTTGACTTGAGTATATTTCTGGTGGAGGTGCAGGCCAGTTAACATGCACCTAATTTATTAAGTGGCATGTTAAACAATTTAAAGGCAGAAATTTGACGGCACTCAACATAAAGTAATAGAACTGAGTTTATTCCATAAGTGGTACAGGAATGCGGTCAAACAAACCTGCAGATGTTTTGCATACTAAAATGACTCATAAGGGGTTATTAATGAAGTAGGCGCGATGTACTCTAGCATGCCCCTCATTGCCCCTGATTGGACAATGTTAGGGTATTGGATAGTGGCAAGAGTAATAAATGATGAGAGGTGAGGGAAAGGAAGTTTCAGCACCTATAATACTGGCACTATACACCTCAATAAGAATAGCCCACTCACTAAAAGTGGAAGGAAAGTTATAAGCATGAGAATCAGGACAGGTCCTGGGCACAGCAGACTGGCACGAGCATCAAAGGAAGTTTTACCTTGTTGTGGAGGGTTAGGACAACAAAACCATGCATTTCTACATGTCTTGTATAAATCAACAGATATGCCTTAAAATGACTTAAAACTATATGAAAATTGAATTATTATTATGACCATTATTAGTAGTATAAAGAGGTATTACAGGGATCGTCCACTACTGGATAACTCCTCACTACATGCCCATATAAAAAGAAACAATCGATGGCTTAGATATTGTTTATTTTTTGCATATTTTCTTTGTTCAGTGTCACAGTTGTACTTAATGTTTTCCTAAAAAGAAAAGTATATCAGCACCACCTGATCTATAAAATACTGCCTACTGCCTACAGATCAGATGATTACACTTCTTGGGGCTCACGTTATTCCAGCAGGAGAGGACATTCATGGGCAGTATGAATCAGACATTGGTTCCACCACTTCATCCTGGGGTATTTCACTCTGAAATTCTGGTACTTTTAGGAGAAAGTATACATTTAAAAGCCAGCAGAAGACCTGGTCGCTCAGGTGACTAGACTGAAGCAGGGCACCTATGGCTTCTAGCCACCCTGATTCCCTCGATTGTCACTCAAGGAGAGGAGGGAGGGGAGAAGCACTGAAGATTTGCCTCTTGGACTAGTCACCTGAGCCACATGGTCCTTGGCTGTTTTTTAAATGTACAGAATTCCAAAGTAAAATATACCTGACTGAAATGATGGAGCTGGACTCTGATTCACGCTGCCCTTACCCTGTTGGCAGCATGAATCAGCTGTCATGTTCCATTTAAATAACCAAAAACAAGTCTGTAAAGCATGCAAATGAATTCCCTTGCACAACACAAAGAACATCTTAATGGCTTCATGTGCTCAAATGGTGGTCGGCAAGACAAAAAAAAGCCAAAAAGGTAGAAGGCTAGACGCCAAGAAGGTAGAAGGCTAGAAATCAAGAAGGTAGAAGGCTAGAAGTCAAGAAGGTAGAATATTAAAAGCCATGAAGAAAGAAGGCTAGAAGCCAAGATGGTAGAAGACTAGAAGCCAAGAAGGTTGAAAACTAAAAGCCAAGAAGAAAAAAGGCTAGAAGCCAAGAAGGTAGAAGGCTAATAGCCAAGAAGGTAGAAGACTAAAAGCCAACAAAGTAGAAGGCTAGAAGTCAAGAAGGTAGAATGCTAAAAGCCAAAAAGGAAGAAGGCTAGAAGGTAGAAGACTAAAAGCCAAGAAGGTAGAAGGCTAGAAGACAAGAAGGTAGAAGCCTAAAAGCTAAGAAGGTAGAAGACTAAAAGCCAAGAAGGTAGAAGGCTAGAAGACAAGAATGTAGAAGGCTAGAAGACAAGAAGGTAGAAGACTAAAAGCTAAGAAGGTAGAAGACTAAAAGCCAAGAAGGTAGAAGGCTAGCAGTCAAGAAGGTAGAATACTAAAAGCCAAGAAGGTAGAAGGCTAGAAGTCAAGAAGTTAGAATACTAAAAGTCAAAAAGGAAGAAGGATAGAAGGTAGAAGACTAAAAGCCAAGAAGGTAGAAGGCTAGAAGTCAAGAAGGTAGAATACTAAAAGTCAAAAAGGAAGAAGGCTAGAAGGTAGAAGACTAAAAGCCAAGAAGGTAGAAGGCTAGAAGACAAGAAGGTAGAAGACTAAAAGCTAAGAAGGTAGAAGACTAAAAGCCAAGAAGGTAGAAGGCTAGTAGAACTATAACCAGGATAACAAGGTTTCAATAATTGAACATAAATCACTGCAACATAAAACCAAAATTAACGGCTGGGTAAGATCTGTTAAATGAGGGCCCAGGAGCCCATTGGACACCATCTGCTATAATGGAGCATGTTTTTTTTTAATTGAATGTGCAGGAGATGTAAAAATGGAAAACAAAACCCCAATGTGAACAGAGACTGAGCTTTAAAATGGATTCCCATGGAGGAAATAATGACCATGTGATTAATAACATGATGTTAATGATTAATACCGTGATGTCAGTGGGCAATAGAGAATAAATGAAATTATTATTAACATCAAGTGAGAAGCATCAACATGAAGAAGCCACCTATGACATGCAGGTAGCCAACCAGCGATCTTCACATTGACTTACCGTCAACCATTGTTTTGTATTAATTACAATACTTAGACAAAACATTGACAAGAATGTAATTACTTTTGTAAGGTCTTGTATCCCATGTCTTGAAGTTAATTATTACATAGGCATAGAGTACAGGGGCTTTACATTGTCCAATGACACATTTCATCATAAGTAGATTCCACCATGAAATTAGCTGCTCGTTTTCTGACTGCAAGAACTCGGGTGTCTCCGTTTCATTCAAGAGTCAGCCAGTATCTGCATGATGATCGCTAACTTGTTACATGATGACTTCCTCCGCCATTGTGAGAGAAATGATTCACTCTTGTCATCTCCGAGTGGACGGAGGCCTGTGCCTGAAATAATTGGGTACTTTGTCATAGGTCTAAATAAAAGTCCTTCACCCCTCGCGCATCAACTCTCTTCTTATTGTCCTACTGGGTGTGAGAGAATTTCCTGGTGAGTGATTGCAGACACATAAAATAACTCCCGCTTGAACACAGAATGATGAGAGCTAGAGGCAGCCAGAGTTAATAGAACTGGGATCTCCATGGACAGGTCAGGAATAAGAAGAAAAAAAAAGTATAGGAAAACAAATTGATACAAAAAAAACCCCAAAAAACATGGAAGCAAAACCCGTCAATTCCTCAGAAATTGGTGATCAGGGTAGTTTAACCCATTCAGTGCTGGAGAGGCCTACAACGCCTTACAAAATAATGCATTGATGTCCACTCCAGCAGTGAAGGAGTTAACGGTTGGCTTCGGAGAAGGCTTCCATCCGTTCTGCCTTGCTGCTAACCTGTCTGAATTTTTACATAGGAAAGGCGTTGGTATGAGCTGTCGCTGGTATGAGGGTGCTCCGTACCTGTTGTTATAGGGATTTTGCGTAGCCACTGATATGAGGGTGTTCCGCACAGGCTGGTATAAGAGTACTCCGTACCCATTGGTATGAGGCTGTTCCAAACTTGATGGTATAATGGTGTTCGGGACCCTCTGGTAACAGGATGTTATGTA
Organism: Oophaga sylvatica; assembly: GCA_033576555.1. NCBI lineage: Eukaryota > Metazoa > Chordata > Amphibia > Anura > Dendrobatidae > Oophaga > Oophaga sylvatica. Next base: position 117,477,087 of record JARQOD010000007.1, read on the forward strand.
A
>JARQOD010000007.1:117477187-117602030 GCA_033576555.1 Oophaga sylvatica
AAGGGTACCCCTGAGTTAAGGAAAGATAGGGCACCCCTAGCCTGAGGGGCAGTTCAGGGGCCCAGGTTCCTTATCTTCTGTTTTCCCTTGCTCCCCGTGACAATAGATTGTAATTTTGTGAATGTCGGCTTATACAGCTTGATCAAAAATAAGAAGCTCTTAATCATTGTTTCTTTAACATAAATTGCATTCTTTTTCGTACTTCTTTATTCATGAATAAGGAACTATTTATGGTCTGATACGCATAGGAAAAAGAATGCTAATTATTTGGACATACTGGAGAATATGTCAAATTTAAATATTTTGGAAAAAAAAGTTTACCATTTTATTTGGAAAATGACTGGAACTTTGTTATCCTTGAATAATATTGTATGTCTTTTTTCTATTATTATAATCTAACCCATTAGTATATTTTTGGAGCGTGAGAGAAAACCTTGTACGTACTGGAGGAGATATGATGGCTATTAGCTTGGATGGTTTTGAACTCAATACTCCAGTGATGTAAGGAAACAGTCCTAGCCAGTAAGCCACTTCATGCGTTAACCTATTTTGCAACTCAAAAGGAAGGCTTTCACTAAAGGGTTATTCTGATAAAGAAAACATTAACATCTATCCACTGGATGGGATATAACTGCTAGATTAATAGGCCTCTATCCTCTGGGGCCTCTACCGGTCACCAGAATTAGGGTCTCGTGTCGAGAGTCTATGGGACTCATGAAGATACTTGACTTCTTCCCTACCTCCATGAAGTGGATTGGCAGCCACTCCATGAACACCAGTCCATGCAAACAGGATCCCCTACAGTTATAAAATTTATCAATTATCCATTGTTTTTATTATCAAAAGACACCTTTAAAACTAGTGCAAAGATAGAGTAATCGCTCATACTATAGCTTTACTTTCCAAAGGATCTCTGAAAGATTAACATTGGAATCTAATTAGCTGCTTGGATTAGCTTCTTTACTCTAATTTTGATAAATCTCGGCAAATTTGTTTATATTACTTTTCCCTATGCCAAGTGGGATTTTACAATTTAATTTCCTTGTTTCAGGGATGCGCTCATGTATCTTTGTCAATTAGTTTTGGAATATGGTAGGAACCAGAAAAACACAGAAAATGATATACAGCATCAATTAAACAACACAAATGCATAGAACAAAATGCTCAGAGGCAACCATGATGACCAATGAGCCACTGATATATGATATTACAGCATTTTGATATGTATAAAAAAATTGAATCCCTCTTCTGGACCATCACCTCTCTCCAAGTGTCCTGAACTCTGCGTCGGTAGGTGATGTGTCCATTGACTACCACATCCAGGTAAAGGTGATCATGCATGTACTCGGTTCCTTTCATTCACTTTTTTTGGAGTCAGGAAACAACTAACTCACTCACATAAAAGTAAATGAATTAAGATGGTCAAGTCATGATGGTTTCTGTTCATGGGTGTAACTATAGTGGATGCAGGTGTTGCAGTCACAACCAGACCTTTGATGCTAAATGGGCCAAAAAACACTTTGGCAAATTTTTGAAGACCAATAATATTAAAAACCAGTGATAGTTGGGGCCATGTTGTAGATTCTGCACTGTTTCCGTTCATTTTCCACAGGATGTGGCAGCCAGTGGATGTCTCGCTAGTCTAGTCAGAATGCTAGTCATAAAGCTCACAGAAAGGTACAGATATGGCTCGGTCAGTAATTTATGGAATATTCTGTGGACATGCCATAAATATCTAAGATCAAAATACCCAATTTAGGATAAGCGCAATGAGCAAATCGATTTGAAGTTCTTAGAATCCTTTTTGAATTTCACCCAAAAAAATCAAATTTGCCAAAATTTTAAAATTTTGCCGTAATTTTGCTTGAATCCCACAAAATGGTGTCCAACCGCTGTTTTGCCGAATTCATTTTAGGGCCTGGAAAGAATAATAAAAAAATATATATAATACGTGCCTCTCCTCACCCATCCCGCCATAGTGCTCCCTTTGGCTTCAGTCACTCTTCATGGTTCTGACTAGGCCTCATGATGTTGACTAGATCTCCTCACCCATCCCGCCATAGCTCTCCCTTTGGCTTCGGTCACTCTTCATGGTTCTGACTAGGCCTCACGATGTTGACTAGATCTCCTCACCCATCCCGCCATAGCTCTCCCTTTGGCTTCGGTCACTCTTCATGGTTCTGACTAGGCCTCACGATGTTGACTAGATCTCCTCACCCATCCTGCCATAGCTATCCCTTTGGCTTCAGTCACTCTTCATGGTTCTGACTAGGCCTCACGATGTTGACTAGATCTCCTCACCCATCCTGCCATAGCTCTTCCACTGGCTTCGGTCACTCTTCATGGTTCTGACTAGGCCTCATGATGTTGACTAGATCTCCTCACCCATCCTGCCATAGCTCTCCCTTTGGCTTCGGTCACTCTTCATGGTTCTGACTAGGCCTCACGATGTTGACTAGATCTCAGAATCAAAACAAAACTTGGCACTCAAATATTGAATAAATGGACTAAAAATGAAGGTAGTTGCTGTGGTTATTGTCTTTTTATTTGCATCCGTGAACACTGAAGGTGACGTACATAACAGATGATGAACGTTTTCGGCTCTACAACATAAGCCTTCCTCAGACAATATGTACAAATTTTGCACTTAGGAAAGACGGATGTGGAAAATAAAATGAATACAACCACAGGAGATGAGCAACTTGGAATGCAAAAATTGGGGACAGCGCGCTGATAGCCAAAGCTAGTAACGATAAAGTGCTATAAAGTGATGCTTTGTATCCTACCAAAACGAGGACTGGGGGGAGGAGGCCACACTGAGATAAAGGAAAAGCGCTGTGGGCTACAGTGGTAGCAAAGAAGGAGCGCTTGAAAAGCTTGCCGAAGCAGTTGTGGCCGTCAGGAGGTAGGACGCCTCCTGTTATCATCTGTTATGTACGTCACCTTCAGCGTTCACGGATGCAAATAAAAAGACAATAACCACAGCAACTACCTTCATTTTTAGTCCATTTATTCAATATTTGAGTGCCAAGTTTTGTTTTGATTCTACTATTTGGGTTGGAGACCCTACTTGTGCACCGATTTCTACACAGTTTTTTTGAGTGCCATGTTTTTGTAATTTGTTGACTAGATCTCCTCACCCATCCTGCCATAGCTATCCCTTTAGCTTCGGTCACTCTTCATGGTTCTGACTAGACCTCACAACGTTGACTAGATTTTACGAAGTCATGACGTCATGAGACCTAGTCAGCACCAGGGTCACCAAAGAGATGTGAATAATGCCTAGAGACTGAGGGAGCTGCATTTCGGGACGGGGAGAGCCGGGAAGTGTTGAGTATATATGGTATGTTTATTTATTTTTTATGTAGTTTTTTAAAACTCTACATTTACTATTCTCTGGGTCTGGAAAGACTTCAGAACCTAAGAAATACCTTTAACTGTGAATTGAATTTCCCGGTTAAAAATGTACAAAGACAAGTTACTGGAAAGATGCCTTGGCATCTGCCCACTATAGACATCCATTGCAAAAAATCTTATAGTGAACCGTATCCAAAATAGAATGAAATCACCACTAGTAGAGTGAAAAAATGTAGATGGAAGCCCCAAATGTCTAAAAAATTATAATCCAAGGAAAAAGAGGCCGAATATACTGAGCTGTCAACGGTTTTTACAGTGCCCCTTTAAAAGCAACCAGCTCTTTCTTTTGGAAGAAACCAAAAGGACATGTATATGCTTACTGGCCAAAAAGAGGGCAAAACAACACACTTTTAGCCTTCAACTGGTAAATGGGGGCCTAAGGCAAAAGTAATTTTCAAGCTGGAGCTTTTCTCTGTGCCAGTAGCCTAAGCCATCTATATGAGTGGATATTAAGGTCTCTTTGCATGGAGGCTAATTTATACAAAATTACTTCTCCACTGTGCCTTGTCCTCCTGCATATCTTGGAGACTGCTCACGTTATGACCATTGTCTTGTGATGGAGCCTAATTGGACATCTTTGTCTCTTTGTATTGTTCTCCGTTAGCTGGGGATGACAGAAGGTCTAGAGACTTGCTGACAAAACCTCAACAAGGCACCAATGTATTTTTCCCAGTCACATTCCTTCCACTGATCACCCTATTTGCATAATGCAGACAATTATTTGGATTAAGCTGAACAACAATTATGCTCTGTTTAACATGTGCCAAGATATGAAGCCAAACGCTACATCAATGAGGAAACAGTATGACAGACCGCATGCCGCAAAAGAGGCTTTTATTTGTTTTTCTACAGTTGAAGTAGTCCTGGCAGTGGCCGGCATAAACATGGCAGCTTGGACTCTAACCACCCCCAAACTACTATTGACGTCCATGTTCTAATTGGCATTGTTAATATTTAGCGACAAACTATTCTAAAGTCAAAGTTTTGAGAACTAGTGTTGCTCACCACAGCCCAACCTTTTGCCAATCACAATGACTAATATTAAAAATATATTCTTCACATATGTAGAAAGAAGGAAAATCAGGAATGTTAGATAAATGCGTATGATAGGACTGCCTAATAAGACGCGCTTTTAGGACATGTTTGAAACTGCAGATGCTGAAAATTAGCTGGACCGGGTAGAGCATTCCAGAGAGGTGGTGCAGCACGAGAAAAAACTTAGAGATGGAGGTTCAGATTATGGAACATGATATTTTATTAGATTATAAACAGGGTAAACAGAGCACACCAGACGGTAGGATTATACATTTGGTTGCTGCTGCCACGTGGCTGGGGATGAACTTCACTAGGGTGCTCGAAGGAAAAGACAATTCACAATTTGGGCTGTGCTAACAGAAATAAAGATCCTTGAGCCAATGATATAAAGAAGCATTTTTTATTCCACAGCATGTTTCCATGCTGGTTCTGGTGTCTTAAGTGTAAAAAACAACTGTAGCATTCATTATTAGATTATTAGCAGAATGGATTATTGAACAGACATGAGGGAGGAGATGTACAGAGGTGAGGTGCAGCACTATGGAAAGAATGGGTAGGGTGGTAGACAGAGATGAGGAAGGAGATATAGAATGGTGAAGAGAGAGTATCTGTGATATGCTTATTTTGCATTCTGTAGACAGGCGGCTAGTGCAATGGCTGGAACAGCGTGGAGGCATCGGTGTAGCGGATGGACAGAAACATTGGCCTGACTGCTGCATTCACAAAGAATTGGAAAGGGGAGAGTTTAGTGAGAGGAAGGCTGATTAGGAATGAGTTGCAGTAGTCAAGATGAGAATGAACCAGAGTTGGGGTAAGATTTTTTTTGTTGCTTCTTCAGTGATAAGAAAAGAGCAAATTCCGGTGATGTTTTTGGTGTGCGGGAAAAAGGAACATGTGGATGATAGGATAAGAAAAGATCTGAGTCAAATTTAACCCGAGGACAGCAGGTCTGCTGCTTCGGAGTTATGGTAGTACCACACATAGAAATGGAAATATCAGATTCATGTAGCTTAATAGAGCATGTTAAAATTGAGTTCCAGATAGAAGTCATGCTTTTAGAGACAGCAGGCAATCACTTAGTTACTAGTGCAGGAGTCAAGAGAAGATGTATATAATTGGGTGTTAGACATGGTACTAAAAGCCAAATCTGATGACAATTTGTCCAATGTAGGGAACAAGAGTAGGCGACTTAGGGACAAAAGCTAAGGAAGCCTAACAGTAATGGGAAGAGGAGAGTTTGAAGAACCTCCACACTAAATATTACATTCTTAATCTTACATGGCTGTATTTTGGGTCCATCTTGTACGAAGCCATACACTCATATTGTACCATTGCTTCAAAAAAGAACAGAATTTATGTTTCACTATTCAGATTTTGTCAAAACATTTTGCTATCAATTTTTTTTTCCCTGGCAGTAGAAAGGAGAATGTAGCAAGTATTATTAAGGTTATTCTTCTGAAACAATCCCATAGCAGGTTGCAAAACATGTCACGGCTCCGTGTTCTAACTCATAGTCTCTGCCTTGAGGCTTTTTTTCTATAAAAAAAATCAAAATCTTATGAAATGGCATGACACATTAGTAAAAGAGTAGTGTTTAATTTCCATTTCAACAAGCCGAGAAAAGTCAGTCTGGTCCATGTCAGAACACGAGGCTTACAAATATGCATAATCCTATCAATACGCACTTAATTCACCATGGCCGAGTATATTTAACAAGACATTCATTGTGTTTTTCTGACGTTAGTTTCAATGCTACAGCATAGGCTTGTTCTCTTATTCCTGGCTGGCTACTGCAATGATAAAAGTGTGAGTTACTGCAGGGGGTGATATGGAACTTTAGAAGTCATCTAGGAGTAAGTTCAGAAATATTGTCGGAGCTGCATGGCTCATGATATTCATCTCATGGGCTTGATGTACAAGCCTAATGGGAATTCTCTCTGCTACAAGGAGATAACGAATGAAAAAGGCTTTTATTATTTCTTTGCATTCGCATAAAATATTAAAAGTCGACACTGGACTGTAATAACAGTGACCCTAATTTACCATGTCCTGATTACTTAATAAAAAAGTTACACATTTTTTTTTTACATATGTTTTAGTCTACTGTTAGGGTTCGTTCAGACATCTGTATTATCCGGTCAATATTTGGATCACAGTTGACCATGCAAGTCAATGAGTGCTGTTGTGAATATGCTGGAGGCGGCTTCTGAGCTGGGGTTCCCTCCGGTGGTTGCTGAGGGTAATGAACTGATTAATGAATGGCCTTCAGCTGGCGCTGAATGGAAGGATATAAGTTGCCTGATTTCCCAGTAGCCTTGCCGGTTATCAATTGTTCTTCTGGTCTTGCTTGAAGCACTGCTAGTTTCCTGCTCTCCTTCAGATAAGTGTTTGCTGTTTTTTTTTTCTCTGTTTGATTTTCTCTGCTGGTTTGCTGCCTGCAGTGGACTGCAGCTTGTCCCCTTTTGGGGGTCTGGCGCTGCAATAGTGCTGTGTCTGCACTTTTGCTTTGCTCTTTTGTTACTTTTAATTTGCTGAATAGCGTTTTGTTACACCAGAGATCTGATTTAGGTGGTAGAGGTCGTGTGATCTCAGGTTTTTTGGCAATCAGAAGTGTTGGTATTTTTGTTAGGCTTTTTGTTGGATTGCAGTCAGAATTCTTTCCTGTACTTTTCTGTCTAGACAGATTGGGCCCAAGCGTTTGCTCATTCTATTTTCTGTCTGTGTCCGAGCTTTCTTCTTGTCTAACCGCCATTACATGTTTGGGGACTTCCTATTTTCTTTGGGGATCTGCTCCGGGGCAGATAGCTTTCATCTTTCTGCCTTTAGGTGTAGTTATCTCTCAGGCTGTGACGAGGCGTCTAGGATCAACGTAGGAACGCTCCACGGCTACCTCTAGTTGTGTGGTTAGTTCAGGTTACTGCAATCCAATAGGTTCCAGCCTCTCTAGTGTATTACCGCTTTTGCTATTTTTTGCCATTTCTCCTCAGTTACCGAAACATAACAGAGTGCATGGCAATCATCAGACTGCACTCGATGACATTTGAGCACAGTCATTTGACAGAATCGGATCACACTATGCTGACACTCTGATCAAAGTCTGATCAGAGTTTGATCAGTCTGACATTTGCATAATCACCCCGATTCTCTCGTATGATAGAATTTACGGTTGTCGGCACGTCCCTTAGACTAAACTTTGGGAGTAGTGGTTTCCTCTACGGGCTTGTGCAGACCGCCATAAATTCTTTCTTTCCAGAGAATTGGGCATATTATGCAAATGACACTCTGATTAAACTCTGATCAGACTTTGATCAGAGTATCAGCATAGTGGGATCTGATTCTCTTGGATGAGAGAATCTTAGCACACTAAGGAGAAGATGGAGAACAAAATGTCTCCATCTTCTCCATTGTGTAGGCTAACATTGGTCCGGGTGCAAACCGATGTTTTGTTGGATCGCACTCGAATCGATATGACCTTAAGTTAAAATGAAGTAAGACAGCATGGCAGTGCACAGAGTGCCTGTGGCCCCATAATATGATCGGTAAATGCAACTTTTTAATTCCGGGATATGAAAGATAAAATCTAAAAGCGTAAGTAACCGCACCATCATAAAGGCATAAAAACATTAACTTCTTGTAAAACATCTTGACTGAAGAAAGACATTAACCCCTTCCCTGAATTTCTGATGTCCCTCTTTTTCCAGCCAATGTTTTCGGCGAATTTGACTCGTAAAAATTTTGCTTTGATTTGCAGAATGAAAATCACACACTTGGCAAATCCATTTGTCTATTTGCAAGTGGATCATGGATCAATTCTTGAGTTGCCAAGAGGTAAATGAGATTGATTTACTTTTTTCAGTTTATCTTGTTTTTCCAACATTAATTGATTCTCACCTTTGCGATATTTTGGAAATTGTTAGGATTACAGATTGTGAAATTACAATTATTAAAGGTTATTTCTTCATTTTGCTTGAGCTATTGAAATCACAATTTGAGAGATTTACAAACACCCAGTCATCAGAATAAAGGGTGAGTTAGAAAACTTGTAGGGTGTTGTGAGCATTCTTGATATTTTCAGTAGCAACTGTAAGGAGAGGGAGGAGGGAGATGGAGCTGCTTATGTGTGATGTTGTGTTTTCTGATATTGTGCCATTGTAAGGAGGTGGCAGATACTCTCGGATGCGCCCTCTCCCTTTTTTCATTTGCACTGTATGTAAATCTGTTTTACTGTGTATGACAATATTGGTAATATATGTCATGTATTGTGTTGTGTAATATATGTGATGTACTCTGTTATGCACCTGCTATGTCTGTGCTTATGTTAGAGACAGGGATAGCAATGAGTTAAAAGGTGGGCTGGGTTAGCAGCAGAGGGGGAACAGGAAGCTGCGGCTTCTCAGTCAGTAGACCGGATATGTCAGTCCAGGGCAGACGTATATAACAGACGGGGCATTGCCAGACTTCGGGAGTGGAGAGATCTGTTGCCCCAGACTCAAGGACTCAAGGACTTAAGGACCACATCACGGGCCCCAGGACTTCGGAAGGGCCCTCCGTTGAAGGGACTTTAAGCTTCCAGATCCCAGCGAGTGGACTAAGGCGAACTACGGCTACTGCGGTTGTTGTGGGTACGGCTGTGAACAGTGATGGGGAGAGAGCAGGAAGCCAGTGTTGTATTTGTCTTTCTTTTTTTTTCATTACCGTTTATTAAAAGTTATTCCCTGTTGGACTACAGCTGCGTTCTTGAACTTCAATTGTCTGGACTACTGTGGCCGGAAGAAGAAAAGGTAACTTAATGGAGAAGGCTGTGTCAGTCCTGTGTTTCCTTTTCAAGGGACCGGGGTGTCTGCGGACTGTGTTTTGTGGGTAGACTTGGTCAGGACTATCACCCCGGTCGCCCTTGTTACACCATCACAGGGGTAATATTGTGTTATTATTTTCCACATTTCTGATAATAATGACTTGACTGTTGCTGTGAACCCATCTTGGTGGCATTTGTAATTAAGTACTAAACAATGGACAGCTGGATTTGAGGTCTTACTTATCCAACTTTTTTGTACTATACTATTTTCCTTTGCAATACCATCACTTTCCCAATAAATACCAGACACTCAATGCAAAGTAGCTTCTGTCTTTCCTCTAATCATCCTTCCAAACCTGTTCCAGCAGCTGCTGCCCCCGTATGACCAGAGACAGGACATTTTTGCCAATGACTTAATGCACTAGAGCTTTTATGAAGATATTAATGTCTCACTAAGCACCTTTCATTTAGCCATGCTTGATATAAGTGATCACCTGTGTTTTGTACCTGATCAATGAATGTTCTTAAATTTTTCTTGAAGGCCCTAAGGTAAAATTTCGAAACCAGGAGCAACCTGCTCCCAGCCCCCAGCCAAATGTTCAGATGTCTCTACATGCCAAGGAATTAGTTTAATCTCATCACCATTTTGTGTTACAGCTAGGACCTGGGGAGAGCACAAACATCTGTTCTCTTCTTAGCTGTCTTTTATTAGTTTCATCCTTTAGTTGAGTTTTTGGTTAACCACTTCTTTACGAAGAAGACGGTGCTTTCAGTAGCATGAATTATGTGTCTCTGGAAGTAATTGACATTCCTATACAAGCAAAAATTGAAAAAGTTTTCAAAACTTTCATGTTTCAAGACTTTAGGGCATAAAGTAAAATTGCTTGTAACCCAGAAGATCTATATACGATCCTCTACCGTGTAGAGAAAGGACAATCGTAAACTGTGGTGGCCCAGTTTAGAAATCTGTTGAAATGTCAATTGAGGGATTTTTTTTGTGAAGGCAACCCCTTTTTTAAAAAAGAAGTAAATGTGAATCTCCATGATGATCTCTAATTTACTAGTAAAACCTTAGAATTAGGTATGGATGTTATGGGGACACCAGAGAAAGAGCTGCTGCTTGTCTGGGCATATAGAGGTGGTTGTTTGTAAGTGACCACTTTCTATGTAGTATTTAGTTCATATGTTCTAATAGGGCATATGGACAGGGGTTCATCTAAAGAGCAATCCCCTTTAGGCTTACCCCAGTCAAAAAAGCATGATTTAACATAGTTGGAATCCATTAGAGAGAAAAAGGGTCTAACCTTTCTTCTGATGGCCTCGATTTTTTTACACTCGAAGCATTGGTTAGAATCAAAAACTTGATTCCAAAGTTTGTGAAACTAATGAAACAAAGTAAAATAATATGACTTCTTTCCATATTCATTACATAAAGGATTCCTGGATTTTATAAAATATGATTATTTTCACTAGAACTGTGTCCTACAACTGAACTTGTAAAGACGATAGGTGGTGAGACAAAAGAAAACCACAAGACAAAAATTGTTGGATTTCGTATATATCGCCAAATATTTAGCTTTCTGGAATCCACAACGTTCAGATATACAGTCACGGCTGAAACTTTTGGCTCCCTTGAAAGTATTCTAGAAAATTATATAGACATGTTTATTTCATTTCTGTGTATTGGAACAACACAAAAAAACTGAGAGAAAAAAAGGCAAATTAAACATAGAGCGGTGTGAAAAAGTGTATGCCCCCTTCCTGATTTCCTATTCTTTTGCATGTTTGTCAAACTTAAATATTTCCAGAATGATAGATGTCAATTTGTTTCTCATTTGTTCCAGAATTTCTTTTGATCACAGCATGATGTCTAGCTTTTGAGGAGCTTTTGCTCTACTTCACTTTGTCAGTCATGTCCTATTTAAGTGATTTTTTGATTGAAAACAGGTGGCAGTAATTAGGCTTGAATGTAGCTAGCGAATTTGAACTCAACTTCCCAAAGATGTGATAAACCACAGTTAATTTATGTTTTAAGTGGAGGGGAATCACTTTTTCCTACATGGCCCTGTAGGTTTGGATTCCTTTTTCCCTTAATAATAAAGACCCTCATTTAAAAACTGTTTTTTGTGTTTACTTTTGTTGTCTTTATCTAATATTTACGTTTATTTTATGATTTTAAACATTTAAGTGTGACAAAGAGGCAAAAGAAAAGGAAATCAGGAAGGGGGCAAATACTTTTTCACACCACTTTAATTTCACACAAAACCTCAAAAATGGGCTGGACAAAATTGTTGCACCCTCAACTTAATATTTTGTTGCACACCGTTTTGAATAAATAAATGCAATCAATCGCTTCCTATAACTATCAAGAAGCTTCTTACACCTCGCAACTTGAATTTTGGCTTCTTTCGCAAATTGCTCCAGGTCTCTCATATTTGAAGAGTGCAATCTCACAAAAGCAATTTTAAGATCTCTCCACAGGTCCAACCATTTATGGGTGCTTCTTGAAGTCTGTTTGGGGTCATTGTCCTGTTGGAAGACTCATGATTTTGGATGCAAACTGAGCTTTCTGACACTTGGCACAAGATTGCAACCCAAAATCCTTTGGTAATCTTCAGATTTCATCATGCCTTGCACACAGTCAAGGCACCCAGTGCCAGATTGAGCAAAACATCCCCAAAACATCTTTGAATCTCCTCCATATTTGACTGTAGGTATTGTGTTCTTTTTTTATAGGCTTTATTCCAGTTTTGGTAAACAGCAGAATGATGTGCTTTACTAAAAAGTTCTATCTTGGTCTCATCTGTCCACAAGACTCTTTCAAAGAAGGATTTTGACTTATTCAAGAAAATTTTGGCAAACTGCAGTCAAGCTTTTTATGTCTTTGTGTCAGTAGTGGGTCCTCATGGGTCTCCAGCCATAGCGTTTCATTTCATTCAAATGTCGACGGATAGTTCGAGCTGACACTGATGCACCCTGAGCTTGCAAGACAACTTGAATTTCTTTAGAACTTGATTTGGGCTGCTTATCCACCATCCAGACTATCCTGCCTTGCAACCTTTCATAATTTTTTCTCTGCTGTCCTCTTCCAGGGAGATTAGCTACAGTGCCATGGGTTGTAAAATTCTTGATTATTTTGCCAACTGTGGACAAAAGAACATCTAGATTTCTGGAGATGGACTTCTAACCATGAAATTGTTGCTATGTTTCAGCAATGCAAAGATTGAGTAAACTTCTCCCATTTTTATCTGTTTTCAGGTGTGATTTTCATATTGCCCACACCTGTTTCTTGCCACAGGTGTGTTTGTACGAGCATCACATACTTGAAACAATGCTATTTACCCACAAATTTGGAAAGGTGTCAACAATTTTGTCCGGTCCATTTTGGGAGTTTTGTGTGAAATTATGTCCAATTTGCCTTTTTTTTCTCTGTTTTTTTTGTGTTGTTCCAATACACAAAAAAGAAAATAAGCAGGTAAATAACAAAACCTGTGTAAATGCATTAATTTTTTGGGAGAAATACTTCATTTTCTGGAACAATTTCAAAGGTGACAACACTTTCAGCCATGACTATAAGTGAAATTAAAGGTGTCTGGTTAAAGGGAAAACCTCACTTTGAAAATGGAGTCCAATCTACAAAGGGAGCTGAGCAGTTTAATGTATATTTTGGAAAAATTACTTGTTTTTTCTTATTTTAAACATCTGCTTTTTCTAGGCATGAGGGCCCATTATTTGAGGACAGTATCTTATTATGCCAAATAATTGCAGCTGTTTTGGGTCGATGGTGACTATCAGAATCTATTTATATGATTTTCATGCCAGCTTCTACCTCCATTCATCTTGTGTTTGTAAGTTCTAATTTTCTCCTGTATCCTTTTGGTTCATATTTAGATCCACATGAAACTTTTCCATTTAAAAGGGTTGTCCGTGACTAAAGAATTGATGACTTATCTGATCCAGATCTCAGCTGGTCTGTGGGAGTGTTTGGTGTTAGACCCCAACGATCTCATACTGATGATATATTTTAGATATTGATGATCAAATGTTTATTCCTGGAATGTCCCTTTTAGATCCCTCAACTTCTATTCATCATTTCCCAAAACTGGGGGAGCAAAATGACTTATGGCAAGTTGCCAAACTCAAAAGTTCTCCTGGACTAGGTAGGTCTAACATCTTGACTAGAGATTCTTAAAGGGATTTTCCAGGCTTATGACATTAATGTCCTATCCTTAGGGCAGGCGCAGACAAGCGTATTTTCAGTTCAGAAGATGCGATCCGACAAAACATCGGATCACACTCAGATCAATGTGACCCTAGTGTGACCCTAGCCTTAGGATAAGTCATCAATATCAGATCAGATGAAGTTTAACACAACAGGACCCCCATCGATCCATTCTTTGCTGCTCCCAAAGTGGGATGTACAGCATGGCTCTATTCACCAGACTGAGTTTCAGCACCGATCCGATGTAGATCTGACACCAATCTGATACGGGTGACCTTTCCTAATATTGGGTAATAAATATCTTAAGCCTGGCCAACCCCTTCCAGATTCCTCTCTATGGCATAGGAAGAGATGTGATATCCACCGTTCTGAGCACAAGATGGCTTTTGGCTTTCAGTTCGGCTTTTATCATTTAGCACATTCACGAGTTATATCTTTTCTCACTCGGTGATCTTTACTCTGATTTGCGAAATGCAATCTTATCTTTATTTGACCTATTTCTCTAATGTGTCAGTGGCAAACTATGTTCTAACACCCTTGTACTAAAAACTCAACAGCTCTCAAGTTTCCAGTCCTCGAATCTATTAAAAGTTTCTTGTTGCTATATATAAAGATGTATAAATAAATGAATAAATATATATATACTTAGTGCATTACTACTTATCTGAAGGTGACAAGTTATTTTTATGTTGGTGTTTCTTAATCTTTCACCTTAGTGCTCCCTAATCCTTCAAAACTTTCACACCGGTACATGCGGAAAAGAAATTGTGTCACTTTGCGTTTAACATTCAAGTGCGACTTCTTGCACCTGTGATATGTCCTTATGAACTATTCTTTAACCTGTCTTCTGTGTCTATCAATGCATATTTCAACACGATAATCGAGGCACGCATACACACTAACAGATTTGCCTGGATAACTGAACCGGCGAGTTTTGGGAATTTGCTTTTAGACTCCAAATTAACATGATCACAGTACAGTACATGTAATGAGTATTACTTCTGTAACTTTATATTAGAAATCTGTGTCTCTGTTGTTTTCTTATCCACTGTCAATTCTTCTGCAAATGAGATTGCAAGGCTTAAAAGTCTCCTCACCTTGGCATGACAGGCTTGACATGTCACTCTCCTCCAGGGGAAACATTACCCCTCAGAGCCCTAAATCTATTCTATCTATCTATCTATCTCTATCTATCTATCTATCTATCTATCTATCTATCTATCATCTATCTATCTATTTCTTATCTATCAAACTATCTATCTATCCATCTATTTATCTATCTATTGAGCTATATCTATTTATCAATCAATCTATTATCTATCTATCTATCTATCTATCTATCTATATATTTAATTATCTATCTATAGCTATATAATTATCTATTTATATTATCTATCTATGTACAGTGCCTACAAGTAGTATTCAACCCCCTGCAGATTTAGCTGGTTGACACATGCGGAATTAACTTGGCATTGTGACATTTGTACTGTATATCAGCCTGGAAGTGGGAAATGCACTGCAGCAAAAATTTTTGTTTTATTTATTTATTTTTTTTTAAAAAACGTTAAAAGTTAATTCAGAGTGTCATTTATTATTCAACCCCTCAAACCACAAGAATTCTGTTTGGTCCCCTTAAAGTATTAAGAAGTAGTTCAGGCACCAAGAATAATGAGCTTCACATGTGTGGATTAATGATCTCTTTTGCCAGCCTTTTCTGACTATTTAAGACCCTCCCCAAACTTGTGAACAGCACTCATACATGGTCAACATGGGAAAGACAAAGGAGCATTCCAAGGCCATCAGAGACAAGATCGTGGAGGGTCACAAGGCTGGCAAGGGGTACAAAACCCTTTCCAAGGAGTTGGCCCTACCTGTCTCCACTGCTGGGAGCATCATCCGTAAGTGGAAGGCTTATGGAACTACTGTTAGCCTTCCACGGCCTGGACAGCCTTTGAAAGTTTCCTCCCGTGCCGAGTCCGAAGAGTCAAGGCTAACCCAAGGACAACAAGGAAGGAGCTCCAGGAAGATCTCATGGCAGTGGGGACATTGGTTTCAGTCAATACCATAAGTAACGTACTCCACCGCAATGGTCTCCGTTCCAGACGAGCCCATAAGGTACCTTTACTTTCAAAGCGTCATGTCAAGGCTCGTCTACAGTTTGCTCATGATCACTTGGAGGACTCTGAGACATACTGGTTCAAGGTTATATGGTTTGATGAGACCAAGATCGAGATCTTTGGTGCCAACCACACACGTGACGTTTGGAGACTGGATGGCACTGCATACGACCCCAAGAATACCATCCCTACAGTCAAGCATGGTGGTGGCAGCATCGTGCTGTGGGGCTGTTTCTCAGCCAAGGGGCCTGGCCATCTGGTCCGCATCCATGGGAGGATGGATAGCACGGCCTACCTGGAGATTTTGGCCAAGAACCTCCGCTCCTCCATCAAGGATCTTAAGATGGGTCGTAATTTCATCTTCCAACAAGACAACGACCCAAAGCACACAGCCAAGAAAACCAAGGCCTGGTTCAAGAGGGAAAAAGTCAAGGTGTTGGAGTGGCCTAGTCAGTCTCCTGACCTTAACCCAATTGAAAACTTGTGGAAGGAGCTCAAGATTAAAGTCCACATGAGACACCCAAAGAACCTAGATAACTTGGAGAAGATCTGCATGGAGGAGTGGGCCAAGATAACTCCACAGACCTGTGCCGGCCTGATCAGGTCTTATAAAAGACGATTATTAGCTGTAATTGCAAACAAGGGTTATTCCACAAAATATTAAACATAGGGGTTGTATAATAATTGACCCACACTTTTATGTTTAAAATTTATTAAAATTCAACTGAGCAACATAACTTTTTGTTTTGTAAGATTTATGCTTCTGTTAATAAATCCTACTCTCGTTTGCAGTTTGAAGGCTCTAACTTATTTGCATCTTATCAAACCAGCTAAATCTGCAGGGGGTTGAATACTACTTGTAGGCACTGTATTTATATCTATCTATTATCATATCTATCTATCTATCTATCTATCTATCTATCTATCTATTATCTATGTATCTATCATCTATCTATTATCTGTCTATTATCTCTATATATATATATCTATCTATCTATCTATCTATCTATCTATCTATCTATCTATCTATCTATCTATCTATCTATTCTATCCCATATCTATCTATTATCTATCTATCTATCTATTATCTATCTATCTATTTATCTATTATCTATCTATCATCTATCTATTATCTAATTATCTATCAATCTATTATATATCTATTATCAATCTATCTATTATATCTATCTATGTAATTATCTATCTATATATTATCTATCTATTTATATCTATCTATCTATCTATCTATCTATGGGCAGCACGGTGGCTTAGTGGATAGCACTACAGCCTTGCAGCACTGGAGTCCTGGGTTCGAATCCCACCTAGGACAACATCTGCAAGGAGTTTGTATGTTCTCCCCGTGTTTGCGTGGGTTTCCTCCGGGTTCTCTGGTTTCCTCCCACACTCCAAAAACATATGATAGGGAATCTAGATTGTGAGCCCCATCGGGGACAGTGACGATAATGTGTGCAAACTGTAAAGCGCTGCGGAATATGTTAGCGCTATATAAAAATAAAGATTATTATTTATTATTATTATCTATCTATCTATCTATCTATCTATCATCTATCTATCATCTATTTATCTATCTATCTATTATCTATCTATCATCTATCTATTATCTATATATATATAATCTATCTATCTATCCCATATCTATCTATCTATCTATCAATCATCTATCTATCTATCTATCTATCTATCTATCTATCTATCTATCTATCTATCTATCTATCCCATATCTATCTATCTATCTATTATCTATCTATCTATCTATTTATCTATTATCTATCTATCTATCATCTATCTATCTATTATCTATCTATCTATCATCTATCTATTATCTATCTATCTATTATCTATCTATCTATCAATCATCTATCTATCTATCTATTATCTATCTATCTATCTATCTATCTATTATCTATCTATCTATCTATCTATCTATCTATCTATTATCTATCTATCAATCATCTATCTATCTATTATCTATCTATCTATCTATCATCTATCTATCTATTATCTATCTATCTATCATCTATCTATTATCTATCTATCTATCTATCTATTTATCTATTATCTATCTATCATCTATCTAGCTATCTATCTTTTATATATCTTTTATCTATCTATCATCTATCTTTTATTAAAATAAGAGATTGAATTTCATCTACACAAGAATGAATCCTAGCACTAGGAGATTACATTCTCCAGCCGTGGAATATGTACAGTCTTGTTACCTCATTCTTAATTTCCATCATTGCTGTTCAGGATTCGGTGTCATACACGCTCAGAGTGAATTACTGTCATTTATGTAATGGTTTGAGTGGTGATCACCATGACCCAAGGCCAATGTATATTCCTGGTGACTGTCACTCTCTTTGATTGACAAATACAGATGCCATCACATTAATCAATGACCCCCAGCCTTCATATGGAGCAATTAAATGAGAGAATTAGATGGGAGCGCTGTAAGAGAAGTAGAGCTTTTTTCTCTGTATAGATAACTTAGGCTGTGTTCACACCATAAATGAACATATCATGTGCTCAACATATTCTAAAAGAGCATCTAGATTAACAATTCTAGAGCATTGGGCAATATATGTCCCTTTTTAGTTCTTTTGGAATTGTGTTGTTAAATTTTGTAAGGCCACGTTCACACATTTAGTATTTGGTCGGTATTTTACATCAGTATTTGTAAGCCGAAACCAGGAGTGGGTGATAAATACAGAAGTGGTGACGTGTTCTATTATACATGGTGGGCCATTTATATGGATACTCCTAAATAAAATGGCAATGGTTGGTGATATCAACTTCCTGTTTGTGGCACATTAGTATATGGGAGGGGGAAAACTTTTCAAAATGGGTGGTGACCATGGCGGCCATTTTGAAGTTGGCCATTTTGGATCCAACTTTATTTTTTCCAATGGGAAGAGGGTCATGTGACACATCAAACTTATTGAGAATTTCACAAGAAAAACAATGTGGCTAAGAGAGCTGTCCCTGTGTAGTAGGGCTAGGAAAGCTGTCCCTGAGCAGTAGGGTTAAGAGAGCTGTCCCTGAGCAGTAGGGCTAAAAGAGCTGTTCCTGGGTAGTAGGGCTAGGAAAGCTGTCCCTGAGTAGTAGGGATAAGAGAGCTGTCACTGGGTAGTAGGGATAAGAGAGCTGTCACTGGGTAGTAGGGTTAAGAGAGCTGTCCCTGAGCAGTAGGGCTAGGAAAGCTGTCCCTGAGTAGTAGGGCTATGAAAGCTATCCCTGGGCAGTAGCGCTAAATGAGCTGTCCCTGGTAATAGGGATCAGCGCTCTGTCCCTGTGTAGTAGGGCTAAGAGAGCTATTCCTGTGTAGTAGGGCTAAGAGAGCTGTTCCTGGAAATTTGGGCTAAGAGCGCTGTCCCAGGGCAGTAGGGCTAAATGAACTATCACTGGGTAGTAGGGCTCAGAGTTCTGTCCCTGGGCAGTAGGGCTTAGAGAGTTGCACCTGGGCAGAAGGGCTAAGGGAGCTGTTCCTGGGTAGTAGTGCTAAAAGCGCTGTCGCTGGATAATTGGGTTACGAGCGCTGTCCCTGGGCTGTAGTGTTAAAACAGTTGTTCCTGGGTAGTAGGACTAAGAGAGATGTGCTTGACCTCAGAGTCCAAGATGGACTGCTCTCTATGCTAAGTACTGTCTGCATCTGCTCTGATTCAAAGATGAAACCACACAAAAGTGCTGGCTAACTGCTTCCACATTTTGTACTGACAAACTGCGTTGGCTTTTTGTGCTGGCTGACTGCGTTCACTTTTTGTGCTGGCAGACTGAGTTCAGTTTTTGTGCTGGCGGACTGCGTTCACTTTTTGCGCTGGCGGACTGCATTCACTTTTTGTGCTGGCAGACTGAGTTCACTTTTTGTGCTGGCAGACTGAGTTCAGTTTTTGTGCTGGCGGACTGCGTTCACTTTTTGCGCTGGCGGACTGCATTCACTTTTTGTGCTGGCGGACTGCGTTCACTTTTTGTGCTGGCAGACGGCGTTCACTGTTTGCGCTGGTGGACTGCATTCACTTTCTGTGCTGGCGGACTGCGTTCACTTTTTGCTCTGGCGGACTGCGTTCACTTTTTGCTCTGGCGGACTGCGTTCACTTTTTGTGCTGGCGGACTGCGTTCACTTTTTGCTCTGGCGGACTGCGTTCACTTTTTGCACTGGCAGACTGCGTTCACTTTTGCTCTGGCAGACTGCGTTCACTTTTTGTGCTGGAGAACTGCATTCACTTTTTTGTGCTGGCAGACTGCGTTCACTTTTTGTGCTGGCGGACTGGGTTCACTTTTTGTGCTGGCGGACTGCGTTCACTTTTTGTGCTGGCAGACTGCGTTCACTTTTTGTGCTGGCAGACTGCGTTCACTTTTTGTGCTGGAGAACTGCATTCACTTTTTACGCTGGCAGACTGCGTTCACTTTTTGCGCTGGCACACTGCGTTCACTTTTTGCGCTGGCACACTGCGTCTGGTATCAATGCTGGCACCTGTTACTTGTGCTGGCTCTTCATTCTCATAGATACACGGCGTAGAATTAAGGGTATTCTTCATCCAAAAATGTGTTCAAATGATTATTTGTTAGAGCTAAATAATCATTTTGCCGTTCGTAATTAATTCATGTGTCGGACAGCTCTGATGAAACATCTTCTCCAAACATCTTTAACATTCCCAGCGTTCTTTTTGAGACACTTAGTGAAATTGAAAAGTTTACAAATCATCCTCTTCCTGGGCTGCACGGTTCATAAAATGTGATATTTAAGATTTGAACTTTAGAGTTTAGTTTAGAAAGCTGCATGTTTTATTAGGACTTTCTATAAAACAGCACGCCAAAGTAGCAAGCCAAATAGAGAGCGACACCCTTTATGGTGACTTTTTAGAGGAGGTTCCTAACCTTTATCTGCTTTGGTCCATGAAATAAAATATAGACTGGGTAGATAATAACTATAAAGCCCATAGTCAATAATCATATTTGGGGCAGGTTTATAAAAGTCTGATATATAATATACATCCACCGCGCTTGGAAGATGACCCTAAAGAACCAAATTACTGCTCAAGTAGACACCTTTGTGAGCGAGCAACCAATATTGGAAAATGTATAGAAAAGTAAATATATATTGAACATGGTCGTGATCATTCACAGAGCTCCCGCCGGTGATAGACCTGAAACTGAACTCAGAGTGCCAGAGAAGATGGAGTGTGACGTCACACTGTCTCCGCGGTACGGGTGCCTGAATGGGCCAAACCTCTCTCTAACGCGTTTCGGAAAAAAAATGTTTTTCCTTCATTAGAGGGTGCTAGAGAGATGTTTCTCCATCATATGGATTGATATGTCCTGAAGGGCCACCCAATCATGTTATTGGATAAAAATAAATGCAGTGCTCCCTTCACAAAGTTGAAAAGTACCTATTATTGTTATTAAAAATTAAAAAATAATACTTGATAAATATTAAAACAGATTATTAAAGATAGAATGAGAATCCAGAAGTATTATATAGCAAATACAAATAAAAAAAAAAATGAAAACAAAAATAAAAAAAAGATAAAATAAAATACTGGTCAGTACTGAATAGCATATTGTATACACAGATTCATGAACTGTCTAAAAAGAAAAACTGCCATTGTTATCCACAGCAGCAAATCATAAAACAGCTTTCACCTGTCAAGAGCAGAACACAAAATGAAAACTGTCATTTTTTTGGTTGCTATGGGCAGCAAACACAGTTTTTTCATTTAGTTTATTTTTTAATATTTAGTTAACGGCCGCACTGACCATAATGAAAACCAGGCATAATTCCCCTGAAAGCTTCACAGTTGTATTGCATGGCCATAGCGCCATAGAAAATAACATCTACAGTGGGTTCGGAAGTATTCAGACCCCTTAAAATTTTTCACTCTTTGTTTCATTGCAGTCATTTGGTAAATTCAAAAAAAGTTCATTTTTTTCTCATTAATGTTCACTCTGCACCCCATCTTTACTGAAAATAACAGAAATGTAGAAATGTTTGCAAATTTATTAAAAAAGAAAACTTGAAATGTCACATGGTCATAAGTATTCAGACCCTTTGCTCATTATTGAGTAGAAACACCCTTTTGAGCTAGTACAGTCATGAGTCTTCTTGGGAATGATGCAACAAGTTTTTCACACCTGGATTTGGGGATCTCTGCCATTATTCCTTGCAGATCCTTCCAGTTCCGTCAGGTTGGATGGTGAACGTTGGTGGACAGCCATTTTCAGGTCTCTCCAGAGATGCTCAATTGGGTTTAGGTCACGGGGTCTGGCTGGGCCGTCAAGAATGGTCACAGAGTTGTTCCGAATCCACTCCTTTGTTATTTTAGCTGTGTGCTTAGGGTCATTGTCTTGTTGGAAGTGAACCTTCGGCCAAGTCTGAGGTCCAGAGCACTCTGGAAGAAGTTTTCATCCAGGATATCTGTGTATTTGGCCGCATTCATGTTTACTTCAAATGCAACCAGTCGTCCTGTCCCTGCAGCTGAAAAACACATCCATAGCATGATGCTGCCACCACCATGTTTCACTGTTGGGATTGTATTGGCAGGTGATGAGCAGTGCCTGGTTTTCTCCACACATACCCTTAGAATTATCACCAAAAAGTTCTATCTCATCTCATCAGACCAGAGAATCGTTATTTCTCATAGTCTAGGAGTCCTTTTTTTTTATCAAACTCTATGGGGCTTTCATATGTCTTGCACTGAGGAGAGGCTTCTGTCGGGCCACTCTGCCATAAAGGCCCACTGGTGGAGAGCTGCAGTGATAGTTGATTTTATGGAACTTTCTCCCATCTCCCTACTGCATCTGTGGAGATCAGCCACAGTGATCTTGGGATCTTCTTTACATTTCTCACCAAGGCTCTTCTCACACAATTTCTCAGTTTGGCTGGATGGCCAGGACTAGGAAGACTTCTGGTGGTCTCAAACTTCTTCCATTTAAGGCTTATGGAGCCACTGTGCTCTTAGGAACCTTGAGTACTGCAGAAATTCTTTTGTAACCTTGGCCAGATCTGTGCCTTGCCACAATCCTGTCTCTGACCTCCTTGGCCAGTTCCTTTGACCTCATGATTCCCATTTGGTCTGACATGCATTTGAGCTGTGAGGTCTATATAGACAGGTGTGGCCTTTACAAATCAAGTCCTATCAGTCCTGTTTTAATAAATTTGCAAACACTTCTACATTTCTGTTATTTTCAGTAAAGATGGGTGCAGAATGTACATTAATGAGAAAAAATGAACTTTTTTGAATTTACCAAATGGCTGCAATGAAACAAAGAGTGAAAAATTTAAAGGGGTCTGAATACTTTCCGTACCCACTGTATAATACACTCAATGACGGCCACAGTGTTAATACGGAATAACATTCATTATGTTGGTGGAAAATAATAACCAGAGGGGAATTCGTAACACCTATGGGAAATACTGTTAATGGTAGGGGCTTAGCTTGGTGGGTGGCATTTATTTCAGGTGCTGGGTGTTAGTGGGGGAATGCCAACAAGCCATTTTGCCTGGGAAGAGGTCAGGTGTATACTGTCCATAGTGTCAGATGATGTGGCCGTTATAGGACCCACAAGTCGGGGGAAGGCTCAGTGTTGACAGCACTGACTCCCCCAGCCAATTGACCAAATTTTAATGGTTTCTACATCCTCAAAATGCATACAGTTGAATACAATGGTGGAGGAGAGAGTAGACGGCTCCCTCCTCACTCATTCTGCTTGTGCATGTGTCTCAGTGCAACAGATAACAACACTAGATCTTGCCTGCTGCATGGAGCCTCAGTCCATACACTGCACAGAGCAGGACATCGGGGGAAAGCAGCTAGCTGAGTGTTTTTTTTTGTTTTATTATTTTGTCAATTAGTACTTGTGGAGAATGTGGTGGCCTCATAATGTTTTTATGGAGGCTACTGGACCATCATCCTGTTCATAGAGGGTCTGTGAGGTCATCATAATGTATGAGGGAGCTATGGGGCCATAATGTAATGTAAAGGAAGGCTATGGGGCCATCATACTGTGTGTAGGAGCTATGGGGTCAATATCTTATGTACAATGGGGCTATGGGGTCATCATACTGTGTATAGGAAGCCATAAGGACATAATTCTGTGTATAAAGGGGGTATCATATATGTGTAGTGTGTTATGGGGTAACATATTTTGGATAGGGGGCTATTGGGAATTTATACTGTGTATAGGGAGTTATGGGGATATCATACTGTATATAGGGGGCCATAGAGCCATCATTCTTTGCATAAGGGTGAGGCCATCATTACTTTTATAGGGAGATGTGGGGGCCATCACACTGTGTATAGGGGAGCTGTGGGCGTAACATACTGTGCATGAGGCCATTATACTGATGGCTGTGGGTCCATCATATTGAGAATAATGGGCACTGGGGCCATCATACTGTGTAAAGGGGTACTACTATGGGGACATCATACTGTATATAGAAAGATAGGGGGGAAACTCTATAGATCATAACTCAACTGTGGATATGGCGGCATTAGGGCCATCATACTGTATATAAGGGTGCTGTGGGGACCATCATACGTTGTATAGAGGGCTATGGAGCCATCATTAACAGCCATAGTGTCTAAAATAAAGAATGACCATTAGTGCAAATGAATAATATCCAATGGTAAAAACTACAGTATATATATATAGTAATAAACTGTATGGATGGAAGAGGATGTATAAATCAGCGCCCCCTTCACACCACACCGCGTGGTGTCAATTATAAATGTGTATTGTAATCTTTACTTTAAAATTGCAGGAAATTCTGCAATTTTTTTTAATACATTACCTAACTTGTCATGACATACCAGAAAACATTCAGGAAATATTTATACACAAGGTTTTTAGATTTAATAGTTTCCTTTAATGTTTAGTAAATCCTTGGCCGGCAAGAGAATGATGGCATATTGATGTATGTGCTGCGCAAAATGT
Source organism: Oophaga sylvatica (assembly GCA_033576555.1). NCBI lineage: Eukaryota > Metazoa > Chordata > Amphibia > Anura > Dendrobatidae > Oophaga > Oophaga sylvatica. The sequence continues at coordinate 117,501,726 of JARQOD010000007.1, forward strand.
ACTGTAGGAAAAAGCTCTAAAAAGAAAGAAGATGGGGCCTAGATCATCTCAGCAATCATATTAATGGGCAATCCATAAGATGTATTACTTGTGTGAGAAGATGTATCTGGGACGGTAAAACGAGTCGCAAAAGGAAAGATTGAGTCTAGGCTACAAACAGGATGACCCAACCACTCTTAAAGCTCCTCGGCAAAAATATTGTGTTGGGGTGTCCCACAAAAAGGAGCTTGCAAGGGTTTTACCACCATAGACATTGATTGCATACTTGTCAACTCTCCCAGAATGTCCAGGAAGTTCCTACAAAAAAGGAGACCTCAAAGACTCCTAGCATCTCTCAAGCACCGTCAAAACTGCCTGGTAAGCAGAACTTCCAAAGGTTTCTTGGATATGAAGAAGGCATTAGATGGAGCTCTGTCATCCAAATGCATATTTAGGGGGTATTTAATAGGGTGTGGAAGGATTTAGAAAGGAAGTATCTAAAAAGGATGTGATTGTGAAACAATCTCCTGGACAATGGTCTCCATATTAATATGATATGTCCTCCATGCCCCACAAATTGGAAGCATAGGGTTCATCCTTGCCACCATTCTGTATCCAAGAAAGGGTTAGGTTTTTGGCCAACCGTGAGCATCGTTCTCATGATTCAAGTATATTAGAGTTCCTTTCTGTAAAGAATTATGTTTTTTGAACTCCTACAAACTTTTCCACGTCTCCATTTAGACTCCATTCTCCATATAATTTGGAGAGCCCTCAGGTAGGGCTCTCTTCTGTCGGTGCATTTGACATTGGCCAAAAAAAAAACTACCTTAATAAATAAGAAAACATACAGGAAGCAAAATAAGCTTCTTAATAAATAAGAAGCAGTAAGTTAGCCCTTACTGGAGGCCCCTAAATATTGTATTCAATATTCTGTATCCAACAGTATGCCAATAGAATTGCATATATTTACCATTAAAGAGGGTTATCCAATGTCTGCTGTATACGTGAACTCAAAGGTCGTTTTGATGGAGCTCATTGAGCTAATTTTTTTTTGAGAGACAAAGACAAAAAATTTTTTTAAATACCCCTAGTAATCTTTAGATGGACTTAATCCGTGCCTTACCATGGAGTTAACAACCTAACTAGCCAGTATGGTGCCCCAGCTTACCATTGGATCACCTTCTATTGCTTTGTAACCTTTACTAAAATGTTGGTGTGCTTGAATCCTATGACTTTATTTATTACCAGAGTAATAGAGAATGAGCAAACAAGGAGCAGGGCCGCCATTCATGTTATTTAGGGTGCCAGACAGGGACTATACAAATGTAGGCAGTGGCATAGTGTGGGTTGTCAGCACCAAAGGCAAGGCAGGTATTTTGTGCTCTCTAATCTGTTAATTTGTAATTAGTCATAACATTTTGAAAAATAAAGTTGCACATTGTTATATATTTTTTTTACTATTTAGTTTTTTTATTACATTTTTGTGTGCTTATTTTATTACCCTAGCCCCAAACCTAACCCTATCCCTGTCTGTTAGCACTATCCATAGCCCTATCCCTCACCTAGTCTTAGTCTTAACCCTAGTAATATCTCTAACTTTAGCACTATCCCTAACTCTAAGGCTGTGTTACCATGGTCCGGAAACACAGCGCTTTGGACGGAGCGGAAAGTCCCCTCCGCCCAAAGCCCCGCCCCCTAGAGAAGGCGCGCTCATTCCGGATGTGTTCAGGAACACATCCGGAACACATCCGGAATGACCGCAGGGCTACATAGCCCTGTGGTATTTCCCTTGCGGCGACGCAGCGTCGCCGCAAGGGAATAGGACATGCTGCGGTCTAAAAAGACGCGCCGCATGTTCGGAAACGCAGGTCTTCTGCCTGCGTGTTTTGCAGCATAGTGGAGACGGGATTTCTTGAAATCCCCTCCACTATGCTGTAACATCTGGACGCTGCGTGTTTGACGCTGCGCCAACGCACAGCGTCAAACACGCAGCAAATCCGGACTGTTTCCTGAACGTGGAAACATACCCTTAGCCGTAACCTGGTCTTAACTCTAATCTGACCCTCAACCCTAATCCTAACCTTAACCCTAATCCTAAATTTGCCCCAAAATCTCCCAGAACATATTAAACCCCTTCTGAGCTGTAATGAAACATCCTTAGAAATGTCCTGGGGACCTTAACATATGTGACTATCTAAAAACGTATGGTAACCAGTGGTGAACAACAGACAGATTAACAACACACAGCACTAACTGTTATTACTTCCTCTGTATTCCGATCTAGTTCCCAGGTCCTCTCCACCACACAATCATTATCATCATCATTGTCATGATCATCATCCCTAACTTGGTTGACAGTTACCTTAGTATAGGAAATTTGTTGAGCTCCCTGCCCTCTGCCTGATTCGCATCTCTAAGTTTGACCTCACTCAGAGTACCACTACCACTGCCAGTGCTCCTACCACCATGGTCTATTCTTGTTTGTAATCATAAGAAATTATTTAATTGCAGAAATTTGTCCATAAAGGCCTCCTTCTCACAGTCTTCTTTGCACAGTTGATTTTGAGACGTGTCTGCCACTTGCACATCATTTTTGAAGGTCTTGATCTGAGAGGCTGTCAATTTCCATTTTTTTGTGGCTGGTAACTCTAATGAACTTATCCTCTGCAGCAGAGGTAATTATTGGTCTTCTATTCCTATAGCGTTCCTCATGATGACCCAGTTTCATCAGAAATTCATAGTTTTCATGACTGAACTTGAGAATACCTTCAAGGAGGGACTGCCTGGCAAATTTTAGCCTGGGGGGGGATAAGCATTTTGGACTGGTGCATGAGTAGTGACAGTCCTTAAATGAATTGTGTCTCATTTGAAAAATTATTAGCCCATAGGTTCAGTGATGTATGAAATAACAAACAGAGCTTTTACTCATCATCCCAGGTCCAGCGCAGTATCTTCTGTTATGCTATCAGCACTGCAGCTAATCACTGAGCTCAGTGGCTCATGGAACAAAAGTGAGAAGCAGAGCTTGACCCGAGGACAAACTCAGTTTGTTATATTTTACGTCTCTGAGCCAATGAACTAATAATCTTTGAATTGTGACAATCCTTTCTAATGGTTTGTTTGTTCTTATAAAAAAAACTTTATCAGGGTCAAGGAATTAATGAAGTAACAAAATTTGACATATTCCACAATATATTTGGTGACTGCACACTGCACCTGCGTTCAAACATAAATCTTTTCAACACAATTAGTTGGAAAAAAAATTCTAAATCAGTTGCAAAAGAGAATCATTATAAATCCATTAAGCACATACTTTATCAAAATGTTCTTTGATCAGTCAGTATCTCCATCAGATTTATGAAAGTACAAGAAATATAATCAGGAAGGTCAGCAATTGACCAGAAAGATATTCATTCGGGGTGCAAAGCAGATGTGAATAAGACAAATATATTTCTTGCTCCTGAGTTAACTGTATAAAACTATTCAGTGTATTCATTTTTCAGAAATCAAAGAAGCTCTGCCATATTTTTTTTAGCTAAACCTGAGTAATTGTGCTTCTAATGTAGTGTAAGCCCAGTAATATACTCACCGTTTGCCGTCTTCTCCGGTTTCCAGTGCCACTCCGGTCATCTTGTGGTTCATGTGATGACTATTCCAACTTGCTGGGGTCCAGTTGTCACCGGAAGTCGTCTTACAGTGTAAGCCTATGGCGCCTCGTTCTGACGTGACTTGTAAAAGTGACTTCCGGATTACACAAAGACCCCAGTGTGAGCTGGACAGTCAGAATAGAAGTCATGTGACTGAAAGGAAGACCGGAGCAGAGCGAGAAACCGAGGAAGACTGATAAAAATATTAAGTCAACTACACTACGTTAGACACACATTTATACAGGTTTAGCTAATGAAAAAAAGATTGAGAGTGCTTCTATAACTCTTTTAGCTTAAGGCTTCATTCACACGTCGTACGAGAAAATCGGTACGAGTTACATCAGTGATTTTTATCAGAGTTTGGTCCGAGTTTCAGCAGTTTTTCACTGTTTCACTGATGAGAAAAGGTGTACAATAATAAATTATATTGTGGTACCGTGTTAGCCAGAGAAATCGATGTGAATACCTTTCCGTCAAATTATGACAAGAGCATTCTTAAAGTGATACCTTTATTGGCTAATCAGAAAATTATATGTTTGCAAGCTTTCAGAGCTCAAAGGCTCCTTCTTCAGGCAAGATTACATTTGGAATGTAATCTTGCCTGAAGAAGGAGCCTTTGAGCTCTGAAAGCTTGCGAACATATAATTTTCTGGTTAGCCAATAAAGGTATCACTTTAAGAATGCTCTTGTCATAACTTGACGGAAAAGTATTCACACTGATGAGAAAAAAAGCAACTTCTCTGGGAATAGCCGAAGACTCTGGGTGGTAATGAGCAGGAAACATGAATGACTGGCACCACTCCACTGAAATAAAAATTAATGCTGGAGTGGAGCTTTAAATGATAAAATATTGGCCACTAGAGGGAGCTGAAGAGCTTATTGCTATAGGTATTAACATATAGCAGTAAGCTTTTCAGTTCCCTCTAGTGGTAAATAGAGTTGAGCGAATATGTTCTGGTTCCCTCTTATTCAGCAAGCGATAGCGCTTACCAAATAAGCTGCAGAGGGAACCCGACTTCCTGGATCGCGCCGGCCGATCAGCGGATCGGTGCCGCAGCTGCATGTGTCGTGGCTGTGTCACAGTTCATGCATGGAGAGCCTGTTTTTTTGGGCTCTAAATTCCTATAAATGACCTATAAATTCCATAAAGTTAAAAGGTGGACATTCCCTAAAAATATACCTGATCAAAATGGAGTTTCATTTGTCTCGTACACCAATCCTAACACTGTGTACATAATAATGCCTTCCCTATCTCCTCCAGATATAACCTATATTTATGTTTGAATGCTAAAATAATCCATTGGTACATTGGGGACTCTATTACCCCCTGACATTAACATCCAATAATCCTTTCTACATTCGCATTCTCAGTTAAACATGTCGTTTTACCATCATCATCGTCGCTATCCGCCCTTTTTGGATGCTTGATTGTGTTCAGAATGATCAAGCTCCGAGTAATGGAAACAGAGATGTTATTTTAATTGCTCAGTAAAAAAAAAAATGACTTATAGCAAATGTCATGCCCACGCAGACGGGTGTAATTGGTGCAATTGGGATTTACCAATCTGGAGTCAATAAGTTTGGCTTATAATAAGTTCATTAAACTTTGTCTATGGACAATTACTGTGTGATGGAATGTTCTCCTGCCGGGATTGTCACCAGGCTTGTACGAATGGCACATTAAAACATGGAACATGCTGATGGCCAATTATAGTCTGCAACTCTGATGTGCAATAAACATATGTTTAACGTCTATTGTGCGCTACTAGCTGGGGAATGCTAACAACTGGTAGCAAGAAAGGAAAATCACATAGGAAACCCTGGTGCCTTGGTGTAAGATATATATATGTACAGTGGGGAAAATAAGCATTTGATACACTGCCGATTTTGCAATTTTTCCCACCTACAAAGAATGGAGAGGTCTGTAATTTTTATCGTGGGTACACTTCACCTGTGAGAGACAGAATCTTAAAAAATCCCTAATTACATAATTAATTTGCATTTTATTGCATGAAATAAGTGTTTGATACAGTAGAAAAACAGAACTTAATATTTGGTACAGAAACCTTTGTGTGCAATTACAGAGGTCAGACGTTTCCTGTAGGTCTTGACCAAATTTCCACACATTGCAGCAGGGATTTTGGCCCCCTCCTCCATAGAGATCTTCTCCAGATCTTTCAGGTTTCGGGGCTGTCACTGGGAAACATTGAATTTCAGCTCCCTCTAAAGATTTTCTATTGGGTTTAGGTCTGCAGACTGGCTAGGCCACTCCAGAACCTTGAAATGCTTCTTATGGAGCCACTCCTTAGTTGTCCTGGCTGTGTGCTTCGGGCCATTGTCATGCTGGAAGATCCAGCCAAGACCCATCTTCACTGCTCTTACTGAGAGAAGGAGGTTGTTGGCCAAAATCTTGCGATACATGACCCCATCCATCCTCCCTTCAATATGGTGCAGTCGTCCCCTCCCCTTTGTAGAAAAGCACCCCCAAAGTATGATGTTTCCCCCACCATGCTTCACGACTGGGACAGTGTTCTTGGGGTTGTACTCATCCTTCTTCTTTTTCCAAACACGGCGAGAGGAGTTGATACCAAAAATTTCTATTTTGGTCTCATCTGACCACATGAACTCCCATACCTCCTCAATATCATCAAGATGGTCATTGGCGATCTTCAAACGGACCTGAACATGTGCTGGTGGGAACAAGTGGTCCTTGCATGCCCTGCAGGATTTTAATCCATGACGGCGTAGTGTGTTACTAATGATAATGTTTGAGACTGTGGTCCCAGCTCTCTTTAGGTCATTGAACAGGTCCTCCCATGTAGTTCTGGCTTATTCCTGACCTTTCTCAGAATCATCCTTACTCCACGAGGTGAGATGTTTCATGGAACCCTAGACCGAGGAAGATTGACAGTCAACTTGTGTTTCTTCCATTTTCTAATAATTGTGACAACAGTTGTTGCCTTCTCACCAAGCTGCTTGCCTATTGTCCTGTAGCGCATCCCAACCTAGAGCAGGTCTATAATTTTGTCCCTGGTGTCCTTAGACAGCTCTTTGGTCTTGGCCATGGTGGAGAGGTTGGAGTTTGATTGATGAGTGTGTGGACAGGTGTCTTTTAATCAGGTAACGAGTCTAAGCAGGTGCAATTAATACAGGTAATGACTGCAGAGTAGGGGGGCTTCTTGAAGAAAAACTAACAGGTCTGTGAGAGCCAGAATTCTTGCTGGTTGGTTGGTGATCAAATACTTATTTCATACAATAAAATGCAATTTAAAAATTGCAAATCAGTCCAGTAAGTGATACATCGCTGGAACCAGGCTCTCTGCACCTACATCATGCTGCTCTCAGGTTATATAGCAAAAACCTTCTGACAGACTCCCTTTAACATTGTGATCAGGCTGTAATAAGCGCACGACTATGTCACGATGAACTTCTCAGTGGGTCTCTAACCTGACAGAAGAAGTGAAGCTACCAGCGCCATCATGTCACCGCACCAAGATGGGAAGCTTTGTGTGACTGCAACCCCTTCACAGCGTGGGTGCTGTAGGGCATGATCGCTTCCTTTGCTGGTGCTGCATCATGCTGGCGGCGGTCGCTGCGCAGCACTACACTAGTCAGTTTATGGACCCACTGAGAGGTTTGGAAAAAGAAATAAAATATATATCAAACCATTGGAGTATGAATTGTGAGCTGCATTACTGTACTGATATATAGACTATATTATAAAATGAAGGTCTTTAGAAAACAAATTGGCCAATTTCTACACAAATACCTCAAATATATAAGTATAGTCTATATAGCAGTGCTTTAATGCAGCACACAGTTCATATATTTGATGTCTGTATATACAGTATATTCATCATATAGACACATCACATTCAGCAAATTTTTTCCCAAAATCTGATTTGTGGCAAATATATTTGCTGCAAATTGCAAGAAGTCTAATTACCTAGAAAATATGTGTGTAGAGCTCTGGAGTTTCAAGCTCTTTAAAACAAACACAACCTTAGATATGTCAAAGTGACCTCACGATAGAAAGAGAAAGTGAACAGATGGCAACAAATAGGCCATTTAATAATGCAGGGCACTGACAGACTTTTGATATCTTTTCAAATAAAAACAGTCCAAAAATTATCCCTTTTAGTGATCTCATTTGTGATCAGGCTGACCGTTGTTTCTGGAACACTACGTCAAACTGATAGTGTTGCTGTCAGAGGTAACATCCTCCTACTGTGACTGAGATTAATGATGTGCCATATATTCCCTATCTCTCTTTGCTTCTTCCCCAGTAACATACTTGCCAGAGGGAAAGTTAGCCAATCGTGTCCTGAGTTCGGTAGTACTACGGCTTTGGCCAGTCGTGGTGGTGGTGTGCTTCTGCTGTTGATGGTGGCTCCCACATTCTTAACTATGTTATGATTTTTTTCTTTTTACACTATTCTGTTCGTAGACATTGTGACATTTTCTTTTACTATACATATTGTCAAAAAAAATATATCATTAACTATAATTTATTTCTGACAATTTTTTTCAGTTCCTTTATTTAACCTTTGCCAAAAAGGATGTAATATGAAATACAAGGTCGGTAGGTACATGTACAGCAAACTAAATGTGGCAACAATAATATAGATGTTTGACCGTCAAATTGGACTAGTAAAACAGATGTGTAAAGCAGCAAATGTACATCTAAATTTTTTTTATCATTTTTTCAACAAAATTTACCCCTTTTCCCAAAAATTAAGTAATAAGAATTGCTAGGTAGACACATGTCCAAAAAGCCAGCAACTGTAACAGACTCTTGGTAAGTTGTGTATGAATATAACATTTGACAAGTAAAACAGATGTGCACACTTTTTGAGGATGACAGTTGCAGTAAAATATCTGGCTTTTGAGGAAGAAATGCAAAAACTCAGGAGTTTATCACAAGCTCTGACACCGATTTCTGATCTTTTTCAGTGACCTGCTGATGCTTTCTAATGCATTAAAAATAGAGGAAAAATGTGTCATTGTATTTCAAATCCAGCAAGACATATGCCAGCTACACCATATCACTGATCAATAACAAAGGATCTGGCACTGCTGCTGGTAACTCAGCTCTCTGTCTCTCCCCCGTATCAATTGAATCTCTGTATTATTCTCAGACTACTACACTCATCTTCTTCAATGCTGCAGTTGACAAACACATTACAGTCTGGAGTATTTGTCCAATGCTTTGGGGCTTTCTCTTCTTGACTCTGTTGCTGAGCTGTGAGCTCTGATATCCTCTCACATCCTAAAAGCACCAAAAAATGGCTGCTGCATTCCCTACCTAGGCTTTTATATGGGCTACAATAGTCCCTCCTGATTGACTATATCCTCTTATTTGAGCGATAGCTACAAGACATTATGGGGAAACTGAGGCCATGTCATGTCAGTCTTCTGTGATTGTTTAGAAAAAAAGATGCTCACTCGGCAATAGTGTACAGGTGTCGGCTGGACTGGAGGATCCAAATAGTCAATATATAATATCAGCCGCACTCACAAAATGTATTTCAAATGATCCTTATTTTTATTTTGAATATTAACGAAACACAAAGGATACAAAGCTGATTTGTTACAAAATCTGCTAGCAGGTAGACTTTTGTTTCTGCTCCTCTCCATTCCTGAGATATGGCACCTTGTTCCCTTTATGTAAATTAAGTATTTTTAGCCAAGTGGGTGTAATCTGAAACTCTTGTCTGTATGCATCTTCTTAAGGACCCCACCTAGTTGTCTAAAAATACATGATTTACTTACAGGAAAGAAGGTCAATGTCTCAGGAATAGAGAGGTACTGGCAGGACCGGTGTCACCACCCTGCACACGTGGGCAAGGGCCGGGCACTGGACGAATGGAGGGCCCACTCGCCGCCAGGGACACTGGCACGCTATGGAGTCTGTGAGTCGGGGGAGCTCGGTGCCAGCGCTGGCACTGGGCCCCCCCTTCAATTACTCACCTCTCCCCGTTGCTGCTCCAGTCTCTTCAGCGTTTTCTGACTCTCTGTAACGTGTCAGGGCAGAGGGCGTGATGATGTCACTACAGCGCACACTCTGACAAGCAGTGCAGAGGGTCAGAAGGCAATAAGGCAACCGCAGCAACGGAGAGCGAGGAGAGGTAAGTATTTGATTATTTATTTTTTGATTTATGTAGCAATATATGGGGTCATTATACTGTGCTGAGCAATATATGGGGCCATTATACTATAAGGAGCATTATATGGGGCCATTATACTATATGGAGTACTATATGTGGCCCATTATATTGTATGGAGCATTATATGGGGCCATTATACTGTATGGAGCTCTATGTGGGGCCCATTATACTGTATGAAGCAATATTTGGGTCTATTAGACTGTATGGAGCATTATATGGGGCCATTATATACTGTATAGAGCAATATATGTTGCCCATTATACTGTATGGCGCAATATATGAGGCCATTATTTTGTATGGAGCAATATATGGGACCCATTATACTGTATGGAGCAATATAAGAAGCCTTTATATAATACAGTATATGGAGCAATATATAGGGCCATTATATACTGTATGTAACATTATATGGTGCCATTTTACTGTATAAAACATTATAAAGGGCCCATTGTACTGTATGTAGCATTATATGGGGCCCATAATACTGTATGGAACAGTATATGGGGCCATTATATACTATATGGAGCAATATATGAGGCCCATTATACTGTATGGAGCATTATATGGGGCCCATTATACTGTATGGAGTATTATATGGGGCCCATTATACTGTATGAAGCACTATGTGGGGCCCATTTTACTATATGGAGCACTATGTGATGCCCATTATACTGCATGGAGCATTTTGTGGGACCCATTATACCGTATGGAGCAATATATGTGGCCCATTATTCTGTATGGAGCATTATATGGGGACCATTATATGGTATGGAGCAATATATGGGGCACATAATACTGTATAGAGCAGTATATGGTGCCCATAATACTGTAAGGAAGACTATGTGGTGTCCATAATACTGTATGGAGGACTATACTGTCTGATCTAAAATCATAAGTCTGCAGTCACTCTATGTGACTGCAGACTTTTGGATCCCCCCAGGGAACACACTGTGCGATGCTAGGATTCACCAGTTTCTCAGCTATTGTAGAATTTACAATAGATATCACTCATGTAATGTAAGGAGTAAATGAAATATTTGGCATTATACTATACCTATATTTCTTATCTGTGCATCATGAATCGTGGTATGTGATAAAGGGGCCCATTGAGACTCTTTTGCCTGGGGCCCACGAAAACCTGGGCGCAGTAAGAAAAGAAAACCAATGCCAAATTCAAGAGATCAACGGCATTTACCAGGGGTGAACACTACCAGCTTGGTGCCCCTGTGCAAGAAAAGTGTCTGGGCCCCCCTCCTTTTATGGTGACAAAGCTACAGATATATATATATATATATATATATATATATATATATAAAGCCACACACAAACATTTATATATCTTACAATGTCTCCTTTATTATGTATATTGCCATCTCTTATTACACAGTGCCCTCTCTTGTTATGTACACCTCCTTCCCTTACATATTGGATTATTTAGAGCCCTGTGTTTATTACATACCGTCCTCTCTTGTTAGATATATAATGAAATGATGACTGATGTACCACGGGAAAGCTTCTTTTCTAATGGAAGAGCTGATAGACTGGTCGTCTGGTAACCGACTGCTCCATCAGCAGTCATTTTATATCTAAGAGAGGGGACTATGTAATAAAAGAGGGCACTGTGAATAACAAGAATACACTATGTAAGAGAAAAGTGTTGTACATTACAGCAGAAAAAGCTATATAATAAGGGACAGCACCATATATAACTAGAGGATGGTACGTAATAAGGGACAGTGTTATACATAATAAAAGAGGAAACTATGTAACTAAGGACAGCGCTATACATAATAAGTGAGTACACTATATACAAAGGGACTGTGCTATACATAATAAGTGAGTACACTAAGGGACTGTGCTATACATAACAAGTGAGTACACTATATACTAAGGGACTGTTTTATACATAATATGTGAGTACACTATATACTAAGGGACTGTGCTATACATAATTAGTGAGTACACTATATACTAAGGGACTGTGCTATACATAGTAAGTGAGTACACTATATACTAATGGACTGTGCTATGAATAATAAGGCTACATTCCTGTATCCGTGTGCAGTGTCGGTGTGCTGTGCGCTTTTACAGACGCATTGAGCATGTCCTATGCTGATCCTCAAAATCGGATCAGAACAAAACATTCTCAGATCCGTGATTTTCATGTACTGTATGTGTGAATGGACCTATAAAACTCTGAGTCCGTGTGCCGTCCGATAAAAAAATGTGGAAGCACACGGACATTTCACACAAATATGAGAATGTAGAATAAGGGATTTTACAGATAACATTATCACTCCACGTCACACAGAACAGATATAGAATAATATCTCTACATCCAGGCACTTACCGCTGACGTCTCGTCTGATTAGAGCCGCTTTCTCCTGTTTCTTCTCCATCTGGTCAGACCTTCATGTCGACAAATCCCAGCCATGACTGATCTTGTCACAATGATCATCGGAGCACTGAAAATAACAAGGTCACATATATTGTATACATACTTGTGTCTCTCCCCTCAATACAAATATGTACCCCACCATTAAAAATATAAAGTGATAAGCAGCACTGTGTTCCCAATTAACTATAATCTCTGCCACCCAATAATATATATTATTCAGTCTGTGACTCTGCTCAATTACCTATAAGTCCCTGACCTGTGTCCCCCCCATTCATTATAAGTCCTTGATAGCATCATAAATTTATAATGAATTTGGGGATGGGAGATGATGCTATCAGGTACTGAGCATCTTCCGTCACCTCCCAATTTATTACAAGTCCCTGACAGAGTTTTCTCCCACCTTTCAGTTCATTATAAAATGTCCTATGCACCTTACTGCCTCTCTCCCCAATAAATTTTAAGTCCCCGATAGCATCACAATGAATTGTGAGATGGGGAGGATGCTATCAGGGGCTTTACACTCTCCTCCACGGCCCAAATCATTTCACATCCATATCTTATGTCCTTCTCCCCCTCCTCCTGTTCAAAAGTTCATTATAAGTCCCCCTTACTCCCATCCCAATCCCCCACATCCATCATTGTCCTCTCCACCACCCCCATTATTGCCCTCTCCACCACCTCCATCATTGTCCTCTCCACCACCCCAATCATTGCTCTCCGCCACCACCTCCATCATTGCACTTTCCAACACTCCATTGTTCTCAGCCACCACTCCCATCATTGTTCTCTTCCACACACTCATCATTTCCCTCTCCACAACCCCCATCATTGCCCTTTCCACTATCTCCATCATTGCCTTCTCTCCACCACATCATTGCCCTTTCCACCACCTCCATCATTGCCTTCTCCACCACCTCAATCATTGTTCTCCCCACCACCTCTATCATTGCCCTCTCCACCACCACCATCATTGCCTTCTCCTCCACCAGCCCCATCATTGCCTTTTCTACAACCTCCATCATTTACTTCTTCACCACCTCAATCATTGTTTCTCCCCACCACCTCCATTGTTGCCCTCTCCAACACCCCAATCATTGTTCTCCCCCACCCCTCCCATCATCATTCTCTCCCACCCCCTGCATGTCCGCCTGAAAGGCACAAGTGCCGATGCAGTGAAATTATGTCACGGCCAGCATGCGTGTCCCTGCTCACAACCAGGCATGGCAGCAGGGAGCTTTGAAGCGTCACGTGTTTACAGCAATGTGATTTCATTGCTGTGAACGTCTGGTCCCCTGCAGGTGTCCGTTGCTGCCAGGACTTCTGACCATTTGTTCTAGCAGTCTGTGGCTCTCTCCCACTATGGTAATTAACCATGGCAGCATAGAGTCCATCTTGTTATGATATTCCTGGTCTGGTCAGTCTTCTCCTGGGCATATATCTACAGTGGGAGCAGTATTATAAATATGAATATGGCAGCATTGTGGGGGGATATGGGGACATATGGGGGATTATAGGACATCAGAGGGGTATATATATTGGCATTTGGGGCACTTCCCTTTTCATTTATTAATTAGCATTTTCATTTTAGATGCATTAGGCAAAAAATTGGTTGTTACGGCGGACATAGTCTTGTCATGCAGTTTAGATTTTGATTGGCTAGTGATCAATGGAACTTTAGCACCGACACATGAAAGATCCTATCATCGACATGCCAGAGTTTGGTAGTAAAAAAAAAGAAAGCAAGAGAGTGAGCTAAAACAAAATGTTGAATACTGGCTGGAGTTTGGAAGATTGGTGACCTTCATGTGGCAGGGCGTAAATGTCCTAAGTAAGGATCCTGTACTAAACTGATATTTCCATGCACATCTAGTTTTAAGGGATTTACAAGAATATGATATTGATCACTCATCCTAAGGGCTCATGCAGACGACCAGCAAAATATTGGATGGCACTCGGACCAATGTTAATCCTTATGGCCGTGCACATGGCATATTTTTTCCTCAGGCTGAGTCTGTCTGAGAAAAAAATCACTGCATGCCTGAGTTTGATCTGATATTCTTACCGCACTCGGTGATGAAAGTCATTGAGTCCATGGAAACAATAGGACTTCACTCGGTTGACATCTGAGGGCAGCCCGATTTCCATGGACTGACACAATGGAGAAGATGGAGACATTTTTTTCTCCATCTTCTCATTCGAGAAAATCGGATCACACTATGGTCACAATCTGATCGATGTGTGAGTAGCATATGCTGCACGATTCTGTCGGATGAGAGAAAACACTTTGTTGGGACCCTAGCCTAAGGATTGGTCATCAGTATGAGACTAATGGTGGTCCAGCACCAAAGGCTCCCAGAATCAGTCATTAGAAGGGACCCAAAAGTACACAGTGCACGGAGGTGGTACACATCTGTGTAGTGGCCTTTCTGGTCTATTGCAGCTGAGCTCCCAACGTTCTGAGACTAACCTATCCTAAGGATCATGGAAAACCCTTTAAGGCAGCAGACACCTATCTAAGATGCCACAACCACGCTGACCCTTATGATCCCGGATGTGCCTACATACTCCATCAACTCCGTAGACGTAAGAGCAAACTTTATCTGAAACCTTACATAAAATAGATTATGTTGTCTTTCGAAAAAACCCAGAAGAAAGGAAATACTATTCATTCAGATATCATCTGTCGTCTGAACTCGGCCTGGTCATGCCAGATCAGCTCAAATCTCATGCCAAGATATATATAATCTCTGAATTTATTTTTAGTATTGTTTAGAGTTACCCATCTACTCCCTTCCCTGAGTAACAGAATTTTTCTTAATATTCATGTTATACGAGGACATCACCTCTTTTGGGGGTCAGTCCAACAAGAGCATGGCCAATATCAAAAGCCATTTAGTATTCACCATCCTGCTTGGTCGAGATACATATTATAAAATATATGTCCGATTGTGTTCCTTCCTCTGCCGCCTCAATCTCATTTATAAGGAAAATCATAAAAATGCATCAGAAAACTCAGTTTCCTCAAGATAACACCACTCCTTATATCTTAAAGCATATAATCATCCGATAAATAGTCCTGAAAGGCATCGAGGCAACTGGGTATGCATCATGGAAGATTTATACAAGACATCTTCACATTCGCTGATAAGGCCAATGAGTTTCCTGTTGGGCAAAATGCCACAGATATATTTGCAGGTATCTGGAATTAAGTTCTGGTAATAGAATCTTTCAAGCCCTTAGATATATACTTTAATTTCAGAATATCGCTTCTACCGATCACGGCTCACTGGAAAGTGGACTGAAATAGAACTTGTGCTTAAAAGAGATCTGTTGCATATTGGGATTGGTAGCTTAACGGGACTTGAAAAAGCTCGACCATAAGACTTAATTGTCTCATAAACCCCATTATTTGTAGAAAAAAAAATTAAAGGGGTTCTCCACTCTAAATAATCTTTTTCAAAAAGATCTTTTAATGATAAGCTGATCACAGAATCAGTGGAATAAATCAGTGGCGTAGCATGGTTGAAAAGGGCCATGGGGTCAGATGGTCAAAGTGCCAAATTTTGTTCTCCCACTCCGGAGACGGCCAACTAACGTTATACTAAATTTGAAGTTTTTACATAGTTTTATAGGACTAGGGCTAGGGATAGAACTGGGGTTAGGGATAGGACTAGGGTTAAGGCTAGGGCTAGGATTAGAGCTAAGACTAAGGTTAGGGCTAGGGTTAGCGAAAGGACTAATGTTAGGATTAGGACCAGGTTTTGGGATAGGACTAGAGATGAGCTGATCTCAGAATTAGTGGCATAGCATGGGGGAAAAGGGGCCACAGGGGCAGTTGTCCAAAGCACTAAATTGTATGGGGACACAAAATTTTGTGCTCTATCTCCACTATCTTTTTCTTCATGGAACAGTGCAAGGCTGCAGTAAATGCCCTACCAGCAGCCATCGTACTAGAGTTATAATAAATTTTAAGTTTTTACATATTTTTCTAGGACTAGGGATAGGGTAGGGCTAGGACTAAGGTTAGGGTTAGTGTTAGTGATATGACTAGTGTTAGCGTTAGGAACAGGTTTAGGGATTAGGCTAGAGAAGAGTGGATCGATTTGCTGGACTCTCCTCCAGCGTCCGGGTCAGTGTCGCCTGTCAGCTAGAGATTTGATTAGTGATGGCTGGTGTGACATCATCTGTGCGATGTGATGGCTGGAAAGGGATTTAAAAAAAAAAGAAATTATTTTACTCACTTCATATCGGTCTTCCCCAGACCTATCTCACCACTGTTTCGTCCTCTGATCTCTCTTCTTCAGCTTTCTTCTCATTCTTGTTCTTCTGGAGGGTGCTACCAGTCACTAGGCCCTAGACAGTCACATCATTAACGTCAATCACATGTTTAGCGCAAATCTAAATTTTCTTACCCAAATTGTACAAATCGTACAGAATCAAATTTTTCTTAAAATTAGCTAAACTCTATTTACTAAAATAACCATGGCAGAAAAGCTGATGTCCACGCAAATGTACTCTAGTCCCTTTAAAAGTGATTTTATGTACAAATGTTGCTCAATTTTTGCCACATTTTAACAGAAAGTGATTTTTTTTGGGGGGGGCAAGAAGATGCAATAAAAGCTTAAAGCCAAAAATAAGAGCTTTTTTTTCATTTTGCGCCAAATTCATAAACATTTGCGACATTTTCGAGAGCTTGACCAAGGTGAATGAAACACGTTTTAAATAGGCTGCATTTCTGGAATGAAATTCTCTTGATATATAGAGTTGAAGGTTTTATTAACACTACACGTTTCTATGCCAAATAGGCATCTTTTTCAAGTGAAAAAACAAAGATACATAACAAAGTGAAGCACTGTGAAATTTAAAGTCTAAAATGGAGGCTAAGATTACTAGAATCTGCCCACTAAAGAGCTGAAAAAAAAAACTAAAAAAGGGGATGAATGAACAAGGAGATGAATGATTGAAAGTTAAAAAGAAGGAAATAAAAAACAAAGAGATACGGTATGTGACAAGTAGGGAGATATGGAGAGAAATATATGGGTAAAAAGAATTTATCAAATAAAAATGAGAGGTGGAAAAAAGTCTAAAATGGAGGCTAAGATTACTAGAATCTGCCCACTAAAGAGTTGAAAAAAAACAACTAAAAAAGGGGATGAATGAACAAGGAGAGGAATGATTGAAAGGTAAAGGAAAGGAAAAACAAAGAAATATGTGACAAGTAAGGAGGTATGGAGAGAAATATATGGGTAAAAAAAGTTGTCAAATAAAAAGGAGAGGTGGAAATAATGAGCAGAAAATGGGGTTAGAACCAAGAAAGAAGAGGTAAAAGTAAGGAGAGAAGTAAAGAAATAGAGACACGGGTAAAGATTGAAAAGAGGAAAAGGTAGGGAAAAGAAGAAAGACAAATGCGAGAACGTGAAATATGAGGTATAAGAATGAGGAGCTTGTGGAAGCTTAGAACATGAGACTGATGAGAGAGGGACATACACAAATGTGCACGATTGAGTTCATGCAGATGAAAATTGAAAGGAGGAGAGAAGAAACAAAAAAAGAATAAAAATTGGGGAGAAAAATAAAAAAATGGCAAAAACTGTGTGCAAAGTAATGGCTTAATAGAGGATTGTAAGTGAAAAAGCATGTGTTTACGAGCTAAGAGTTTTTGGCTCGGAACCAAGTTTTTGGATCGTACTAAAGGAAAAGAAAAAGAAAAAAGAACTTGGCACAAAAAGTTAACGAATACAACAAAACAAAGAAAAGTGACTTAAAAAAACGCAAATGATAAATTGAAGCCCATAGTTTTAGTGACACTATATCTTCAATACTCCAACTTCCTTCCTTGTGCCAAAAAATGGGTTAAAAATCAATAGACGTCGTGTTCCAGGAAGAAGTGATTCTCAGCAGGTTAAGAGTTTTTATGGTCTAACATGAGAAACCTCAAACCTAATGAAATTATACTTGATATAGCTTTTATAGTCTCTGCTGGCCTGTTACTGCTCCACATAGCCAACGAAATCACCAAGAGGAGCGCTCCGACTTCCCATCTGCTGTTATGTTGTTAAAAATTAAAGTGTAAAAAAGCCGCCATCGCCGTCCTATTTGTTTTTTTATAATAGGCCTTGGAGACTCTAGAAGCCAAGTTGAGAGTTTTCAATGTGTTTTGCCGGCTGGTTTCATGTCATGATCATAACATTCTGAAAAGAAATCAGTGTTTTGTAGACGTTAATAATATTAATAGGTTTTCATTTTATTAAAGACATTTTATGATCATGAAGTATAACGTGACACTTTCCCCGACCACGACCATTTACTGAAGATAAAAATAATTGCTTAAGGAGTCTTCTCTTTCACAATCTCTTTTTGATTAATTCAATCGATCAGATATGATGGTAAATTGGCAGTGTGCAGTTTGCCTGCAGCGCCCCCGAAGGGAAAATAAAGCATTACATAGTTTTCGTTGAAACCATTGGGCTCCTGTGTAATCAATGGATGTGCTGGATCCAACACAGAGGGATATGCTCTTTGTAGCTCCGCTGCATTTTATTGATCGGGATCCGCATACTATTCATTATTAGTAAGAAAATTGGTTTTCGGAACTAAGAAACAGATTGGTGTAAATGTTTACAGTCCTCAAAATCAGGGCAGGCTTTTAAAAAGTGACGTTGATACTGCGCATTAGTATTTGTGAAGATAGGCACATGGGTCAACTTTTCTTCAAAACCATGCATGAGACAGAATGGCGGTCTAGAGAAGAATGGCAATGCGGAGGACCAGATATCGAAAAATAGGATATGTAAGAGAGAGGAGCCTATCAGAGGACTGTGTGGAGAGGTATGGGGATGGTCGAGCAAAGGTGAGTATAAGGTCGAGATCACACATGCGAGAAACGCGCACTATTCTCGTGCGAGTCTCTCGCATGAACACCCGGCACTGCTGCCAACACTCGGACCAGAGCGTGCGGTTGCATGTATTTCTATGCAGTCGCACGCTCCGGTCCAAATGTCGGCGGCAGTGCCGGGTGTTCATGCGAGAGACTCGCACGAAAATTGTGTGAGTTTCTCGCATGTGAGACCCCGGCCTAAGATTAAGCCCTTTCCGGCCCCCAAAATCCAACAAAATAGTAGCCATTCTCTATTTTGCTGAAGTTCATGTGAACCAAAGATTAAAAATTCAGATTATGCTGAAATCAAATTTTTTTCGGAAAATTTTAAAAAATTTGATATGTTACAGATTTATTGGCACATCTCTGGTTCAGACTTTTAAGGGAATCTGTGACCAGGTTTTTGATACCCTATCTGAGAGCAACTATGAATAACAAAGAAAGCCCACCAAAATAAATAGGTAATATAACTCAATAGTATATGAACTACAAAAAAATGGTTAAAAAATAACCCAGAACGAGTATAAACCTTAAAAATAATTTTTAGTTATTTATCTTCACAAAGGAATACATTAAAATATAAAGACAATGCTACTGAAGATTAAAATACAAAATAAAATGAAGAGGGACGCTAAACTAATATCCAAACAGGACATATATTGTAGTGACTGGTAACAACCTGAAGCTGCTTTACTGACTACTTATATACATTCACCTTTCTCGGTGCCTAGCTAAGTATCAATTCACACAACTCATGTATAAGAAAAAACAGCCGTAAGACCACACTTACATTAATAAATAGGAGATAGCGTCCCCGTCGCCCCAACGCACGTTTCGTCTTTGTAACTTCTTGACGCCTCCTGAAGTTTTGGTACAACATAGAGTCTTCCAGTTGTCAAAATTTTGGTACAACAAAGTCTTCCAGTTGTCAAAGTTTGGGCACAACAAAGAATCTTGCAGTTGTCAAAGTTTGGGTACAATGAAGTCTTCCAGTTGTCAAAATTTGGGCACAACAAAGTCTTCTAGTTCTCAATGTTTGGTTACAACAAAGTCTTCTAGTTCTCAATGTTTGGTTACAACAAAGTCTTCTAGTTCTCAATGTTTGGTTACAACAAAGTCTTCCGATTGTCAAAGTTTGGGTAGAACAAAGAGTCTTCGAGTTGGCCAGTCCAATTCTGGTTACACGAAACCTTTTCCACACATGTTGACACAGTTGCTTTTTGTTAACGTCAGTTGCGAAACAGCACCAACAGGAGGCTCAACTTACATTTTTTCTTAAAGGGAATCTATCACCCCATTTTTGCCCTAGGAGATGCAGCCATTGCCATCAGTGGCTTATCTACAACATTCTGTAATGCTGTAGATAAGTCCCTGATGTCACCTGAAAGTGAAGAAAAACGAGTTATATTATACTCACCCAGGGGCGTTCCACCGTCCGGTCCTGTCCGATGGGCGTCGCGGTCCGGTTCGGCGCCTCCCATCTTTTAGTGAAGCCGGCCTCTTCTTTCCGTCCCGTCGCGGCTCCTGCGCAGGTGCACTGATCTCCCCTGGTGAGGGCAGAGCAGAGTACTGCAGTGTGCAGGTGCCGGGAAAGGTCAGAGAGGTCCGGCGCCTGCGTACTGCAGTACTCTGCTCTGCCCTCACCAGGGCAGAGCAGTGCGCCTGCGCAGCAGCCGCGACGGGTCGGAAAGAAGAGGCCGACTTCGCTACAAGATGGGAGACGCCGAACCGGACCGCGACGCCCATCGGACGGTGGTCCGCCCCTGGGTGAGTATAATATAACTCGTTTTTCTTCACTATCAGGTAACATCGGGGGCTTATCTACAGCATTACAGAATGCTGTAGATAAGCCCCTGATGGCGGTGGCCGTATCTCATAGGGCAAAAATGGGGTGACAGATTCCCTTTAAGTAATTGTCTAAATACCTGCTTGGTAATTGTTAATTCTTGCTACATATTTCCCACACAGTTCATCAATTTTTGTATTTGGTTTCTGACTCACAACTACAGTAAAGACCTTTGTCACTGGAAATTATGACAGGGCTTTGTTTTTATTTTTTATATCTAACCTAACTCCAAGGTTAGTGTTGGCATCATAATGAACATTCCTCTTATTGTTATATAAAAAGCTAATATTCTCTCTAGTGCCTCCATTGATGATGCCGAAAAGGACACAGCTCGGCTGCGGAGCATTAGCATTCCCATAAGCACAACACGAGGATAGCATCAGACAATTTCTCTCTGAAGAGGCTCGGAAAATTGTTACAGTCCTGCAAGCAACAAATATCAAATCAAAATGAATTATTGCAAATTGTGGAATGAATTGGATGAAGATTTAAGATTGATCTAGTTTGCAAAAATGACTCCGTAAGCATGAAAGTCACTAGCTGCCCGGGATAGGTAATGGCATTTTACATATTAAGTGGCTGTGACGGCAGTGGGTCAATCAGGGAGATGCATAAGTCTAGGTATGTGGGGGGGATAATATCATTAGGCCATTTGTTCTCGTCAGGTGGGTAAAATGCTGAGCGTCGCGTTTAGCAATCTGGCTCTTCAAATCTGTTCTTCCCATTTTGGAGAGCGTTTGTCCCTTAGGTGTCAATTTAAATTTTATCCTGTGAAGACAGTAAATCAGACAATTAATTTAGCGTTATTATTACAATTTATGTTTAAAAAGTGACAGCTTCAGCAATTCTGTACCATGGGACTGAAGCAAACGGGCTTTCCAAAAGAAGCTGAGACGCAAATGATGTGCTGGGTCCTTAAATGATGGGGATAATTTAAACTGGGGGTTTTCAAAAAGTTCATTGGCTGGGACAGAATTCGGGGGGCTTCTTGATACCCACCAGAGGAAGTCATTCCCCAATAGAAACCAAACAGACCTCATTATGGTCAGTGTGGTCTTACTGGTGCTGTTTGTTGATCCGTGACTTGCAGGACTTGCATAGCTGATCCATGACCGGTAATGTAGGACCCTCCTTTTTCAACAGACTTTCCTACTAGAATGAAATAATTATCCTAACCTAAATAACAGTTTTATAAGTATCCTCATTGCACATTCGAAATATATAGCTCTGCCGGCTGTACATATTTTGGACACATAAAGCCTGGGTCTTGAAAAAGGGTCAAAGTAAATGTTGTACTGCAATCACCTCTATATTAAAAGCCTATAAATAATATTTCCCAGCGGCCATATACTTTACGAGGAACATTCCGTGATATTTACAACCGCTCTACCACAATTTGCTAATAAGATATATTCTTTCATAAAAGAGTTATGGTGGATGCTTTGTAACCGTGCTTGGTGACTGAACAATAGTCTACCAATTATTTATGTTGCTGATAAATTACGCAAATTGAGTTAATATTATAGAAGAATGTCTACTTAATCTGGAAAGGTGGTCAATAAATCTCTAGTAAGAGGAGGTATAAACACGGTAAACGAGAGGTGGACGGGAACATTTGTCTTATGTTGTACAACTTAATGGTAGCAGAAAATATCATACCTGGTTAGAGTGGGATTGATCTATAGGACTGTTGCGTGGTGCCCAGGACACGTAATTATATAAATATGTATATATATATATATTGTATATTTATATGAACATCATTTGTAACTTTTACTGTTCTACAGTACTACTATAATTTACCTGAATTTTTAATTTTTTTTTATACTTTATGATAAAACTATTTTGACAAATCACTGAATAAATGGGAGCAACATTTTGTTGTCTTACACTAAAAAAAGTAAAAAAAACAGTAGGGTTTCAGATCAAGCAGACAACCGTAACCAAAGTCTGAGTTATAGCATACCTCGGCTGAATCTACCTTGTTTCCACAAAAATAAGAAAGGATACACATGGAATATATCTATATACCCCTGGTGCTGTCACTGACAGTGCTGCAATAACAAAACTAACTAATTGCTGCCAATACCAATCGTTTATACAGGCCGATTGGACACCCAACAAGTTGCGGATGGCTCTGGAGGTGCGGTTTACAGAACAAAAGCAACTGATCTGTTAAATTTTATATTCAAACCAGAAATGTAGGCAGTGCTTATAACAATATAGAAAAGATTTTACAAAGGGGACAAAACAATACTGCATATACAATTACATAAAATAAAATGATAAAAGAAAATGACCTAACGTTATTGCAATGACTTCAGAGCTTAGTGGATGGAAGCAATCCGATTGAAAAATGTCTGGTTAGCGTTGATCAAGGCTACACAGCGATGTTTCTTTCGGTATTGAATACAGATCATAATTTGCCTTGTCTTTTTATCAGCACCTGAGTTACACCCACACACCTTCCCTTCATGACCTCATATGGGGGCTGTATGTGGGAGGTTCTCAGCCATTCTAGATTTTATGAAATCTCCAACATTCACACTATCTCTGCTCCTGACGATCATAGGTGTTTCAGTATTGACGTCATATTTTTTATTGTGATTTTACATTTTCATAGATAGAAAACATGGCCTGGTTATTGTTTGCTATCTGGCCACTCTTAATTTCTAGCTGATAGGCATGTCTCACAGTTATGAAAAAATATGCATGTTCTTCCCCTCCTAGTTCCGAAATTGAAAATGTATATCCCATCATATCGTATTGACACAAACCCAAAATATTCCTATCTGGACACCTGAGCTGAGCTGGCTACCAAAGATGCACTGATGAAATACAGCTCATCCTGGAGACCACAATGGATTTCCCGTTTTAATCACCTGGGCACTACAGGGGTCCTCTGCTTCAAAGGGATTTTAATTAGTTTGTCACTTCTTAGCTATACGTAATTTACTATCTTCCCATGTGTTAAATATGTGGTCCTATTACCTAAAGAGGTTTACATTGTTAGCTCTTTCTCCTTCTCAAGATTCTGTGTGAGGAGGGGGGTGAATGTCCCCCAACTGGAGAGGCCTTATGGATTTCAATTATTTTTATTACAAACGTGTATACCCACACATTCTGCATATACACACTGCCCGTACAAACATATGTGTATATACCAATATACACTGCACATGCACATGTATATGCACACACTGCACATGCATATGGATATTGAAGCACCGGCATACCTGCATGCTGGCCCTCTCCCCAGGTAGGGATGCCGACTCACTCACTTCCGTGGCCGCCGTCCCGCTCTTTCTCCTCCTTCTGCTGCTGCCTGGGGTGCATGCATGGCGTGCAGATCCCCAGGCACATTGCTAAGGGCACGCACTCCCTCCTTCTTAAAGGGGACACGCGCACCACCCTAAAGTGGCCCCAGCCAATAGCTGGGAGGCACTCATTATTTAATGCACCTCCACCTGTAAGGAGGTGCCTGTGCAACATTGTTAGTCTGTTCCCAAACACGCTTGCTAGTTCTCATGTCCCTGTCCTCTAGTCCTTTTAGTATCAGTCCGTCCCTAACCTCCTTGCTAGTACTTGCCTTGTCATTTTGAATTTCAGACGGACCCGCCTGCACCTGCCATATCAGTCTGTATATCAGCCAGACCCGACTGTACCTGCCGTGCCAGCCTGTATATCAACCAGACCCACCTGCACCTACTGTGCCAATCTGTATAACAGCCAGACCCGCCTGCACCTGTGTACCAGTCTGTATAGCAGTGAACCCAACTGCACATGCCTTGCCTGTCTGTATATCAGCTGGACCCAACTGCACCTGCCGTGTCAGTCTGTACAACAACTGGACCCATCTGCATCTGCCATGCCAGTTTGTATATTAGCCATACCCGCCAGCACTTGCCATGCCAATTTGTATACCAACCGAACCAGTCCACACCTGCCAGTGCTTGCCTGTTTTAGCTGTCCTTTCCTTCTGGGCTTCTGCGTCCAAGATCAGTCCTGGAGTAACACCTGGTATCCATTGGGAGCCAAGCTTAACCTCACCATCAGGGGCCCTAATGAAGAGTCAGGTCCTCACCTAGTCACAACCCTGCAGGCTCTCCTCGGACCACGGCACAGTGGTTCCACCTCTCCCGTTACAGATATACAATACACACACTGTACATACACATTGCACATACATATATGTATACACACATACTGCACAAAAAGGCATACAATATGTGTATATAAACACACAGTGCACATACACATGTATATACACCCACTGCACATACACATGTATATACACACACTGCACATACACATGTATATACACACACTGCACATACACATTGTAAGCTTTTCAGGGGATATAGCTCTGGGATCGCCGTCTTGGGGAGACGGAGTGGCATAAAGAGACCATTCACAGACAGTAGTTCTGTTAAAAACTGGCCGCAACCAGTTTTATTAAAGTCCACGGTAAACAGAACATAATCAAAACCAAATCATAAACATAAAGCCTGGGCTTCTCCAGCCACTAATTACACTTAGATAGATTTCCCTTTGTATCCGGGTACAGACTCTAATAGTCTGTTCCCAAAACAACACATATGTTCAGTAGTTACTTAACCAGCGTGCAGCTCACATGAGGCTCCAATGGCGTCTGAAGTCAGATCCAGACTGAGAGAGAGAGCCTCCTCTGAACTTCCAAGCAGGTACTTATGGCTGTCTAATTAAGCAGCTGTGTTCACTCTGGGCTGAACTGCAAACCTGTCCCAGATGGGAATGGAGTGAACACCGCACTGACAACCTACTTTTTATGCGCCCCAGCTAAGAAACCTGGGGAGATATACACCCCGTCCAGTACGCACCCCTTCACTGTCTCACATATCCCCCCCCTCTTGTCCAGACCGGAGGGCTGGTCCAAAACTCCAAAGAGACAGTGAACTCTGGACAAGGCATCAGCATTACCCTGTAACTTCCCAGGTCTATGCTCCACCGAGAAATTGAACTCTTGAAGTGAAAGGAACCACCTTGTCACCCTGGCATTCCTTTCCCTGTTCTGCTTCATCCATGCCAGAGGAGCATGGTCTGATTGTAATTTAAATTTTCTACCCAAGAGGTAATAACGCAGCGCCCACTTGATTGCGAGGCAGTCTCGCTCCACAATGGCATAATTTTGTTCAGCCGGTGTCATTTTTCGACTTAGATACAGGACTGGGTGTTCTTCACCCTTCACGACCTGCGACAACACAGCCCCTAACCCCACATTAGAGGCATCAGTTTGAACCAAAAACTCTTCTCTAAAATTAGGGGTGACCAGAACTGGTCTTTGACACAAAGCTATTTTTAACGACAGAAATGCTTTTTCTGCCTCCGGATTCCAATTTATCATTTTTGACTTCCCCCCTTTTGTCAGGTCAGTCAATGGGGCAGCAATGGAGGCATAATTTGGTACGAATCTGCGATAGTACCCAGTGATGCCCAGAAATGCTTTGACCTGTCGTTTTGTGAGGGGTACAGGCCAGTTCCGAATTGCTTCTACCTTATCAATTTGTGGCTTGATCAGCCCCCTGCCAATAACATAGCCCAGATATTTGGCCTCTTCGAGGCCAATTGCACATTTCTCTGGGTTTATGTTCAGTCCAGCTCCGGCTATCGAGTCTACGACGGCTTGCACCCTAGTGAGGTGGCTCTCCCAATCTGAACTGAAAATTACCACATCATCCAGGTAGGCAGCCGCATAGGCTCGATGCGGGCGCAGTATCTGGTCCATAAGCCGCTGAAAGGTAGCTGGGGCTCCATGCAACCCGAAGGGCATCACCAGATACTGAAACAAACCTTCCGGGGTTGCAAAGGCCGTTTTTTCTTTCGCTTCCTCCGACAGGGGTATCTGCCAGTACCCTTTTGTCAGATCGAGGGTTGTAATATAACGGGCACCCCCTAACCTCTCGATTAGCTCGTCTACCCGTGGCATTGGGTATGCGTCAAACTTTGACACCTCGTTCAACCTTCTGAAATCATTACAGAACCTCCAGGTTCCATTAGGTTTTGGGATGAGTACAATCGGGCTACACCACTCGCTTTGGGCCTCCTCAATGACCCCGAGGTCAAACATGCGTTTAATTTCAGTAGAGACTATCTTTCTGCGGGCTTCTGGAATTCTGTACGGTTTTATCTTGACCTTAGTACCGGGCTCGGTCTCGACATGGTGTTTTATTAGAGAAGTCCGGCCGGGCAAGTCAGAAAACCTTTTCTGATTTTTCTGCAGAAACTCCCGCACTTCCTGTTTTTGGTGCACGGACAACGTCTCTCCCATGGTCACAGGAGGTAGAGATGGTTTTACCCCTTTCTCTACTTCACCTGAGGCCAACAACGACTCTCTGTCCCTCCAGGGCTTGATCAGATTGATATGATACACCTGGTAGGGCTTCCGTCTCCCGGGTTGGTGTACTTTGTAAGTAACCTCGCTCACTTTTTGTACGATCTCGTATGGACCATGCCACTTGGCCAAAAACTTACTTTCCACCGTGGGAATTAGAATTAGGACTCGATCCCCGGGTTGAAAGACCTAATTTTTGCTGACCGATTATAAACTCTGCTTTGAGCTTCTTGGGCTCTCTGCAGATGATTCTTCACCAATGGCATAATTTTAGCCATCCTCTCTTGCATCTGGGCAATATGCTCTATAACACTCTTGTATGGAGTTGTCTCGGTTTCCCAAACCTCCTTGGCTATGTCCAGCAAGCCCCGCGGATGCCGACCATACACCAACTCAAAGGGAGAAAATCCCGTAGAGACCTGGGGAACCTCTCTGACCGAAAACAATAAGTAGGGTAACAGGTAGTCCCAGTCCCGCCCATCTTTCTCTACTGCTTTCTTTAACATATGTTTTAATGTTTTATTAAAACGTTCAACCAACCCATCCGTCTGGGGGTGATACACAGATGTCCGAATGTGCGAGATTTTAAGCAACTTACACAGTTCCTTCATCACTTTGGACATAAAAGGTGTGCCTTGGTCCGTGAGGATCTCTTTAGGAATTCCTGTCCTGGAAAACATATGAAAGAGTTCCCGTGCAATATTTTTAGATGCCATATTTCTTAAAGGGACCGCCTCGGGTACCGGGTTGCATAATCAAGTACTACTAAGATGTATTGATGTCCCCTGGCTGATTTTACAATAGGACCTACCAAGTCCATTGCTACCCTTTCAAAGGGTATTTCTATAACCGGCAGCGGGATTAATGGACTCCGGAAGTGAGACACCGGAGCATTTATCTGACACGAGGGGCAGGTTTTGCAATAATCCTCCACATCTCGATAAACCCCGGGCCAGTAAAACCTCTGAAGAATTCTTTCCTGGGTTTTGTCCATCCCCAGGTGCCCACCCAGCACGTGGTTATGGGACAAACCTAACACCATACTTCTATATGGCTTAGGTACTAGGAGCTGACTCACGGCCTCTCCCTTTACTTTAGTGACCCTATATAGCAGGTCATTGTTCATGGCAAAATGGGGAAATTTTTCATCAGAGCCGGGCTCTTGTGGGATCTCATTCAGAACAGTTATATTCTCCCTGGCATGTTTAAGAGTGGGGTCTTGCAATTGCTCACTCTCAAAATTGCCACGGGACACCGGTAGGTCAGGGACATTCTGTTCTAGAGAAACATCCTCCCCCTCCCCCAACATCACCTGACATGGAAATTCATTTTTTTTACAGTCATCATCATTATCAATATCATTATCGTGATTACGATCAGCATCAGCATCATTATCATGGTCATCATCATTATCATGATCATCATCATTATCATGGTCATCATCATTATCATGGTCATCATCATCACCATTATTATCATTATCATCATCATTATTATCACATAAGTTTAACGGCCCACTAGCATTGTGTTCCGCCCCTCGGGACTGCGCACCCTCAGTAGGAGCTTCATCACACTGTCCAGCAGAAACATTTTATTTCCAAAGACTCCAAAACAGGGGAAAGTCACGACCCAATATGGCGGGATGCATCAGGTTCTTCACTACCCCCACCTTCATATGAGATCTCCCCGAGTTTTGTGACGAAGTCTGAGGAGGTTACTGGGTAGACTTTGATGTCTCCATGTATGCACACCACGCTTAGGTGCCTACCTGTGACGAAGTCCTATCAGCCAGACTAGTATGTATCAGAGTCACTCGACTTCCTGAGTCGAGTAGGGCCTGTACTGGGCACCCATTTATCATGACCTGACACAGCTGTGGGCCAGTCTCCTCGACTAGGGTGGCCACGCACACGGGCTCGGCGAGGAACGAGAGAGACCGTCCAGCGTCACAGTCCATAGGTTCCCCCACTAGTGGACAATTGGCTGAAATATGACCTTGTTCACGGCATCTCCAACACTGTCCAAGGTCAGGGTGTTCAGACGGAGATACCTTCCTAGGCCTGGGGTCTCCTGGTAGGTAAGTATCACCCTTTCGCTCATACATGTCCCCTCGGGGCTGACCCGGACTATCAACAGCCCCCCTTGCCCCCACAGCTGGAACCCTCTTACCGGGAGATGACGGAGTCCGGGTATTCCGAACTGATGATCGCTCGGACGGCTGGTCACGTAGATAGTCTTTGGTGGCGAAATACCTTTCTATCAGGCTGACCAGTTGATCAGCATCTTTGGGGTCTCCCTGTCCGACCCAGAGCTGGACCTCAGGGGGAAGGGCCCAGATGTACCGGTCCAGCACCACCTTTTCAACCATTTGGGCAGGGGTGCTGACGTCAGGTTCCAACCACTTCTTTACCAAAGAAATCAAGTCATACATTTGTGAGCGAGCAGGCTTGTCTCGCCTGTATCTCCAGTTATGGACTCTCCTGGCACGGACTGCCCTCGTCACACCCAGGCGGGCAAGAATCTCCGCTTTCAACTTAGTATAGTTTTTGCTGTCCTGCTCGCTGAGGTCAAAATAGGCTTTTTGGGGTTCCCCAGTCAGATAGGGCGCGACCACCATAGCCCATTCAGATTGTGGCAGATTCTCCTTCTCTGCCAGTCTCTCAAATATAGCCAGATATGCCTCCACATCGTCATGAGGCGTCATCTTCTGCAGAGTCTGTTTTACCGCCTTCTTTACAGCGGATAATGCCGGTAACCCGGCGTCTTCATTCGGGGACGAGGTGCTAGGAGTTTTTTTTAGTGCTGCCACCTGCTCAAGTAATAACCGGTTGGTTTCCTGCTGTTGCTGCTGGCTCCGCTGGGCCTCTAGGTGTTGTTGCTGCATGGCCTGCTGTTGTTGCTGCATGGCCTGCTGATGTTGCTGCTGCATGGCCTGCTGGTTCTGGGCCAGCTGCTTAACGAGCTCCTCCATACTGCCGGACATCTTGGGCTGGCTGACAGCCTTCACCCAAGACATATACACTCCACAGTCTTCTCCACAATAAGTTCAGTTTTGCGGTGCAGACACCTTTTTTTTTTTTTTTTCAAAGTCTTCAGCCACTGTGCTGCCCCAGCATTCAAGCACCAATTGTAAGCTTTTCAGGGGACATAGCTCTGGGATCGCCGTCTTGGGGAGATGGAGTGGCATAAAGAGACCATTCACAGACAGTGGTTCTGTTAAAAACTGGCCGCAACCAGTTTTATTAAAGTCCACGGTAAACAGAACATAATCAAAACCAAATCATAATCATAAAGCCTGGGCTTCTCCAGCCACTAATTACAGTTAGATAGATTTCCCTTTCTATCGGGTACAGACTCTAATAGTCTGTTCCCAAAACAACACATATGTTCAGTAGTTACCAGCGTGCAGCTCACATGAGGCTCCAATGGCGTCTGAAGTCAGATCCAGACTGAGAGAGAGAGCCTCCTCTGAACTTCCAAGCAGGTACTTATGGCTGTCTAATTAAGCAGCTGTGTTCACTCTGGGCTGAACTGCAAACCTGTCCCAGATGGGAATGGAGTGAACACCGCACTGACAACCTACTTTTTATGCGCCCCAGCTAAGAAACCTGGGGGAGATATACACCCCGTCCAGTACGCACCCCTTCACTGTCTCACAACATGTATATACACACACTGCACACACACATAATGTACATGCACATGTGTATACACACACTGCACATACACATGTATATACCCACACTGCACATACACATGTATATACACACACTGTACATACACATGTATATACACACACTGCACATACACATGTATATACACACACTGTACATACACATGTATATACACACACTGCACATACACATGTATATACACACACTGTACATACACATGTATATACACACACTGCACATATACATGTATATACACACACTGTACATACACATGTATATACACACACTGCACATACACATGTATATACACACACTGTACATACACATGTATATACACA
Source organism: Oophaga sylvatica (assembly GCA_033576555.1). Classification (NCBI taxonomy): domain Eukaryota; kingdom Metazoa; phylum Chordata; class Amphibia; order Anura; family Dendrobatidae; genus Oophaga; species Oophaga sylvatica. The sequence goes on from JARQOD010000007.1 coordinate 117,533,022, forward strand.
CACTGCACATACACATGTATATACACCCACTGCACATATACATGTATATACACACACTGCACATACACATGTATATACACACACTGTACATGCACATGTATATACACATGTAAAGGGTTGGCCGAGGGGTGAACTTACTGGGAGTAGCTGCATTCTTCACAGCGGTCACCTCTATTTTCCTGGGGTGCTGTTCCCCCGTGACAGAGCATATAGAACAATCAGGGTCAGAGTCCAGAATCACGTCAAACAGTTCTGCTTTATTTTCCTCCGGACACATCACATCCAAAACACCATAAGTACGTCTTATACGGTACCAGCAGCACATTTTCCACAACTCCGCTTCTTCTCTTCTACTACACCAGAATGGACCACAAAGTTTTGACGGGACGAGGAGCCCGGTGAAAACGGCACTTTGATCTCTTCCCCTGGAGACACTTCAATCCAGTAAAGAAAGACACATCTACTAGGTCGTCCACCCCTCTCTGGTTATCCTACCCGATACTTGCTGGTGGCCCACTCGCTACTACGCTCATGCACGCACACTTCTGCTGAGCGTTCCCACAGTGGATCTTCCACTGGCCTCTGCTATGTCAACCCACAGACTTTGGGCTCACGTTACCACGGTGACTCCTTCACCGACTACTCTTCGGTTGCTGGTACCTTCCTTTCTACTTGTCACTGTCCAGGGCCCAGGAATGTGGATGTCCTCACACTAGCAAGGTCCATTCCTGAATGACTTCCGCTACGAGGAAATCTTCCTGACAGACCTCCGCTACGAGGAGATCTTTCCCTGACAAAAAGTCCCTAACCATTTGTCCCTATTGGACTGGATGTGCTCAATGCCGCCATCTAGCGTCCTACCCAAATACTGCATTGACATATTTTATAACTGCCTAACTGGATCTCCAACATGCCCCCAATTAGTGATCCCTCGCAACACTATATCTACCCCATACAAATATACTACACTACTAGTGCCCCCCTCTAATGACCCCAAGGAAGCGCTGTCTATATAAATCTATAGCCCCCTTACTCATACATAACACTGAAAGACTGACATTATACAGTACATGAAATGCATACATTTACTCACATAACAGCATGAACCATTTTTAGGGTTAATACCCTTGACCTCCTTACACACACACTGCACATACACATGTATCACATTTACATACATTAGATTCAGATGGCCCTCGGATTCCACACTGATTCCAAAACCTTAGACACGTGGACAGCGTCTAAGACTGGAAACATCTTGACTATTAAAAATGTGATATTTCTTTACAGACTTCTGATGATTAGAATCCCATCATGGCGTCATCTCACATCCATAGTTTAAGTTGTACAACATTTAGGATTTTTCCTCTTATTTCCAGCATTTATCCAAGACAGTCATGATGTGTTTCTTCTTTAAGGCAAAAAAATGCAATATGGCTAAAACACGTGAGAGCACCTTTACAATCAAGCATCTGTGTCTATTTCTATATCCATGTAAAACAGTCGTTTTTTATTTTGTGCGTCATCCATATTGATTTTTTTCATCTCTGTTGCATCCGTTTTTTCTCATCCTGCTGAAGCAGGTAGACCGAACTTTTATTTATCCATTGGATCAGTGTAAAGCCAATGAAACTCGGATGGAAATCTGAAGTACAGTATATGTCTTCCATTTTTTATCCACGTCTATAGACTTTAATGGGTTAGTCTGATTCCCAAATGGATGAGTAGGACACGTTCTGAGTCTCATGGAGTGGAAGCGAGGAACAGTTTTTAAAACAAATATGTCTATGGATCTGTGTGCTGTCCAAGAGAAAAAATACACAGCACACAGATGTGTACAACAGCCTTAGTCATATTCTTCCATTAAATGTATTCACTTAGTTAAAAAAGACAATCAATAGGACCTGAATCAATCACATGTCTAACATCAGAGAAGTGGATCAATCACTTGTCTGCAATCAGGGTCTTCATCGATACTCCTTTACTAACAGCGCTGTCATCCACACTAACCAATTCCCCTTTAATTTCTGAGCTCCCAAAAATATGTAAAGATTTTATTAAGCTAAAGTATATAGTGGCACTTAAACTGCATTCAAATACTACAGTTTTCTGGCTTTAAAGGGAACCTGTCACCAGGTTTGGCCAATATGAGACACGGCCACCACCTTTCAGGCCTGATATAGACCATACTACTGTATAATGCTGTATATCTGCCCCCCCAACCTGACCTGTAAGAATAGAAAGAGAGCTTTTACTACCGTATACTCACCTGTGGGGTGGCCAGTTGGAGGGGTGTCAATGTTCTTGGTCCAGCACCTCCCATCTTCTTACAATCGCCACCCTCCTTCTTGCTTTGTGTGGATGATGCGTCTCTTCATGCAAACTGCAATACTTTACGCAGCCCTAGTCAGTGCGAGCGCAATGTCGGGAAGACTGTGTGGACGACATAGGCACACGTCATCCATACGAAGCAAGAAGGAGGACGTGAAAAGGGAGGTGCTGGACCCAGAAAATCAACAGGTTGGGTTGAGGCAGATATACAGCATTATAGAATGCTGTATATCAGCCCTGAAACGTGGTGGCCGTATCTCATTTGTAAGGTTCCCTTTAATTCTCAAAAATGTAAAAGTTTTGCCAAGCTGTTGGATTTTTGCTGCAGTTTTGAGGAAATTAAGTCAAAAAAGTTTTAGAATAATTATATTAATGTATTAAATTCCATATTATTATGCCAAAATTATTCGAAGTACTCCCAAAATCCTTACTCACAGATAAATGTTTTATAGTGCAATCCTGCTCCCAAGAACTTGGTATCTGTGGCTGCCGGACTAGAGTCCTGTGAACCTTCTCCTATGTGGTGGCATCGGCAGCACGTCTGTTGATCAATAGGTGCATAGTGACATCATGTGTGTGTCTTGCCGTGATAATGATGATGCACAATCCAAGCTAATCAGGAGACGCTCCGGGAAAGCCAGCAGTTAGGAGGATGTTCTTGAAAATCTTTTTGCTCTACTCTACTGATTTTGCCCACAAAGTTGCTGTTGACTGCTGCTTTTTTGTGGCCACTAAAGTTCAAAAGAAACTATGCATATAGTAAGTGGATGGATCATTTCTACTAAAGCAAAAGCTGTGGCTTCTTAATAGTTTTACGCTTTCGCTCATAGAGGAGAGGTCCCGAGCGAGGAAGCCCCGTTCTAGATTGTCCACATGTCCAAGTTGGGTTTTTTTAAAAAAGGTCTTCGAAATAGCACATCCTTTTCAAATATCCATGAAATGTGCCAATCCTTACAACTGATTATCCAAAATGTTGAGAATTAAAAATCCCAAAGAATCAATTACATTTATGTCGATTTGCCAACTTTTTAAGCTGTTGTAGTTGTTAATGCCATGAAGCAGTGCCTTCAAAATCCCTTCCCTGCATCACCCAAATGAAGGAACCTTTAGGAAGTGTTGGTTTCTTGGAGGCTTTAGGTGGTTTTGGCAAGGCTTTGAGATTTACTGAGTCTTCAGGGAATCTGTAAGGGCTCACCAGATGGGGCGAATCCGCTAAGCCTCTGGTCTAGGTGGGCTGAGGAATCGTGATAGTGAGGAATCATTGGAACCAAGACTAACTGGAAACTCAGAAGCAGTTGGACAGATGGAGTAGAACCCTGCATGGATGGATGTAAGTTGAAACACAATAATACAGATATTGGTGCATACCAAACAAGAAAGACTAGTCTCAATCCTAAAACACAGGTGTGTCAATGGGCCTTATATAGGCCTAGGGAGATGATATTCCTGAGCCACACTGGGCAACCTGACGAAGGAGAGGGCAGCGGACCCTGTAGAAGGCAGATGAAGCCCTGGATACCCGCTACAGGTCTGTAACAAAGTCCAGGAAGTCGCTCCCAATTCCGGGAACTTCATGTACCTTTTTGGGAAAGTTGTGGGTAAAATGGGTTGACTCATGATCATTCTTCAGGAGTGCACTGCCCCTCTGCCTTACAACTTCTCGATTGTTGGGCTGAAAATTGACAATTTAAACAGGCAGCATGGCTCATCTGCTGGCCGAACTGTTCATCAGAGAAGTCCTGGAAGTCTTAAGCAACAATACGGCTTAAGGGCAGAACTTGCAAGCTGTATAGTAAAAAGCAATGCAAACGCGCGCCCTTGCCTGGGAATCCGGTCACTGCGGAAGTGACTGGTAACATAGGCAGCACGTTGTATACTATAAAAAAATAAAAATTCCTCCTGTTTTTGAGAACAGAAATGATTTTTAAAAAGAAGTAAATTGCAAGTTTGATGTTTTTAAAAGAACTTTTGTAGTTTTAACCATTTACGAACGCGAGTCAATCACTGGTATGGCTGAATATGAAAAATGTAAGGCTTTTCATTTACCACCGTAACAGCCGTCAGATATTAGCCAGGTTAATTTGTTGTTTAGTCTAGCTTTTTGGAGGCACATTTAGCATTATTAATAAGAGATATTTAAATGTGACCCATTCTTAATTTAATTAGAAGTTAATTAAAGAGCTTTTATTCTTTTTCTTTTTTCACTCTCTCATTTAGCGGAGCCAGCATTATCTGCTAAGTAATGGCGCTCTTTTGTGATTGCGTGCCAGTCATTGCTAGAATCTGCACATTCCCTGCAATAAGACATATTCTTTTATTATTTCAAAGAGCCCTTTGAATTCTTTTGTATAATTGTCCTATACCCTGTGAACGGTGCAGGAGCCGCGGAGAGCTGAAGAATGTTTCCACTGATCAGATTTGTTATTTGTTCTCGTGGAGTAATTTTGTTCCTTCTTATTTATTTATATGCACTCGTTTTTTACCTTTATGCCTTTTTCTTTTTCTTCGAAGTACGTTTAGAGCTTTATAACAGGAATGGCAAAAGGCTCTTGCAAAATATTTCTTTGAGGGATGGAAACTTGTCTTCCAGAAAGTTTATTCTTTGAAGAAAATAAGTTATTGTCCGAACAATAGCCTGGGATAAATCTCATGTCATACATATGGCTAAACCAATAAATATGCGGAGTGTTCACTGATTTGGTTATTACATTCTGGGATGTTGCAGAGACCCTGACAGCTGATACATGGTGCCCGATCCACAAGTCACGCGGGAGACTAGTCAGCCAGGCGGGTCCTGGGCGGCTTTTCCTGCCTGCCGCCAGGTCTCTCTACCAATAAGCACACAGGGAGAAAACTGTTATTCCATGGTAGCAGGCGGGGAGAAGCCGCCATGGACCTGCCTGTCTGACTTGTCTCCAGCGCAGCTCGGACCCCGGCAGCTATAAAACTGCTTTTCTGTGAAACTCTGCAGTGTTTCAGAGTTAATCAAATATGGCTGAAATCAGGCAGCCATGGTCTGACATCAGGATCAGGCAGCATGTATCAGCTCTCAGATTCCCTGTTAGTGGCCATTTTTGCACATCTCGCAAATTGCTTTCTGCTTGGACCATTATTATCATGTTAAAGATCCTTGTAGTGAAATCCAATCCCAGGAGATTGCCCTGATCTGATGCCATTTTCTTCACACAAACAGCATCGCCCGGATAGATTATAAATGTATGATTGTTGAGGATCCGGTCACTGAGTCCTCTACTGATCCCGACAATAACATCCTCTGAGTGAACGGAGCATTATTGAGCTCCTATAGATAGTGAATAGAGCAGTGGTGGCGCGAGCTTACCATCACCATGTATCAGCTGTTACAGAGCCCATAATGGGAGAAGAGCCAGGAAGGTAATAAGAACCAATGGCGGCCGGCAAGTCACCACTGGGCTCTGTAAATGTGTCTACTCTGCTTATGATTCCTGAACCCTCCTGCAATTCCATCTGCTATGCTAGTGTAGGTGTTGTCATAGTGGTCAGCTGTTACACACCTGTCCCGGGTCTGGGCTCTGCTCATTTTACCCCGCTTTGCAAGTAGCCTGGTGTGCTCCCATGTGATCATCTACGTAGGCCTATATAAAGCCTACCAAGAACACACCTGTGTCTTGGTATTTTATTCTCTTGCTTTGTGAGTGCACCACAACCTGTTCCCAGTCTTCCAATCTCTGCTCCAGTGCCTCTGCTACCTGTTTGCAGTCTCCAGTACATCTGCTACCTGTCTGCAGTCTCCAGGACTTCTCTTGTCTGCCTGCATCTTCCAGTACCTCTGCTTCCAGTCTGCGGTCTCCAGGACGTCTCTGGTTTGCCTGCATCTTCCAGTACCTCTGATACCTTTTTCCTACATGCTTCATCTGCCTACCTCACCATCACCCATGGCCCGTGTGTCAACTGGACTATGGGTTCTGTGGGCTTTGAGGATAAACCTCACCTAGTGAGCCTGACACCAGCACTGGGGTAGTACCAGATAGTAAAGACCAGCGGAAAGCCCAATTCAAATGTTTGCTATGGGACTCTAGTTCTTCTAACTACATCCTTGCTCACTACCTCTCCATTCACACAGAGGACTTTGGTACCATACCAGACATGCATTCTCCAAAAATTACATCTAAAACTTAAGGGTTAACCTGATCGTTGGGATAACCTAAAAGAGATATTTTAAAAACAGTGCAAGGGCAGGAAATGTGTGAAAATACTAACATACCTATCACCTATCTATTTAATCCCATGATTGTCCTGAAAAAATGGCAACACATCCATCCTTCACGTGATTACTGAGAGCAACGATTGGCTGCAGAAATCACGTGAATCAAGGATATGATGATCTGTAGCTCCATAGATTGAATAGGTAAGAAGTGTCTCTTTTATTATTTTGACACTGTCTCTACCTTTAGAATTTTTCTTAATCCTGGATGATCTCTTCGAGGCCTCATGCAGATGACCATAGTTTTGATATTTTATAAGGCAGTTCACATGTCTGATGTTTATCCTCGAACCACTAGCAGCATGCACGATTTGTCTCCAATAATCGGATGGCTCTCACCCATTCATTTCTACGGGTCCATGGAAAACATTGGACCACACTCAGATGATATCTGAATAGAGAAGCTGGAGAAACTTGCACCTAATTTTGACATGGTGGTTTACAGTTGACGCAACCTAGTTAATGGTGAGCTCCCCGAGGGGCAGATCTTTTTGCTTTATCTACTGGAAAGAGAAGCTTTAGAACTTATGACCAGATATGACTCTGCTCAACTACCAACCTAGTTATTCCCACATGGCGTTTCTGCTGCGTTTCTATCCGTGCCATTTTTTTGTGCAGTGCTTTACAATAGCAGCAAAATAACTAAGATCTCTAAAATCTCATTCACACAGTGCTGTGGAGTATTTATAAGAGAAGAAAAAACACAATATGTGAATTCTTTCAGTGTTTTTCTTTTTTTTTTACTCATTCAAAAAAAGCATAAAAGACATAAAAAATGAGCAAAATGTACACTCTGAGTTTTTCATGCAAAATAAATAAACACTGCAAAAGCACTGTGTGAACATACCCTAAATGAAGTCAGTCCTGTACGTATGTGATGATCTTTGGGTTAAGAATGAAGGAATTTCAGAACCATAAGGAACTGGTGCATTGGAAAATTGCGTACTTTTTTGTATACAAAGCACAGCAACAAATTGCTGAATCCGGATTACCCCTTTCGGTACTTGTTGAGGGATTGCCCATTAACTGCAGACATTGTATTATCTGTGTTAAGAACTTGCCTATGTACAATTAAATCAGTGTCATTCATGGTTCATGGGCGGGGATGGAGAACATACTGCGGAGATCACGTCCTCCGAGGCATCTATGTCATTCCAATTTATTTAATGTCATTATAATCTGACTTTTCATTTAGTAAAACTGTAGAGAAAAGAAAATATAGTTATTTCATTGTGAATTATCATTTAATATATTGGCCACATATAACATTTAGGCCTGCACACGTCCTGGTGATTCCTGTAAAGGAAAAACAGTACTGGTGAGATCCAGGATCCATGTCCGTGTGTACGTATGTGACATCCTTGTGCCGTCCAGGTGTCCTGTGTCAGTGTGTCCATGTGTTATATCCGTGTGACACGTACCGGCGCTTGGGAAAAGCAGTACAGGTCACGCTGATCGAGGCCGTCAGCTGCTGAAGGCAGCCCTGATCATTTTCTCCTGCTCACACTAAGATCACTGAGACAATGATGGGAGTTTCATTCAGCAGCAGCTGTATAACTTCTGTGTTAAATTAATAATGAAATTAAAAATCCAGCGTGGGCTCCCCCGCAATTTGCATAACCAGCAGAGGGAAAGCCCACGGCTAGGGGCTAATGCTAATAATCTGTGACAAGGGATAATATCCCAGGCTATTAATAACAGCTCACAGCTGTTTGCTTAGCCTTTACTGGTGAATTTATGGGGGACCCACAGAAAGAAAATGACGTAGTGTGCCTTTATAAATTCAAACCAGCAAAGGCTAAACAGTCAGCTGTGGGTTGATATTAATAACCTGGGAAAGGGTCAGTGATATTGCCCCTCTGCCAGGCTACCAACATCAGACCTTCCCAGGCTATTTATATCAACCCACGGCTCCCTGTTTAGCCTTTGCTGGTTTGAATTTTTAAGGGGACCCTTAAATTTTTTTTCTGACGCCCGTAAATTCACAAGGAAAGGCTAAGTAAACAGCTGTGAGCTGTTATTAATGGCAAGGGAATATTCTGGGATACTGTCACTTGTCCCAGATTATTAACATCAGCCCCCAGCTGTGGGCTTTCACTCAGCTGGTTATGAAAGTTGCGCAGAAGCGCACACCGTTTTTTCTGTTTCATTATTTATTTTACACAAGATGCACACATCTGCTGCTGAATACAACTACCGTCATTGTCTCCTGTTTGCGCTGATCTCATTGCGAGGAGGAGACAATGATGAGAGTTGGCTTCAGCAGCCGACCGGCACCAGGGAACAGTGAGAACAGTACCGCTTCTTCTCAGGCGCCGGTACATGTCACACTGATGACACATGGATTTCATCCATGTCATCAGTGTGCACGTGTGCATCAGGCATTTTGTCTATGTTGAAAAAATGCGTATGTCCATATTTGCAGTCTTTAAAAAGAAGACCGCGTACAGATATAAAAAACAGACATGTGAAGGAGACCCTACTCCGTCTACTGGTGTTATGCATGACAGACATCAAAATTACAGATGTGTCCTTCTTTACCTTTCCTCTTGGCACATTATATCCCATTTTGAGTGGTTCGATCATAGGACCAACCTTTGTAAAAAGTCAAATAAATAAATAAGCAACATGATTTTGAGATACTCTGTTGGGAGATGGTTATGCTCTTGGTGTCTATATGTAGTCACCCAGTGGTTGTGATGTGTGTTGTGACTTGTGACCCATCTAGGTTTTGTTAGGAAGTGCAAAGTGATTATAAAAAGTGTATACTGAAGAGTCTACAGTGGGGTTTTCTAGTCTGCCAAACGGTAGGCCATTTTCAAGCAAGACCACGTGCAAAATTGCTTTATTTTCCACTCTTGAGCTCGTTCACATGTCTGTTTTTTTCGTACAAGGTTTTCACGGATATCACTCGTACCTATGATATTCCATGGGGCTGTGCACATGTTCGATTTTTTTCCTCGGACTGAAAAATTTTGGAGACATGTCTAATTTTGATCCGAGGGTCGGATCGAAATCGCCAATGCAAGTCAATGGATCGGTGAAAAAAAATGGACACTCTCGGATGACATCACGGACTGTCATAATGGAGAATGTTACTTTTTTTTTCAATTTCTCCATGTACGAGAAAAACGGATGACCCTCAGGACCACCCTCCGATCAAGTCCGATCACAATGATCGACCCGTTTTTCTCGTACGTTGGAAAATCGGATGTGTGAACGAACCCTTACAGATGATTTGGAGTAATTGTTGCAAATATTTGTGAACTCTTGAAGTGGAGAAAAAAAAAGATATTTGTCTATTCTGGAAATGCAAAAATTGCAAAATCTAAAAAAAAAAGAAAAAAGAAAAAAAAGAAAATACCCAGGCTGTGCCAGTGGCAAACATAATTCAGAATCAATGAGGTGGAATATTTAGTACAATGGGAAGGAGGAGGGAGCAGAAGGGATTAGGCATTCCTAATATTCTCTCTGTGCTTCACCGGTGAATCAACAAATGCGCAATTTGATGAGAAGGTTAGGAAAATGTCATGATTGCCCTGCATACCTGTCTAATTTAGCAAAATAAATCCTCCCAGCAGTCACTACCATTTAGCTTGTCATAAAACACGTCGGGGTACTCTCGTATAAATCACAACAAACATTAGAGAGGATTACAGCCTAATACGGTTACGCGATACGGTCAGAGGGTTGCCCTATTGTCACGTTCCCCGCATTGTAAAATAGATCAGTGCACGTGTTCAACTGATTGGATTATGAACCGATGTTCTTTGCAGGTGAGAAAAGATTTCGGCTATGCAGAATAACATGTCATTACATAAAGTACGGGAGGCTGGAGAGACCTAGCGGGAGATGTTTATGGATAAGGCACGTTATAACATCCCTGCTGTATAATTCCAGTAATGATAGTGATTCATAGGGCAATGTACTGTAATGTACTTCCATGGTAGAGGAATAACTCGAAGCCCCGGGACGCTTCACCTTCCATCTCCTATTTATAATACTGGGTCTTCTTATGTGGCAGAGCTTCAGTGTGATTACTACCCCCCGACGGTATGACTACTACCTCAACACTCCCTATAGCAATGCTGCGGCCATTCGTCTAACAAATTTGGCACATCTTTGCGTCAGAAAGTCATATCAACATCAGCTATCTCTCAGCTTAAATTAAAATCCATTTATTGAGCTGTGCAGGCCACACCCCTTCAACTAAGCCCCACCCATGAGGAAACAACAAGCGAAGAGTAACATGTAAAAAATGAGAAATGCAACAAAATTGGCGACTGTTTTCACCACAGCTCTGTCAAACAGCCTAATACTCTACATACCATGAGTTTTGAGCATTTTTCACAGCATTTTTACATTTTTTTTTTCTGTTTTTTTAAATCTTGTACAAATATGCAGTTTTTTGGGCAATTTTAAGTCCTATACAAAAACCTTAAAATATTGAAATAATGGCAAAAACTGTATAAGAACACTTTTCAAAGCTCTGTTATAGACTTTAAAGACCAGGCCATAGCAGTTTTGATCAAAAGAAAACTGTTTAGGATGACCATTCACCAAAGGAGCTAAAGAGCTGAATAAAACGTAGCTTTCCTTTTTTATCTTCTCCATTGCAGAGATATTGGCTTTCTAACGTTTAGGGATCCTAATATGTTAATACCCCCTTCATCTAAGGGAGTGTTAGCTGAGCTTCTTCTCTGGGGCTGCTTACTTTTTCCCCTGTATGACATTACTCAATCATAAGAAGGAGGGGTCATACTGGGGAAAAAATAGCAAATGAAGGTCCGAAATGGCTTTTTCACTGTGATGTCGTGAGGCTTGACATGTATAACCTTATCACACTGAAATTTTTTCACTCCCGCCGCTTACAGTCAATATAAGAGCAGGAGAAGAAGAGAGCTGAACTGTAATGTCCTTACATACAATGCTCTGGATCTATTAAAGGTATTGGGGAATCGTGCCCTGTTACAGGTGATAAAGCCAGAGTATTGTAATTGACCAACGCTTCTTGACCAATCATATTCATGAATACTTCCTGATGCAGCTCTCATCTCCTGCTGCCAGGAAAGGAAAGCTGCACTGCAATGATGTAACAAAGCCAGGAGAGGAGGAGAGTTGTGTTCTAATGACATGACAGTGCCGGACAGGAGCAGAAGAGCTGATATGATTTGTAATAATATGACAACACCGGGAGAGGAGTAGAGCTGTGCTGTATTGACATGACAGTTCCGGGAGAGGAGAGCTGTGCTGTAATGACATGGCAGTGCTAGTAGAGGAGGAAAACTGTGCTGTAAATGACAATGACGGGAGAGGAAAGCTGTGCTGTAATGTAATGACAGTCCCGAGAGAGAGGGAAAGATGTTTTATTATAATATGACAGCGTCGGGAGAGGAAAGAGATGTTTTGTAATAACATGACAGTGCTGGGAGAGGAGAGCTGTGTTGTAATAACATGATAGCACTGGGAGGGGTGGGAGAGCTGTGCTGTAATGACATGACAGTGCTGGTAGAGAAGAACTGTGCTGCAATTATGTGACAATTGCGGGAGAGGAGAGCTGTGTTGTAATACAATGACAGTGCCTAGAGAGGAGGAGAGCTGTTTTGTAATAACATGACAGCGTCAGGAGAGGAAGAGAGATGTTTTGTAATAGCATGACAGTGATGGGAAAGGAGAGGAAGAGCATGTGCTGTAATGAACATGGAGCAGTGATGGGAGAGGAAGAGAGCTGTGTTTGTAATAGACAATGATAAGCACTGGGGAGAGGAGAGGGGGAAAACATGATGCTGAAATTAATGGGACAATGCCAGGAGAGGAGAGCTGTGTTGTAATACATGACAGAGCCTAGAGAGGAGGAGAGCTGTTTTGTAATAACATGACAGTGCCGGGAGAGGAGAGCTGTGCTGTAATGACATGACAATGATGGGAGAGGAGGAGAGCTGTGTGTTATAATGACATGATAGCACTGGGAGAGGACGAAAAATGTGCTGTAATTATGGGACAATGCCAGGGAGGAGAGATGTGTTGTAATACAATGACAGAGCCTAGTTAGGTGGAGAGCTGTTTTGTAATAGCGTGACAGCATCGGGGAGGAAGAGAGATGTTTTGTAATAACATAACAGTGCTGGGAGAGGAGAGCTGTGCTGTAATGACATGACAGTGTCGGGAGAGATGGAGGGCTGTCTTGTAATGTCTTGACAGTGCTGGGAGAGGAAGAGAGCTGTGCTGTAATGACCTGACAGTAGCTGGAGAGGAGGAGAGCTGCGCTGTAATGATGTGACAGTGGAGGGAGAAGATAAGAACTGCGTTGTAATGACTTGACAGCACCAACAAGGAGGAGAGCTTAATTGCATTGACATGACAGCATTGGGAGAGGGGGAGAGTTACCCTGTATTAACATGACAGAGATGGGAGAGGAGGAGAGCTGTGGTGTAATGACATGACAATGACGGGAGAGGAACAGTAATAAAGCATTGTGGATACTGTACCTGAGAGCTAGTGAGGACAGCAGTAACTTTGTCATATAGAGTGCACTTCCAGCCAATATTACTGGTAGGGATATGCCCACATTAGATAGTTAGAAGTAGATTGCAAACTGCATCTCAGGGTTTCTGAAGATGAATGAAAGAAAAAAAGTTGCAACATTGTACATAATCAGAGTGTGAAGAGGGGGAAAGCATTCAAGTTACTAGGGAATGCAACTCACTCCTACTGTGGATAGGAGGAAAGCATCTACGGTAATCATTCATATGATTTTTATATATGTAACAATCGTTTTTCCAAATGTCAAAGGTGTCCGATTACCCAACTGCCTGGACAACAATGATGATTTTATCATATTTCTTCCAGCCTACGCTGACATCTGGCCACAAGCCCCTCAGATTACCCATGAAAATATTTTCCAGCTGCTAAGTCTCGCACATCATTTATAAACCAACCAAAGATATTACAAAAAAGGTAGGTTAGATGAGCGATACCACCAATTTCAGCATGTAACTGGCCATAACTCATATTTCTCAAGCTCATAAATGGATTTAATGCTCACTTGTCATTCATTATGTTTTATCTCCCTGTCTGGAGGACGGTCTTGATAGAATTCCGCACGCCACGTTCTGCCTCCCTCATTAGACAGTGAAAACATCATTAAATCCAGACGCTTTCATTATTTTCCATATGTAGGTTGTAAGGTAACAGACTGTTTGCACTATTTTTACCGAGAAACATTTAATTTCATTTTCAGCTCCACAGCTGTGACTCATAAACATCATCCCATTGCCAAGGAGAGTGCTAATCTCGGGCCCCTTGTCGGTTAATGCGGGGTAATCTGCTTGTATATGTTCCCTGGGTTGGAGATGGTCTACAAATACCATAGCTGTGTAACAATCTGGCTGTCTAGGGAGCATTAATACGTACACAAACATTAGCACGCGAGGATCTAATCCGCTTAATAATGCAACAAACTGACCGCACAATAATCAACCGCAACAATACGCCCAGATTCATCACTTAACGGTTTCTTTTAAGTAATATCTGTTTTTTGTCTTGTAGTATTTGTTCCCATTTTTCCAAATTTCTCTTTTGACACTTTTTAGTGCAAAAAAATTCACATAAAGAAAATTGTCGCAAAAAATGGGCCAAAATACGTGGCATATATAAAGTCTCTCCAAAGGGGGACTGGAGAACATTTGCACCAAATTTTGCAACTTTTCGAAAAGTTGTAAAGGACGAATCAGGTGGAAATACCCGGAAACCCGAAACACCGACTACAGTGGTAAACAAAATAAAATAAAACGGGTGAACACGTATAAAATAGACTGAAAAAAAGACACAATGAAAAATAAAAGAATAAAAAGTCACAAACTACTCATAACAGGCAAAATTTGGACCTGGGCTCCAATCTGCATGTTTATCAGCTGTAGAGTTCCAGATCCTGTGAAGATATACGTGTTTGTCTTCCCATTTAATAATGTTCCCCATCCTGTAATAACGTACCAATCCTAGCCCCTTCCTGTAATAATGTCCCCCCATATTAGCCCCTAGTTGTAATTATGTCCTCTATACTGGCCCCTTCCTGTAATAATGTCTCCATCCTAGCCCCTTCCTGGTATAATGTCTCCCATCCTGGGCCCTTCCAGGTACAATGTCCCAAATACTAGTCCCCTTCCTGATATAATGTTCCCATTCTGGGCCCCTTCCTGTAATACTGTCCCCCCATATTAGCCCCTAGTTGTAATTATGTCCTCTATACTGGCCCCTTCCTGTAATAATGTCCCCATCCTGGCCCCTTCCTGGTATAATGTCCCCATCCTGGCCCCTTCCTGGTATAATGTCTCCCATCCTGGGCCCTTCCAGGTACAATGTCCCAAATCCTAGTCCCCTTCCTGACATAATGTCCCCATTCTGGACCCCTTCCAGTTATAATGTCACTCATACTGAACCCCTTCCAGTAATAATGTCCCCCATCCTGGTATAATGTCCTTCATCCTGGGTCTCTTCTTGGTATAATGTCTCCCTTCCCTGGTATAATGTCCCTTTTCCAGGTGTAATGTCTCCCTTTCATGGTATAATGCCCTCCATCCTGGGTCCCTTCCTGTTATAATGTCTTAATCTCTCCGTTTCCTGGTATAGTGTCCCCTATGTTGGTAAAACATTCTTCATCCTGTCCCCCTTTTAGTAATAATGTCCTTGTTTTGAGGCTCTTCTGCAACAAACGTAAAAAAATAAGATTTTTATTACCTTCCTCCGCTCTCACGACGTGTGGCGTCCTCTTCTACAGGTGGCGCATAAGCCGGAAAATGACTGCGCCACGATACGTTACTGCTGAATGTGCGTCCTCATCAGTGTAGACCAAAATACTGGCATAGGCCTAGACATGTTTGTAGTTCATGTTGTGCTTACATATTATATTGTGTTTATTGCTTCTACAAGTTCCAAAACTGGAGAAATAATGCCCTAAGTAAAAAAAAATTGGAGCCAGAAGGTGGCAAAGACCGATGGTAGACAACGGGGGCTATATTACAGATCTGTACAACATGGATTAGTAACATGGAAGGGTGCAGACAGGAAGAGCATTTATTAAAACTCTATTTTTGTGTTGGGATGAGATATATTAGAATGCACCATGTTCATCAAAACATTCATAGACGTCCTTGAGTCATGGAGGTGTTTTATGCAAATGTGTCCACCCTTAGGTTTCTATAATTCTCATTAAGGATTCTCACAATACAATACCAATACATGCTAGAAAAACCCTCAACAGGCTGCAACTCACATCACAACCTCTGGGTATAGTCACTAACGGCATAGATATCTCCCCACAGAGTATCACAAAACCACTGAGCTCATCACAACCATTGGATATAGTCACTAACGGCATAGATATCTCCCCACAGAGTATCACAAAACCATTGAGCGCATCACAACCATTGGGTATAGTCACTAACGGCATAGATATCTCCCCACAGAGTATCAAAAAACACTGAGCTCATCACAACCATTGGGTATAGTCACTAACGGCATAGATATCTCCCCAGAGTATCAAAAAACCATTGAGCACATCACAACCATTAGGTATAGTCACTAACGGCATAGATATCTCCCCAGAGTATCAAAAAACCATTGAGCGCATCACAACCATTGGGTATAGTCACTAACGGCATAGATATCTCCCCACAGAGTATCAAAAAACACTGAGCTCATCACAACCATTGGGTATAGTCACTAACGGCATAGATATCTCCCCAGAGTATCAAAAAACCATTGAGCACATCACAACCATTAGGTATAGTCACTAACGGCATAGATATCTCCCCAGAGTATCAAAAAACCATTGAGCGCATCACAACCATTGGGTATAGTCACTAACGGCATAGATATCTCCCCACAGAGTATCAAAAAACACTGAGCTCATCACAACCATTGGGTATAGTCACTAACGGGATAGATATCTCCCCAGAGTATCAAAAAACACTGAGCTCATCACAACCATTGGGTATAGTCACTAACGGATAGATTATCTCCCCAGAGTATCAAAAACACTGAGCTCATCACAACCATTGGGTATAGTCACTAACGGCATAGATATCTCCCACAGAGTATCACAGAACCATTGAGCTCATCACAACCATTGGTATAGTCACTAATGGCATAGATATCTCCCACAGAGTATCACAAAACCATTGAGCTCATCACAACCATGATATAGTCACTAACGGCATAGATATCTCCACAGAGTATCACAAAACCATTGAGCTTATCACAACATTGGTATAGTCACTAACGGCATAAATATCTCCCACAGTATCACATAACCATTGAGCTCATCACAACCATTGAGTATAGTCACTAACGCATAATATCTCCCACAGAGTATCACATAACATTGAGCTATCACAACCATTGAGTATAGTCACTAACGCATAGATATCTCCCACAGAGTATCACAAACCATTGAGCTTATCACAACCATTGATATAGTCACTAACGGCATAAATATCTCCACAGAGTATCACATAACCATTGAGCTTATCACAACCATTGGGTAAGTCACTAACGGCATAATATCTCCCACAGAGTATCACATAACCATTGAGCTTATCACAACCATTGAGTATAGTCACTAACGGCATAGATATCTCCCACAGAGTATCACATAACCATTGAGCTTATCACAACCATGAGTATAGTCACTAACGGCATAAATATCTCCCACAGAGTATCACATAACCATTGAGCTTATCACAACCATTGGGTATAGTCACTAACGGCATAAATATCTCCCCACAGAGTATCACATAACCATTGAGCTCATCACAACCATTGAGTATAGTCACTAACGGCATAGATATCTCCACAGAGTATCACAAAAACCATTGAGCTCATCACAACCATTGGGTATAGTCACTAACGGCATAGATATCTCCCCACAGAGTATCACAAAACCACTGAGCTCATCACAACCATTGGGTATAGTCACTAACGGCATAGATATCTCCCCACAGAGTATCAAAAACATGAGCTCATCACAACCATTGGTATAGTCACTAACGGCATAGATATCTCCCAGAGTATCAAAAAACCATTGAGCACATCACAACCATTAGGTATAGTCACTAACGGCATAGATATCTCCCAGAGTATCAAAAAACCATTGAGCGCATCACAACCATTGGGTATAGTCACTAACGGCATAGATATCTCCCCACAGAGTATCAAAAAACACTGAGCTCATCACAACCATTGGGTATAGTCACTAACGGATAGATATCTCCCCAGAGTATCAAAAAACACTGAGCTCATCACAACCATTGGGTATAGTCACTAACGGGATAGATATCTCCCCAGAGTATCAAAAAACACTGAGCTCATCACAACCATTGGGTATAGTCACTAACGGCAAGATATCTCCCCACAGAGTATCACAGAACCATTGAGCTCATCACAACCATTGAGTATAGTCACTAATGGCATAGATATCTCCCCACAGAGTATCACAAAACCATTGAGCTCATCACAACCATTGGATATAGTCACTAACGGCATAGATATCTCCCACAGAGTATCACATAACCATTGAGCTTATCACAACCATTGGGTATAGTCACTAACGGCATAAATATCTCCCCACAGAGTATCACATAACCATTGAGCTCATCACAACCATTGAGTATAGTCACTAACGGCATAAATATCTCCCCACAGAGTATCACATAACCATTGAGCTTATCACAACCATTGAGTATAGTCACTAACGGCATAGATATCTCCCCACAGAGTATCACATAACCATTGAGCTTATCACAACCATTGAGTATAGTCACTAACGGCATAAATATCTCCCACAGAGTATCACATAACCATTGAGCTTATCACAACCATTGGGTATAGTCACTAACGGCATAATATCTCCCCACAGAGTATCACATAACCATTGAGCTTATCACAACCATTGAGTATAGTCACTAACGGCATAGATATCTCCCCACAGAGTATCACATAACCATTGAGCTTATCACAACCATTGAGTATAGTCACTAACGGCATAAATATCTCCCACAGAGTATCAAAAACCATTGAGCTTATCACAACCATTGGGTATAGTCACTAACGCATAATATCTCCCCACAGAGTATCACAAACCATTGAGCTCATCACAACCATTGAGTATAGTCACTAACGGCATAGATATCTCCACAGAGTATCACAAAACCATTGAGCTCATCACAACCATTGGGTATAGTCACTAACGGCATAGATATCTCCCACAGAGTATCACAAAACCACTGAGCTCATCACAACCATTGGGTATAGTCACTAAGGCATAATATCTCCCACAGAGTATCACAAAACCATGAGCCATCACAACAATTGGGTATAGTCACTAACGGCATAAATATCTCCACAGAGTATCAAAAACCATTGAGCTCATCACAACCATTGGGTATAGTCACTAACGGCATAGATATCTCCCCAGAGTATCAAAAAACCATTGAGCTCATCACAACCATTGGGTATAGTCACTAACGGCATAGATATCTCCCACAGAGTATCACAAAACACTGAGCTCATCACAACCATTGGGTATAGTCACTAACGGCATAGATATCTCCCCAGAGTATCAAAAAACCACTGAGCTCATCACAACCATTGGGTATAGTCACTAACGGCATAGATATCTCCCACAGAGTATCACCAAAACATTGAGCGCATCACAACCATTGGGTATAGTCACTAACGGCATAAATATCTCCCCACAGAGTATCACAAAACCATTGAGCGCATCACAACAATTGGGTATAGTCACTAACGGCATAGATATCTCCCCACAGAGTATCACAAACCATTGAGCCATCACAACCATTGGGTATAGTCACTAACGGCATAGATATCTCCCCCAGAGTATCACAAAACCATTGAGCTCATCACAACCATTGGGTATAGTCACTAACGGCATAGATATCTCCCACAGAGTATCAAAAAACACTGAGCTCATCACAACCATTGGGTATAGTCACTAACGGCATAGATATCTCCCCACAGAGTATCACAAAACCATTGAGCTCATCACAACCATTGGAGTATAGTCACTAACGGCATAGATATCTCCCACAGAGTATCACAAAACCATTGAGCTCATCACAACCATTGGTATAGTCACTAACGGCATAGATATCTCCCACAGAGTATCACAAAACCATTGAGCGCATCACAACCATTGGGTATAGTCACTAACGGCATAGATATCTCCCCAGAGTATCAAAACACCACTGAGCTCATCACAACCATTGGGTATAGTCACTAACGGCATAGATATCTCCCCACAGAGTATCACATAACCATTGAGCGCATCACAACCATTGGGTATAGTCACTAACGGCATAAATATCTCCCCACAGAGTATCACAAAACCACTGAGCTCATCACAACCATTGGGTATTGTCACTAACGGCATAGATATCTCCCCACAGAGTATCACAGAACCATTGAGCTCATCACAACCATTGAGTATAGTCACTAACGGCATAGATATCTCCCCACAGAGTATCACAAAACCACTGAGCTCATCACAACCATTGGATATAGTCACTAACGGCATAGATATCTCCACAGAGTATCACATAACCATTGAGCGCATCACAACCATTGGGTATAGTCACTAACGGCATAGATATCTCCCACAGAGTATCACAAAACCACTGAGCTCATCACAACCATTGGGTATAGTCACTAACGGCATAAATATCTCCCCACAGAGTATCACAAAACCATTGAGCGCATCACAACAATTGGGTATAGTCACTAACGGCATAGATATCTCCCCACAGAGTATCACAAAACCACTGAGCTCATCACAACCATTGGGTATAGTCACTAACGGCATAGATATCTCCCCACAGAGTATCACAAAACCATTGAGCTCATCACAACCATTGGATATAGTCACTAACGGCATAGATATCTCCACAGAGTATCACATAACCATTGAGCGCATCACAACCATTGGGTATAGTCACTAACGGCATAGATATCTCCCACAGAGTATCACAAAACCACTGAGCTCATCACAACCATTGGGTATAGTCACTAACAGCATAGATATCTCCCCACAGAGTATCACATAACCACTGAGCTCATCACAACCATTGGATATAGTCACTAACGGCATAGATATCTCCCCACAGAGTATCACAAAACCACTGAGCTCATCACAACCATTGGGTATAGTCACTAACGGCATAGATATCTCCCCACAGAGTATCACAGAACCATTGAGCTCATCACAACCATTGAGTATAGTCACTAACGGCATAGATATCTCCCCACAGAGTATCACAAAACCACTGAGCTCATCACAACCATTGAGTATAGTCACTAACGGCATAGATATCTCCCCACAGAGTATCACAGAACCATTGAGCTCATCACAACCATTGAGTATAGTCACTAACGGCATAGATATCTCCCCACAGAGTATCACATAACCATTGAGCGCATCACAACCATTGGGTATAGTCACTAACGGCATAGATATCTCCACAGAGTATCACATAACCATTGAGCGCATCACAACCATTGGGTATAGTCACAAATTGGCTGTAAGCTTTTCAGGGGATATAGCTCTGGGATCGCCGTACGGGTAGACGGAGTGGCACGGATACAGTTCATTCACAGACAGCAGTTCTGGTAAAAACTGGCCGCAACCAGTTTTATTAAAGTCCACAGCAAACAGAACATAATCAAAACCAAATCATAAACATAAGACCTGGGCTTGTCCAGCCACTTACTACACTTAGATAGATTTCCCTATCTATCCGGGACCAGACTCTAACAGCCTGGGCCAAAACAACACATATGTTCAGCATTTACCAGCATGGAGTTTCACAGAGTCTCCTCCTTGTGTCTGAAGGCACCTTCAACGTCCAGACTTGAGAGAGCTCCCCTCCTATTCAGCAGCTATCCGCATGGATTCTCACTGAGACTACTCCTGTGTCCGGGGTACATCGAGCACCCAGACTGAGACAGCTCATACTCCTGGAGACTCCTTCTTGTGCCTGGACTCCTTGTCCAGACTAAGCGAGCTCTCTGTCTGTGTTCGCAGACACCTACTTCTGGTCTCCTAATTAACAGCTGAGTGGTTTCAGGCCTGAGCTGCAAGTGTGTACTGAATGTAAGGTGTAGTGACCTTTCTCTACCACTAGGTTTACAAAGCCATACATTTCCCTTATACCAGTCAGCAAAGTATCTAGGTGAAATGTACACCTCATTCAACACACATATTCTCACTGTCTCACACGGCATAGATATCTCCCACAGAGTATCACAAAACCACTGAGCTCATCACAACCATTGGGTATAGTCACTAACGGCATAAATATCTCCCCACAGAGTATCACAAAACCATTGAGCGCATCACAACAATTGGGTATAGTCACTAACGGCATAGATATCTCCCCACAGAGTATCACAAAACCACTGAGCTCATCACATCATTGGGTATAGTCACTAACGGCATAGATATCTCCCCACAGAGTATCACAAAACCATTGAGCTCATCACAACCATTGGATATAGTCACTAACGGCATAAATATCTCCACAGAGTATCACAAAACCATTGAGCTCATCACAACCATTGGATATAGTCACTAACGGCATAGATATCTCCACAGAGTATCACATAACCATTGAGCGCATCACAACCATTGGGTATAGTCACTAACGGCATAGATATCTCCCACAGAGTATCACAAAACCACTGAGCTCATCACAACCATTGGGTATAGTCACTAACGGCATAAATATCTCCCCACAGAGTATCACAAAACCATTGAGCTCATCACAACCTCTGGGTATAGTCACTCATAACATAAACATCTCCCCACAGAGTATCACAAAACCATTGAGGTCATCACAGTGATTAGGTATAGTCACTTACAGCGTAAGCATCTCCCTAGAGTATTACAAAACTATTGAGTTCATTGGAATCACTGGTTATAGTCAGTTATAGCATAAACATCTCCCCGCAGAGTATCACAAAACTATTGAGTCCAACATACGGCAAGAGATTATCATTAGTGATGAGCGAGTATAATCGTTGCTCGGGTGATTTCCGAGTATTTGGAAGTGCTCAGAGATTTCGTTTCTGTTGCCGCAGCTGCATGATTTGCGGCTATTTGACAGCCTGAATACATGTGGGAAATCTTTAACAAACAGGCATTTCTCACATGTATTCAAGCTGTCCAACAGCCATAAATCATGCAGCTGCAGCAACAGAAACTAAATCTCCGAGCACTTCCAAATACTCGGAGACCACCCGAGCGTGCTCAGGAAAACCCGAGCAACGAGTATACTCGCTCATCACTAAATATCATGTAAAGAGAACGTGACATATCTCTTCACATTTGTTCTATTAAGATAACAATGCACAGACAAGTATTTGCTGATGTTACGTGAAGAAGTCAATAGAGTAGTGTCGTTGGTGCAGGATTTAGTCTGTGGCCAAGAATTCAGTTTGTGATACTTCCCCAGTGCTTAATATCCTGCTTCACCTTCTGCAAATAGTTGCTGCCAAGTAATCTTTGCTCGCTGAGCCGTGTCCCCCGCCTGTCAATCATATCTGCTTAAACTTACTGTATACCTGGAAGAAAGTTTAAATCGTGTAATTCCAAATTTGGAACAAATTATTCTTATACGGCTGAAGGGTTCGCGGCGCTCAGGGAGGAAGATGTTTTACCACCGTGCCGGAGTACAGAGTTCAAAGTATTTTTAGGATGAGGAATTTGAGAATTTAGAAATTTTCTCTATGAAAGAGTTGAAACCCAGAGGTGTAATAGTCCCTGGTGGGGACACTTACAAGCAGTGGACGATCGTTGGCTTCAGTGGCCATGGTCCTGTGCTTCATGCTCTACTGCAGGAAAAGTGAGTACTGGCACAATGGCTTCCACTTAACATCAGATGCAACAGGAGATCTTGCTGTTGGGATCTTTGAAAAAAAGGAGCCCAGACTGAAAAACCCTTTAAAGAGAATCTATCAGCTATAAAATATGATCTGGGGGCAGAAACCCTGATTCTAGTGATGGGTCACTTAGTTTATTAGGTGCAGCAGTTGTGATACAATCATAGTTTTCTCAGCTGCAGATCTAGCAGAGCTCGGAATGCTGAGCTCTATATAACCCCGCCCACACCACTGATTGGATGCTTTCAGTGTACAATGTATACTGCCAGTCAGTGGTGGGGCGGGGTTGGACTAGGAGGCATGAGAAACCTAAGTCTCTAGTGATAATCTCCTCCTGATAAAATACTGATTATATTGAAACAGTGACACATGGCTGGAATCAGGATTTCTGCCACTACATCATGCTGCTCTCAGGTTACATAGCAAAAACCTGCTGATCGATTCCTTTTAGAGATGAAATGTAAAGTGTTAATCAAATTTATGAGAACATAGGTTAATATCACTACGGGAAATCGCTGAGATCTGTACTTGGCTATCTCTCTCAGTCCCAAAGACTTTGACCCAAGAAGCAGCACACTTACGTGGCATTTCTAAAGGGCAACATCCATTTTGTTGGGGTCTTCACCATCAAACTGCCAATAATCTAGCAATTATCATCTATCCTCTGGATAGACTATAGCTTTTAGGGCAGGAATATTCCTTGAAATGAGAACCACCATTCTGGTAGTCATGGGGGTCCCATCGGTCAAACCCCCACCAATCTACCATTTTTAATCTATCCTGTACACCGGTTGTAGCTTAGTATAACAGGAATATTGCTTTAAATGGGAGCCTACAACTAATGATCCTAGGTCTCCCAGTCATCAAACACTTCCTGATCTAACAGTTGTGATCTATCCTTTAAAATGGTTATATCTTGGTATAACTAGATTACCACCACTCTAGCAATCATAGAGGTCGCAGTGGTCAAACCCCCACCGATCTGGCAGTCATCATCCATCTTGTAGATAGGATATTAATTGTTAAAGGGGACATGTCACCTGGTCAAAAATGGATAGTTTTTGCTTCTATCTTATTCCTGCTACTCCTGTGAGTATTCTGTTTTTTGTTTTGTAAAAATCCGTCATACGGTTAAAGAGATATGAGTCTGTGTATTTAGTCCTAATTTTTATGGTCTTTACTAAGTGGGTGTGGTCATAGCCTGCTCTGAGGGCGTGTCTTTAGGTTGTTCTGCATAACCACGCCCATAGAAAAATGAACACTAACTAAAAAGACCCATATCTCTGGATCCGTAAGGCGGATTTACAAAAATCAAAAAACGGAATACTCAGGGGAACAGCAGGAATAAAATAAGTGTGATAACTAGTAATTTTAGACTTGGCGACAGATTTTCTTTAACTTTGTCTGTGATACATGCAATACATTACGCAACCCGTAGACGAGAGCAGTGCTGTTTTTTTTCTACTGTCAAACTTCTCCTTTAATGCAATACCTCTTTAAGACATCTAAGTAAACAAATATATCTCTCTGTATTCGCATCCGTGATGAAACGATTACTCACTTTCTTCTATTGCCGGTTTCATAAATTCTGATAGGATTTAAGCAATACAAAAAGGTAAGAACGGGGGGGTAAAAAAAAAGGAAACAACAAGCCTCCGCCACCATCCATAAATCAGTGTATAACTCAATATGACATCGAAAGTAGCAATTTGATACCAAGCAGAGTTAGTGCGCCCATCTTTTGCGGAATGATTGGTGTTTATTCAATTCCTTTGACATCCGCCCCCTCATGCTGATATCTGTTATGATATCAGCTTTGTCTCAGCGATGGTTGATTTTTATCCTCTCTTCTTCCCTCATTCGTCTCTGACTTTAGCATATATATTTATGCATCGCTCTTTTTTCTCCGTAATCGCCTCCACGGCAATGCACGGAGAGGAATTATTGTGATTTATGGCAGCGTTCTGCGGCAGCTTCGGCTTGTTGAAAGGTCTTCTTTTATGTATATTAAAAGGTCTGATGGTTTTATTTTTCAGATTTAACGCCATGATTTAAAGAGAGAGTGTCAAATGAATTGGGTAGCGGTTCGTTTTATTTGGGTGTAATCGGTTTTATACGTAAAGTACTGATTCAATAAGATAAAATCTGCGACAGATGAATGTGTAAAAATCGACGTCCTCAGCGATAAGCGGGCGAGTCATGTGCCAAACTCGGGAGCAAGGACAAAAATTAGGGCCTCTTCAGGTGCAGATTGACGCAATCAGGAAACCCTATTCTATTTTCATTAATTTTGAGTATATTATGCACAAATTTTCTAAGCCTGATGTGGACTTCCCAAATAATCCAAAAGGCTTTCCTGGATACAAATTGTGCATGTACACAGGCCAATAACACAGCCGTAATGTGCTCATAATTTACCCAAAATCCAGGTCGAAAAAACCCAGATTTGCAATTTTGGTGGAACCAGTACACATGAAGATCTAAACACGAGTCCTGACCACGTGAACAAAGCCTAACATTTGCTTTCATATAGAAACCATGTTCCTGGGCAGGTTCTCATCATCCATTAACGGGAACCAGTCACCTTGAAATTTTTGAAATGATGTTATAGAGCCATAGAAGCTAGGAAGATTGATATCTAGTTTTGCGCCAAAAGACTTACTATAATTTGCAATCTATTCATTTAAATTCTTACTCATGCTGAGATTAGGAGTCCAGTGGGCGGTCCTTCTCGATTTACGGAATTCCGTGCATGGGATTGGCTCCAGGTTTATGTGGAGTCCAAAAAGTTCCTGCTTGCTTTCAATCTCTCCTCGTCTTCCAAGAGATATAACTTTGGGAATATACTTTTTTGGTTGTTATGAGCTTTTCTTGGTACTATTTTCAGGTCTATATGACTTTCTGATTCTATTTATTCCATTTTTGAAGCAGGAGATGTGACTGAAAAAACAGCGAATCTGCCATTTTGTTTCCTACTCTGGTGGTTTTGGTATGGAAAAAATGTAATATTTTAGTAATCGAAACCGCCCTGTACGAGTCCTAAAAAATAAAACATATTTTTTTTAGATGTTATTTTTCTTGCAGAAAAAAAATAAAAAAAAATAAATATCATGTATATACAGTATGTATGTATATATATATATTATATATATATTTATATATATATACTGTTATTGTGAACAGTTAGGCAAGTTGAAGATTAAATGATCTCTAAAAGGCCTAAAGTTAAAGATGTCACATTTCCTCTGTATTTTAGGCAATATATATATATATATATATATAATATATATATATTGTATATTTTTTTCATCTTTTACATTTTAAAAATGACAAAAAGGAAAATGGACCGATGCAAAAGTTTGAGCACACTTTGAGGGATTTTCATCCATTCTTCCT
Organism: Oophaga sylvatica; assembly: GCA_033576555.1. Taxonomy (NCBI): domain Eukaryota; kingdom Metazoa; phylum Chordata; class Amphibia; order Anura; family Dendrobatidae; genus Oophaga; species Oophaga sylvatica. The sequence continues at coordinate 117,559,945 of JARQOD010000007.1, forward strand.
TGGAAAATTCCTCCAGTTCTGTGAGATTCCTGGGTCGTTTTGCATGCACTGCTATTTTGAGGTCTAGTCACAGATTTTCAATGATGCTCAGATCAGAGGACTGTGAGGGCTATTGAAAAACCTTCAGCTTGTGCTGTTTGAGGTCGTCTATTGTGGATTTTGGATCATTATCCATTTGTAGAGTTCTATTTTAACCTCATCAGTCCACAGGACTTGTTTCCAAAATGTATCAGTCTTGTTTAGATGTTCTTTTGCATACTTCTGAAGCAGAATTTTATGGTGAGGACGCAGGAGAGGTTTCTTCTGATGACTCTTTCATGAAGGCTGTATTTGTGCAAGCGGGCTCCCCTACCTAGGTTGCCACCAGATGCAGGTGCCAACCCTAAGCATGCATTCATATCACTTGGTAGGACCACCCACAGGACTACCAAGAAAAGAATAAGAAGGGATTTAAAAAGAATAATTGTCACCATATAGGACAATACCACATCTAATATCAACACAATCAATATTAATTAAGATGTTGATGGACATTTTGAGCCATCAACAACAAACCCAACATTCTATAGAGGCCTCAAATTAAGCCCCTGACTACATCACAAGCCTACAGACTACATACAGTCTATGGCAGCTTATCCTTATTAATGTAAATGAGCCAGAGTTGCAATATCACTCTCAACCTGTTGACAGGTGTGGTGCTGTTTTGGAAAAGGGAAGTCACATTTTTTTCATTCCTTAGAAATTAAGGGAAAATTGATATTCCAAAAAGGCACAACTCTGGCCCATGGACTATCTATCACTTCAGTATTGAAGCTGCAATACCAGACAAAGCCCATAGACTAGAGTGGCACTGTTTCTGGATAAAGCAGTTCCTCATAAAGCAGTGAGCTGTTCGGCAGCTCGCTGCGACTTTCTCATGATGGCAGCCGGGAAGAAAAAGGAAGAATATGAGTAAGGACATTTGGGGATAATAAAAGAGCACCGAAGTTCAGATTGGAAGAAAGTGAGATTTAATCATGTGTTCTTCACACTCCATCCCACAGAATCGCACCGAAAACTGTGTATTTATCTGCGAAGCGAAATGGTACTGAACTACTTTCCGTCTGCAGATAACTGGCAATTTCAAAATTATATAGGCCAGGAAGCAAAAAATGTACAAATAAAGTATTTACTCTCACACTCCTCCACCGCAATGTTCCCTCCAAATGTAATTGTCTCCAGCAGCTGCGAAGTTCCATACATGTCTGCATGGTGATGGCTCCTAGAAAGAAGATTATGGGACTGATCTGCACAGGGTCTATTTTTTAAAGCTCTGGATTTTTTTTTTTTTAAGGACAGCGCCATTCTTGATAAAAGGCCTTGTCTGGTATTGCAGTTAAACCTCATTCAAGTCAGATACGACTAAGCAACATGTTGTCATATGCAACAGATCAGATCCTATTATAAGTGAAGGAGGACTTTATGCTGACCTGACAGTAGATGGCGATGTTGTGTAACGTTACCTTCTTTAACCCCTTCACACCCAAGGGTGGTTTGCACGTTAATGACCGGGCCAATTTTTACAATTCTGACCACTGTCTCTTTATGAGGTTATAACTCTGGAACGCTTCAACGGATCTTCGCGATTCTGAGATTGTTTTCTCGTGACATATTGTACTTCATGTTAGTGGTAAAATTTCTTCGATATAACTTGCGTTTATTTTTGAAAAAAACGCAAATATGGCGAAAATTTTTAAAATTTTGCAATTTTCAAACTTTGAATTTTTATTCCCTTAAAACAGAGAAATATATCACACAAAATAGTTAAGAAATAACATTTCCCACATGTCTACTTTACATCAGCACAATTTTGGAACCAAAATTTTTTTTTGTTAGGAAGTTATAAGGGTTAAAAGTTGACCAGCGATTTCTCATTTTTACAACAAAATTTACAAAGCCATTTTTTTTAGGGACCACCTCACATTTGAAGTCACTTTGAGGGGTCTATATGGCAGAAAATACCCAAAAGTGACACCATTCTAAAAACTGCACCCCTCAAGGTACTCAAAACCACATTCAAGAAGTTTATTAACCCTTCAGGTGCTTCACAGTAACTAAAGCAACGTGGAAGGAAAAAATGAATATTTTACTTTTTAGCCACAAAAATGATCTTTTACAAACTTCTTTTTATTTTCACAAGGGTAAAAGGAGAAAATGGACAGATAAGGTTGTTATGCAATTTCTCCTGAGTACGCCGATACCCCATATGTGGGGGAAAACCACTGTTTGGGCACACGGCAGAGCTCGTAAGGGAAGGAGCGACGTTTGACTTTTTCAAACTAAAATTGGCTGGAATTTAGATTGGATGCCATGTCGCGTTTGGAGAGCCCCTGATGCGCCTAAACAGTGGAAACCCCCCACAAGTGACACCATTTTGGAAACTAGACCCCCTAAGGTACTTATCTAGATCTGTTGTGAGCACTTTGAACCCTCAAGTGTTTCACAAAAGTTTATAAAGCCTGGGTGTGAAAAAAAAAAAAATCAATTTTCCACAAAAATGATTTTTTAGTCCCAAATTTTTGAATTTTCCCAAGAAATTGGACCCCAAAAGTTGTTGTCCATTTCCTGAGTACGCTGATACCAAATATGTGGGGGGGGGAAAACTGTTTGGGCGCACGGCAGGGCTTGGAAAGGAAGTAGTAACGTTTTGGAATGCAGACGTTAATGGGGGTCATGTTCCGTTTGCAGTGCCCAGATGAGCCTAAACAGTGGAAACCCCCCACAAGTGACCCCATTTTGGAAACTAGACCCCCTAAGGAACTTATCTAGATCTTTGGTGAGCACTTTGAACCCCAAGTGCTTCACACAAGTTTATAATGCCCGGGCATGAAATAAAAAATCCTATTTTTTTCCCACAAAAATTATCTTTTAGTCACTAATTTTTTATTTTCCCAAGGGTAACAGGAGAAATTGGACCACATATGTTGTTGTACAATTTGTCCTGAGTACGCTGATACCCCATATGTGGGGGGGAACCACTGTTTGGGCGCACGGCAGAGCTCGGAATGGAAGGAGCACCATTTGACTTTTTCCAACCAAAATTGGCTGGAATTGAGTTTGGATGCCATGTTGCATTTGGAGAGCCCCTGATGTGCCTAAACAGTGGAAACCCCCCACAAATGACCCCATTTGGGAAACTAGACCCCCTAAGGAACTTATCTAGATTTTTGATGAGCAATTTGAACCCCCAAGTGCTTCACACAAGTTTATAACGTAGAGCCGTAAAATGTAAAAATCATATTTTTTCCACAAAAATGATCTTTTCACCCCAATTTTTATTTTTCCAAGGGTAACAAGACTCCAAAAGTTATTGTGCAATTTGTCCTGAGTGCGCTGATACCCCATATGTGGGGGTAAACCACTGTTTGGGTGCATGACAGAGTTTGGAAGGGAAGGAGCGCCGTCTGACTTTTTCAACGCAGAATTGGCTGGACGCCATGTCGTGTTTGGAGAGCTCCTGATCTGCCTAAACAGTGGAAACCCCATAAATGACACCATTTGGAAACTAGACCCCTCAAGGAACTTATCTAGATGTGTGGTGAGAACTTTGAACCCCCAGGTGTTTCACTAAAGTTTATAACGTACAGCCGTAAAATAAAAAATCTTTTTTTACAAAAATGATTTTTTTGCCCCCAATATTTTATTTTCACAAGGGTAACAGAAGAAATTGGAATGCAAAAGTTGTTGTCCAATTTGTCCTGAGTACACTGATACCCAATATGTGGGCGAAAACTACTGTATGGGCACACGTCGGGGCTCGGAAGGGAAGTAGTGACGTTTTGGATTGCAGACTTTGATGGAATGGTCTGGGGGCGTCATGTCACATTTGGAGAGCCCCTGATGCACCTAAACAGTGGAAACCCCCCACAAGTGACCCCATTTTGGCAAATAGACCCCACAAGGAACTTATCTAGATGTGTGGTGAGCACTTTGAACCCCGAAGTGCTTCACAGAAGTTTATAACGCACAGCCGTAAAAATAAAAAATCCTTTTTTTTTTTACAAAAATGATTTTTTCGCCCCCAATAATTTATTTTCACAAGGGTAACAGGAGAAATTGGACCCCAAAAGTTGTTGTCCAATTTGTCCTGAGTACGCTGATACCCAATATGTGGGAGAAAACTACTGTATGGGCGCACGTCAGGGCTCGGAAGGGAAGTAGTGACGTTTTGGATTGCAGACTTTGATGGAATGGTCTGGGTGCGTCATGTCGCATTTGGAGAGCCCCTGATGCGCCTAAACAGTGGAAACCCCCCACAAATGACCCCATTTTGGAAAATAGACCCCACAAGGAACTTATCTAGATGTGTGGTGAGCACTTTTAACCCCGAAGTGCTTCACAGAAGTTTATAACGCACAGCCGTAAAAATAAAAAATCTTTTTTTTTTTTTTGCAAAAATGATTTTTTCGCCCCAATATTTTATTTTTACAAGGGTAACAGGAGAAATTGGACCCCAAAAGTTGTTGCCCAATTTGTCCTGAGTACGCTGATACCCAATATGTGGGAGAAAACTACTGTATGGGTACACGTTGGGGCTCGGAAGGGAAGTAGTGACGTTTTGGATTGCAGACTTTGATGGAATGGTCTGGGGGCGTCATGTCGCATTTGGAGAGCCCCTGATGCGCCTAAACAGTGGAAATCCCAACAAGTGACCCCATTTTGGAAAATAGACCCCACAAGGAACTTATCTAGGTGTGTGGTGAGCGCTATGAAGCCCCAAGTGCTTCACAGAAGTTTATAATGTACAGCCGTAAAAACAAAAAAATAATTTTTTTTGTACAAAAATGATATTTTCGCCCCCAATTTTTTATTTTCCCAAGGGTAACAGAAGAAATAGGACAAATTGCACAATAACTCTTGGGGTCCAGAGTACGCTGATACCCCATATGTGGGGATAAACTACTGTTTGGACGCATGGCAGAGCTCAGAAGTGAAGGAGCACCGTTTGACTTTTTCAACGCAGAATTGGCTGGAATTGAGATCAGACGCCATGTCACATTTGGAGAGCCCCTGATGTGCCTAAACAGCGGAAACTCCCCAATTCTAACTCCAACCCTAACCCCAACACACCCCTAACCCTAGTCCCAACCCTAACCACAAACCTAACCCTAACACACCCCTAATCCCAACCCTAACCCTAATCCTAACTTTAGCGCCAACCCTAACCCTAACTTTAGCCGCAACCCTAACCCTAACCCTAATGGGAAAATGGAAATAAATACATTTTTTTAATTTTATTATTTTTCCCTAACTAAGGGGGTGATAAAGGGGGGTTTGATTTACTATTTATAGCGGGTTTTTATGATTGGCAGCTGTCACGCTAAAAGACGCTTTTTATTGCAAAAATAGTTTTTTGCATCGCCACATTTTGAGAGCTATAATTTTTGCATATTTTGGCCCACAGAGTCATGTGAGGTCTTATTTTTTGCGGTACGAGTTGACGTTTTTATTTGTACCATTTTTGAGCAGGTGACATTTTTTGATCGCTTTTTATTTCGATTTTTGGGAGGTTAGAATGAACAAAAATCAGCAATTCATGAATTTCTTTTGGGGGAGGCGTTTTTATTGTTCCACGTGTGGTAAAATTGATAAAGCAGTTTTATTCTTCGGGTCAGTACGATTATGGCGATACCTCATTTATATCATTTTTTTATGTTTTGGCGCTTTTATAGAATAAAAACAATTTTATATAAAAAATAATTATTTTTGCATCGCTTTATTCTGCGAGCTATAACTTTTTTATTTTTTCGCTGATGATGCTGTATGGCGGCTCGTTTTTTGCGGGACAAGATGACGTTTTCAGCGGTACCATGTTTATTTATATCGGTCTTTTTGATCGCGCGTTATTCCACTTTTTGTTCGGCAGTATGATGATAAAGCATTGATTTTTTGCTTCGTTTTTTTTTTTTTTTTTAAGGGGTTCACTAAAGGGGTTAACTAGTGGGACAGTTTTATAGGGGGGGTCGTTACGGACGCGCAATACCAAATATGTGTACTTTTATTGTTTTGTTTTTTTTATTTACAGGAAGAAATGAATTTATTGGGGAATATTTTTTTTTTTTTATTTATTTTGAATTTTTTTTTATAACATGTTTATTTTTATTTTTTTAACTTTTTTACTTTGTCGCAGGGTGGGACATCACTGTATTTTATCAAATCGCTGGTGTGACAGTGTGTACAGCACTCTGTCACACCAGCGATCGCTCAGGCATAGCTGCAGGCTTCTCAGTGCCTGCTCTCAGCAGGCACTGAGGAAGCCGCCTCCCTCCAGGACCCCGGCGCCATCTTGGATCGGGTCCTGGGAGGGAGGAAGCCCTCAGAACAGCGCGATCACATCGCGCTGGTCTGAGGGTCTCAGGGGGGCGCGCAGGGAGCCCCCACCCTGCGCGATCCTCCCCTGTGCCCCCAGTACACCGCGATCATGTTTGATCGCGGTGTGCTAGGGGTTAATGTTCCGGGAGCGGTCCGTGACCGCTCCTGACACACAGTCACGGGTGTCAGCTGTGATAATCAGCTGACACCCGGCGGCGATTAGCTGCGCTCCCCTCAGGAGCGCAGCTGATCGCCTATGAGTACTATCCCGTCCATGGGCAGAATGGCACGGGTTTTATGGACGGGATAGTACGTCTAATGTCAGAGAGGGGTTAATGTATTGTATAAGAATTAGTCTCTTGTTTAGTTTCACTTTCGTTTTTGTTCCTGTTAGCTGATGCAATGCTGTAATGACTGTGCATTATTCCTTCACCTCATGTTCAGAGAAGTAAACGCTTGTTATCCCATGCATATTGCTCTGTGAAGTTTCTACTGTAAAGGTGTGGATTCAGAAGCTGTGCAACAGGTTATGGGCCCAGACACCTAGACCCAGGCACCCAGATACAGCATACCCAGATACAGAGAATCCAGACACCACAGATCCCAGGACACCCAAGAATACCAGATACCCAGGACATTGGAACTCTCAAAAAGACCCTGGTGAATGCAGAAGAATTCTTCAGTGCAAGTCTCTCCAAACAAGTAAGATAAGTTAAAAATGATGAATAGCACAGAGCTAAAACTCACAGTAGCTAAACGAATGATGAGAACTATCAGCTATGGAATTTACAAAGTAGAGATGTTATTATCTAAAGATGATTTATGGGAAGTAATCACTACAGATAGACCTGATGAAGATAATCAGACATGGGATAAAAAAATAGACAAGCGAGAGCTACCATCAGCTTATTAGTGGATGATGCTCAATTAATACATATAAGAAATAAGAAACAGCGAAAGGAATGTGGGAAGAATTAAGAAAGCTATATGATAGACCCAGATTAAATCACAAGTTATTTCTACTAAGGAAGCTGTACAATATGAGACTAAATGCAGACAGTGACATGCAGAAGCATATATTATCTATTATGGAAGTGATATTACAGTTAAGATCTATTGGTGAAGATATTAAAGAAAGCCATATAGCAGCAATTTTATTGTGCAGTTTACCAGATTCATATACAGCTTTAATAAATGCACTAGAGACAAGACCAGAAACTGACATTACATTAGAGTTTGTGAAGACCAGACTCATAGATGAATATCAGAGAAGGAAAGAACAAAGCAATGATTCTTCTACTGAAAAAGATAATGGAAATGCTCTTAAAGCTACAGAACTTAAAAAACCCTATAATAAAAAGACAAGAAAATGCTTCAGATGTAAGAAAAAAGGTCATTTAAAGAAAGACGTACTATATGGAAAGCAGAACAACAGAAATTACACCATAAAGATAATATACAGAAGGTAAAAAACACAATTTCTGATTCATGTGAAAATAATTGGAATGGCACATTTAAAGTAACTGATAAGAAATCATCACTTGGTAGGTTTATTGATTCAGGAGCAACGAGTCATATGACAAGTGACAAGAATTTCTTTCTGATCTGATTTAAATAAGAAAGAAGCCATTTATCTTGCAGATGGAAGCAAAATAACCGCAGAAGGTATCGGACAAGGTATGCTAAATTGTTCAAACAAGTTCGGACAAGATTCAAAGATACTTGTACAGGATGTGTTGTATGTTCTAAAATTGGAAGGCGGATTATTATCTGTGAAACGTTTAACAGCAAAAGGACTTACAGTAAAATTCAAAGATAATGAGTGTGCAATTATTGCAGGAAACAAGTTGATAACCAAAGTCAAGGCAGATGAACAATTATATCATTTTGACAAACCAAAGGAACAGATGAAGGTATGTACACATGATCACAAAAACTGTATTCACATGTGGCATAGACGTCTAGGACATAGACACCCGGACAGTATAAGGGAACTACAGAGAAAAGAATTGACAAAAGATTTAAAGATATCAGATTGCTCAATTACCATAAGATGTGAATGTTGTATAAAATCCAAAGCCATAAGGATATCTATTCCAAAAGAAAGTGAGATGAAAAGCGAAAGACCACTTGATTTGGTGCATACTGACGTATGTGGACCCATGAAAGTGACTACATCAGGAGGCAATAGATACATGTTGACTTTTATAGATGACTACTCAAGATACACAGTCACATACTTAATTAAGAACAAAAGTGACGTTTTTGATAAACTTGTAGACTATGTAACAAGATCAAGTAAAAAATTTCAAAGGAAGCCAATTGTCATCAGAAGTGATAATGGAGGTGAATTTACAGGTCACAGAATAGAAGACTACTTAAGACAAAATGGAATAGAACATCAGAAAACTGTTCCATACACACCTGAACAAAATGGAGTAGCAGAAAGGAAAAACAGAACTCTAACAGAGATGATGAGATGTATGCTGACAGATTCTAAACTACCAGAGAAATATTGGGGTGAGGCAGCAATGACAGCTACATATCTACAGAACCGACTTTTTTCCAGAAAACTGAAGAAAACTCCATATGAACTGTGGCAAGGTATGAAACCAAGTGTCAATCATTTAAAAGTTTTTGGATGTAAAGTTTTTATATTCATTCCAACAGAAAAACGTTCCAAACTTCAAAACAGATCCATGGAAGGAATATTCGTTGGATATAGTGAAAACTGCAAAGGATATAGAATCCTAGATCGCAAAACAGACAGAGTTACAGTGAGTAACAGTGTGACATTCATTGAAGATTTAAATGAAGACATTATGATTTCAGTTGAAACAAAAAATGAGAAAAACAATAGTGACATAACAGAAGAAATACCTGATGAGAAAGAAGTAGAAATTAATGAAGAACAAAATACTGAAAGTGAAGAATCACAACTACAAACAGACACAGAACCAAGATGTTCAATAAGAGAGAACAAAGGAAAACCACCAAAACGTCTCTCATACAAGACAAGTATAAGAAAAATCTATGAACCTACCTCTTGGGAAGACATATCTAAACTTCTGAAGAAGAAGCTAATAAATGGATAGAAGCAACAGAAACAGAAATTAAATCCATGCATGATTCAAATACATGGAAACTAACAGATTTGCCAGAAGGAAGAAAAGCCATAGGATGTAAATGGATTTTTAAAGTAAAATACCAAACAGATGGCACACCTGAACAATATCGAGCAAGACTCGTAGCTATAGGGTATTCTCAAAAATATGGAGAAGACTATGATGAAACATTTGCGCCAGTTGTCAAACACACTACAATAAGAACTTTACTTACAGTTGCAGCAGTGGAACAGATGGAACTAAGACATCTGGATGTAAAGACAGCTTTTTTGAATGGAGATTTAACGGAAGACATTTACATGGAACAACCTCCAGGATTCAAAGATGAAAGAAATCCAAACAAAGTTTGCAAACTACAGAAAAGATATATGGTTTAAAACAAGCAGCTAAAGCGTGGAATGACAAAATCACGGAAGTACTAACAAATGAAAAATTTCAAAGAAGCAAAGCTGATCCATGCTTATACACAAAAAGGATGAGTAATAGATGGATTTATGTACTCATATATGTAGACGACATTTTGATTTGTGTTAAACAAGAAAGGGATAAAGAAAACTGTTATGTTACGGTAGCTGAGGAGTGCAGGTAAAAAAGGAAATACACCAGAGCAGTTGGAATCTATGAGATTGCAGTACCCTGACTAACCACCGCAACTAGAGGCAGCCGTGGAGCGTTCCTACGTTGGTCCTAGACACCTCGTCACAGCCTGAGAAACTAACTACACCTAAAGATAGAAATAGGAAAGCTATCTGCCCCGGAGCAGAACCCCAAAGATAATAGAAAGCCCCCAAACATGTAATGGCGGTTAGACAAGAGGAAATACTGACACAGAAAGAAAATAGTATGAGCAAACGCTGGGGCCCAAACTATCTAAATAGAAAAGGACAGGAAGGGTACTTACTGCAATCTCAGAAAACCCTGAAAAAACACCAACTCTACTAATTTCAAAATCACCTGAGATCACACGACCTCTACCACCTAAATTAGTTCTCTGGTGTAACAAAATCAAAACAGCAGCCACTGAAAAAAAACTGGAAAAAGCAAAAGTACAAAACACAGTGGCTGGACTAAACTGAGAGGGCAAAAGCCCCGGAGGGGACCCTGAAGGCCCCCACAGAAGTGCAGGACAAAATGCAAAAATATAGCAAAAACACAAAATAAGAAATTGTCTTATCTGATAGCAGGAGATGCAGACACGACACAGCAGGCTACAAGGGAAACTGGAAAGAAGGATTCAGACCAGAACAATTGATCACCGGCAACCCTGATGGGAAAATGACTCCCTTATATAAGACCAATCAGTAACACCTGATTCCCAGTCCTCACAATCCTCACTAGTACCGCTTGTAACCACCAGAGGGAGCCTCTGCTCAGAACTCATCTCAAACCCATTCACAACAGTACCCCCCCCTTGAGGAGGGGTCACCGAACCCTCATTTGAGCAACCAGGTCGGTCAGGATGAGTTCTATGATACGCACGGATAAGTCTCCTAGCATGGATGTCCGAAGCAAACACCCAAGAATTGTCTTCCTGACCATAACCTCTCCATTTAACCAAATACTGGAGTCTTCGTCTAGAAAAACGAGAATCCAATATTTTCTCAACCACATACTCCAGATTGCCCTCAACCAAAACAGGGTCAGGAGGCACAGCAGCAGGAACCACTGGCTCAACAAACCTCTTCAACAAGGACTTGTGGAACACGTTATGGATCTTAAATGTCCCTGGAAGAAGCAAACGAAAAGAAACAGGATTAATAATCTCCATGATCTTATAAGGTCCAATGAACCTAGGCTTAAATTTAGGAGATGCTACTCTCATAGGAATATTCTTTGAGGACAACCAGACCAAGTCCCCCACTTTAAACCGAGGACCATCAGTCCTATGCCGGTTAGCAAACCGTTGGGCCTTCTCCTGAGAGAGGGACAACCTCTCCACTACCTGGTCCCAAATCTGCTGCATACGCTCAACAACAGAGTCAACACCTGGACAGACAGAAGCCTCCGTCTGTCCTGAAGAAAATCGAGGGTGAAACCCAGAATTACAGAAAAACGGAGACATCAAAGTGGCAGAGCTAGCCCTATTATTAAGAGCAAACTCAGCCAAAGGCAAAAAAGAGACCCAGTCATCCTGATCAGCAGACACAAAGCATCTTAGATAAGTCTCCAATGTCTGGTTTGTTCTCTCAGTTTGACCATTGGTCTGAGGATGAAATGCCGAGGAGAAAGACAATTGAACACCCAGTTTAGAACAAAAAGTCCTCCAAAATCTGGAAACAAACTGGACTCCTCTGTCAGACACAATGTTCTCAGGAATGCCGTGTAAACGAACCACGTGCTGAAGGAACAACGGCACCAATTCAGAGGAGGAAGGCAACTTAGGTAATGGCACAAGATGTATCATTTTGGAAAACCTATCACAAATTACCCAGATGGTGGTCATTCTCTGAGAAACAGGAAGATCGGAAATGAAATCCATAGAGATATGGGTCCATGGTCTCTTGGGCACAGGCAATGGCATCAACAAACCACTAGAGCGAGAGCAAGGCTTGGAGCGAGAGCAAGTCCCGCAGGACTGCACAAATTCCCTGACATCGCGAGACAAGGTAGGCCACCAAAAGGACCGACTAACCAAGTCTCTGGTACCAAAAATTCCGGGATGCCCAGCCAATGCGGAACAATGAATCTCAGACATCACACTCTTTTTCCATTGGTCCGGGACAAACAATTTTCCAACAGGGCAGCGCTCGGGCCTATCCTCCTGACACCCCTCCAGAGCAAGTCTCAAATTGGGCGAGATGGCGGAAAGAACTACACCCTCCTTCAAAATAACAGAGGGATCAGATAGCTCAGGAGAGTCCGCAAGGAAACTCCTCGAGAGGGCATCCGCCTTAACATTCTTAGTGCCAGGAAGAAAGGAAACCACAAAATTAAAACGTGTGAAAAACAAGGCCCACCTGGCCTGTCTAGGATTGAGTCGCTTGGCAGATTCCAGATAGACCAGATTCTTATGGTCCGTAAGGACCACCACCTGATGTTTGGCTCCCTCCAGCCAATGTCTCCACTCTTCAAAAGCCCACTTCATGGTCAATAACTCCCGATTACCCACGTCATAATTACGTTCAGTAGGAGAAAATTTTCGAGAGAAAAAGGCACAAGGGTTACTTTTAGAGGTCTCTGGATCTTTTTGGGACAAAATGGCACCTGCCCCAATTTCAGAGGCATCAACCTCCACCTGAAATGGCAGAGAAACATCAGGCTGCCGTAGAACAGGAGCAGAAGTGAATCTCTGCTTAAGTTCCTGAAACGCAGAGACTGCCTCAGGAGGCCAATTCACCACATCAGAACCCTTTCTGGTCAAATCAGTTAATGGTTTAACAATAACCGAGAAATTACCAATAAATTTACGATAAAAATTGGCAAAACCCAAAAATCTCTGAAGAGCCTTTAATGAAGTAGGTTGGACCCAATCACAGATGGCCTGAACCTTGACCGGGTCCATTTCAATAACAGATGGGGACAAAATGAATCCCAGAAATGAGATCTTCTGTACGCCAAAAAGACACTTTGATCCCTTCACATACAGAGCATTCTCTCTCAAAATCTGGAATACAGTTCGAACATGTTTCACATGAGAGTCCCAGTCATTAGAAAAAATCAAGATATCATCCAAATAAACAATCAGAAACTTGTCCACAAAATCCCTGAAAATGTCATTCATGAAGGACTGGAAGACGGAAGGAGCATTAGTGAGCCCAAAGGGCATCACAAGGTACTCAAAATGCCCTTCAGGGGTGTTAAATGCCGTCTTCCATTCATCCCCGTGCTTAATGCGAATAAGGTTATACGCCCCCCTGAGGTCAAGCTTGGTAAACCAAGTAGCGTTTTTCACCCTGGAAAACAGGTCAGAAATCAAGGGTAACGGGTATTGATATTTCACAGTAATATTGTTCAAGAGACGATAATCAATACACGGCCTTAATGAACCATCTTTTTTGGCCACAAAGAAAAAACCGGCACCTAAGGGTGAAGAGGATCATAGAATCATAGAATCATAGAATCATAGAATGGTAGAGTTGGAAGGGACCTCCTGGGTCATCTGGTCCAACCCCTGCTCAAAGCAGGATTCTCTAAATCATCCCAGACAGATGTCTATCCAGCCTCTGTTTGAAGACTTCCATTGAAGGAGAACTCACCACCTCTTGTGGCAGCCTGTTCCACTCATTGATCACCCTAACTGTCAAAAAGTTTTTTCTAATATCTAATCTGTGTCTCCTCCCATTCAGTTTCATCCCATTGCTTCTAGTCTTTCCTTGCGCAAATGAGAATAAAGATGATCCTTCTACAATGTGACAGCCCTTGAGATATTTGTAGACAGCTATTAAGTCTCCTCTCAGTCTTCTTTTTTGCAAGCTAAACATTCCCAAATCCTGCAACCGTTCCTCATAGGACATGGTTTGCAGACCGGTCACCATTCTGGTGGCTCTTCTCTGAACTTGCTCCAGTTTGTTGATGTCTTTTTTAAAATGTGGTGCCCAAAACTGGACACAGTATTCCAGATGAGGTCTGACCAAAGAGGAGTAGAGGGCAATAATGACCTCACGTGATCTAGACTGTATGCTTCTGTTGATACATCCTAGAATTGCATTTGCCTTTTTTGCTGCTGCATCACACTGTTGACTCATGTTAAGTCTGTGATCAATTAGTATACCCAAGTCTTTTTCACATGTGCTGTTACTTAGCCCTATTCCTGCCATTTTGTATATGCTTTTTTCATTTTTATTGCCCAGATGTAGTACTTTGCATTTTTCCCTGTTAAAATCCATTCTGTTAGTTGCTGCCCACTGCTCCAGTTGATGTATATCTTTTTGAATCCTCTCCCTCTCTTCTCTAGTATTAGCTACCCCTCCTAGCTTTGTGTCATCAGCAAATTTGATCAGTTTACCCTCAATTCCTTCATCTAAATCATTGATAAAGATGTTGAACAATACAGGGCCCAAAACAGAGCCTTGTGGTACCCCACTTGAGGATGGTCTGATATGACCCTTCTCCAATGATTCCTTGATATAAGACCGCATAGCGTCATGTTCAGGTACAGACAAGTTAAAAAGGCGACCTTTAGGGAATTTACTACCCGGCACTAATTCAATAGCGCAGTCATAGCTCCTATGGGGAGGCAAGGATGCAGATTTACTTTCGCTAAACACATCAGAAAAATCAAACAAAAAGTCAGGAACATCCTCAGCCTGGGGGAGGCAGAAAAAACAGGAGTGTTGGTATTAACACATTGGCAGCCCCAACTGGTTACAGACACAGATTTCCAATCCAAAACAGGATTATGAGACTGTAACCAAGGGAAACCCAGCACTATAATGTCATGCAGATTATATAGAACCAAAAATTTTCAGCACTCCTGGTGATCAGGTTCAACCCTCATTATCACCTGAGTAGAAAACTGGGGTTTATTCTCAGCCAAAGGGGTAGAATCGATCCCCAGTAAAGGAATAGACTTCTGTAGGGGTATCAAGGGAAACCCACAACGTTTAGCAAAATCATAATCCATCAGGTTAATAGCTGCTCCAGAATCAACGAAAGCCTGAGCAGAAAATGAGGACAGAGAGCATATCAGAGTGACAGTTAATAAAAACTTAGTCTGAACACTACCCAAGACAACTGAGTGTGCAAAATGTCTTCCCCGCTTAGGGCAGACTGAAATAGCATGAGAGGCATCACCACAGTAGAAACATAACCCATTGCGCTTTCGAAACTCATGACGCTGTGCCCCAGACACCACTCCATCACACTGCATGGGCTCAGCAGCTGGCTCACAAGGCAACACCACTCCACGCATACTTCTCCGCTCACGCAAACGTCTGTCAATTTGAATCGCTAATGACATAGAATCATTGAGACCAGAGGGGACAGGGAATCCCACCATAACATCCTTTACATTATCCGACAGACCCTTCCGGAAAAGGGCCGCCAAAGCGTCGTCATTCCATTTGGTCAGGACTGCCCACCTACGGAATCTCTGACAGTATAACTCAGCGTCATCAAGCCCCTGATTTAATGCCAACAAGGCTTTTTCAGCTTGATCAGTGACATTAGGCTCATCGTACAATAACCCAAAGCCTGAAAAAACGCATCAACATCACTCAAAACAGGATCCCCAGGTATCAGGGAAAAAGCCCAATCCTGAGGATCGCCGCGCAGGAGAGAGATGATAATTTGAACCTGCTGCGCTGCGTTTCCTGAGGACTTAGATTTTAAGGCAAGAAACAATTTACAATTATTTTTGAAATTCTGAAACTTAGCTCGATCCCCTAAAAACAAATCTGGCATGGGGATCCTAGGTTCCACAACAGGCAACCTAGCAAGATATGCAGCAATACTCTGAACCTCAGTGGCAAGCTGATCCACACGGCCAGACAACTGTGCAAACTCCATTGGGAGAAAAGATCCTCCCCAGCACCCAGAGATACAGAGGGAAAAAAAAAAAAATAGCAACAAACAGAAAAATATCTGACAACTTTTCTTCCTTCAAAATATTTTTTCCCTTCTGTGAGTACCATACAATTTTTCTGGCCGGTGATACTGTTATGTTACGGTAGCTGAGGAGTGCAGGTAAAAAAGGAAATACACCAGAGCAGTTGGAATCTATGAGATTGCAGTACCCTGACTAACCACCGCAACTAGAGGCAGCCGTGGAGCGTTCCTACGTTGGTCCTAGACACCTCGTCACAGCCTGAGAAACTAACTACACCTAAAGATAGAAATAGGAAAGCTATCTGCCCCGGAGCAGAACCCCAAAGATAATAGAAAGCCCCCAAACATGTAATGGCGGTTAGACAAGAGGAAATACTGACACAGAAAGAAAATAGTATGAGCAAACGCTGGGGCCCAAACTATCTAAATAGAAAAGGACAGGAAGGGTACTTACTGCAATCTCAGAAAACCCTGAAAAAACACCAACTCTACTAATTTCAAAATCACCTGAGATCACACGACCTCTACCACCTAAATTAGTTCTCTGGTGTAACAAAATCAAAACAGCAGCCACTGAAAAAAAACTGGAAAAAGCAAAAGTACAAAACACAGTGGCTGGACTAAACTGAGAGGGCAAAAGCCCCCGGAGGGGACCCTGAAGGCCCCCACAGAAGTGCAGGACAAAATGCAAAAATATAGCAAAAACACAAAATAAGAAATTGTCTTATCTGATAGCAGGAGATGCAGACACGACACAGCAGGCTACAAGGGAAACTGGAAAGAAGGATTCAGACCAGAACAATTGATCACCGGCAACCCTGATGGGAAAATGACTCCCTTATATAAGACCAATCAGTAACACCTGATTCCCAGTCCTCACAATCCTCACTAGTACCGCTTGTAACCACCAGAGGGAGCCTCTGCTCAGAACTCATCTCAAACCCATTCACAACAGAAAACATTCTGAAAATCCTGAAGCAACATTTTGAAATCAAAGACTTGGGAAATGTAAAACAGTACCTAGGAATACAGATAGAAAGACAAGAAGTACTGTGGTTAAGGCAATTGTTGACAGAATTAGGACAATCACACTTGGAACCAAGAAAACTCAAAGAGGACCAAGGAGCCTTGAAGTTGGAGTATTGCCCTACTGAAGAAATGACAGCAGACATTTTCACGAAGGCGTTGAATGCTGATAAACATCAGAGACTAATAAAAAAGTTGGGTTTGATTGAATAAGTCCTTACTGTTGAGAAAGGGTGTTGTCATATGCAACAGATCAGAACTTATTTTAAGTGAAGGAGGACTTTATGCTGACCTGACAGTAGATGGCGATGTTGTGTAACGTTACCTTCTTTAATGTATTGTATAAGAATTAGTCTCTTGTTTAGTTTCACTTTCGTTTTTGTTCCTGTTAGCTGATGCAATGCTGTAATGACTGTGCATTATTCCTTCACCTCATGTTCAGAGAAGTAAACGCTTGTTATCCCATGCATATTGCTCTGTGAAGTTTTTACTGTAAAGGTGTGGATTCAGAAGCTGTGCAACACAACAATCCCAGCAAAAGTTTCACTGTTTCTAGAAGGAAGAAAGCAGACCTTTACTTTTAGGGTATGTTCACACTGGGGAAGAAACTCTCTGGATTTATTCGTAGATATATTACTGGACGAGCAAATTGGATCAGTTTACTAAACTTTTTTCACCACCCGTGCCAAAATTTTTTCAGGGAATCCAGGCAGAAATTGACATATTATGCAGATTATCGTGGATTTAGGCCTCAGATTTTCAGCGGATTTATCGTTTGCAATGTTTGGGGTAAAATCTGCAACAAAATGTCTTGTCTGGAAAATCTACATGTAATTTTGCCACAAATTGAACATAGATTTTTCTTTCATAGTATTTATGTCTTGTACGCGTTTTACCTTGGTCTTGCTTTTTGATTTCAGTGGTCATTTGTGCTGTAGTTGTGATGTCCCTGCTGCAACTAAAAAACAGAGACAGAGAGCCGGCGCTAAACCGGGGTTTGGTGAGAACTTCCTGTCTTTGCTTTTTTACAAGTATCCAATTGTATGGGAACCACTTTATTTAAGAGTCGAAATCCCCCTTAAGGGTAAGTGTATGTGAGATGTAAATACAATGAAAAAAATCACAGCCCATCACTGAGCTAAGCAGATCTTCTGATCTGGAAAGCATGAGTTGCCAAGTGATTGCCTGCAGCAGCAGTATGAGCTGTTTTCATTGGAGAAGCGGCAGGGAATCGGTGCTGGATCAAGCTAAGGTGAGTACTTGCAGGGAGCTGTGGAGGGTGTTGTTTAGGATCAGAGGAAGGTGAGTACTTGCAAGGAGCCGGTGTTGGATCAGAGGAAGGTGAGCAATTGCAGGGAGTCAGTGTTGGATCAGAGGAAGGTGAGTACTTGCAGGGAGTCGGTGTTGGATCAGAGGAAGGTGAGTACTTGCAGGGAGCCGGTGTTGGATCAGAGGAAGGTGAGTACTTGCAGGGAGCTGGTGTTGGAAAATAGGAAGGTGAGTACTTGCAGGGAGTCGGTGTTGGATCAGAAGAAGGTGAGTACTTGCAGGGAGCTGATGCTGGATCGAGGGAAGGTGAGTACTTGTAGGCAGCTGGTGTTGGATCAGAAGAAGGTGACTACTTACACGGAGCCAATGCTGGATCGAGGGAAGGTGAGTACTTGCAGGGAGCTGGTGTTGGATCAGAGGAAGGTGAAGACTTGCAGAGAACCGATACTGGATCGGGGGAAAGTAAGTACTTGCAGGGAGTCGATGCTGGATCAGAGCAAAGTGAGGACTTGCAGGGAGTCGGTGCTGGATCAGAGCAAAGTGAGGACTTGCAGGGAACCGGTGCTGGATGGGGGGAAACTGAGGACTTGCAATGAGCTGGAGCTGGATTAGGGGAAGTTGAGTATTTGCAGGGAGCCGTTGATGGATCGGAGGAAGGTGAAGACTTTCAGGGAGCCAGTGCTGGATCGGGGGAAGGTGAAGACTTTCATGGAGCCAGTGCTGGATCAGGGGAAATTGAAGACTTGCAGGGAGCTGATGCTTGATCAAAGGAAACTCAGGACTTTCAGGGAGCTGGTGCTGGATCAAGGGAAGGTGAGGACTTGCAGGGAGCCAGTGCTGAACCGGGGAACAGTGAGGACTTGCTGTGTTTGTTTTCTTATAAGTAACCGATAATTTGGGACTTTTTTAAGTGGAAAACCTCTGTAATTTTGTGCAATCCCTTTAGAGTGGGCTCATATGTTTATGCCAGTTTTTGAAAACTGCTCCAAGAAACAGCAACTTCAATCAGGGAACCCAACCTTAAATTTTACATAATGGCAAAATTAGGCAACAGTGTTTGAAAGTGGTGAAATTTGCATTCGTTGGCATGACCCAACGTGTCTACAATACTGATATGTTACCCTCTTCCTATATTTCCAGACAAGCTTCTCCCTTGCAGATGGGTCACTTGGGAGATGACTGTTGTTATACTACTGCTGGGCTAGGCAGCATATCAAGGGGGCATTGATGCAGAACCTTTATGTTTTGCACTGCATAGCTTCAGAAGTGAAATATTTCTTTTGTCCGTCTAGAATTGAGGCAGTTATAGAAAAATAAATTGATTCTTTCTTAGGTGTTTATAAGAGAATTACCAGAAAGTAAAAGTCAGTTTTTCTAAGAAGTTTACCAAGTAGCTGAGGTCATGCAAAATCGGGACGCCATGGGTCAAGTAGATTAATGGAACTCCGAGGGGACTTATAATATTCTTTTTTGTTGAAAGTATAGATACATCAGCTGCTGCAGAACTTCTTTTTGTCTTTTCAAAAGTTAAAGGGGCTTTTCTGTCCACCAGTGATTGATAGGTAGATGTTAAAAACTTTCACTCTTGATAAGTATTAAAGTCCAACTTTTGGAGTTCACCATTCTCAATTTTTTCCACCTTGAGGAAGCCATCTCTCAATCTCTCTCTTGTTTGTTGTTTAAAGGTTAGGCTTTTTTTTTTCCTAAATTGACGTATGCGCGTTGGGGAAGTGGTGCAGAAAAATTGTCATTTCTGTCTGTCATCTGCCTTCACCCCATTCTCTTTGAGACCAAGATTTCTCTTGCCATGCGTTGGCTCGTAAGTACTCTTCCTGTCATTCTACATACTCTTATGAATGATCTGTATTCATGAGACCGGAGATCTGTGCACACAATGCCTTAACTCAACGCAGTCCAATTTATTCATGTAGTGGGACAATTGTGGAACATATGGCAGATAGAAAGAACATACTGTCAAACAACAGGAATGTGAGGAGTCCCCGAGGACTAAGCCTTCAGTGAAGTGACAGTTCCCAAAGATACTGTACATCTACCTGTTGACTATTAATAGAGTCATGTGGTCGTTGACTCCTGCTTTTCTATATTTGGTAGTCGGCACATTATTCTCAGTTTTCTATTTTGGCCAAATTACATTATTTCCATCATTAATCATAATACCTGCATTAGACCCAAAATTCTGTGACTACTTCTTTCTTAATTTATTTTTATATGGTCAGTGTTGTTTTCCCGTGTTCACATACACATCTCCAAATGTACTGCACAGACATTGAAATAAATAATAACAATCTGACATCCTGCAGCCACCACTAGGGGTAGCTGAGGACAATCTAACTTCCTGCAAACACCACTAGGGGGAGCTGAGAACAATCTGACTTCCTGTAGACACCAATTAGGGGAGCTGAGGACAATCTAACTTCCTGCAAATACCACTAGGGGGAGCTGAGAACAATCTGACTTCCTGCAGACACTACTAGGGGGATCTGAGGACAATCTGACTTCCTGTAGACACCACTAGGGAGAGCTGAGGATAATCTAACTTCCTGAAAACACCATTAGGGGAACCTGAGGACAATCTGACTTCCTGTACACACCAATTAGGGGAGCTGAGGACAATCTAACTTCCTGCAGATACCACTAGGGGGAACTGAGGACAATCTGACTTCCTGCAGATACCACTAGGGGAACTGAGGACAATCTGACTTCCTGTAGACACCACTAGGAGGAGCTCAGGAACTTACTGCATACTGTTATATTATTGATGTACAAACATTGTGCAGAAAGCTCCTAAAGTAACATTTTCTGTAATTTTCTTTACACAAACACAGTTGTATCCGTACCATGTAAACCCTTTAATCATGAGCAACTAAGCGCCATTCAGCTAAAGATATCATTTTTGCACTGTATAAGAATTGAGTGAAATAGTAGTCCTTACGTGATTAGCTACTATAGGTGTATACTGTGTACAGTCACTCATGTCCATAAGATACAGTTTCAGCGCTTGGAAGAGATGATGAGGAGAAACCTATCGCAAGCAGGAGGCAGGGAAAACAGGCTGAAACTACATCACATAGTATACATTGAGACCCTGAAGTGTCAGCCATTTAATGTCACTGATCTATCAGTGATGCAGCTTAAGGGGGAGCTGAGAATCATAATGCATACTGCTATAATATTGATGTATAAGCAGTATTCTGGAAGCTCCTAGAGTAACAATCTATTTTATTTGATTTATGCAAGAATGTCAGGGACACCGCACTGCACTTGCTCACTGAGCCAGTGCGTGTGTCCTGAGTGAACAAACTGTGCCCAAAGATACCTGTATAGCAGAGCTGCAGCAGGGAAGACGTGTTTCTGAGGAACAGGACCTTCAGCATGTGACTGCCAAGGGGCGGAGCCGGCCACACGTCTCTCAGAGGCAGCAGTAGCAGATAGAGAATGCTTCAGGCTGGAGGACCTGCAGCACGTGACTGCTAGTGGGCATAGCCTAAGCTCCAGAGAGCTATGAGGTGAAGGAAAACTCCTAGAAGGGTAACTACGGGACACAGTTACCAAGGGACATATACAGAACGGATAATCAGGATGTAGCCAAGGGGTCATACACATAGAGGGCGACGAAGTACAAGGGGAGCAGGCAGAGCAGAGTCAGAACGTAGCCAAGGGTCATACACGTAGAGGGCAGCAGAGTACAAAAGGGACAGGCAAAACTCGAAATAGGGACACAGCCAAATCAGAACCAGACAGACAAGACGTAGCACAGGCGCAAAGCACAACAGAGTCACACACACTCGGCCAAGGGTCAGAGTATAAGCGACAGAGGATGGCCCCACAATGAGGCTATAAAAAGCCTCCCAGAATCCCAGAGTGAGGCCATCCCAGTTAACCCTAAAACCACCTAATCCCAGAAACTCAGCAGACCATGACAAAGCTCAGTTGTGTCCATACAATGTAAACCCTTATTATGGGCAAGTGTGTCATGACACTGAAAAGAACCTCTAAATAATATTATTTTTAATAACAGTCTATGGTGCACTATGTAGGCAAACACTATAATTTTGGTATAAAAATACAAATTTGAGCGGTCTACCGAATTTGAATCTCAGTAGTTTTGATCATTTCTAGAAATTATCAGAAAGGTGATGGAGGGACAGAGTTCATGCGTCGACTAGAAGACTGGTCCCTCCTTGAGGATCTTCTCAGCTCAGCTTGGTGATCTCACTTTGCTTCGATAGAATGAGAAGGTCTGGGTGCTGTGGTCTTAGTACGGGTACTATCAGTGTCGGACTGGGGTGCCAAGGGCCAACCAGTAGACAACTGCCTGTGTCTGTACATAGTGATTCAAGTATATTGTGTCAAGTACTGCTCATAGAAGAGGGTGGTGTCTAACTATTGCACAGGGGCCCACCCGAGGATTCTCCTGTTCTCCTGTGGGCCAGTCCAAGCCTGGGTACTATAATGCTGTCATTTTACAGTCAGGTGAAACCGCTCTTATTTGCAATCGCTGGGAATTTGAAGCGGTAGCCCTCAATCGACTCTATATATTTAGTCAAGTGCTTTGAAAAATAAAACCACATCAGAAGCGGACTCCGTGGCCATAGAATTACAATCTGACACACCACATAAATTTATGTCCAGAGTAAGTTGCTGGAAAATTCACTTTCTGTCGGAAACTGAACAAGAGATGAACACAGGAACCTGCTTCTGAAAACAGATGTATCGATGTTCATAATTCCTACTTCTGGTAATACCCCTGTGAGATAAAATACTGGAAAAGCCCAAAATGCGTGAGCCATCTAAATGCACTTATCAATAAATGCTCCTGCCAATGAAAACATTTGCATCATTGGATGTGTCTTAGTAATTCAGTAGGCTTGGATTCTGCATAGAAATCAGAGCCGTTACTAAGTGGATGCTGCAATGAATTGGATTTGCATAAGATACTATGTTAATGTCCTTTACCGGAGCCAAAGGTTAGCCAATAAAATGAGCAATATTTAATACAGTGAGCTAACACCAAATGTGAATATTACATTGTATACTAAACAGAAATCCTTGTAGAGATTGTGGGGAATTAGAAATAACAGGACTGATTTCTTCCAAAAACAGCACCACACCGGTCCACAGGTTGAGTGTGGTATTGCAGCTCATCCCTATTCATTTTAATACTAGAAACAACCATTCATGCTGGAAATAAGCACTGAAATATATTTTGAAATTAGAAATCTTTTTTTTCAGCTTAAAGGGGTTGTCCACTACTAGGACAATCCCTTCTTAAACTAAATGTTCGGCCCTGATAAAATAATAAAGCCTATACTCACCTCTCATGCCGGTTCCGTACCCGCGGTGTCGGAACTCACTCTTCCTGGGGCAGTGATGCGGTGTTTTGACACGTGACCCCGGACACCCAATCAGTACTGGCGTCACTGTCTCCGCCTTCGGACAAACTGAACATGAAGAGGAAGTCCGGGCTGCAGCTGATCCAGGACTTCCTCTTCATATTCAGTTTGTCCAAAGGCGGAGACAGTGACGCAGGCGCTGATTGAGCGCTGGGCATCGAACGTGAATGTCGACACCGCTGGAACGGAGCCGGAACAGGAGGTTAGTATAGGCTTTATTATTTTATCAAGGCTGAACATTTAGCTTAAGAAGGGCTTGTCCTAGTAATGGACAACTCCTTTAGGGACCAGTTGTACCATTTTCTGGCACCTTCACAGAGCACCATTTTCACCCTGATATAATACAATTTTTCTGTAAGAAGAATCTATAAGAAAAAGAACAACATCTGGTATAAGGACTCCATAAGAAAAAGAAAAGACGATGGCATAAGCCAATTTCTGGAGTCCATACCACAATGTATGGTCCCCATATCATCGTATGTCTCCACAACACAGATCCCAGATCCATAATACCGTCATCTGTGTGTGACCGATAGACAACCTCTGTATTGCCATAATAGAGCACATTACTGATTTCCATTTTCAAAAAGAAAAATAAAAATACATTTTTTTTTCCTAAGAAACTACTGACTTTAGGGTAGTTTGTAAACATTGACACAAGGACAAATCAAGGACTTCTCGCAACTCTCGAAACGCACTTTTATTGAACATCCATAGATTTATACTGTATTTGTCCTCATGTGAAGATAAAGCTTATATTGTTGGAAGGATATAGCTGGTAACCAGATGTAAACTAAGGAGAATATACCTTTTACTGTATAAGCACAATCATAGGAGTGGAGAAAATATTCAGAAAGTGTCTGCGCTGGAACAACCATTCAATTCTCCCCCAGATTCTATTAAAAGTCTTTGTTGCGGAAAGTTATTCTTTGTCCTTTTTTTTTTAAGGAATTAAAATATTTTTGCCGTACGTTCTTGAACAAATGGACATTCTGAAATCCATTTATACACTTCTAGCAGAACAGATTTCTGTTTAAGGTGGAATTAATGGTTGAGTCGAGAAAATGCGTTAAACCTGCCACCATTATGTTTCAGTGAAAGCAATGGAACAGTCGGAAAAAAAGAAATATCTGGTTCCATTTTATAAAAGTTTCCAAGCAGGATTTACCTATGAGATCAAGTAGAAAATTTTCTAATAATTATTTTTTTCTACCATGTCAACAGGTCATGTAATTAAAGTATGGTGATGAGCGAGTGTGCTCGTTACTCGAGTTTTCCGAGCATGCTCGGGTGTTCTCCAAGTATCTTGGGCGTGCTTGTAAATTTTGTCGGAGTCCCCGTAGCTGCATGATTTGAGGCTACTAGACAGCCTGAATACATGTGGGGATTCCCTAACAGGCAATCCCTGCATGTATTCAGGCCTTCTAGCAGCCCCAAATCATGCAGCTGTAGGGACTCAGACATAATTTACGAGCACGCCCAAGATACTCGGAGAACACCCGAGCATGCTCGGAAAACTTGAGTAATGAGCACACTCGATCATCACTAATAGTTAGTACTGTAGTGGGATTCCAAAAGAAGGACAAAGTTGTCCATGACATAAAAAGTTCAGCAGATACATGGCTGTGCATGGTCCAGGTGCAAATGTCTAGTTTAATGACCTAGTCTTGTATCTAAATTCCTAGATCAAAATCCTGCATCCACCAAACTCTGACCTTATAGCAACAACCAACCAGCTGACATTCTTCTTCTTCAACATACTCAACAGTTTCCTCAAGTTTCCTCAAGTCCCATCTGCTCCACATAGGTCCAGCAATGGGAAGGGTCTACTGGCTCTTGCCATTTTTCTATTGGTTCCATGGCAGTATTTTTTACATTTGTAAATTGCCCCCATCATATCTCAATGGCACCCTAAACAGTCAACTACACTGCCTACCTCTTGTCCAACCACCAATGTCCCATCTGCCTGCACTCCTGATCAGAAGAACTATAGTGTTCTTATGTCGTAGGAGAAAAATAGCTACAAGACAACTCCGTATCTGCTGACCTCATGCTCCATGAACGTTCCTTCACAAAGGTTCAGAAAATATCGAGAGACTTCGAGAACATCTTTGAAGCTCCAGAAAAAAAAATGAAGAAAGTTTAGACTTCTGGAAGAGTTGGCAAATTCTATGAGTGTCGCCATAACCTTCTGGTCAACTATTTCCTAAAATTTTCAGTGCATTAAGCCAATAAACTTCATTGGATTAAGTCCTAGGATCCAATTGTGCATAGGATGAGGATAGGAATGGGTATGAAGGAGTAACGGAAAAGGGTTGGCGTTGAAGCATTTATCTCCCGGTAAGCTGATTGTAAAAGTTGGCGAGAATTGTGGTACCTGACCTTGGTCTTCTCTAACTGGGCACAGTTCAGTTGCCATAAATGATTTTTTTTTGCTTTGATCCTATGGGTCGCTGTGATCTGTTGACTAATATTGAATGCATATCACTAACTTACCAAATCCAAGCATTAGATTACATCTGGGGCATAGTTTTAAAGGGGTATTCCCATGTCCAAGATCCTATCCTAATATGTAGTAGGTGTAATAATAAGAAAATTAGCAGATACCTCCAATTAGAAATGTAGTGTAGTTCTTCCAATTCGCTATGTCACTTACCCCATGTCCAGGGCATTACAGTAGCTTAGGTATATGAAAATTTGCAATGGGATTCAGAAGCCACTAAATGACACTGGGAGAAGGAATCCCAGAAAATGTCATGCCCAAGAGCTGAGCTTGCGCCAGTACCAGGCCAGTCACGGCAAGTGCAGGGGACACATTCGGCCTTTTGCCCTGTATTGCCCTGTATTGCTCAAGTGACATGTTTGAGTCCCCGCAGCCGCATGTATCGCGGCTGTTGGAAAGCCACAAAACATGCGGGGATTGATCATGTATGTCAGGCAATCCCCGCATGTTTTGTGGCTGTCTAACTTCCGCAAAATATGCTTCGGGGACTCGAACATGCCACTCGAGCACCCGTGATACTTGGTGCATACCCGAGCACCCTAGGCAAACTTGAGTAACGAGCACTTGCGCTCATCACTAGTTCTGAGCTGATGAATTTTGTTTTTCTATATTGGCCTACTTAAGGGCCTCATGTCTACCATGTTCATACACCTATGAAGCCTAGCCGGTGCAATTTTACAACACACTACAATATTACAGTATGGCAGTGTATTGTTCAAGTGACCGCAGGTTTAATTCCCTTAGAGGTCCCATAAAAAAATGGAAAAAAAAATGAAAAATATATATAGTAAAATAATAAATTAAATTAAAATTATAATATACTGTAAAATAATATCTGTGTACATAAAAGTTTAACTCAGAATGTAAATAAAATATAAAATATAAAAAAAATAATATTGCCTAACTGGCCGAACTAATAAAATATTACAATCTTTATCCCATGCAGAAAAAAAAGACAAAACCAAAAAATAAATTGAAATAGTAGAATCACTTCCCAAAAAAATGCAGTAAAAAGAAATAAAATAAAAAGAGGTGACCCCAAAATGCTACCAATAAAAAAATGCAGCTTGTGCTGGCCAAAAAAAAAAAAATAGTCCTTGATAGGCGAGAAGGAAAGATCAAAAGTGGAGAGGAGCCCACGGAGACTTTGTTAGTAAAGGTCCTGCATGAACCTGGATCAGGACCTCCACAGGAACCTTCATCACACTTGAACGGACCCCCAACTGCTAATGTGCAAGTTGAATTTGATGCACTTGTCTTCTTTCCACCTTAAAGGGTATTTGTCAATTAGCTCAACCTCCCAATCCCAAGCCACAAATATGGGCGTGAACATTTTTGAAAGCTTTACACCTTTATATCTTCTATCTGTTGCTGCATTCCTAAGACATCATCAATTTGATCCATATGCAAATTAGGCTTAGTGCTCTGGGCATGACAGAGCGCTTGCCAAGTATTCCAGTTTCTTTAGCTCGATTGATAGTTTACTGTCTGTATGACTTCAGGCGCCAGGCAAGGGAATGAGACAAAGGATAAAGTTATTTGTTTTTGTTTTTTTTCCATAAGATTAACTTTGATTTTGCAGCCATTTGTCAGTTTCTCTCCAAGCTAAAATGCGCATTATAGAACTTTCCCATCCCTATAATCGTGGTGCTGAGTGCTGTTATTGTGTGATGTTTTATATAGAAAAGCCAACACATTTACAGCGGTATTCTGCATCATTTAAGAAAATTACCTTTATGGTTTTGTTAGTGTTTTGTGGATATGGACTAGTAATGACAGTAATTATTATTCAGCTTTTAATATACTTAAAGCCAAGGAGCAATAAATTCTTCTGACGCAACAGCCATAGGGAGCGCGCTCCAGGTCTTCAGACAAATACATCTTAATGGAAGATTAGACTAAGTACAAAGAAATATTTCATAACTAGTTTGTATAGTTGACTTTTATATAAAGGAACTTTAGGTTTTCGATAGAGCATTAAACCCCGGGATGGGATTTTGTTGCAAAGAGTAACATTATTTGGGTAAATCACAAATATTATAAGTTTTGGTTGATGTGAATACTTTTCCGTCAAATTATGACAAGAGCATTCTTAAAGTGATACCTTTATTGGCTAACCAGAAAATTATATGTTCGCAAGCTTTTAGAGCTCAAAGGCTCCTTCAGGCAAGATTACATTTGGAATAATAAGAAAGACACATTAGATGCTTACTATAGTAGGAAATTTGTTCAAGACCTGGGAGGTGTGATGCCTTCAAAAGATAAGCAAAGGAAAATCGAATTAGCAATTTTTAGCAATTATTGTACACCATAAGTTTTGGTTAAAAAATTTTGTTTGGAAGTCTTGTTGAGTAATAGTCCAGGGTTTAAGCTCCCAACAGATTCTGCTACTTCTGATCTCGATGACCCTGTGATTTTTTTCTACCCCATGAAACAAGTTGGTGAATTAATGTTCACCCTGAACTCTTCCAGACAGAATAAGTCGAAAAAGATGGTTGTCGGAATCCAACATTGAAATGGCTACCATCGGACATGTCCTTTATTATTTCCTACATAAAATCTTTATTATGAAGGTTAGAAAATGAAGAATGTTGTAAAATTGGTGTATTTGTCTAATTTACCTTTGTCCTTGGATAATATAAATGTCTATGTCCTTGAAGACTCTTCATCGTCGTAATGCTCAAGGCTGCCGTCAGCTGCTCATATTATAATGTTTATATCTGACAATTATCTCATTAAAGACTAGAGTTGAGCAAATTTTTTAAAATTTGGTTCCAATTATGATCAGCGCCGAATGTAGTTTTTGCAATATTCACGAACATCATTGGAGTCAACGGGAGTAGAAATGAACGAATATGTTCAGAACCGATCACTAAATATAAATTCAGCACGAATAGGGTACTAATACGGCATGAATATGGCAAATTCAAACTCGACGACCGATTCCGAGCATATTCGCTCAACTCTACTAAAGACCACTACAGTCAGCCTTTTCAGGGCCTTATATTTGCCTCTAAAGCTAGGACAGTTTCCAATTTTCCCGATACGTATGCCTACACTGAGAGAAGGCAGTAAGCTACTGCCTAAACTTCTAGCAGCTTAACATAAGGATTGAGCATGTCGAATTTTGTTGAAACCTTCCATCCAGAGAGAATTGGGATACCACCTTACACAATAGATGATCACCTGAAATTAGTCAAAATTCAAGTAATGTACATGACTATTGCTTCAATAAGATAACCTCTTTCAACATGCCATGTAGATCATATGGACCCAATGGATTGAAGACCCATCTTCGATATAAGCCAGAGTGAAGACCTGTTCTAGCAGTCATCTAAAACATATACAGACAATACAAATGACCCTTGAGGCTTCAAAGTCTTTAGCAGATTGAACGGGTGATCATTGGGCAGGATTCATAGAATCATAGAATCATAGAATGGTAGAGTTGGAAGGGACCTCCTGGGCCATCTGGTCCAACCCCCTGCTCAAAGCAGGATTCTCTAAATCATCCCAGACAGATGTCTGTCCAGCCTCTGTTTGAAGACTTCCATTGAAGGAGAACTTACCACCTCTCGTGGCAGCCTGTTCCACTCCTTGATCACCCTAACTGTCAAAAAGTTTTTTCTAATATCTAATCTGTGTCTCCTCCTAGACAGACAAGATGTCTTATCAAGAAAATCTCTGTAACTCTGAAATCTTAGAGGCATAATGTGAAGCTCAAGAGATCCAGTGCTAAATCTGTAAGAGGGCCCCACCTACCATGTGCAATTTAAAATTCTGGTGTATTTTATATGGCCGTGGAATCTTTGAGACTCCATTTTCATCACGTCTCTTGCGTAAGTGCAACCACAGTAACCCCCCTAAAGCTACGCCCCAACAGAGATATCTTACTTTGAGCTCCCGTTGGATGGTTCTTTAGTGAGTATCTTAAGCGTTCCAGATGTGCTTGTCTTGAGATCTGTGGAAGTAATCAACAGAGGGTTTTTTTGGCTGCCTCCTGGCAGATGTCACAATCTCCTATATCACCCTTGACTTTTTCTTTTGATGAAGGCATCTGAGTTGCACTGTAAAGGTTTTGTTGACTTAGGACTGAAATACGGCATCAGTGCACCACTCACTTCTGACACCTGTCCGGGATCAGAAACATAATTCTCAGATGTATAATTCAGTGTTTTGAAGCGATCCCCTACTAATACTTATCTCAAATCTTTTCCAGCCCTTTGATTTATCCCTTATGTCTTGGCAGTCCACCTACTGTCTTAGCCTTATGATGTTTTTCCCTTTGTCAGATCCATCTGTTGGTGTCTGATTAGCTGTTTTCATGTCTGATATTATTAATGCTGATATTGTGTTCTGCATTACTATCTGACTGCCCTTTATACAGCTTCTTAATCCCCATTGCCCTGATCTTTTTCTGTTACTAGCCCTCTGTGGAGAATAATGATTACAACATCCCGAAGACTAGAGAAGAGTTTTCATTAACTAATACCCCGATGTGATTATGTCTTTTTTTTGTCTTGTTTTATTTTGTAGTTTGAATTCTGGATTTGGAGTCTGATCTGAGAAGGTTCTTAGGCTGTAAGACTTCTCCACACAACGACAGGCTCTTAATTGAAGACTTTTGTAATTGGCACAAGGATTCAGATTTAATAACTGAAGTTCACGTTTGTAGTATCTGCTTACATAGCCAAAGTCAAAGAGGTAATGATCGTCAAGTTTTGTTTGTTTTTTGCCTTCTTGATGGTGAAGTCAATCGTGTATGAGGCTAATCCGGTCCTATGATAGAGATAAGTTTGTATAAGACTTCATAGTTGGCTATGGCTTTTTGGTATTTAGAGGCTAGGGATGGATCTTAATGTTTGTGACATATTGAAATCTTTACAGTTACATTATTATTATTAGTTATTTTTAGAGCACCATTGATCCCATGGTGCTGTATATTAGAAGGGTTACATGCAAAATACATGTCACAACAGTGTTGTCGGGTATCCCAGGACCAGGGGCTCCTTCCCTGTCCCTAACGCTAGGGGTGCCCTAGCTCGCCCTGTTCCTCTGGTTACTTCTGATGGTGAAGATGCCGGGGCCACATAACTTGCCTTAGCTCCTGAATCTACCCTCAGTCTGTTCCCTTCTCCCACCCAGGGAAGAGGGAAATAGTAGTATTCTGTAGTACACCAACCAGACTAACAAGGTAATACGAACAGGGTAATGAAAAATACCAAACATACAAATTATACTACACAAATAACTAAGGAATGCACCAGGAAGTGGGAAATGGGGTTAAAACAAAGTTACGGCACAGAATTCCATAAGATAGGAAATACTCAGGAGATGTCTTTGAGACAATTGGGTGAGCAGCATATAAGTGTGGAGGCGAGAAGAAGGTCTTGAGATGTTCAGAGGTTAAGGTACTGCCACACTACACAATCCCGCTAGCGATCTCGTTAGCGTCGCATACTAATGAGATCGCTAGCGGGATTGTTTCTATATCGCTAGTGTCGGCCACATTTAGCGATATCGTTAAGGACGCTATTGCGGTTAGCGATCTCCTTAACGACTTTAGCGGTACAAAAGTACCGCTAAATCGCTAAAAAAGGTGCCACACTTAGCGATATATACTTACCCAGCGGGGCGCCAGCGATGAAATAGGGTCCGGAACGATTCCAGCGACGAGCGAGATCACAGCAGGAAGCTCGTCGCTGGCAGCTGCCGCACACAACAACATCGCTAACGGGATCGCTAAATAGTGACGTTTTTTAGCGATCCCGTTAGCGATGTTGTTTAGTGTGGCATACCCTTTAGGTGATGGAAGATATCGGGAGATTAGTTTGGATATATATGTAGGAAACAGATTAGGGACAGCTTTTCAGGTCAATTCTTGTAATTTGAACTAGATACGCTGGGGAATTGGGAGTCAGTGAAGGGGAATTAGAAGCCAGTGAAGGGATTTGGAGAGGGGAGAAGCAGAGGAGTAGCAAGGAGAAAAGTGGATTAGTTGGACAGTAAAGTTAATGATGGACTCGAGAGGTGTGAGATTGTTAGCTGAGATTGTTAGCTGGGAGGTCACAGAGGAGTAGTCAAGGCCGGGAGATAGTGAGGGCATGCACTAACATTTTAGTAGATTGAGAGTTGAGGAAAGAACAGATTCTAGAAATATTTTTGAGTTAGAGGCAGGAGGTGGCACTGGCAAGAGCTTGGATGTGCGGTTTGAAGGACAGGGCAGAATCGAGGGTTACTCTGAAGCAACGTACTTCTGGTACAGGGGAAAGCATGATGTTATTTATTGTGATAGACACATTGGGTACGGGGGTGATTCTGTGTCACAAAGCTTTAACAAGGTTTCATGTTTTGTCAAGGAGCTGTGTCTGTCTACCATAAACCTATTGACCTATTGCCAGTTTTAAATCCTGCTTTACCTGCTCCTCACCCCTGTGTTCTGCTCCTGTTGTTCTAGTGATTATTCATGTTTCAGATCTCGGCTCATTTTCTGACTATTCTTCTGCCTGATGATTTTGTCTCTTATCCATACCTTCTAGTTGTAACCAGGCTATTTTACTATTCCAGCCAGCCTGCTCCACGGGTCATCAGATACTCCATGGATTTATCCAAAGGTCCCTGTATAAGTTGACATCCTTGTACAAAGGTTAAAGGGAAAAGGCCAGGGTTTTCTTGGACCAGATAGATGGATTGGTTAGCACAAATCCTGTCCATGGAACCCTATTAAAGCTGCTGGGCGACCACAAATAATGCCACTTTACAATGAGCAAATCGATTCTAAACAAATTAAATTCATTTAGAGTTTCCTAAAACTCATAAGATTCCACCAAATACGAAATTTCAGGAATTTAAATTGCATGAGTCCAGCAAAATGGTGGCCAAGTTGCTGGCTTCATAAGGGAAAGGAAGGGATTACAAACATTATAAAAAAAAATACTCACCTAGGCTCTCACCTGTCCCATCCGCTTCAGCTCCACGCTAGGCCGCCACTGGCTTAGGCCCCCATTTCACTCCAATGTTAGTCCTCTCTTTACTCATTGACAACACTTCCAGTCCTGGCTAGGCCTCCACACATGTTATTTCAGACATCATAACATGCACGACCTCTGGTGATTGTGTGGTTTGCATGTATGATAAAATCATGGCGTCAGAATGCACATCAAGGCCAAGTCATTGCCAGAAGCAGCGGCGAAAATTGAATGGGACTTCTGCATGATAGAAAACTAGGAACCTAGGAAGCCATTGGAGGACCAATTGCTATGGTGGAAGGGACAGATGAGGGGCTAGGTAAGTGTGATTTTTTTTTTTTATTGGAAATAAGGTTGCATCCAATTTGCATCAAATGCATTTGATGCAACTTGTATTACCAATCCAATTTTTTGAGGCAGATTTTCTCATCTCTATGGGACATGACTTTGACCTATTCACATCTATGATTTTGTCAGTGAAGATAAGCCTGAACCAAAACTACCAAGTAAAATCTTTAGAATGTTCATAGCACCAGAACAGAAGTGCAACAGCTTCATAAAAATGCAGCCTCCTCTAACTTTGTGCCAAAAAACAGCAGCCATTGGTTCTTCTAAGCAGCTGCCTAGTACTTTGAAAATGAAAATGGTGCATGCCCAAAAAGCAGGAGAAGACTAAAAAAATAGATAGCAAAGCATTTTCAAGGTGCCCTTTCCTCAGTTCGAAATGGCAGTTAACAGTAACAGTGGAGGTCAAGATAAGGTCTGGAAGACCAAGCAAAATTTCTGTGAGAACTGTTTGTAGGATTGCTAGAGAGACAAATCAAAACCCCTCTTGACCTCAAAAAACATTCAGAAAGATTTAGCGGACTCTGGAGTTGTGGTACATTGTCCTTTTGTTCAGACACACTTGCGCAAATATGGCCTTCAAGGAAGAGTCATCAGAAAAAAAACCTCTCCTGCATCCTGCCCATAAAATTCAGTGTTAGAAGTATGAAAAAGAACATCTAAACAAGCCTGATGCACTTTGGAAACAAGTCCTGTTGACTGATTTGTTTAAAATGGAACTCTTTCGTCACAATGATCAAAAGTATGGCGCAAAAAAGGGCACAGAATTTCAGGAAAAGAACATCTCACCTACCATTATCATGCTTTGGGGTCATGTTGCAGCCAATGGCACAAGGAACATTTCACGGGTAGAGGAGAGAATGGATTCAACTAAATTTCAACAAATTCTTAATGCAAACATAACATCATCTGTAAAAAAAACTTAAGTTAAAAAGAGGATGGCTTCTGTACATGGATAATGACGATCCTAAATACACGTCAAAATCCCAATAGACGACCCTCACAGTTCACTGATCTGAATATTATTGAAAATCTGTGCCTTGACCTCAAAATAGCAGAGGATGCAAGACGACCCAGGAATCTCACAGAACATATATATATATTTTTTTTTGACTAGGTGTACCCTAACTTTGACATGCTAAATGATAACATGCACTGGCAGACACAGACCAAAGAGGGCCTCTGTGAAAGAATAGTATATGAACCCTATACAGTCCAATAGCTAATCACAATGCAACACTTGACCTGCTTTGAACATGGAAGGGGCCCCTTACCTCTTGGTAGCACCACTCTTATGTCCGTCCCGATAACATGGCATCACGTGAAAGCGGCAGAATCATGAAGTAATGAACTCATGAAGTGTCATGATTATAGAACATCAGTGATATTTTAACTGCAATGATGACAACAGCAGATGTAGAATGTGATGAACTTGCAGCAGGCAGTGACCTGTTCAAGCAAGTGATGATGTTAATGGTAACAAATGTTTAACAGAATTTAAAAGCATATGTATCTTGGAGAGACTGGTATGACAAACACTCTGTGTCCATTCAGATCATGGAAATGGAGAGGGTTAGGAGTGGGCTGATTTTGTGAGTGGCAGTGACCTGATGTGATTACAGAAGACAAACTTTCAAAATTAACTTCATTTTTATGCTGTTTTTATGCAAAACTGTAGCCATATGCGCTGTTCCAGGTTTTTTTTTTTAGATGTTATCGCCAGAAATATAGCAGAAATATACTGAAATTAGTTCAATATCTCAGTTTTTTCTTTTTTTTGCGTGTTTTTGTTTATTTGATACATCAGCTGTCAGCTTGAAAGTTGTTTCAGAAGCGGCCATTATACTACCGTTCAGTAACGTGTTTATCATTTTAATAAATGTAGCGATGAAGGATTGTAATATGAATAATCGGTTGCAGAAACTCCAGAGTATGTAAAGAGTATAAAACACATCTAAAATGATAATTTACCTTTATGATATCATTGTAAGACAGCTGTAGCTCGATATTCTATTATTTTCCGCTTGTGTAAAGATACCTTGCCAAAGTTATAAACGAAAAAGTAATTACTTAAGATTTGCAACGATCGATGGAACGCAGCAGTAATAGTAGAAACTAATCTTATTCCGAATTATGGCATAAAGTGGTAAATCAAAGATGGAATCTGACTATGGGGGTGCAGACTTACGCATTTGATTATAGACAACTTGAGACTTAAGAAAATAATCACCGTAGTGAAAGGAAATCTCGGCTTCCCATAGAAATGAATCGGGAAGTCAAGCGCCCAACTCTCCATTTCTGAAAGCTGCAACAGACAGATAGAGGTTCTGGTGATTGGATCTGTATCTGTCAGACATTTATGGCGTATGTCATCAGTATGGCTTGAATGTCCCAGATGGTAACATTCCTTAGACCCTTTGCTATTTTGAAAATGTAGTGCCGATTAGGCCATACATGGTAAATATGTAAAATAGTCGTGAAAAGTGGTTAAGTGTTATGAATGTGCTAGAGCTGGTTTCTGAGCAGAGGCTCCCTCTGGTGGTTACAGACAGTACTGAACCTTTCAGCGAGGAATGGCAATCTGGGATCACGGACTGGTCTGATATAAGGGAGTTCCCTCCCATGATGGTTGCCGGTGATCAATTGTTCTTGTCTCAATTGTGGTTCCTGGTTTTTTGGAAGTTTGCTGAGTCTTGCCTGCATCTTCTGCTATCAGATAAGATATTTTCTGCTTTTATTTTTGTGCTTGCTTTTTGCATTGTTCCCTGCACTTCTGTGGAGGTCAGCCAGGTCCCCTCCGGGGGCTTGTGCTCCTCTCAGTTTATCTGGAGCCACTGTTGTTTGTTCATTTGCTTTTTCCTGTTTTATCAGTGGCTGCTGCTTAGTTTTGTTACACCAGAGATCTGATTAGGTGGTAGAGATGTTTTTGCAATCAGAAGAGTTGGTATTTTTTAGGGGATTTTTTGGATTGCAGTGAGTATCCTTTCCTGTACTTTTCTGTCTAGACAGATTGGGCCCCAGCGTTTCCTCATTCTATTTTCTCTCTGTGTCCGTGCTTCTTCTTGTCTAACCGCCATTACATGTTTGGGGGCTTCCTATTTTCTTTGGGGATCTGCTCCGGGGCAGATAGCTTTCAACTTTCTGCCTTTAGGTGTAGTTATCTCTCAGGCTGTGACGAGGCGTCTAGGATCAACGTAGGAACGCTCCACAGCTACCTCTAGTTGTGTGGTTAGTTCAGGTTACTGCAATCCAATAGGTTCCAGCCTCTCTGGTGTATTGCCGTTTTTGCTTATTCTCCTCAGCTACCAAAACATAACAGTTAAGCCTCACTGCCTAGTCAAGGCATGTATCGAACCCTTCTTTAGAAATCAGAAGGAGAAAAAAAATTATGCTTTTGGCACATCACAAAATATTATATATTTATTCAGTAAAACACCAGATACAGACTAATCAAAACCAATGTGCTATTATGAGAATAATAGTCTAAGCTCAAATAAGATAAGCTATAACTTCACTGGAGATGTCAGTAAATATCCAAGGAAAAATCTCTGGAACTGTTAGGCAATGTGACCAACAAGTGCAAAAATTGTAAGAGAATATGCCTCTGAAGAAGCCGAATTTTGGCGAAACGCATGGGAATTTCTGTATCCCTCACAGGAACTTTTTCTTATCAGTTAACTCCCTTATCCTCTTACCTGGACAAGAAAATATATATAAACAATAGTGAAAAAATGGTACGGCATCAAATTTCACATGAGCAATACCAGTAATAAGCAAAAAGAGGAATGAACAGATGGGATAAATACCAGTCCAGGGGAGTTTTGTGTGCTCTCCTCTTGTTTGCATGGGTTTTCTTTGGGTTCTCCGGTTTCCTTTCATACTCCAAAGTCATACTGATAGAGAAATTAAATTGTGAGCCCCAATGGGAGCATTGAGTGGAAACAAAGGGGGAGACTCATTAAGGTACATACACCAGAAATGTGGCATAAAAACCTTAATAAGTCGCAATATTTTTGCAGTTGCCCAAAAATATTGTGAATTTTGGTGTTAATATGATCGTGTCATGGGTGGGTCAAGGTCATGTCTGCCGGCCAAATTCATCATAAGTTATGTATATGTTAGGAAATTCCAAGCTCGTATAGGGGAGCGCAAATTTCAGAATTCTTATTTCTTGGCCACAGAGGAGAGTGTTTTGGGTTGTTCTTGTTCTGGAGGACCTGTCCTGCATTACAAGGACAACTTATTGCATGGCCACTGTGTAATACTTCATTTCCCCTGTGGAGGCACTGTAGTGATTTTAAATGCTTAGGAACCCTTCTAACACAAAGGAATTTTTTAAAACAGATGACTCTTTAAGTGACATATTCGTCAAAACTTGAATGCTTTTTTTTTTTGTTGTGTCTTAAATTACCTCTAAAATATAGAACAAGTCCCAACCGTTGCTGGATAAAAGTCTGAGAGTTGATTATTTGTCTCGCCTGCCCATCAGCAGAAATAGAATTCAATTATTGTCGACATGGAACCTTGTGGAAAGTATTGCGGGGATTCTGTTTCGGAGAGACAAAGTACTGTATTAGGGAAGCCTCCTGCGGCTCGCACCGGTTGGACATTCATTACTGTTCGCAGCGCCTGTTGAATGAAAGTAGCGGTGCGCGAAGTTGTTTGGGTTTTTTTAGACCTTTATAGACATATATTTTCCATTGTGCGGTGAAGCGTGAAACAGGAAATTTCGACACCGACAGTTTAAAAAATATTACCATTATTTTGCTTAATTACCTGGGTATTTTTCCTTGGTAATAACTAGACACAGTTGGTGATTTTCTTAGGTACGTGGGGGTTCGATATACATCTTTACTTTTTGTCATTAATTAAACAATTTTTTCCCATCTTTATTCCATTCTCGGTGAAACTTGGACGAGAAGACCACAGCGGTTACTCTACAAAGAACATTTATCACCAATCTATAGTTCCTAAAAGTATGGCTGATGGTGGTCCGACTACTGAGATGACCACCAATTCCAAGAATTGTGGTATATATGGAGTGGTAGTGCCTAGGCGTGACCACCACTACATTATCTTCTATACCCACCTCTGAATGAAGGAGTGGTGGTCATGTGCTCCATTCACGGAAAGAAGTCTCCTGCTCTCCGGACTGGTGGGCTCCCAACAGTCGTCTAGACCCTCCCCGACGCATGTCATTCACCGATACGAGGTCGTCTTATAAAACAAAACGTTTTCCATATCCCTAATTTGGATCTCAATATTCTAAAGAGTGTCCTCCACTTACGATCCCCCTCTACATGCCAGGGTTGGGATTGCTAATTTTTTCACAATTTTTCATGTTTAAGTACTAATGTTGTCAAATTTAAACATTTGATTTTGGGAATGTAGAGTTATGGGTCATTGGGGTGGGTCTTCAGTTGAAGTTTTGACTTAGGGTGGTGTCATTTTTTGTGTTATATATTTATGTATTATGCTCAGGGCCGGCGTCAGCACCCGGCACACCCGGGCAAGTGCCGGGGCCCTGAGCAGGCGGGGGGGCCCACTCGCCGTCTGGCACCCCCGCGCCCGTTAGCGGAGGAGAGCGGTTTAAGCGCCGCCACTGGGCCCCCCCGCTTGCTCCGGGCCCCGGCATCAGCTGGCACAATACTTACCTCTCCCGTGCCTCCGCTGCCGCAGCTCCGGGCTCCAGGGGGCGCGGCGCTTCCTCTCACAGCAGCGCCGCTGAATGACATCATCATTCAGCGGCCGGCTGTGGCAGAGGGCGCACGGACGTCGGACAGGTAAGACGTGTGTGTGTGTGTCTCTGTGTGTATGTAGTGCGGTGCTTTGTGTGTGTGTGTGTGTGTGTATAAGTATGTGAGAGAGTGCTTGTGTGCTGTCTGTGTGTGATGATGGGCAGGCATTGCTGATAATGGGGAGGCATTGATGATGATGATGGGGAGAAGATGATGATAATGGGCAGGCATTGAGGATAATGGGCAGGCATTGATGATGGGGAGAAGATGATGATGGGCAGGCATTGCTGATAATGGGGAGGCATTGATGATGATGATGGGGAGAAGATGATGATAATGGGCAGGCATTGAGGATAATGGGCAGGCATTGATGATGGGGAGAAGATGATGATGGGCAGGCATTGCTGATAATGGGGAGGCATTGATGATGATGGGGAGAAGATGATGATAATGGGCAGGCATTGATGATGGGGAGAAGATGATGATGGGCAGGCATTGATGATGATGGGGAGGCAATGATGATGATAAGGAGATAATGATGATGATGGGGAGGTAATCATGATGATAATGGGGAGTCTTTCCACAGCGCCCTTTCCTGAGCCGTAACAGTGCAGAACGCAGTACAGCGCAGAGGAGAGCTCCATATTTTGTATGGAGCATTATATGGGGACCAGTATCCTGTATGGAGCATTATATGGGACCAGTATCCTGTATGGAGCATTATATTGGGTCCAGTATTCTGTATGGAGCATTATATGGGGGGTGACATCCTGCATGGGGTATTATATGGGTGATGAGGGGGAGACTGTGGTGCCCATAATATTGTATGGAGGACTGTACTGTCCAGTCTATTCTGTGCGCTGTGAGGATTTGGCGGTTTTTGAGCTATTGTACAATTTACAATAGATATCACTCATGTAATGGAAGAAGAGAAGTATTTGGCATTGTACTGTACCCATATTTCTCTGCTGTATCTGTGCATCATGAATCGTGGTCTGTGTTAAAGGGGCCCACTGAGGCTCCTTCGCCCGGGGCCCATAAAAACCTGGAGCCGGCCCTGATTATGCTCCTGAGGGAGAGAAGAATTTTATCTTCGATGTTCTTGGAGTCCACAGTTTTTGTGCAGCCCCCTTACGTTCACAGTGCATGAGTTTTCCATAAAATGTTCCTTTGAGCTACTTCCTAACATAAAGTACCGGTAGCTACATTTTTCAGCATTTTTTTAGGAGAGGCTTTCTCTATTTGATCTGTGGAGTTTCATGTCCTAAGACTTTTGCAGATAATAATAATAATAATAATTTTATTTCTATAACGCCAACATATTCCGCAGCACTTTACATTATAGAGGGGACTTGTACAGACAATAGACATTACAGCATAACAATAAACACAGATCAAAGTACATACCAAGAGGAATGAGGGCCCTGCTCGCAAGCTACAATATATGAGGAAAAAGGGGAGAACAAAAGGTAAATGGTAACAATTGCTTTCATTGTTTGGACCAGCCATAGTGTAAGAATCGGGTGTTCATGTAATTCTGCATGAACCAGTTAACAGCCAATGTATGTAACAGTACAGACACAGAGGGCTATTAAATGCATAAAGCGGGTGAGAACATAATACGAGGTACCTGATTATGGTAGAAAAAATTTTTTTTTTTGAATGGGCCAACAGGGATAGTTGGGTTAATGCGTTGAGGCGGCATGCCAATCTGAACAAATGCGTTTTTAGGGAACGCTTAAAACTGTGGTGATTGGGGATTAATCGTATTAACCTGGGTAGTGCATTCCAAACAATTGGCGCAGCACGTGAAAAGTCTTGGAGACGGGAGTGGGAGGTTCTGATTATTGAGGATGCTAACCTCAGGTCATTAGCAGAACAGAGGGCACAGGTAGGATGGTAGACTGAGACGAGGGATTAGATGTAGGGTGGTGCTGAGCCATGGAGCACTTTGTGGGTGAGGGTAGTAAGTTTGTACTGGATTCTGTAGTGGATGGGTAACCAGTGTAATGACTGGCACAAGGTAGAGGCATCGGTATAACGATTGGTGAGGAATATGATCCTGGCTGCAGCATTCAAGACAGATTGGAGAGGGGAGAGTATGGTAAGAGGGAGATCGATTAGTAGAGAGTTACAATAGTCCAGACGAGAATGAATAAGAGAAACAGCAGATCAGAAATATGACGGGCTACACGGAATGATGCACTCTACGAAACGTCTCCGACACACCCTAGAATGCAAGCGTTTAGCCAGAATTTACATAAAACAAGTCCCCTTTTTTACACAAAAGTCTCAGGAAATCTGGAACATTTGGCAAGTATGAGAATGTCCAAAGTGGAAAACCCTTGTAAGTCCCCTTTAAAGGTATTATAATAAGAAAATTACCTACTGTTCAAATACATTTTTGTGTTAAATTGTTTTTTTTTGGTAATTTTTTTATTTACATATCACAATATGTGTTAAAGATAAAAAATAAAACACTTCCCTTACACTGGCCATTGAACCTTTTTTAGACTCTAATGTCTTGTTGTGTCATATAACAACACACGTACATTAGACACAATGTTAGGGTCTGCGGAACGCACCAAATATATTATGTAAAGAGGTGCGTTCGCAGCCCGGGGTCCACCGTGCAGGCGGTGCCTGCTGCTAGTAAAATGGCGCAAGAAGCGAACTCTGTTATCCCGCAGAGTTGCCAAAATAAACACCGTAACGCGCTGTGGCAATATGTGCGAACTCTGTTATTCCACAGAGCCGCTAGAAGGAGAGCCGCAGCCTATATGGCGATGTGTGCGAACTCATTTAACACCACTGAGTCGCAAAATAAACATGCTAGGGCGCTGTCTAGCGTTGAAAGCGAA
>JARQOD010000007.1:117602130-117683171 GCA_033576555.1 Oophaga sylvatica
AATTAGTTTAGAAGCATTTTTCCCCAAAACACTATTCATTAAGCATCCAGATATATTCAACGACAGTTTACATTGATCTGGAGTAAGCCTGTGGGGGGCAGTAGAGCGTTCAATCTGCAGAATTCTAATCAGAGGAGAAATCAAATGTCTCATTCTCTAAAGGTTCTTCTTATAAAATCCTTCTCCTAAGATTGTGTATACAGCCTCAGTAGCACAGACACGTATAACCTAGCATGAGTGCCAGAATCAGAAGCTAAATCCAATCTGTTACGTTAGACATGACCTCCTATCTGCACGCTGGATTTTATAGAGCAGGAGAAGCTGAACAGATTGATATAATGGTTTTGTCGGAAAACATTTAGTGATCTTCTAAGTTTATTGATTTAAATCCTGAGGAGTCTAGTGGGTGGAGCTACTCAGGGATCAAACCATTGTAAAATTATTGAGTGACTCCACCTACTGGACACAAAAGTTCATAGAGATTTCTATTAGTACATAACCAAATATACGGACATTTGTCTACAAACTTTAAATCCATTTTCTCAGCTCTTCTTGCTTCATATCTTAATGTGTTCAATTTAACAGGTTTAATTTAAATGAACACTTGGCACGACTTACACGTTTCAAAGAGATTTTTATGATGAATATTAGAAACCTAAAAAGTTGTGCAAAATTGATTTGCATTAATCAATATTACCAGAAAATATTAAAAACTTTGCATTGTGTCTAATCAGAGAAAATATGCTTCTTTCTCCACTTATGAAACACTTCTCCCCTCCTGCCATCACCAGATCTCAACAAGACTGACTGCTAGAAAACTGATGGATCAGATTACAGCTGCATATTAACGTCCGATGTCCCATGACTTGGAAATTCATACAGTATTGTATTGTCATTGTCTTGTTGATGTTATGCAATCAGGTTTGCCTTTTGGTACTTTGTCCTCCTTCTCTCCTGTAGCCCAGCTCTGATGTTAGTTAACCCCTCCCTTCTTCTTTCTCTGCAGTGCTTGTCATCCATCTTTGGCTGAGGATCATCTCTATATATCTCTGCTTCAGAATTGTCTTTTTACTACTGCAATTGCATAAGACAAGAGCAAGAGTTCAGTTTGTCAATAAAACTTCTGGAATTTTCATACATGCCTCTGTAGTTGAGTTGAAAATAACTGATGAAATCACTTTGTGTGAGTACTGGCTCAGTAAAGACATCAATTGAAACGCTGTCTCAAGAACCCCAGACTCGCAGCCTAGTCATGAAGTCAGAATAAGGGGTGTAAACTGTAACGTGAAGCCGTAAAATTGTGGATTTCAAGTGCACGTCTGATTCCAAAAAGGATCTGAAGATAATATAATAGAAATGAAAGTCACAATTTCCAGGCTTCATGTTACAATTTATACCCCTCTGTGGATGACGGAGCAGCTAACAACTATGCGTTATTAGTGGTTGTGTCATGCACACCATATCAGGTGAGCAGATTACTATTGTTCATCAACCTCATATACTTGGATAAGACCCTATCACGCGTTGCACATTTTTTTCAGAACAGCGGTGGAGATACTAGAGACTGGGCTGCTGCTTCCTAATAAATGTGTTCTATCACCCCTGAGATGGATTCACAGCTACACTGCTCAGTACTGCCGTATAATGTACTACATGCTCCTGCTTCTTAACATGTGCTTCCAGAAGGAGGAGAGTAGTAATCCCTTATGTCTGTGTTTGTTGTGTACAGGAGATCGTAGTAGCTTGTCTTCACTAACTGAGAAAAACTACTGCAAATTAGTTGTCGACTGCTGAAAAATGTAGTATACATGTAATATAACGTCCAGAAATAGTGCTATTCCTCCCGTCCAGACACACGACAGATTAATCTGAAAAATCCCCTTAAAAACACAGAACACTCGCGTTGGACCAGTAAAAGCGCAGTCACAGAAGCACTTAGCGTAAGCCACCACTGCTAGGCAAGTCCTTAAGGGCCGGGATATTCTTCAGCCACTTCAGGGGAGGGGGCTTTACTGAACCCTTTCCAGACTGTTGTCGCAGCATAGATGACGTCTGGTGACGCGGACGATGTGGAGTCAGGTAGCAAGAGTAAATCCAAAGCTAGCAGCATAAAACCCAAATGAAAACCAAAGCAAAACCAAGGGCAATAGCTAATGAAGAAGAACCAGTAAAGACTATTAGCAACTGCTGAGGAGCAACCAGAACCCAACCAGGAAGCATCACAAAACCACTACCCAAGGGAACTGAATAAACAGCATGAGCTGGATTAGTGGCAGGCCTTAAATAGCCATCCCAAACCCAAAGATAACAATCAGATGATGCCTTCCTCCCATCATGTCCCGGGAGTTACTCCCTGCTCACCT
Source organism: Oophaga sylvatica (assembly GCA_033576555.1). NCBI lineage: Eukaryota > Metazoa > Chordata > Amphibia > Anura > Dendrobatidae > Oophaga > Oophaga sylvatica. The sequence continues at coordinate 117,604,494 of JARQOD010000007.1, forward strand.
ATACAGCAGGATGCACACATTCCCACCATTGGCTAACACCAGGCAAAGCAGCGTCCTGCATTGCCTGACAACCAGGAGACACAACGTCTCATGTCTCCTGGGCTGCAAAGCAAGTGGGAAGCAGGGCATCCCACGTTTCCAAATCACGCACCACTTCCACACAAGAGGTACCACCGTGTGCAGTCGCACCACCCAAGTGTGCGATAGCTCCGCCCCCGGCGCATACAGGACCGGCAGAGCAGTCTGGAAATTGGAGGAGGATGATTGGTCTACGGCAGGTATTCCTAACAAAACAACCCTAAAATTTGTGGCTCAGGTTTTCTTCTTTTTTTTCCAAAGTATTTTTATGCTTTTTCATTTTTTCATTTTGCTATAGTGCAATGGTCTCCATTCATTTCAGGATTACTTTTATTGATTTCGCATTTTTGATGTTAATATCCATATACACATATCTGAACTATCCTAATATTATACTTGACCTAAGACACAAGAAGTCAGAGGTTAAAATTTACTGGGGGTTTTTTTTTCATCTCCATTTTAAGCTTTGCCGCGTTAGACTGGGAGTGAATCGGTAAGTCATCTCATTATTATTAGCTGATAGGGTTTAATCACAGATGACAGCTACACGAGAACCTAGGGCAACAAACTGTACTCAGGGCACTGTCTGTGGCCCACCTACTACGGCCTAATTCTTGAAGACCTTATTAGCCTGTTGTGACTTTTCTGAGAAGTAAAAGGGCTATATGAAACTAACCCGGTCTGTGTCTTAGTATATACAGTATCAGTGCCGTATCACCTCCCAGACTGTAGCCAAGCGCGTGTCTTCTGTCTTGAGGTTATAAGGCATGCTTGAAGCCAAAACTATCATCTCATTGAAGTAGGTCCTACTAAAGCCCAAGTTCTTTTGCAGCTCACAAATACATGTATATCAAAGAAAGTTGCGTGTAATGTCCATGAAAAGAATACAGTACACATTTTAATTTTTGGACACATTTAAGCATCCAGCAAAGTGCAGAGGAAAACATTTATCAAAGCGGTAGAAGAGCTGTCAGAAAAGGTCACACTTTGTAGCTTTGACTATGACAGACTCCACAGGGAAATTCATGGAAGTGTTATGTTACAGTTTCTGGATTTACCGAATAAGCTCCTGACCGCGTGAGCTGGATTTTTTTTTTCGGTATTAAAGACAAGAATGAAACGGCAGTGTATAAGAAGAGCGGTTCAAAGAAGACAAGATTCATTGCAAAAACAAACCTGTGTCAATAACCTAATACATCTATGTTCACAAAAGCGTACCTGTCTTTTCAAACTAAAGCACCAAAAAATAATGGGATTGCTGCTTTCTTCACTCCCAAGTTAAAACTGCTTTGGTGCACAGACCTGTCTAATGTGTTCTAGGTAATGATCTGATTCTCAAGCTCTGGGATTAGCCATCCATTCTTTTCGAAAGGGTGTTTTTTCTTCAACATCAGTCTATCAGCACTATAGTATTTGGAACTTCCCTTATTTCAAAACATGCCATGCACTTATCATTGTCCAATATCCTGCCTGCTGTAAACCAAAAACTTTCCTCTCTATTAGGTATGTGCACACGTTGCGGATTGGGCTCAGGAATTTCCTGAGCGGATTCTGCATCTCTTGGCAAAATCCGCAGGTAAAAATCTTCATGTTTTTTATGCAGATTTTATGAGGATTTTGTGTGGATTGTCATGCGTTTGTACACCTGCAGTTTCCTATAATGAAATGGGTGTAGAAACGTTGCGGAATCCGCACAAAGAATTGACATGCTGCGGAAAACAAACCGCTGCAGATTCCGTGCGGAATTTTCCGCAGCATGTGCACATTTTTTTTTTCCCATTGAATTACATTGGTTGGTGATACACTTGCGGATCTGCAGCGAATCCGTGCGGAAAATCCACTGCGGATCCGCAACAAATCCGCAACGTGTGCACGCAGCTTTAAGCAGACACGGTCCCACTTACGGTATAAAATAAAGCTCGACCCTATTTCACGTGGAGAGACAAAGACCAGCTCCACTTCTTCTAGAGAGACAAAACTCAGTCTCACTTCTTCTAGAGAGACAAAGTCCAGTCTTACTTCTTCTAGATACAAAGCCCAGTCCCACTTCTTCTACAGAGACATAGCCCAGTCTCACTTATTGAACAGAGACAAAGCCCAGCTACACTTCATCTAGAGAGACAAGGGCCAGTCTCACTTCTTCTAGAGAGACAAAGCCAGTCCCATTTATTCTACAGAGACATAGCCCAGCCACACTTCATCTAGAGAGACAAAGCTCAGTTCCACTTCTCCAAGAAAGACAAAGCCCAATCCCACTTCTGAAGAGACAAAGCCCAGCACCACTTCTTCTAGAGAGACAAAGCCCAGCCCCACTTCTTCTAGAGAGACAAAGACCAGTATTATTTCTTCTAGAGAGAAAAAGCCCAGCCACACTTCATCTAGAGAGACAAATCCCAGCCCCCCTTCATCTACACAGACAAACCCCAACCCCACTTGTTCTAGAGACAAAGCCAGCCCCACTTCTTTTAGAAGAGATAAAGCCCAGTCCCATTTCTTCTAGAAAGACAAAGCCCAGTTCCACTTCTTTTAGAGAGACAAAGCCAGTTTTACTTCTTCTAGAGAGATGAAGCCCAGTCTTACTTCTTCTAGATAGACAAAGCACAGCCCCACTTCTTTAGAGAGACAAAGCCTAGCCACATTTCATCTAGAGAGACAAAGCCCTGCCCCACTTCATCTAGAGAGACATATCCCAGCCCCACTTTTTCTAGAGAGACAAAGCTCAGCCCCCCTTCTTCTAGAGAATCAAAGCTCAGCTACTCTTCTTCTAGAGAGACAAAGCTCAGCCCCACTTCTTCTAGAGAATCAAAGCTCAGCTACTCTTCTTCTAGAGAGACAAAGCCAGCCACACTTCATCTAAAGACAAAGCAGCCCACTTCTTCTAAGGAAACCCAGCCCTCTTCTTCTAGAGAGACAAAGCCCAGTCTTACTTCTTCTAGAGAGACAAAGCTCAGCCACACTTCTTCTAGAGAATCAAAGCTCAGCTACACTTCTTCTAGAGAATCAAAGCTCAGCTACTCTTCTTCTAGAGAGACAAAGCTCAGCCACACTTCTTCTAGAGAGACAAAGCCCAGCCACACTTCATCTATAGAGACAAAGCCTAGCCCCTCTTCTTCTAGAGAGACAAAGCCAGTCTTACTTCTTCTAGAGAGACAAAGCTCAGCCAAACTTCTTCTAGAGAATCAAAGCTCAGCTACACTTCTTCTAGAGAGACAAAGCTCAGCCACCCTTCTTCTAGAGAGACAAAGCCCAGCCACACTTCATCTATAGAGACAAAGCCCAGCCCCTCTTCTTCTAGAGAGACAAAGCCCAACCACACTTCATCTAGAGAGACAAAGCCCTGCTCCACTTCATCTACAGAGACAAAGCCCAGCCCCACTTCTTCTAGAGAGACAAAGCCCCAGAAATGAATAGTAAGAGTTTTCCAAACTTTTTGAGAAATTTAGTGAATCCACTTAAAAAAAACAACTTTTTTTAGAATTTAGTTACTAATCGGTGCCTTCCGAACGAAATAAAACTGTCTTGCTATTGCACTGTTAGACATAACAGCAGGAGCTAGAGGACTAATTTGCATGTTTTATTCCCATACAGCATTGCAGGTGAGACATTTCATTCATGCTTGAATCCCCCTTAAAACAAAGAGTCAGTCATACCAGCCATAAAAGTGCAAAATTTTAAGTCAAAATCCTATTAATATATAACTTGCATTTTTCTACCTCGGACGTCACATATGGGCTCATGTCCAACAAATATGGGCTCTTTTTGGTCGCGGGACTAAATGCACAAGTAAAGGACATTTTGTTGGCTATGAAAGGTTAATGTCTGAGCTGGACTCTTCCACTTCAGTACAAGGTAAAGCAAAAATTCTCAATTTAATTGATGTGGGTCATTCTGTTAACACCCGAGGCTGTCTTTAAAACTGATGTATAGAAAGTCATGCCTGTTTCAAAGGATATGAGAGCATCTCATATATCAGGCTCCTGTTGTGTGTCCGCACTACTTCACAGAGAACCCACATAAAATCATATTGATGACTGTGTGGGGGTGCAGAGTTTTTGTGCCTGTGGTCCACTTTTTGCAATGAACTCTTCAAAGACCCTCTGGACTTTATAGCCTCGCTGCAATATATCACTCTCCAGTGGGAGCAGATAGCGAGCAGGCTTGGCTAATAGTTTCTAATACTTTTTCCTCTTTTTCTTTTTTTGCATATTTCTCTAGAACGTCAGTTTTGCTTGTGAAGCAGTAGGGCCTCCGAGCTACCAACCGAGAACGTCAATACCACAAGTCTGAGTAGCTCCACACACTAACAAGTCCTGCTCTTTTCCCTAATCAATGCCCTCTTCAACTTCTGAGACGTCTTGCCTCCTAAAATCGGAATTATTCCATTACCAGAGCAGTTTTCTCTAACCCTTTGTCTTGCTGAATAAAAGCTTTTATTAGCTGCAAAAAAAAAAACAGCGCTGTCGAAATCTCCCTAAGGTGCTAAAGTCATTTCATCATTGAAAATGACTGCCGCAACAAGACTTATATTAGGAAGTTGACTTACAAGTTCATTTTCTCTTGCTACCCACTGTACATCTGCAGGGCCGAGTTTTGATGTTATGTTGTCCCAAACTAATGGTATTCCAGCCTCAGTTCATAAATGTGTTGTGCCAGGAATGAATAATGTGGCTGCATGCTGAACGTTCTGATGTTATGATTTGGAAGACCTCGAATGACCCCTTATTGACCAGCTAACCAATGAGAAAAGTAGTGAGATATCCTATATACCTTATCAGATCCCAGCTTTATTTTTCTGGCCTTGATCTTGGATGACAAGTGGATCACCCCAATTTTCAAAATTAGTTTACATTAATATCTCCGACTTCCACCATTTTCTAACTCTAATAACTGGTCATTGTGTATCCAAACTTCGCCATAGATGAGATGATCCAAGGCGTATGGGGGAAATCAGGAGGCAAAATATTATCCAACTTGGCCAAACACATACATATTTAGCATAATTGAGTATTCAAATTCAGCACAGTGTCTTATTCATGGCCTAAATACTTGAGGATCACCCGGTTGGCACAGATATTGACACACTCATAGAGCACCAAAGGTCCAGTAGAAGACATCTAGAAGACATCCACATTTAGAGGTGACTATCGAAGTTTATCTCTTACTTATTAACTAATTGATAGGGACCAGAAGCCATCATAATGTTGATTTTATGAAGTGTTAGAACTTTTGAGGCTTGAAAGAGTCAGTTGGCATATGCATTGACACATTCATAGGGCACTAAATGTCTAGTAGAAGACATCTAAAAGACATCCTCATTTAGAACTGACTTTGAATTCAATCTCTTACTACTTGACTAAGTTGATAGGACCAGAAGCCATCAATCATAATGTTGACTTTATGAAGTCTTAGAACTTTTTGGACTTGGAAAAGATTTATGTGGGCTGCTGTCTAACCGGTGATGGCTGATGTAAGAGTGTATGGTTAGCGCTGTGAATCTGATGAGTGCTGTGGAAATGATGAGCCTGGTATGGAACAAGCGTGAGTGAGAGCAGGAGGGCTTTAACCCAGGAAAGGATGAAGTCGGGTCTTGGTCAGCATCAAGAAAATTTATCTTCGCAGGTAGCGACTATTGTGGGAGTCCGTCTGCCCTCTTGGCCTGAGACGTGGCCAGATAACAGAGTCCTGGAACTTTTTGGGTGTTGCAGTGTGGACAATTAGAGGGGTTACCCATTTAGAGCCCTTTTTGGGAATATTGAGTCAAAAAATTAATGCCTAGTTTTTGGGTGTGTGTGTATGTGAAGGAGAGACCTGAATATTGGCCTGGAGTGCCAGTGAGATCTGATTGGCAAAGAAACATTTGTAAGACAGACCTAACCCTTCAGAGTCAACGAACAAGGACAGGTGACCTAAAAAATGTGTGGACCCTTGAGATTCTGGTAATTGTGACACACAGAGTAAGCTATATAAACCAAACATTTGAAGCACAAAGACATTGTCAGAGGGAATGAGTCAGCCATGAGGGCAGGGTTTGTATTTGAGGAGGCAACACCAAACAAGTTGACTGTGCAAAGAGATGGACACTTGAAAAGTGGTGAGGACTGAGAGAGAGGTGTGAGAGGATCAAGAGTGAGGTGTATGAGGATTGTCACTATTCTGCTGTTTTTTGGGGGGGTTCTGTTCAATTTTTCTGTAGAGTTTAAAAGGGTTGTGGAGGATTAGGAAAACATGACTAACATTTCACAAACTCAACCACTCGTCTATAGGCTGCGGGTGGTTTTACGGCTCCACACACTTCATTTCAGTGTCAGATGTGGTGCCCCTTTGTACGTGGCACAAATCACCTCCAGGTTGGCTGGTCCTATATGATATGCTTAGACTCGGCACGTAAACATGATAACCTTCAGCTTTACTACTGCAAAATAAAGAAATAAATAACCTTTGTCATTACCAAGAGCTCTTTAGTGCTGCTCAGAACACAGGATTAAACTGTATTTTTTTCTGTGAAACAATCATCCAGGGCTGCTGTAAATCAGTGGGTACCGACAGGAAAGTAGAGAGGTAATAGTGCATTTTATATGGTTTGTGGTTCAGCGCCAATGAAATTTTAACATGGATATAAAATAAATGGTTCAGAAAATAAAAAATGCAAAAGGAGAAAACAGAGCCCAGCAAAAAAATGTGTGTCATACAAGGTGAAATTTGGAGTCCTTGTCTAGACTTATAAACTAGGGTGGGTTCTTCTTGTAACAGAGGTTTGATCTATGGACATCTCTGGTCCTTCAAACGGTATAGAACTAAAAGACTCCAGAGAAGTCCATTGACATGAGAAGTTTTCAGAAAATCATTGGTAGATCCCATAAAATTTCTTGAAATCTGCTGAGAATCTGATATATGTGTCAACCTTACACATAGGATTTAAGGCGCATTAACCCAGGCAGATATCTGCCGTAAGGACAAATGATGGATGATTGATTGATGCACTTACCTATGGAGATGAACAATTGTTAGGACGACTGTTTGTCTCCATACAGCATGTACGGTATATAGTCGACAGCACATCTGCCATTTACACCAGGGATGAGCTGTCGATAAGTATTATTTAAGTCGCCTAAAGATTTGATTAGCTGAAGAACGAGCTCATTGTGTGACATAATTAGCAACTATGAATGCCCCTTTTGCTGCCTAACGACCGCTGAATAGGGTCTTACAGTGGATGTCACAAAAAAAAATAATCTGGATCTTCCAATGGTCTGCAAACAAAATCTTATATCTAGCGCCAGGAAAGGGCATCAGGTTCATTGTCAAAATTAAGGCTAAGGCTTCACAGCAAATTGTGGCCAAAAGGCATACTATAAAGCTCCCATAGATATTAGACTAACATTAGTCGTCAATATCAAAAGGTATGGACAATATTCTACTGTGTATGGGAGCCCAAGAAAATTACTTATTTATTATTTGTCATACTAATAAAGCGTATCATATTCTGCAGCGCTTTACAGACACCATCACTGTCCCCATTGGGACTCACTATCTCCATTCCTCTCAGTATGTCTTTGAAGTGTGGGATGAAACCGGAAAACCCTAAGGAAACCTACGCAAACAGCACTCTGGGTATGGAAGAGACAGCCAAGATAACTGCCAGCCAAACGATCGGCTGAACCAGTGATTAAGATAGCAAGTTCTAAAGATAAATGCAGTGTTGCAAAATGTAGCTTCGTTGAATTTTATCTGCATACACTGGGACCACCACCATTCCAAAATGGGGTTCTGTGGCCACATGTGAATCAAGTGATAGTGCCATGCGTATGCCTCACTATCTTTTCATGTGAATGAAGCGATAGTGCCCATGGCTATACCTCACCACCTTTCCATGGGAATCAAGCGGTAGTACCATGCATCTGCCTTACCACCTTTCTATGTGAATCAAGCGGTAGTGGCCATACATGTGCCTTACCACCTTTCCATGTGAATCAAGAGGTATTTCCCATGCATGTGCCTCAGTATCTTTCCAGGTAATCAAGCAGTAGTGCCCATGCATATGTGTCACCATCTTTCCATAAAAATGAAGCAGTAGTGCCATGCATATGCCTCACCACCTTTCCATGTGAATCAAGCGGTAATGCCATGCATGTGCCTTACTACCTTTCTATGTGAATCAAGAGGTAGTGCCCATGCATGTGTCTAACCACCTTTCTATGTGAATCAAGTGGTAGTGCCCATGCGTATGCCTCACCACCTTTCCATGTGTATCAAGCGGTAATGCCCATGCATGTGCCTTACTACCTTTCTATGTGAATCAAGCGGTAGTGGCCATACATGTGCCTTACCACCTTTCCATGTGAATCAAGAGGTATTTCCCATGCATGTGCCTCAGTATCTTTCCAGGTAAATCAAGCAGTAGTGCCCATGCATATGTGTCACCATCTTTCCATAAAATGAAGCAGTAGTGCCCATGCATATGCCTCACCACCTTTCCATGTGAATCAAGCGGTAATGCCCATGCATGTGCCTTACTACTTTTCTATGTGAATCAAGAGGTAGTGCCCATGCATGTGTCTAACCATCTTTCTATGTGAATCAAGTGGTAGTGCCCATGCGTATGCCTCACCACCTTTCCATGTGTATCAAGCGGTAATGCCCATGCATGTGCCTTACTACCTTTCTATGTGAATCAAGTGGTAGTGCCCATATATATATGCCTTACCACCTTTCCATGTGAATCAAGAGGTAGTGCCCATGCATGTGCCTCACCATCTTTCCATGTAAATCAAGCGGTAGTGGCCCATGCATATGTGTCACCATCTTTCCATGTCAATCAAGCGATAGTGCCATGCATATGCCTCACTAATTTTCCATGTGAATCAAGAGGTAGTGCCACGCATATGCGTCACCACTATTACTTCTGTGGTTCTTTGGAAGCGGTAGAGTGCATGCATCACCACTGCTGCCGTAGGCGCTGCATGGAGTAGTGGTCATACATGCGCCCTACCACTCACAAGACCAGCAGTCAGACCATCTTACATTTTCCATCTATCCTGTAGTTGGCAGTGGAACAACTACTTGATGCAGTTACACTACAATTAGTCCTGCAGAAGAAAAGGTCCGGTGTGAGTGACACATTTACAGAAAAGATGGCTCTTGCAGACTATGAATTATGTATTAAAAATATTGTTTCACTCGTTAAGTCCAGAAAGTGATTTTGGCAGTTTTGCAGTTCCAAATATTTGTTTCAATTACAGTAAAGCCAGCAAAAAGCATTAATTTAATTGAAAACAGTCAGATAGACAACCAAGCTGTGGTTCAATAGCCGGCCGGAAACGCGTCCCGATATAATGTTTACAATACAATTATCAGATGGACCGGAAATAGCGTTACCCAACTGAGCGCACAATATGGGGGACATCGATACCTGCACCAGTTTAAGTGCCTATTGTGATTGGCTGTGTCCCTGTGCCCCTGGATCCCATATAACCCATCTGCCTCCATTTAATTTATCATTAAATTACATAAAATGTAATGAGTTTTTCAGATTTGTAAACAGGATTTTATTAAAACTATTACACAATGACATGGAGCTGTGCACTTAATTTGTGTTTACTCATGCTTCAATGTCTGGGAATTGTACAATTTCTTATGCCATTAGCATCATAGGTGTGAATGGTATCTAGTCACCCGAATTATGGGGAGTCCGATACTACAAAAATGGGTTTTTTTTTACATTTTCGACTTATTTTTTACACTGTAATAATAATTTTATTGATGCGAAGGAAGGGCAATTGGGGCAATGACGCTTGGTTTTAACTCTTTGGGACCGGCGTAAGTAACGGAAGATTTGCCTTTTTGGTCACTCAATTGTTGGATTTGTTTGTTTTCCACAATTTTTACGTTTTTTGGAACAATATAAGGGTCTTTTGCAGTCCAATTGCTCATCATAATGCTTTGCAGGTGGAAATGGGCCCCATAACCTCTTGGGCCCTGCGCGGCTGCACAGGTTGCGCCAATGATATGTCCGCCCCTGCACTCAATCAGTAATCGGCCACACTGTAGCTTTCCTTCACTTTTGAGCTCCATAGTATCTTGATTTTATATAACCTTAACCCATATATTGCCAGGAAACATTTCCTAATTGATTGTTTTTCCTGGACTTTTTTTATTGTTAGTCCCTCTGTAGGATAAGCCATATATATCAGGTCACTCCCACTGATTAGCAAACCGCCGCACCACTTCCTCTTTTTTTTATCCAGCACAGCGCCGCCATATATTCGATAGAGGCTCTATCTGAGGGCGCAGTTCAGTCCTGTTCACCTGAATGTGTGGAAAAACAATAAAGAGGACCATCGGCATCGCCCCATAGGGCTGCTAGGAATTGGACCCTTCCGATCAAATATTTATTGCCGATCCTAATTGAACACCTTCTGCAAAGTTAATACATCAACACATCTCTGTTGCAGATCGGTTGCAAATGACCAACCCACCGCTAAGAGCAGAAAGAAAGAGATGATCTGTTGATATAGAGCAGCTGAATCGCCGCCAGGAGCAACTACCTAAAAAAAATAATATAGTCCTGGATAACCCCTTTAAGTAACAAAACATCTACTTCCATAAAGACGATGATGGCCCACTTTGCATCATAGGGTGTTTGATACATGGTCCCGTTTCACAGCCATGGATATCATGATGGCATAAGTAACATTTGGAGTCTTATATAAGAACCATATGGCTCCTATCCAACCGAGCCGCGTTTCACCGTGTTGTATTCATTGACTGTAACGGCACATTCGGAGAGATCCGCTAGGACATAAGCTCGCCTGACATGAACCAACGCGCTCTGGGTTTTATATGTGTTGGCTTGGGTACCAAATATGACAGACTGAGCCATATCCTCCTCCGTTCTGCCAGAGGATGAGACTTGTATATTCGCTGTCAGCGCTTACAGCTCCGCTACCAGATCTGTTCAATTATTTGTCTTTCACTCTGCTTAACTTTTGTATTACATAGATTCCGGCTTGTTTGCTTTTTTTCTTCTGTAGCTTATTCAACATTTGTTGCCTGTTTTCCCCAAAGGAGCAAGTGTTGTGTATATGTATGAGTGTGGCACACACTAAGAGGTTTTTCTCATTTTTCATCCATCACTCATTTCATGCAAGGCCAGGATTGCAATGTTCCTGACGCCCTCGTTGTGATGTCGAAACATTCAATTTCGAAAAGAGTAGAACATTTTCTCGGCTTATCCAATTTCCCAGTGGGCATTAAAACATCAGACTGTATTTAGTCTTATTTTCTAATACTGTTCATATATAATTGATTTACACCTAGTTCCCATTTGCGGAAGGCCTTCACGTGTTCCATCACTGTATTTAGAGAGTCGTGTTTGGGAGTTGTTGACGTCTACATTTACTGATGCGCAATTTGGAAACTTTGTGAAAAGGTTTGTGGCAAAATTTATTCTGTCCTCTATATACAGTAGATAACACAGGATCCACCATTCACAAATAGGTGATATCACAGCTCACCTCCTCCTGTACAATGACTTATAGCACCTCTATATACAGTAGATAACACAGGATCCACTATTCACAATAGGTGATGTCACAGCTCACCTCCTCCTCCTCCTATACAATGACTGATAACACCTCTATATACAGTAGATAACACAGAAACCACCATTCACAATAGGTGATATCACAGCTCACCTCCTCCTCATGTACAATGACTGATAACACCTCTATATACAGTAGATAACACAGGATCCACCATTCACAATAGGTGATGTCACAGCTCACCTCCTCTCCTGTACAATGACTTATAGCACCTCTATATACAGTAGATAACACAGGATCCACCATTCACAATAGGTGATGTCACAGCTCACCTCCCTCCCTGTACAATGACTGATAACACCTCTATATACAGTAGATAACACAGGATCACCATTCACAATAGGTGATGTCACAGCTCACCTCCTCCTCATGTCACATGACTGATAACACCTCTATATACAGTAGATAACACAGGATCCACATTCACAATAGGTGATGTCACAGCTCACCTCCTTCTGTACAATGACTTATAGCACCTCTATATACAGTAGATAACACAGGATCCACTATTCACAATAGGTGATGTCACAGCTCACCTCCTCCTCCTCCTGTACAATGACTGATAACACCTCTATATACAGTAGATAACACAGGATCCACCATTCACAATAGGTGATATCACAGCTCACCTCCTCCTCATGTACAATGACTGATACACCTCTATATACAGTAGATAACACAGGATCCACCATTCACAATAGGTGATGTCACAGCTCACCTCCTCCTCCTGTACAATGACTGATAACACCTCTATATACAGTAGATAACACAGGATCCACCATTCAAATAGGTGATGTCACAGCTCACCCTCCTCCTGTACAATGACTGATAACACCCCTATATACAGTAGATAACACAGGATACACCATTCACAATAGGTGATGCACAGCTCACCTCCTCTCTGCACAGTGACTGATAGCACTCTATATACAGTAGATAACACAGGAGCCATCATTCACAATAGGTGATGTCACAGCTCACCTCCCTCTGTACAATGACTTATACACCTCTATATACAGTAGATAACACAGGATCCACTATTCACAATAGGTGATGTCACAGCTCACCTCCTCCTCCTGTACAATGACTGATAGCACCTCTATATACAGTAGATAACACAGGATCCACCATTCACAATAGGTGATATCACAGCTCACCATCCTCCTGTACAATGACTTATACACCTCTATATACAGTAGATAACACAGGATCCACCATTCACAATAGGTGATGTCACAGCTCACCTCCTCCTCCTGTACAATGACTGATACACCTCTATATACAGTAGATAACACAGGATCCACCATTCATAATAGGTGATTCACAGCTCACCTCCTCCTCCTGTACAATGACATATTGCACTCTATATACAGTAAATAACACAGGATCCACCATTCACAATAGGTGATTCACAGCTCACCTCCTCCTGTACAATGACTTATACACCTCTATATAAAAGTAGATAACACAGGATCCACCATTCACAATAGATGTCACAGCTCACCTCCCCTCCTGTATAATGACTGATAACCCTCTATATACAGAAGATAACACAGGATCCACCATTCACAATAGGTGATTCACAGCTCACCTCCTCCTCCTCCTGTACAATGACTGATAACACCTCTATATACAGAGATAACACAGGATCCACCATTCACAATAGGTGATGTCACAGCTCACCTCCCCTCCTGTACAATGACTGATAACCCTCTATATACAGTAGATAACACAGGATCCACCATTCACAATAGGTGATGTCACAGCTCACCTCCTCCTCCTGTACAATGACTTATAGCACCTCTATATACAGTAGATAACACAGGATCCACCATTCACAATAGGTGATATCACAGCTCACCACCTCCTCCTCCTGTACAATGACTGATAACTCCTCTATATACAGAAGATAACACAGGATCCACCATTCACAATAGGTGATGTCACAGCTCACCTCCTCCTCCTGTACAATGACTGATAACACCACTATAAACAGTAGATAACACAGGATCCACCATTCACAATAGGTGATGTCACAGCTCACCTCCTCCTCCTGTACAATGACTGATAACTCCTCTATATACAGAAGATAACACAGGATCCACCTTCACAATAGGTGATGTCACAGCTCACCTCCTCTCCTGTACAATGACTGATAACACCACTATATACAGTAGATAACACAGGATCCACCATTCACAATAGGTGATGTCACAGCTCACCCCTCCTCCTCCTGTACAATGACTGATAACACCTCTATAACAGTAGATGACACAGGATCCACTTTCACAATAGGTGATATCACAGCTCACCTCCTCCTCCTGTACAATGACTGATAACACCACTATAAACAGTAGATAACACAGGATCACCATTCACAATAGGGATGTCACAGCTCACCTCCTCCTCCTGTACAATAACTGATAACACCTCTATATACAGTAGATAACACAGGATCCACCATTCACAATAGGTGATGTCACAGCTCACCTCCTCCTCCTGTACAATGACTGATAACACCTCTATATACAGTAGATAACACAGGATCCACCATTCACAATGGGATGATGTCACAGCTCACCTCCTCCTCCTGTACAATACTGATAACACCTCTATATACAGTAGATAACACAGGATCCACCATTCACAATAGGTGATTCACAGCTCACCTCCTCCTCCTGTACAATGACTGATAACACCCTATAAACAGTAGATAACACAGGATCACCTTTCACAATAGGTGATGTCACAGCTCACCTCCTCCTCCTGTACAATAACTGATAACCCCTCTATATACAGTAGATAACACAGGATCCACCATTCACAATAGGTGATGTCACAGCTCACCTCCTCCTCCTGTACAATGACTGATAACACCTCTATGTACAGGTGATAACACAGGATCCACCTTTCACAATAGGTGATGTCACAGCTCACCTCCTCCTCCTTTCACAAGGAACTTTGACCATTTTGAAGCATAATATTCTCCAATACGAATTAATGAGCCAGAGCTAATCTATTGCTACATATGTCCATGAGGCTGCTGAAAAGAACAGGAGTAGGAGTCAAGTATTAGGCTTAGTGATCAGAATAAAAATTAATAGATGTGTGCTTTTATTTCATAAATTAATTTATTTTATTTAATCATAGATGATAATATATATTGATATGGAAAACTGTCTTAGTTAAAACAAATATATTTGTATTCTAACACAGGCAATATGATCCAGTAAAGGATAACCTGTTACATCCCCTCCGCTCTAGTTCCTTCGTTCTTTTGGTCCCCACCGGTCTTTACTTTCCTGCAGCGATGGCCTGCATTGCTGCCACCAATTACTGGCCCCAGAGGTAATACTTGCATTGCATGTGTGGCACGAGACCGCTCTGTATGGCCAGTGATTGGGTGAGCTGCCATGGATGTAGACAATACTATTACAGGACCTTCTTGTTAAATAACAGAAGTCCAAGTCACCTCAACTAAACTGAAGGGACTCAAGGAGATTAGAGAGGATTACGCATTAGGTCTACAGTTCATGCTATATTTGTACAGGAACATCTGTTTAATGAGTAGAGTGATCCCTTTACTTCAGCTCAATGACTTCTTCCTTAACCCCTTCACCTCCCAAGCCTGTTTTCACCTTCATGACCAGGCAAAAATTTTACAATTCTGACCAGTGTCACTTTATAACTCTGGAACGCGTCAACTGTTCCCATTGATTCTATTTTTTCAAGGCAAATTGTCCTTCATTCTAGTGGTAAAATTTATTTGATACGACTTGCGTTTATTTGTGAAAAAAAACAGAAATTTGGTGAAAATTTTTAAAATTTTGCAATTTTCAAACTTTTAATTTTTATGGCCTTGAACCATAGAGTTATGTCACACAAAATAGTTAATAAATAGCATTTCCCATGTATGATTTCTCGAGAATTTGAAACATTTTTAGGGAAGTTAGAAGGGTTCAAAGTTGACCAGCGATTTCTCATTTTTACAACAAAATTTACAAAACCGTTTTTTAGGGACCGCATCACATTTGAAGTGAGTTTAAGGGGGCCTGTATGACAGAAAATACCCCAAAATGACATCATTCTAAAGTTTTCACCTCTCAAAGTCCTCAAAATCATATTTAAGAAATGTATTAACCCTTCAGGGAATGAATGCAATGTAGAGGAAAAAAATGAACATTTTACTTTTTTTCACAAAAATTTTACTTTAGCCCCATTTTTTTTATTTTCGCAAGGGTAGCAGGAGAAAATGGGCCCCAAAATTTGTTGTGCAATTTCTCCTGAGTACGCCAATACCCACATGTGTTTGGAAAACTACTATTTGGAGCATGGTGGGCTTGGATTGGAACGAGCACTGTTTGACTTTTTGAATGTAAAAATGTCTGGAATCGAGAGGGGACCCATGTCACATTTAGAGAGCCCCTGATGTAGCTAAACAGTGGAAACTCTCCACAAGTGACTCCATTTAGTTAACTAGACCCCTCAAGGAATGTATCTAGGTGTGTTGTGAGCAAGGGTGACAGGATAAAATGCACCATACATTTGTTGTGCAATTTCTCGAGTAGTCGATATCCTTGTGGAGGAAAATAATAATATAATATTCTTTATTATATAGCACCATATATTCGGGCTTTAAGTTTACGGAAAACTACTGTTTGGGCGCATGGCAGGGCTTGGAAGGGAAGGAGGTCATTTGGCTTTTTGAACATGTAGTTTACTGTAATCATTAGTGGACGCCATGTCGTGTTTGGAGAGCCTGATGTGCTAACGTGAAACCCCTCACAAATGACCCCATTTTGGTAACAAGACCCCTCAACGAATGTATCTAGATTATGGTGAGCATCTTGAAATCCCAGGTGCTTAGCAGAAGATTATAACATAGAGTCATGAAAATAAGAAAACAAATCACAGTTTTCCAGCAAAAATGTTGTTTTAGCTCCAAATTTTGCATTTTCACAAGGCTAACAGGAGGAAATAACTATAAAATGTGTTGTGCAATTTCTCTTGAGTACGCCGTAACCCAATATGTGGAGGAAAACTATTCTTTGGGCGCATGGCAGGGCTCGGAAGGCAAGTAGCGCCATTTTAGTTTTTGAACACAAAATTTGCTGAAATCATTACTAGACGCCATGTCACGTTTGGAGAGCCCTTTATGCGCCTATACACTAAATATTTTTCCTGCAAAAATATTGGTTTTGCTCAAAATTTTTCCTTTTCACAAAGTGTAACAGGAGCAAAATGAACCATACAATTTATTGTGCAATTTCTCCTAGGTACGCCAATATCCTACATGTAATCGGGAACTACTTTTGCGTCGCGGTGCAAAACTCAGAAGGGAAGGAGCGCCATCATTTAGTGCAGATTTTACTGTTATAATTTGCAAGTGCCATGACCCACTGGGAGAGCCGCTGAGGTGCCAGAACAGCAAAATCCTCCATAAGTGACCCCATTTTACAAACTGCACATCTCAATGAATTAATCTAAGGGTGCAGTGATCATATTGAGACCACGGGTGTGTCACATAATTTTATACAATTGGGCAGTGAAGAAGAAATAATGACATTTTTACCACAAAAATGTTGCTTTAGTCACAGATTTTACCTATTCATAAGGGGAAAGGGGTACAAATGGCACCAAAATTTGTCACACAAATTCTGCTGAATGTGGAAATACCCCATATGTGGCTGTACAGTACTGCTTAGTGACACGGCGAGGGACAGAGAGCTATTTGCCTCCTGGAGCGCAGATTTTCCCATAATTCTTTGCAGACTCCATATATATAGGCTCTAAGTGATAGAAGAGCAGAATAGCCCCTCAAGTGACCCCATTTTATAAATTATACCCCTTTGGGAATTTATCTACAGGTATAGTGATGATTTGACTGCACGGGTGTGTTCCAGAAACAAGCAATAGTGGATGTTGCTGAGTGAGAATTGAAAACCTGCTATTTTAGTGCCCGTACATTGTAGTGCCCAGTACGTTGTAGTGCCCAGTAAGTTGTAGTGCCCAGTACGTTAAGCCCAGCTTGTGCTTCTGGAGACATGCACACGTAAATTAGGAGGGCCCTCATTGCTACAGAAATGCTAAACATGTGGACGCTAAATGTGATTTAGTCACACTGTGAGGCTCAGAGGGGAGGGGGCATTTGGATATGGGAGTTCAGAACTTGCTGGATTACTTTTGGGGGTGAGGGCCATTTCGCTTTTCCAGAGGCTTTGTACTATAAGATACTTGGAGGCCACCTATATTTCCATTAACAGATGACAGATCTGAGTGGGGACTTGCTTTCTTTGTGGATAGAGTTGAAGTTTTTATTGGGATCATTTTACATAACGTTTGGGATCACAGTTATCTGGCGCTCTGTGCTGAGGACCTATGGTATATCGGGGTTTCCATCTAAATCTCCAAGTGACATAATTCAGTTGAAACCCGAGGGATCCATTCATTATAATAAGGCAGCAGAGTTACTCTGGACACTGTCTGGCTTTTGCTCAGCAGTGTCCTTTTCTTAGGTTCACAAAACTGGTTTACCACATTTTTATGCACACCTAAAAAGACAATGTCAGATCACAAGCCAGATGGTGTCCACAGTGTCTCCATCTGCCTCATTATAGAGAATCTTCTTCTAGTGGTTCCGTCTGAATCACGTATTTCAGAGATTTACACAGAAACCCTGGTGTAAGCACTCAATGCAGTGCCCAGGATAAATGTGAGCCAAGCCTAACTATGATCTTTGGGAGGCAGAATGAACAAATCAACAGTAGGTGAAGGAATTGTTTTTATTTATGTTTTACACTGTTCCTTGTGCAGTATAAGCGATTAGACACTTTATTCTTCGGGGTCAGTGCGATTACAGTGATACCAGATTTATTTTTTTTTAATGTTTGGCTGCTGTCACACACTAAAAAATGCTTTTTTTCAAAAAATAGTTTTTGCATTGCCATATTTTGATAATATAATTTTTACATATTTCTGCTGACAGTCATGTTAGGGCTTGTTTTTTGCAGGAGCTGACGTCTTTATTCTATAATTTTCGGGCACAAAATGTTTTTTGATTGCTTTCTATTCCAATTTTTGGGAGACAGAATGAACAAAAAACAGCAATTCATTCATTATTTGTTTGGGGGGGGTTTATGCTGTGCTGCGTGTGGTAAAATTAATAAGGCAGTTTTATTCTTCGGGTCAGTACAATTACTGCGATACCACATTTATATACATTTTTTATGTTTTGGCGCTTTTGCACAATAAAAGCTATTTTATAGAAAAAATAATTATTTTTGCATCACTTTATTCTGAGAGCTAAACTTTTTTACTTTTCTCTGATGGAGCTGCATGGCAGCTTGTTTTTTTCTGGAACAAGGTGTTTTTTCAGCGATTGGGACAATTTTATGTCGGGTCGTTTCGGACGCTTCGATACCAAACGTGTACTGTTTTTATTTTATTTTTTTTTCATAAAAATATTTGTTTATGGGTCCCTTCCAACCTGGGCATATTGATACGTCTAAGGTTGTGAAGTGGTTCAGGGGGTTATCCACTTTATCTTACAAATGTGTTGGGGTGCATAATTTTGTGGCACTTACTAATATATAGGTATTTCAGGTTTTCCTCCTGTACTCTTTAAAACACCTTACTTCACAGACTGCACAGCTCTTCTGTTCTCAAAAATGGCTCCTGATGGAGAAGCATGTGACCAGACCTGTCCTTCAGTTCCTCCAATTGAGAGAAAGCTTGCCCATGTGCTGTTTTTTCAATTGGAGGAGGCTGATGGGTAGGTTTGGTCACATGATCCTCCATCTGTAGCCATTTTGCCAACAGGATAGCTGTGTAGTCTATGAGTATATAAGGCACACAGATAAAATACAATGTCCCTTCTGCCGCATGTGCAGCTGCGCAGCAGTGCACTCACGGTTACTGTCAGGATCCTCTCAGGTTTTGTCACTCCGGCTCCGTATTTCCGAGTTCAACAAAACATCTCAGAGTCACAGTTCTTTTCCAACAGATTAACTTTACTATTCAGCAATGCATTCATCACACTGGCAGCACAGGTTAAACACAGAGACATCTTCTTATCTTTCCCTTCCATCCGGTCAGTCTGTATCCTCTCTAGCAGCTCTGTCTCCCATCTCCCGGCAATCCCTGCAGTATATTTGAACAATCCATGTCCCATCCATGTCTCCAGTGTCACCAGCTCCCAGTCAGCCCCTCATCCGGTTCCAGTAGGGAAAGGAGCCTAGAACGTCATCTCAGCTGCTCCTGCCCTGGTCATAGACCCCGGATCCTTCTTGGGAACAGTCCTTTTGAGCTGATGCCTGACTGCACTAATCTGGCCTGGGGCCCCTTACTGCCACAGCAGCTTTATCCCCATGGCCGGCCATCTGCTTCTTCTACTGCTCACACCTTGCCCTGGGCAAGCCTGCCCAGGCTCTGCTGCCTATCCAGGAAGTCCCTCTCCTATATCCCTATGACTCTGCCCTGCTCTGCTCTAACTCCTCCCTACTGAATAACTTCTTGCTGCCTATACCTAACAAACACTCTTATCTATCCTACTCTATTCTCTATGATGCCCCTCTCTCTATTCTAATTCCCCTACGATCCTGTACTGTATCCTAATCTATCCCTAAGCCTCTGCACAATATATTACAAATGCATCACATTACAGTACACACACAATACTAAAACATTAATGAACGACGAGGTGCCGCACGTAATATGTGAACAGTGTCCAGAGGAGAGGAGGAAAGTGAGAGTCCCCTGCTACCTCCTTACAACTACCTGATTAATACTAATATATTAGTAGGTGCTACAAAATCAGGTCCCAGACATATTCGTTAAAATAAATATATTGTGACCAACCCCCTTAAAGATGGTCAAAACTCTTCAATTGCTGTAAGACAAACATAATTATGCTGACAGCTATTTCTCCTAACCTGCACATACATATGCATGCTCAGTTTGACAGAAAGTACTTGTGTTTTCCTTTGGGAAAGGAAAATAATCTGCAACTAGACATCCATTTTTTTCTCCTGGGAAAAAAGCTTTCGGTGCCATGCTGCTTCCTTAACGCTCATTAATTTTGGTTGGGATTTATGGAACCAACATATCTCAACCACTCTCGACTCTCAAGTGGTTGAAACTGGACTAAGTTTAAATTCAATATACCCAATTTTTCTCTCCCTTGACATCATCTGTCCAGAGGGATTTGGGAGGCCCTCATATAAATAATATAGATGGCCATTTCCATAATAAGAACAGGAGCATCTGACTTTCCTCTAATGTGTATGGCCACCTTTAGGGCTCCTTTCCACTTGCGGGAAATACGTCCGATTCTCGCATGTGAAATCCCAGCTCTGGGGCCGGCATTCGGGAGTGGAGCGAGCAGCTGCATACAAATACATGCAGCCGCACACTCCACTCCTGAGTGTCGGGGCCAGAGCTGGGATTTCACATGCGAGAATCGGACGTATTTCCCGCAAGTGGAAAGGAGCCCTGACTCCTGTTTTCCATTAACTTTGACATTTTCTTGGCCATGCTCTCAGAAATTTTTGTGCTTTCTTGTTATCTTTCTTGCAATGTCCAAAAGGCTCCAGAATTATCTCCACTCCTCAATAACCTCCGGGAACCACCTGGAAATCAGTCCTCCTGGAAGGTTTCCTGTGCATGATACTGGATATTTCACCCTTTAAGCTCTGCGCAGGGATCTGGACTTACATAGGGGGCCCCTGGGTTGGGGTCATAGCGTAGCTGCTGCCCGGTGGAGTTGGCTGGGAGAAGATGTGGTCAGGAAGGTTTGTCAATACCAGGAGGTCAGGGACACAAACAGAATCGTAAGGCTGAAGGATAGTCAAAACATGGGCTGTGGTCATGGTCAAAAACAGGAATCAGACAGACTGAGCACAACTGAAACAAGACTGAACCAGGGAAAGTGAAAGCTGTAACTGGCAAATCCCACCTGTATCCTGTGAGTCCAAGTAGGATATGGTTCTGTCATGCTGGCCACAGCAGGGAGCCAATTACTTCTGCTGGACAGCATGTACACCTATAGGTCACAGCCACACTAGTATCTCTGGCTGCATCGTCCATGTCATGACATCTCTTCCATCATATGCGTTTCCCACAGAAGCTGGTGTCATACAGCAGTGCCTGGTTACTGATGCAGACATCAAATCATCATGTAATCTGAGACCAGCTAATATAGGGTAGAGAGCCAGGGATGTGTTACTTATTAGGTTGTGTGTTGTAGTTTCAACACAATCAATGTTTTATCAGCAACAGATTATCACTGCAGACTAGGTGTCACGTGCACGGCAGTCAAGCTAATCTGTGTAACTCATGGCATCTGAGTGCTGTCCAATACATACAGTGGCATGTAAAAGTTTTGGGCACCCTTGGTCAAAATTACTGTTATTGTAAACAGTTAAGCAAGTTGAAGATGAAATGATATGTGAAAGGTCTAAAGGTAAAGATGACACTTTTCATTTGTATTTTAGGCAAAAAAATATATATATACTGTATATATAATTTTTTTTATTTTCATCTTTTACATTTTAAAAATTACAAAACGGAAAATGGGCCGACGCAAAAGTTTGGGCACCCTTAGAGATGTGTGTGCTCAGATAACTTTGACTAAGGTTTCAGATCTTAATTAGCCTGTTTGAGTTATGGCTTGTACACTATCATCATTAGGAAAGGCCAGGTGATGCAAAATTCCCAGATTTATGAACCTTGTGCCAAAAAACTGCAGCCATGGGTTCTCCAAACAGCTGCCTAGCACTCTGAAAATGAAAATGGTGGAGGCCCACAAAGCAGAAGATAGTAAAACGTTTTCAAGTTGCTCTTTCCTCAGTCCGAAATGTAATTAAGAAGTGGAAGTGAACAGGAACAGTGGAGGTCAAAATTTTGACCAGGAGTGCCCAAACTTTTACATGCCACTGTAGGTAGGTTGCGAGTGTGGGCCTCTTGAGACACCATTTCTTGGCTGTCTCTATGTACCAGTACTCACACAAAGAGATTTAATCAGCTAGCTTTATTTGACTGGAATGCAGAAGCACATATGAAGATTCCAAGTATTTTCAAGCTGAATACTTGTAGTTATGAACAATGACAGTAGATAAAAAAAGACTATTCATGACCAGGGATGTAAAGACATGAGACTGATAACATGGCTGCCATACTCAGAATGAGGAAGAAGGGAGGGGGTGGTAGACAGAGGGGGAGAACAAACTTCTAAGGTCTCTTTCACATTTCAGTCGTGTGACGTCCGCCCAAGTGTGAAAATGGCGGATCCGTCAGAAAAGTGTAAAAACGGATGTAAAACGGATCATTTTTCTGACGGATCCGCCAAGAAGTTTTCACCCGGAAATGATGAAATTTTCGTTCCGGAAAGGTAAGTCCGGACCGAGTAGAGGAGAGAGAGAGAGAGAGAGAGAGAGAGAGAGAGACCCCAGACAGTTTTGGCAGCATTTTCAATGATTTTCTATGGAGGCGACGGATCCGCGGGCGGATTCCGTCAAAAACGGATGCCAGCGGATCCGCCGCCCATAGGCGTCCATTACTCAAAATGGCGGATGCGGCGGATCCGCCGTAGTCAGCCATTTTAGCGGACCAAAAAAACGTTGCATTGGACGTTTTTCTGAAATGACGGACGCCAATTTTTTGTGGCGGATCCGTCAAAAAACGGACCTAATGGATGACCATCCGTCAAAATCCATCACTAATGCAAGTCAATGGGAAAAAAACGGATCCGCCAAAAAATATGGCGGATCCGTTTTTTTCCCCATTTTGACGGATTTTGACTGACGTCACACGACTGAAGTGTGAAAGACGCCTAAAAATCAAACCTTATTGCATACCAATGCAACAGCAACAATACAATAGTGTATGATTCCCAGGTCGTGGGACATGACAGTCTGAGTCCGATCCCGTGTTTTGTTGCATCGCACTAGGACCGGAAAATACGGTCGTCTTCACAAACCCTTAGGAAGTGGACACATCTTTACCTCAAGATTACCCTGATTGTTTGATAGTCTATTACCTTTGGGTGTGTAACATGTAGGGAATCATCACCCAGCTATGAGCGACTCCTCAAAATCAGTTTATAAAGGAGCAATAAACATCAGACTATATTACGACGTGTCACTTCTGAGGAGATTTTAATCTAACCTGTCATAACCAATATAAGAAATTAGCTTTGATCGATCCATGAAGAGCGACTCTCCGTGGAGCTCATTGTCTGCTGTAGTTTACGGCCTATTTGTACTCCTAGTTATTAAAAAGCCATCCTAGGCCGCACTACCACATGTGTCTCAGTCCTCGGCTATTGTCTCTTAATTTTCTCCTCCTGAGTCCTGACTTCCCTCTCGCTGATTTCACCTCAGTTCCCTCCCGCCGGAGGCCCATCATTTTAATCTGTCTTTTGCTCCTCATTTGCCTTTTAATTTAATTAAAATTTATGTCAGATGCGAGATCGTAACCTTAAAGCATCAACCATTAACATTAGGAGAGAAATATTCAGCCTAAAGAGGGTAGACATGTCCAAGAGAGGGAAAGCGAGTAATCGTGACTGTTTGTTTGGAGCCGCGTCACATGACGAACCGGCTTAGCCGTAACTAGCTTACATCATTCCTGAGCCACAAATTAGATCTGTCCATACCACTTTATCTGCGCTGAACTAATACATGTTGGATTATATAAGCCTTGTTCCTTTAGCCGGCTAGCCAAAGCCGTCGTCTCTAAATCATGACCCAGTTTCTGTCGAAAGCCAATAAAACGCTATTGCACGATTTTCTGTTTCGAGGCTCCGTATATTCATGTCCTGCCGATTTCTAGAACCTCCATTTAAAGAGTAACTTAACCAACATTTTATTTTTTTTTATCATAAATCAATTATACTTGTGAAAAAAAAAAAACAACTTACATTATATCTTATTAAGGAAATCTGCTTCTTTCTCCTCCTGGACTGATCATTCATTCTCAAAATTCTCAATTCGCGGGTCTAAGGAGTATGTTTTCTCCTTATGGGGAGTGGCATGCCAGTATGAGGAGACTTAAACGCCTTGCATGATCCTCTGAGAAATTAAATATGCAAATTTTCACTTCAGAGAGGAAGAGGACTTGAACTTTAGCGTAGCAATCCAAGATCAATATCGACTCTTTAACAAGCCTTGCCACATGACTTAGAATAAAGCCCAAATCAGAATCTTGATTTGCAGACCCAGTGTTTCAGGGTATTGCCCCTCGTCAGTGCAAAGTATGAGATCTGATTTGGCTGGGTGAGGGGCTAAGACTGCGATCTAGGGTAAGTTTTCTCCTTATGGAGAAGGAGCATGCAAGGGTTTAAGTCTCCTCATCCAGACCTGGCATGTCACTCTCTTGAAGGATTACTACTTCTAAAAGGTGGCACTATAGTTCAAGTCCTCTTCCTCTCTGAAGAGACAATTTGCATATTCAGTTCACTCGTAAAATCTGTCTTCAGTGAATATAGACTATTCCATTACTGAGACAGGAGTTGGTGCTCATAAAGTTCTATGGAGAACTGTAACTCATTCCAAGAGAATATGCAGGAGATTGTCTGAGTCTGCTTCTAGCTCCTCCTTCCTCCTCCATAGAATTTTACAAGCACCAACGTCCATCTTTTGTTTCAGTAATGGGAAAATGTGTCTTTACTGAACATGGAATTTAAATATTTGTACCTATAAATTGGGTTTTAAGGTTCAATACAGGAGGGAAAATAAGCAGATTTCTCTCTTCCATGTTTACTATTGAGTTATGAATTAAAAATTTAATTGACAGTTATTCTTTGAGAGATTCTTTAGTAATATATAAGCTGTACTTCAATCATTGAGCATTCGAGAGCTGCATACTTGTTGAGGGTGTAGAGATTTCAGGTGTGCACTGTGCCAGGGAGCTCTAAAGGTACCGCTGCTCCCACTGCCTAACTTTCAATAGAACAGTGTAAGATGCAGCTGAGATTCAAGTCAGCAAATGACCAGAAGTGTTCAAACCGAATAACTATGGTCACTCAACAATTGTTGAAACTAGCAAGTACAGCCAATTTGGAGCAGATTAGGATTCTGCAAGTGACTTCACTTTCCAAAGATTTCACCAGTGGTGAACAATCCACTTTCAGTTACGTCTTTGTCAATAGATGACAGTTAATGGTCTAATACAGTCTGTGTTCTGTTTAACCAGCCTTGCTAAAGCTGACAGCTGAGGGTTGCAGCCCCCAGCTGTCAGTTTTACCTGGCTGGGTATCAAAAATAGAGGGGAACTCAGTTCATTTTTTTACATTTATTTATAGCACAGGTGGCGGAAGATGAATACTCCAATCAGCTGCCGCCTGCCCTCTGCTGTTATTAGCGGCAGCAGGTGTAGGCTGATGGGAGTAGTAGTCCTACCAGCCACCACCTGCTCTCACTGTTTTTAGTTAAACACAACTCTCAACATCTCTCCTGCTAGCACTGATCTCAGCGCTAGAAGAGGAGAATGATGAGAGCGGTCTTCAGCATCGGGGAACAGAGCGGACAGTACCGCTGATTCCCACGCGCGGTTCGTGTGATACTGATGCGGCACACGGTTGCCACACATAATAAAAAACAACCATATCCCTCACCTGTCTGTCATTCTGTCCCATGCCGTAATCCATGTCTGGGGATAAACAGTTTTCAACCAGGACAGTGCCAAGATGCGACCGTCCAGGCTGAGAACCACTGGGAAATGAGCTGCTGCGCGCGCAGCATCAGTGACCAGGGTGACATCATCAAGGTTACCGCTGGTCACTGAGGCTGCGTCGCAGCCCCTGGACTGCAGGTACCTCAGCACCATGAGAAAAAGTCAGTGAGTTCACCGCAGTTCACTGTGAGAAATTTCAGTTGCCTCAATATTAAACACATGGACACACAGACACTAATATCTCCGGTACTGTTTTTTCCAATACAAATCAGGACGTGTGAAAGAGCCTTTAGACAAATTTGAGAACAATATTTGAGAGAAAAAAAGACTTTTGTGCACATAGAAAAAGTCTTAGATCTTTGATTTCAGCTCATAAAAAATTGGAGCAAAAACAAAACTGTTTAGTTTATATATTTGTTCAGTATAACTAACTTGTTTATTTCGTCCTTCTTTTTCATCTACGGTCAGTTATTACTGTAGAGGGTTATTACTAGACGGCTTTGCTGGTTTCTAGAATGACACGTTCACCTTCCAACTCATTGAGCCCCTCTCGTAATGAATGAGGTAAATAATGGCGTCACTTGCTGCTGTAAATACAATAATGTTCCGCGCTCGGGATGGATTTGCGTCTGTGCACGGTGCATGAGAATATACGTATTGATCCCTTCTCTTGATGGACCATAGTGGCACAGCTGGCGTGTGGAGGGTGAATTCTGCACGGCGCTGCCGCTCCAGATAACTGTCTCATTGCTCTCAAAAGATGTTATTTTAACATAGACGGGTGATTTTTTTTATTTTTTTTTCTGGATCATTCTTTTAAATCTGTTCAGCGTGCCTTGCCGCAATCCACTGAGCCTGTGATTGGAAAACTCATAGGGGTCCATTTCCTAAAGCTTCTTTTATGTGTCATGTGATGCTTTGCTATTTATTTCTAGGGGACTTACATAAGCTTTATAATATCGCAGAGAACGCCGTACGCTTTGTCTAATATGAAAAGCAGAAAATGTGATGAAAGGGCCCAGGAGTTCGGAAGCCCCCAGTTATTTTTCCTTTAATGATTCTCAATATGAGCCCCGGTATTTAGGATGCATCGCCACATTTCTTCTCCGGAGTGCAGAACTCAGACTCGACAATCTGGGCTTCAAATTTCCCGTGGCTGTAGCCAACGCGCCTGGAGCAGATCCTAAATGTCTCTCTGCCTATTAATGCTCTCTCGGCAGTTTCGTCAGGTTCGGCCTCCGTCTGTAGGAGTCAAACTTTTCATTGCTTTTTGATGTATGGCGGTGGATGCATGCCAGTGGGTGAGAGGCATGACAAGGCTGCAAAATATATTCATTATTACATTGCATTTCTCTCGTTTTCTGCTGCTAACAGCTATGGGAGTCATTGAGAATCATTGACTTTGCACCGCGCTGACTATGTACACAGAACTACTGCCCAAAAGGCCTTCAAAATCTATTTGATGATGCCTTAGATAGACTTTCATAGTGTCACATAAGGTAAGATATTTTTATTCTTTTTTATTAGCAGGTTTTAAAGCAATGTTTTGTGACTTAATATTAATTAAAGGGGCAGCACGGTGGCTCAGTGATCGACATGCGGGATTCTGGCCTATCGGTCACATCAGTAGTCTCTGACACCTGGACGGGAGACTTCCAAATCTCTTACTTTCCGGGATCTTTGGCGAGGCTTTTGAATAGCAGAACTGGAGTGACGTTATCATTGCATCACGCCAGCCGGGCTAGGCTAGCCGAAAGCCTTGCCAGGAATCCTGGAAGGTAAGAGATTCACAAGCCTCTCGTCCAGTGATCAGAGACTACTGACCTGGCCAATGGACTGGCATCCTAAAATCGATCCATCCATGTCTTGTTAGCTCTGTTGCTTTGATACGCTGGGGTCCTGGGTTCAAATCCCACCAAGGACAACATCTCCAAGGAGTTTGTATGTTCTCATGTATGTGTGGATCTTCTCCAGTTTCCTCCCACACTCCAAAGATATACTGATAGGGAATCTAGATTGTGAGTCTCAATGGGGATGCACTGCAGAATATGATGGGGCAATATAAGCGAGTAAAATAAATACATATAAATTGATGTATGTACTTTTTCAACCATGGCTTTTTTGCTCCAAATGCATCTAAACTAGAAATTGGAACAATCTGGCCAAATAGTCTTGTTGAAAAATATCCTACTGTTTTGTGGTTATGGCACCCATGTAGTCTGTCAAATATGTACAGGCTTGTGCAGACGACTGTATTTTCTGTCCCAGAGCAATCCAACAAAACATTGGCTCGTACTCAGACCAATGTTATTCTATGGGGCTGACTTTTTCCTTGGACCGATTCAGATTGCACTTGGCCATCCAAGTCAATGAACCTGTGGAAAACATCGGACTGCACTAACTGGACAAATTGAGTGGATGGAGACATTTTTTTTCCATCTTCACCACATCTGGGAAAATAGGATCACACTATGAGCAAACTCTGATCAGAGTGTGATTATACTAATTAGCCCAATTATTTTGGATGCAAAAAAATACGGTCGTGTGACCCTGGCCTAAAGCAAAGCTCCATTGTTCCTGAGGTTCCTGACGTATTACCTGCTATTTTTTTTTTAATTTATTTATTTTTTATTTTACTTATGTTGCGGGGCAGTTGTAGAAATACAGGGGACGAGGAACCTGGCCCCCTGAACTGCCCTTAAGGCTAGGGAAGGGCCCTGTCTTTCCTTAACTTGGAGGTACACTTGAAAGTAGTGAGGCCCAAGCCACTGACCTGTCCCTGTCTCCTGTTTAGCCCTGAGCTAAACCCACCAACCCCCTCCCCAGGAGGTGAGACAGGGAATAATGTGAATAACACCAAAACAACAAAAGGAAAAACAGACACCTAGGGGTTAAATAACTAAATAATAACAATTGGCATTCTCTGCTGCAAAGCACCGCACAGCAGATTAAGGGACCAGAACAGGGAAATAGCAGAAGCACCACTGCGCTCAGCAGCTCCTGGTTCCAGCTTGGTTGGTCTCCAAAAGAAGAAATATCACCAACAGTCAGCTGGCGCCTCAGATGACCTTTTAAAGGATGAAGGGAGTGGTCACCGCCTTCTCCTGAAAAGTCAGAAGCAAAGCAATTACACCAGTGGCCACCTGGGGAAAAGACTGACATCAACCCCCGATCGCCAGAAAGGAAAAAGGTTTCATCATGGAAAGCAATATCTGCCACACATCCAAACGTGGATCGTGACAATTTATTTTTAATATACTTTTAAGAGAACTTTGAAACTTCATTTTTTTTAAATTAGCCTACCATTTCTATTAGAGTATTTTAAAAAAATAATATTCACAGGCATATTTTCTGTGCCAATATTTGCCACCCCTTGCAACGCAGTAACGATGGCCAGACTTGGCATTTCCCAGCTTACAGAATTTCAACTAAAGTTTGAAAGCTTTGCTGCAATTTTTACGGAAAGAACAATAATTTATTCCAAAATTGCAGGATATATATAAGCTCTACTTCCTATCTACACCCCCAAAACATTTATAAAAACCCTTTAAGTTTCAATAGGTCAAAAGGATTTTCTATTCTCTTCTCTGCAAAAATAACAAAAAAATGGACTGCATAAAAAAAACAAAAAAATGTCAAAATCTTCTTACTAAACTCATACCTTAGGAGAAATTTTCTTTGAAAAGTTGCAATAAATATCAATGGTATATAGAAATCAAAATATTTATAAGCCTTTTTTTTCCATTCTTTCCTGGAATAATATTAACCATATTTTCCTTTTATAATACCTTGGAACGGCGCAGTGCTGATTTTGTTTTATGGTTTCTTTTCTTTGTGGAAGAAAATACATCAAAGCAAATACCATAAATACATAAAAACATATTTATAAAAGTGAGAGGCTTCCATTAAAAGAAATAAATATGTCTCCGGAGAACAGACATAAAACACCACTTTCGATGGGGCTATTACTTTACATTACAGTTGTTCTAAAATCTTATTTTTTTACGCTGAGGAAAATGATTTTACTCTGAAAAGAAAAGGATTTTTTAGCAAAAAGGGAAAAGAGAATCAACTACTTGAAGATGATGTTCTTAGAGTCTTCTTTTTTCTTTTTTTTGTATAAATGAAAAATGAAAAAAAGAATTTAACTAAGTAATATGTATATATATATATATATATATATATTATATATATATATTTTAATACAGTCTTGTTTTTTTGTGTTATTTATTTTATTATTCTTTTATATTACTTATACACCAATCTGCCATAAAGCAAAACTAGGAGAGGTAAAGTGAATAATATTAATAATCTTCTAACCATGGTTAGGATGTATTAGGCGGCAAGTGAATATTGAGTTCTTAAAATTGATATGTTGGAAGCTTGAAAAATGAGCAAGTGTAAGGATCTAAGTGACTCCAACAAGGGTGGATAACTGGGTAAGAGCACCTCCAAAATTTTAGGTATTTTGGTGTGTCCCTGGTAGGAAGTGGTTAGAACCTACCAGAAGTGGTTGAAGGAAGGGCAACCTGTTAACTGGTGGCAGCATCACGGGTGCCCAAGGCTCATTGGAAGCAGAAGGTAGTCCAGAACTATAACGATAATATACAAATATAGATAAAAAAAATAATATGATCAATCCATAGACTTTGTATTCTAAAACTAAAATCAGATGTGAGATCTATCAGTATAAAGGGTGTGAACAACAAATGTTTAAGGCAGTTTAAGTCTGCAGTCTGTCTATGTCACATCGTGCACAGTGCGTGCT
This sequence comes from Oophaga sylvatica, assembly GCA_033576555.1. Classification (NCBI taxonomy): domain Eukaryota; kingdom Metazoa; phylum Chordata; class Amphibia; order Anura; family Dendrobatidae; genus Oophaga; species Oophaga sylvatica. The sequence goes on from JARQOD010000007.1 coordinate 117,635,610, forward strand.
GTCAGGATTCTCCAGTGCAGCTGCCAGGAGCGGGTGGTCATGTGACCACCAGAACGCAATGTGCACACTCCTGGCCACATTTCAACCAGACTGGGCAGCATCGCTCAAGGTCACGCACGTCTAGTCGGAATGTAACTGGAAGTATGCATATCGCAAACTTGTGGTCACATGACCACCCAGTCTCATTGCCGTTGCCGGAACTGGAGAATCCTGACAGTTCGCACTGTAGCCTTGTGCTACTATCTCTTTGACTGTTTTCTGTAGGTTAGCAAGCAGAGGGTGCAGAGGAAGCATAGTAACACATTGTGGAGACACGAGGGTCAGTGGGTGCCCTGGTCTGCTAGTCGAAACAGCATGGACCAGGGATCATCCCCCGAACGCCCGCTGTCTTTTCCCTGTGGGCATAATACTACTCAGACAATAAAAGAGGGAGGGTAAAACAGTGTGGCAATACTTTAGTGAACCACAAAAACAGGCAAATAACACTTAGAACAGCCCCAGCAAAATATCCAAGATGGTGCAAATGACAGTCTCACCCTTCCGCTTACTCCCCAGGATAAGACCAGCTATTACTTCAGAGCTTCCAGGGCCACCTACTCCACCTGTGGCACGCGCACAGAGAGGAGGTAACAGCAAACTCAGGAAGATGACAGTCCATTGAGGGACAAGGCCAGTTGACCAGAGGGTCACAACCTGACTTCTCCAAACATCTTCATGTAGCCAGGTGACTGTTGGATCTCATCCCTGACTTTTACAAAACATATCAATAGGGCTCAGGTGACCGGTGGGTCCAAATCCTGGCTACCCCAAACTTATCCATGATTCAGCGATGGTCAATGGAGCAGATCTGTATTCTTTCAGCCAGGGACATGGTCCCCTAAGCTGGCATCCTGGAGAATGAGAAATCTGTGCCCCTCGTGATGGAGCCATTATGTCTTGGCTGCTGTCCTGTACAGAGTCTCTGGTTATTTGGATGTTTGGATGTCTGGATGTATATCTGGATATGGAGGTATCTGTTACAGAGGTGAATATATCCTCTTTTATAGTTAACAACTGTCCTTCAAGCCAGCATCCATAAGTAAAGGGGAAGAATGGTGACAAGATTGTTTAATTATTTAATCTATTTGCATCATTTTTCCTCCTCTGTTTTGTGAGCCAACAAGCTTGCTGCCCTGGACAATGCGTAATCAACATATCAGCAAACATCATTGTTCAATTATCCTGCATCTTTAGTCATCCAGGACAACAGCACAATATGTTACATCAAATGCCAACTTACAAGTCAATATTACATTCTTATACAAACAAAAGTCTGTGTTCTCTTGACCAACAAGAAAGAAATACATACATTCAAAAGTCAACATATAGATAACAGTCTATTCCTCTGGGTTTGCTGAAAATAGAGGTCTGATTAATTAAGATAAAATGCTGTTTTGTCACACACATGGTCAGGAGGATCTGACTACATACAGGGTTTGTTTGCAGTCTATAACCTTGGAGACACATAAGTCTACATAGGAGCTGTATACACAACTTGGAAGGAGATTTTTAATCATGTGCTAAGTTGTTTCTTCTTTATTTAGATACTTTGAATAGAATTACAGGGTCCTCTGTTGCAAGCGATACCTTCTGCAGCGAGAAGTTTATTTGTGATGTGGGGAGACACTGCTGACTGTTGGAACGGTACAGTCACACATGTTCCCGATATAGGAAAATAAACACTGTATTATTTATCTCTGCGGCATGCTGAAAACCTGGCATTGAAATCAACGGCTCTAAGTGAAATTTCTAAGAGGAAGCTGCTTTTAGGTGGCAGTGTGCCCCTGTACCTACTGAGTCCCTGGGCAGCTGCACAGGTCGTCCATATGGTATATCCGTCCTTGTATTTCTGTTCATTGCATAGAAAGGTGTTTCCTTGTGTAATGTATAAAAAAAAAAGAAATCTGTAAATATTTGTTACTTTGATTCTTCCTGCTTGCTGAGATCTGGCCTGTGGCACCTTGCGTTGGCACGCACGTTGCCAGCTTTCAGCGGAGATCCTGGTAATGTCAGTTTTTGCTTCATATTCTGCCTTGCGCTGGTAAATAATCCGGTTTTATTGGTTGTATCGACATGATTGAAAGGCGCCAGGAGCTGCAGCTTTCCCACAACAGGGCACAGTTGGTGTTTTGTGAAATTTCCGCGGTCGTAGCTTCCCCTCAGCTGCTTCTAGTCAATGCCAGTTTATAATTCAGCTGTTCGCCCTTCCAGTTTAGGGATGCCATCAATTGCTGCTAAGGAGAAGTGAAAACAGCTTCACAGCGGCGCAATATGGGGATAGCCCCAGGTAATTTTCCAATAAAGTAGGATTCTGTGCAGCGGTGCCCTTCTGCTTGGCAAGTGGGAATCTCTCAGCAGCATCATCGCTGTTCCTGATGCCTACTTTCCTGTCAGTGTACTAGATCAACATTGCTTCTCCGCTCTTAACCCTTGCAAAGCCGATAAGGAGTAGATTTATACAGTATGATATACATCACTATAAAGTAAGCAATGTCAATATGTTGTAGGAGCGATCACACCTGCACCACACGTTCTAGTCTAATATATCTGACTTTACAATAATAGTAATAGGGTCATACTGGCTCAACTACAATAATGGGCACCAATGAGCCTGTAACAGTCAAGCCCATTACAGATGACTTTTGAGTCAATCATGTGCAAGTCGGGTTTATTTCTTCACTGGACAACTCTTAAAAAACGTATTAAAGGTAATCCTTCAGCACGTTTTGTTGTGTAATCCGAGGACGGTGACCCAGATTCCAGGGATGTGTCACTTTGCTGACCGGGTGCAGCAGTTGTGATAAAATCACAGATTTCTCTGTTGCAGATCTAGCAGAGCTCAAATGCTGAGCTCTCTATAACTCCGCCCACATCACTGATTGGCTGCTTTTTGTCTACAATGTATAATAAGAGAAAGCGGGTGAGGCGTGGTTGGACCAGGAGGTATGAGATACCTAGTTCTGTAGTGATAATCTCCTGCTGATAAAAATCAAATTTTATTGAAACGCAGATTAGTAAGTGACACGTTGCTGGAATCTGTGTTTCTGCCGCTCTCTCATGCTGCTATCAGATTATATTAAAAAAAACCTGCTGACAGATTCCCTTTAAACATGATATGTCCTAGGAGTCCAGCGGGTGGTCTTGTTTAGTGAGTGACGGTTATCTCTAGAGGATCATTTCCTCTATAGTAGTAGAAAAACACAGTGATAAAAGTAATATCCTAGCCAGGGAAGATCCACAGTGGTCACTAGAACCTTGTTTTACCAAGCTGATCACTGGTGGTCCCACCAATGGGATTCCCTCCAGTCCCAAGAGAGAGGGTCTTAAATCCCTTGTTTTAATGGAGTGGCAATTGAGCGTGTGTTCTACCACTTCATTCAGACAGGGAACACCAGTTTCTCAGGAACGGTTGGAGTCTCACTGGCATCACCACCAGCGATCAGCAGGTTACCCCTCATCCTGTGTAGAGCTGACCTCCATTAACTCCTACTGGGGTAAAACAGATTTCCCTTTTAAACCATGAAACTATCCAATCACAATGGAAAATAAATTACAGATCTTCACCTGGATACTGCACATCTATTTTACATCGATCTTGTTATCCTGGCACCATGACCTTTACAGGATTCATGATGAAAGTTGGGAACTATGATCCTGTTTTCATCTGGATCTTGATAGATACTGACCGGGCTCGGACTGGCCCACAGGAGAACAGGAGAATCCTCCGGTGGGCCGCTTTGCAAAAGTAATCTATTTACCCCAAAACTTAAGCAGTAGTTGGCCAATACATTAATTCAACTATCTAGTTTATGTTTATATAGAAGCAGAAGTAAATTTGTGAAAGAAGGTAATATAATATTTGCATGAAGCTGAGCACTGGGCCCCCCAAATCAATGTTACTGGTGGGCCATTGCCACCCCAGTCCGACACTGATCCTGACGGATCATATGTATGTGCATAGAGCGACCTAAGTAATAAAAAAAAAGTGCAAATAAAACATTTTATCTAACATCACAGCGAGTAGAGAAAACCAGGCTGCTATGATGTTATCAACATATAATTCATGGCTATTATGTACTTTGTAGACAGAAATCTAAACATTACATGTAACATAGAGCTGAAACATGGACCTAGCACTTAAAAACCACCTGAAAGGACCCGTGAACGAGAAGAATGTGGTTAAGCAAAGCTTACATGACAGCTTCTCCCGGCATCGTGAAATGCTCTGTGTTGTTTCTGCATAGAGAGAAGAAAATACATGGAGCCTGTTTGTGAGATATGGGCCATCTTGGATTAAGACAATGAAAATGCCTATTTATGAGGTTATAACTAGTGATGAGCGAACGTGCTCGGGTAAGATGTTATGGGGCTGTCATACAGATTAAATTGATACCCTTGTTGCCGAAATCCACTTTGCAGTTCTTCTTTAATCACTAATTGAAGTTTTCTGCTGTCTAGATTTCGGTGCACAGGGGCTGGACTGTGCACGGGGTCTTCTCCTCCCTGTCCATTATTCCCCGGCCCCTCTGCCGCCTTCTGGTCTATAAATGACCTGCCTTCTCCATTTGACATCTCAGCAGTGATCTATCAAACACAGAACAGAGGCAGACAGAAGGGCCGGGGAATAACAGACAGGGAGGAGAAAATGCAGTGCACAGTCCGGCCCCTGTGCACCGAAATCTAGACAGCAGGAAACTTCAAACGGTTATTAAAGAAGGACCACAAAGCATATTTCTTGAACAAGGGTAGCAATTTAATCAGCATTACAGCGCCATTACAGACATGTCTTTAATTTACATTATAAAATCCTGTTGACAGGTTCTCTTTAAGATTATAGGTAGAGACGATCAAATCCCCAGCCTCACTGAATTGCACCAGGATATTCATTTCTCACTCCAGAGAAATAAAATCTGTATTATTCAGTTTTCCATACACACTATTTTCACCTGCTGTGCTATCTATCACACACTATCTGTACAGTTTCTTCAGTCTCTTCTTTCTCCTTACCTGTATGACATCCTCTCATTATCCAGACTCACCTTAAATGACTACTGCATTCACTTCTTCTGCTTTTATAAAGGCTGTGATAGTCCCTACTGATTGGCTGTACTATACCATGTGATGTGATAGCTGTAAGGTAAACACCTGAAGTCATGTGACCATTCCATCGCGCATGCTATCTTTTACAACGTGTAAAATGGTGGTGACCAATTGTGATGCTGCAATTTACGTCAGTTTCATTCCTTCATCTCTATTAAATACATCTTTTACTTGCCTTCTCTCCACACTTGTACACAGCATATGTAATTCACCTTCCTTCTCCTGCAAGCTGGCTTGTGGGTGCCCTATTCCCTATCTACAGTATGTGTGATCTGCCCTCCCTGATAACATAGATGCTTTCCCCCATCTCCACACTCAGATCTGTTGTTTTCAACCGTAATCCTCTCTAAGGGGGAGACCAGAGAGACAGGTGTCAATAACCTTTAAAAAAGAAGCCAATATTTGTCTTTTAACAAGTCTGGCACCTAAGAGAGCTGCGTTAAGCAAAATTTTGGCACATAGGAGAGGTGAGTAAGCAGTGGCTTTGCACATAAGAGAGATGAGTAAGCAGTGTTCTGGCACATAGAAGAGATGAGTAAGCAGTAGTATAGCATATAAGAGAGATGAGTAAGCAGTAGTCTGGCATATAAGAAAGATGAGTAAGCAGTGGTCTGGCACATAGTAGAGATGAGTAAGCAGTATTCTGGCACATAGGAGAGATGAGTAAGCAGTGGTCTGGCACACAAGAGCGATGAGTAAGCAGTGGTCTGGCACATAGGAGAGATGAGTAAGCAGTAGTATGGCATATAAGAGAGATGAGTAAGCAGTAGTCTGGCATATAAGCAAGACGAGTAAGCAGTGGTCTGGCACATAGTAGAGATGAGTAAACAGTAGTCTGGCACATAGGAGAGATGAGTAAGCAGTTGTCTGGCACACAAAAGCGATGAGTAAGCAGTGGTCTGGCACATAGGAGAGATGAGTAAGCAGTAGTCTGGCATATAAGCAAGACGAGTAAGCAGTGGTCTGGCACATAGTAGAGATGAGTAAGCAGTAGTCTGGCACATAGAGAGATGAGTAAGCAGTTGTCTGGCACACAAGAGCGATGAGTAAGCAGTGGTCTGGCACATAGGAGAGATGAGTAAGCAGTAGTATGGCATATAAGAGAGATGAGTAAGCAGTAGTCTGGCACATAGAGAGATGAGTAAGCAGTAGTCTGGCACATAAGAGAGATGAGTAAATAGTGTTTGGCACATAGTAGAGATAAGTAAGCAGTGGTCTGGCCCATAGGAGGTATGCATAGTAGTTATCTGGCATATGAGATCAGTATGACAGTAGTCTGATCATACAGGGGTTAGGCAGACAGTGGTCTGACACAAAAGAAAGCTATCAGTGGTCTTTCATATAGAAAACCTGAATTGAAACACAGCAGTCTGGTATATAGGAGAACTTGGTAACAGTGTGTAGCACATAGGAGGAATGTGTAAGGAGCTTTTGGCACATTGGAGAGATGGATAGCAGTAGTCTGGCACATAGGAGAGATGAGTAAGCAATGGTCTAGCACATAGGAGAGCAGATAAGCAATGGGCTGGCACATAAGAGAGCAGAGTAAGAAGTAGTCTTGCAAACAATAAAATAGAGATAATCAGAAGCTCGGCACATAGTATAGCTGGGTAGGCAGTGGTCCGACACAAAGGACAGCTATCAGTAGTCTTTCACATAGGAGAGATGAATTAAATGTCAGTCTGGTGTATAAGAGAACTGGGTAAGCATTAGTATAACACATAGGAGAGATGAGTAAGTAGTGGTCTGGCTCATAGGAGGGATATGTAGGGGATAATGGGCACAATGGAAAGATGCTTAAGCAGTAGTCTGACATATAGGAGAGCTGGATTATACAGTGGACTGACACAAAGGAAAGCAATCAGTGGTCTTTCACATAGGAAAGCTGAATAAGCGACAGTCTGGTATATAGGAGAACTGGGTAAGCAGTGGTATAGCACATAGGAGAATTGAGGAACAAGTGCTCTGATACGTAATAGAGCTGGAGATGTAGTTTTGTGAAAGAAGATTGCAAAAAGAAGCGGTCCTGCATATAAGAGGAGTGAGTAGGTCAAATAGTAGGAGTCTGGCACATACAGAGCACATGCCAGACCGGCCTTAACCACAAAATAGCTTTAGAATAAGGTGCTATAATATGATATGTAATAAGGCATGAGTCCTGAGAAAAGTGGTCATAATGCAGACATCAGATTGCTAATAGCCGCAAAGCCAAGAAACCAAATCTGGAAGGCGGCTCTGCCCACACTTCTATTTTTAATATTACCCAGAGATTGACTTGAGCACAAATGATAATGAAGGTCTTCGCCAATGGCTCCAACTGCTGATCTCAGCATTAATTACTCCTGTTCTGAAAAGTGAAAGGGATGAATACAATCTCAGCTCCTTCTCTGTTCACTGACTGTGTCAGTAATTATAAGAATGCAATTTATAATTATGGATACATGAAATGCAGTATGCTTATCAGAGCCTGCAGGGCACAGACATTAAAGTCCTTCAATGCCGGATCTCACTGTACCTCTCCGTAGCCTGAGCTATCAGCGGCTAGACTGATGTGGAGTGATGGTGCTAAGCAATAGGCTTCTTTTGAAAATGTGTTCTAGAAAATAATAAATGTTCCCGCTATACACGCCGAGCTACGGGACTCGGCTGAAATCAAATATTTCTTGCTCGGTATAACATCAGGTGTGATATCCTCACCTGCTGCAGTTATGCTGTATGCTTTCACTCGGCTGGTCGTCTCCCCAGGTTTTTCGGGTGAACTTCGAGGATACGTTCAGTGGAGTGCGATTTTTTTTTTTTTTTTGCCAATCTCTCGGAGTGGAGAGCACCTGGGGCTGTAGAGTCTACCGAGAAACAGAAAACATTTCTAGCTGGCAATAATAACACAAATTAAAATAGATGGATTCAGGCTTCCGTGAAATTCATTCTTTTGTTTTAGGAAAGAGTACCATTGTAGCTAAATTACCCATTTTAACTGATGTTTCCAAATATGATAATTGATGTTTTGCAATTTACGGAATTCAGTCTACTTATTTTTTTAGAAAGGTGAACCGTTTTGGGGAAGTATTCGACCGGTAGGGGCATAACTACATTAGGTGAAGGGGATGCAATCGCACCCGGGCCCTGCAGCCTATAGGGGCCCAAAAAGGTGCATATAAAAAGACCAATTCTATTAAAGACCTCCAATAATTGGGGTCCCCATTGTAGCTTTTGCATTGGGGTCCATGAGTTCCAAGTTACATCACTGTCTACGGGGCTGGCGTGCATGTGTCTGAGCGACGGAACAGTTTTTATAATTATTTATACTTATAATATTCAAATAATCAATGGAACATACTTAGTTATTAAAAAAATATATATATTATTTCGAATGTCTTCATATTTTATTATGGCTACACACGTTCATAGACTATTCCATTATAAATGTCCTCTCCTAGATATTGTAAATCATAGGCTCTTTTTCTTCCACCGAATGAAAATCTGAATAATTAATAAACATGATCTACAGCCATAGTTAGGTTTGACTTGTTTGTACTCCCCATCCCCCCGCACCCCCAAGTTTCATTAAAGAAGTCTAAAGTTATAGACTGAAGATGACCATTTGCGTAGGCCAATGAGAAATAAATACAGAACCCAATTATCTCTGTTTTTTAGGTTCTGTAACATTTTTTTTCCTATGCGCCTAAACATTTATCTGCAGGTAGTTATTGACTACCTGCCTGTGCTGCCCTGTGACAATCTCTCCCGGCTCAGAGCGTCACAGACCACAACAGTCTTCGATTCTTCTGCCGTTGATAGAGCAGTTCCTTCTCTTCCACTCTGCTCTGTTGACGGGACATCACTGACGATGTCATATTGATTAATTGCTGACTCCCCAGTGCGTTAGACTGAGCCGGCTGTCAATCAACATAATGTCGGCAGTGACGTCCTGTCAACAGAGCAGAGCGGAAGAGAAGGAACTGCTCTGTCAACATGATGTCACAGGAAGCAAGAGAATCGTCTGTGACCACTCTGAGCCGAGCGAGATCACCTGCCAATAAGTGTCTAGTACTATAGGAGGGAAAATAAAGTCCTGCATACCCCTTTTAAGGAGTCTGATATAGTCACCGTTGTTTCACGAACCCTTCCTTGAATCAATTGTGCAAGCAACTATGTATTATACCATATAAATGAGCCACATCTTCTCCTCCAAAATACTAAAATGATCCTTGCCAAAATAAAAATGGCCTGCCAGCTCACTGGGGGGGGGGACTAGATTACTGTTACTTATTAAAGTCTTTAAAAAATGAATGATCAACAGGATAGGCAAAGACACACATCGATGGTGTTACTATTTTTTAGAGAATGTTTTGTCTTACTGCATCTTGGAGCTGGATTCACAGCTACACCGCTCAGTACTGCTGTATAATGTCCTTCAACATTGAACATGAGGGGGGAAAACTGGTGGAATTGCTTTAGCTTAATTGTTTGCTTGATCGGGCATATTGGATTGTTTGTAGCCGTTGACCTGTTTCCTCCATAGCTTTATAACGCAATTGATTATATTTCCATTGGGTGGTGCCCGCTGTTAATGCCAGCTTTTCTTTACCAGGTGGCACTGCATTTCATCCATGGAGCATCTTCTGTTGGCTACAAATTGACAAGACTTCCACACAATTTCCTTTTCCATTTTAAGGTATGAGACTACTATTGCGTTAAAATTAACTATATATATCAGGTGCCAATCGTTCACCTGACACTTGGTGTACTTTTAGGAGTTTTTGCAGAATCTTATCTTATAAAATTTCCCAGAAGTTCCGTATTTCTCTTGTTCTAGAAGACTTAAGAGATGACTGCCTCTGTCAACGATTGGACTGATTTTTTACATCCTTATGTTTTCCGCAGTCTTTTAGCCACTGATTATGTATGTGTATTGATGGCCATGCTCTAAGTTTTAAGTAAAGGAAACATTTTTTTAATAAATCTCCAGGCAAAGGAAATCAATAATTAATGTTTTTTTTATGTTTCCTTCCTATAACAGACCTTATTGGTTTCAGAAATGCCTTAGGAACGTAACATTGATTTGATAAAACTCATTGCGATATCATTAAATACATTCATTATTCAGTCATAGTCCTACATTTAATATATGAATGAAAGACAGACAGATGATGTTTAATGATACCACAGTACAGTACCCGGACACATTTTTTTTCGCCTTCATTGTCTGTATAGGTGATAACTCGTTCATCGTTGGGGGTATGACGGCTGGGAAACCCTCCAATCCTAATAATTGGGCTCTGAAAAACTCCACCGCTCCATTAACTGTCTATGGAACTGCCAAAAACAGTTGAGCGCTGTTCTCGGCTCTTTCATCCAGTCCTATAGACAATGAATTGAGCAGTGGCATGCATTTGTGGCCACCACTTTTTAGAGCCCTGTTCTTGGGATCAGAGGGGGTCTCAGCAGTCAGACCCTTAACAATCAGCAAGTTATCACCTACCTTGTGAATAGCCGGGCTTCTAAAAACTCCACCGCTCCATTAATTATCTATGGGACTGCTGAAGGTAGGTCAGTGCCGACCTCGGCGATCTCCTCCCGTCCTATGGTCAATGAATAAAGCAGTGGCGCTCATTTGTGGTCAGCACATGTTCTCAATTTCAAAGGGGGACTCAACAGTAAAAACCTTACCAAACAGCAAGTTATCACCTTTCCTTTTGATCAGTGGGGGGTCCCTTCAGTCAGACCCTTAGTAATTAATAAGTTATTACTTACCTTGTGAATATCTGGGCTCTTAAAAACTTCACCACTCCATTAATTATCTATGTGACTTCTGAAGATACTTGAGTGCTGTTCTTGGCTATCTCAACCAGTCCCATAGACAATGAATAGAGCAGTAGTGCTTATTTGTGGCCACCATATTTTAGATCCCTGTTCTTGGGATCAGTGGGGGTCTTAGTTACCAGACCCTTAGCAATTAGCAAGTTATCACCTATCCTGTGAATATCTGAGCTCTTAAAAACTCCACCGCTCAATTTCTATGGAACTGCTGAAGATAGTTGTGCTCTGTTCTTGGCCACCAGTCCCATTGACAATGAATAAGGCACTGGTGCTCATTTGTGGCCACCACAGTTGGAAGCCTTGTTCACGGTATCAATAGAGATCTCAGCAGTCAGAAACTACAAGTTATCACCTTTTGTGGGAATATCTGGGCTTCCATTATTGTCTACTGGACGGCCAAGCGTTGTACTCATGTATCTCCAACTGTTCCATAGACAATGAATGGATGGTTGGTGCATATGCTTGGCCACCACTGTATAGGGCACTTCAGAGACCTCTTCTTAGGATCAGTGGGAGTCTCAACAGTCAGACCCCCATGATCAGCAAGATATCACTTTTAATATGGAAATAACCCCTTAAATTGAAGACGTTAGAGACCAAATCAAGGTTTTCCGAGAAGCTTATCTCATCTCTACGCCATATTTTACTTACATTCTATACTAGTATTAACATCAAAAGTCACAAATGTTGGGTGTTATAGTCATTACTGCCAGCAACTACCATTAAGTCATTTATTCAGTAAGTAATCCTTGGATGTAAGATAATCTTTACGGGAATGGCAAAAAATGACACAAAATTACCGTAATTGTCAGTAGATAATAATTGAGATAATGGCAGTCTCGTGGAAGCCATGGTCTTCAGGTCAAATGGAAAAAAAATATGGAACAATTTCCGACTCTTCTCCATTTTCCACGCAAATAATTTTCGTAGAAGATCCAGATTCTTCTTCTGTACATTCGTATTGGAGAGATGCTTTCCATATACTTGAAGAGAGCAAAAATAGGAGAAGAAAACTATATTGGCCAATCCAGGCACCTGTAGACGGCTGTTTCGGGATTATTACCCTTTGTCAGTGTAGGCCACAGTTCTCATTGAGTCATTGGTTGGAGGAGATGCCTTTGACGTAGCCCTTGATTAGTGTTGGTTCTGCTAGAAGAGACCCAACTAGTGTATTGAGGCTTATTTATAGGCAATGATCCATGGTGAAAAAGTAGGCAAATTAACTCTAAAGCAAAAGGAATAAAACTTTCTGATATTCGCCAGACTGGAAAAAATGTGACCGTTTGGCCCTAGTGGGGCAGTATTTTATTTTGGGATCAGAGTTTTTTAGAGAGTACCCTATACACTCAGCATCGGTTCTGAAGACATAGAGGATCACTTTGGCTTGGAGAACACTTTTAAGGAAATGAGGACCTGAAAGGGAGAGAATCTGTGTCAGGCACAGCCCCCACAAGCACTACAATCTAAGGTTTAGTGGGACCCCCAAGATTTCTCATGCCCAAGTTCTACACACCCTGTGGCGCAGCGCTGCCTACAGAGTGTCTTGGTTTTTCTGAGAATGCATGAGTTTTAAAAGAGAAGAGCCACTGGCAGACACCTCCTACTTCCCTTGAAAAAAGGATCAGTGATGTTAATTTTTTTCTCTGATATTGGCAGAACATGAAGTGCCCACATACGGTATTCTAATTTGTATGGTGCTCTTAAAGAAGTTGTAGCGCCTCCTAATAATCTTCCCAGTATTGGGTTCTGCAGCACATGATCTGATGGAGCAGTTGTTGAGGCTGTGCATCACTGATCCATTCATTGCCTATGGGACTTCCAAAGAGCGTGTCACACGAGCACTGTTCATAGTCATTTGGCAGCTCCATGAACAGTATCGACGCAAGTTACTCCATTTCCCAGTGATTGACTTGGTCTTCACCCTTTAACCACTGTACAGGTATCTGAACATACACAGGAGTCCCTGGGCAAAGGCCACATAGTAAGATGCTCTTCAGTGGAGCAAGTTGGCAAGAAGGATAGTCAGGTAGCCAGGTCAGATCCAAGAGGTTATATTAGGAAAAGAATCATAAAACAAGTAGTCAGAAGCCAAGGTTAAAGAATGGGAATAATCAGGACAAAACGCAGGAGCACGGAGGTGAAAACCAGGCTGGAGAGAATTATTGACCACTGCTTTATTCAGATGGGGCCCCATTAACAAAACAGATGGTGTATCCAGTGATGGATTGGTGCAAACTTGGTACCAACTCTCTGAGGGTCCCATTCCTATTTAATTTCGATACAACAGGCAGCAGGTGACTGTGCCACTATTGAAACCACAAGTGATGATCGAACGTGCTGGGATAAGGTGTAATCTGACCATGCTCGGGTGCTAACCGAGTGTCTCCGGAGTGCTCGAAAAATATGTTCAAGTCCCTGTGACTGCATGTCGATAGCCGCAACACATTCAGGGATTGAATGACAAACAGGCGCGAGACATGCAGCGGTGGGAACTCGAACATATTTTTCGAGCACGCCGGAGACACTCGGTTAGCACCCGAGCATGGTCGGATTACACCTTATCCGAGCATGTTCGCTCATTACTAGAAGCCACCATTTTCACACTTGGCTGGCATTGCCCAGGATCATCTAATAATACATACTATTGACCCTATCTTGATATAAGCTTTATTCATTCTTGTTTTCAGCCCCATAACCATCATGTCTAATAGGAATTTATTTGCTGATTATCTCAGCATTCAGCACACAGTAATAGTCTTTTTATGCCATCCTCCTGTTGGAACGTGTTGAGCATTGTTTGGCTAATTGTGTGCACCTGGTTGGGTGTTAGAAGATTGCGACCATGGGTGCGCTCTGACATCCTTTCATTACCGGAGAATAATAGCTCGCGTTGAGCTGTACACGTCCCTGCACTCGGCTATGAATAAATATTTCATACAATGAATATGAAAAATATTCATAGCTTAAAAGGACTAACTATCCAGAGTAAAACATCCACGGGTCAATCTAGAGACTATACGCACACAAAAGTGGATCTTCGTATCTCCTAACACAAATCTATGCTTCTATAAAAATACTCACGCTTGTTATTTTAATGCTAATTACTTAAGTTAGCGAACGCAAATTTTTTTCACCCTCCCCGCCATAAAAAACGATTATGTATTAGCGGCTTCTAATAGCGCTGTATATTGCCATAAAATAACAGAGGAGACCTTCTTTTACTTTCGATTTTTAACAGTAGGAAGTGTTTTAATAACTCCATTATTACCATAAGTGCTTTTTTTCTTTTTTTTTTTGTCGGGACTATTATTATTTCCGACACTACGGTTAATGAAAACGATACAAGCAATTGCTTGTTTGCTGTATAATATAGGAAGGAGTGGGAGAAAGCAGAGCGGCACGTGAAGGCTGTGTGCACCCTGGTAAATGACTTACGTGACTGGTAGGAGATCACTTATGGATGGAAGGCGATCCCAGTTGATTAGTTGATCTATGAATTGTTTGACTGTGGAGCCATGTGTACATCGTGCAAAAAATGATTATTCTGGAGCTGTTTGCTTTTTATCGTTGGTAACACTGTGGTTATAAACATCTGCTGGGTGTTGGGTTCCTAGCCTTCCTGACATTAATCCTTAGAACCTTTATGTTTCAAGTAGAGCGAAAATCTTTTGAAATTTGAATTCGCCAATTTTGCCGAATTTTCCCCGTGAATTAAAATGACTCCAAAGCCTCCAGGTTCTCTGAAAAAAATATTACTTTTCTTTTCCTCATACACTAATCTTCACAACTGTGTTGTCACACACTATCTGTACAGTTTATTCAGTCTTTCATGACTTTCTCTCCCTATTTCTATTGTAAATCTACAGATTCAACACTATATGGCTGCTGCATTCCCTGCCTCAACTTTTATACAGGCTATCATAATCCCTTGTTAAATATGACGTGTTTTAATAGCTTTAAGGCCATAAGAGGAAGCACGTCCCTCTGGGCAGAAGTTATGAAATCTTTTTCTGAATGTTGCATGGCATTGGTCAATTTAAGCAATTCACGTGGCAAATTGTTTGAATTTGCAGGATTATGCGAATTGTCGAATATTAACACACAAATTAAATTTGTATCAAATCAGTTTGCTCATCTCTAATGCCAAGCCATTCCTACCGCTAACCCATATTCCTCTTCAGCTCTTCTGTTTTCTCCAACACATCAGTTGAATTACTTTCTTCGCTCAAAGCCATGTACAATCCATGTGCCATTTGTAATACTGATGTCTTATGTTCTCATGGGGCAAACAGACCTTTGGCCTCTTCATGCAACTGAGCTAAGGTGTGACTCTAATTCTTCACACCTTGCACTGTTGACAATTGGTAGACTTTTGAGTAGCTCCACTTTTGGCATTTGTCTTCTATTTGGGCTCTTTGGATCTACTTTACACTAATCACTGAGGTCATAATATTGGCACTGTCTGCTAACATTTAAGAACGCCCGGAAGGCTTTTTTTCATTGGCCATAGCCCACGTTCATGCCTTTACTCTTTCATACCCCTCTTTACTTTTCGCATCTTCTCAAAGTGTGCTTGGATGCCAGAACTTTAGCATTAGATATAGCATCATGGCCTCATGCCCAACAAATTTATGAAGGTTTTGGCAATTCACAGTTGATTTGCCAACTATTTTGAAAATCCAGGAGATGTTCCCTTTTCCTGGAAACCTCCAGGACATTGAAGGAGAATTGAAAAGTAGACTTTATCACATGTCCATATACGAATACAAGAGTAGAGCCCTATAAACGAGTAAACAAATTTATCCCTAAGGATCCCAACAATGGATGCTCCTGAAATCAATTTATGGTCAGGAAATCCTTCAAAGAAAAAAGGATTGCCCAGTAAGGACAATCTCTTTGATAAGAATTTTTTCATTACTGAGCTTTATTTGGACACAAGCATTATGCAAGGTTTTCTATGGAGCTTGGTTTAGTCTTGAAGCTTGGTTTATTCTCAGCCCTGGTAGGTTCTAGTCAGGGTTGTACCAACAATGACAGTAGACCACACAGCTGCCGTGAGGCCCGTGAGTAAAATGGCGCTTGGTGTCGAGTGGCCCAGCTCCTGCCTAACATGAGTCCACTTCTCCTGACCACAGACATGGACTTAGTAGAGACGTCAGGAGAAGTTGTATGGAATTACGCAGCTGACACCCACAAGCTTTGATCACAGCAGTTTAACCCTTTAGAATCTGTTATGAATAGTGACCGTAGCCTCTAAGGAGTTAGATGTGAGGAGGCTGACAATCAAAGGTCCATGTTGATCTGAATTGGAGCTTTGACATTGGGCTCCAGGATTTCTATGTGTACACCGCTGCTGATTTAGTCCAATTTGGCTTTAGCCCAGGGATGGATCTATTCACATTTGTACTGTGGTTTTCGTCACAATCCAAAGCTGTTGGTGACTTACAGACCCTATTAACTTATATTGCAGTCATTTGATGGGAAAAATATACCTGGATGCATGCCTTGAGATATTCTGTTAGCAATTTAAGCATATGCTAAATCAGAGTCAACAATACTGATCTGATGGTGCCATGGAATTCAGTATAGCCTAGTATAAAGAATCTTAGATTTACAGTGGCATGTAAAAGTTTGGGCACCCTTGGTAAAAATCCATAATAGACGACCCCAAAAGGCACAAACTGAAAGTTTTACAATGGCCCTCACAGTCCCCTGACCTGAGCGTCATTGAAAATATGTAGCTAGACCTCAAAATAGCAGCGACCCTGAAATCTCACAGAACTGGAAGACTTTTCCAAGGAAGAATGGATAAAAATCTCTCAAATAAGAATTGAAAGGCTCTTGACTAGACATGAGCGAATTTGTTCGGATTTTGTCCCCGAATCTGATTTTTACATATTCGAGCCATATTCGTGACGAATGTATGTCTTATGATCGGTTCCGAACATATTCGGTAATTTCTACTCCCATTGACTCTAATGACATTCGGCTGTGTTCGACGAATATTACAAAAACAATATTCAATTCCGATCGTATTCTAAACCAAATCCGAACAAATTCGCTCATCTCTACTCTTGACCAGGGGTGCCCAAACTTTTACATGCCCCTGTCATCTGTAAGTACTGCAGAGCTATGCGAATAATACAGCTATGTACGAGTATAAGAGGATACGCTTATGTACATATTGTTCACGGGGATCTAATGAATTCCGTCGTGAAGCTAATTCCACAGCAGAGACAATTTACATGTCTTAACTGCAACACGCCGGGGCTTGTACATTTTATACTAACGTCAGCGTCTCGAGATTTGTTATGTAAATGAGAAATCCGGCCGCTACAGTAATTGACTATATATGTTTATGCATGAATTAAAGGACACTTAGATTGATAGGGAGATGGGGATTTTGCAAGCAAACATGAATAAGCTATACTTTTATGAGATTTTCTTACCACGGAATCTCATACTTCTTTATAGATTTTCATTATTTTATGCTTTTTATTTGTTTTTTATTATCTAGCGCAACATGGTGATCTGGGTTATTTATGATTTTCCTGTATATAATGAAAAATATTAAGAAAGACTCAATTTTCTTAGAGAAAATTGAACGTTACGAACCGTTGAAGATTTATGCAACATACGGTATATACAACCCCAAAACGATCTCTGTGTCCTCCTTCTCCCGGAAGGTACTGCAAGTGCTAACATAGCAACAGTTCTGTCCCACTATTGAAATAAGCATGCACGCTTGGTTTTTCGGAGCATGAATATTTATAGACTGTGTAGAGTTTTGGCCATCAGCTATCTTATCTATGTGGCTTGTCGTAGAGAAATGTCTTCGAACTTAGATTGGTAACAGCTGAGAGACAGAACTTCATCACAATGACCGGGGGACAAGAAATGAGAAATATAAATTTGATACTTATTCACTTATTCTCATGGATAGGCTTTGATATGTCATTTATAGTTTTACATCTTGAGCTGT
This sequence comes from Oophaga sylvatica, assembly GCA_033576555.1. Classification (NCBI taxonomy): domain Eukaryota; kingdom Metazoa; phylum Chordata; class Amphibia; order Anura; family Dendrobatidae; genus Oophaga; species Oophaga sylvatica. The sequence goes on from JARQOD010000007.1 coordinate 117,653,551, forward strand.
TCCCAATGGGGAATTTTTCTGATAATAGAAGACATGCTCATGAAGTCGGAAAATGATGTCAACGTTGAACTAGGTCAGGTTCATTGATGTCTACTGCTCCAAATTTTCGCAATACAAATTCAATAACTGCTGGCGAAACCCTCAACAGGCTGAAATTCCTATCACAACCACAAGGTGACCACACGTAGGCACATATAACATAGACATCTCCCAACAAAGGCATCACAACCACAAGGTGACCACACATAGGCACATATAATATAGACATCTCCCAGCAAAGTATCACAACCACAAGGTGACCACACGAGCACATGTAGGCACATGTAACATAGACATCTCCCAACAAAGGATCACAACCACAAGGTGACCACAATAGGCACATTAATATAGACATCTCCCACAAAGATCACAACCACAAGGTGACCACACGTAGGCACATGTAACATAGACATCTCCCAACAAAGTATCACAACCACAAGGTGACCACAAGTAGGCACATGTAACATAGACATCTCCCAACAAAGGCATCACAACCACAAGGTGACCACACGTAGGCACATATAACATAGACATCTCCCAACAAAGGCATCACAACCACAAGGTACCACACATAGGCACATGTAACATAGACATCTCCCAACAAAGGCATCACAACCACAAGGTGACCACACATAGGCACATTAACATAGACATCTCCCAACAAAGGCATCACAACCACAAGGTGACCACACGTAGGCACATGTAACATAGACATCTCCCAACAAAGGCATCACAACCACAAGGTGACCACACGTAGGCACATGTAACATAGACATCTCCCAACAAAGGCATCACAACCACAAGGTGACCACACATAGGCACATTAACATAGCATCTCCCAACAAAGGCATCACAACCACAAGGTGACCACACGTAGGCACATGTAACATAGACATCTCCCAACAAAGGCATCACAACCACAAGGTGACCACACGTAGGCACATGTAACATAGACATCTCCCAACAAAGGCATCACAACCACAAGGTGAACCACACGTAGGCACATGTAACAGACATCTCCCAACAAAGATCACAACCACAAGGTGACCACACGTAGGCACATGTAACATAGACATCTCCCAACAAAGGCATCACAACCACAAGGTGACCACACGTAGGCACATGTAACATAGTCATCTCCCAACAAAAGGCATCACAACCACAAGGTGACCACACGTAGGACACATGTAACATAAACATCTCCCAACAAAGGCATCACAACCACAAGGTGACCACACGTAGGCACATGTAACATAGACATCTCCCAACAAAGTATCACAACCACAAGGTAACCACAAGTAGGCACATATAACATGACATCTCCCAACAAAGTATCACAACCACAAGGTGACCACAGTAGGCACATGTAACATAGACATCTCCCAAAAAAGGGCATCACAACAACAAGGTAACCACACGTAGGCACAGTAACATAGGACATCTCGCAAAAAAAGGCATCAACAAACCCAAAGTGGAAAAAACGTAGGCACACATGCTAAATAGACATCTCCCAACAAAGGCATCACAACCACAAGGTGACCACACGTAGGCACATATAACATAGACATCTCCCAACAAAGTATCACAACCACAAGGTGACCACAAGTAGGCACATGTAACATAGACATCTCCCAACAAAGGCATCACAACCACAAGGTGACCACATGTAGGCACATATAACATAGACATCTCCCAACAAAGTATCACAAAATCCCGTTTTTATTTTGTCTTTTCAAAACCGTTATTCTCTCGACACACAATTTGGGATATCTTGAGCTAAGAGCAAAGGTAGGGAAGGACACATCTGTACACAGCAAAACCTCAAATGTTAGGGGAAAAAAAAATGGAATTGGCACAGCCACGCATAAGAAGTCCATGTTATGCAGGGGTCAAATACCTTTTGGCATTAGTGTACCTACTCTGTGGTACTCGGGTGCTCATCCATGGAAAAAAAAAACAATGACCAAGTCCATAGTATGTCAGAAAAGTGGCAGCACTCACTGTCCCTTTAAAAGCAATACTTTCTGAAGTCACATAAAACGGCAGAGGCAGGAGGGAACGATGTGGACAGAACGCCAGGACGACGGCCGTTTCGCGCAGGTGTGCACTTCTATTGGGTCCCTGCTCTCCGGCATTGCGCTCCTGCGCAGGCATACTTATTTGCCCTGTTGAGGGCAGAGTAAAGTACTGCAGTGCGCAGGCGCTGTGCCTCTCTGACCTTTCCCGGCGCCTGCGCACTGCAGTACTTTGCTCTAAATCAGTGTTTCTCAACTTCAGTCCTCAGGACCCACCAACAGGTCATGTTTTCAGGATTTCCTTAGTATTGCACAGGTGATAATTTTATCACCTGCTCAAGCATTAATTCCATCACCTTTGCAATACTAAGGAAATCCTGAAAACATGACCTGTTGGTGGGTCCTGAGGACTGGAGTTGAGAAACACTGCTCTAAATCAACAGGGCAAATAAGTATGCCTGTGCAGGAGTGCAATGCCGGGGAGCCACGAAGCAAGCAGGAGGGCGGCATCGCAAGAAGATGGGAGGCGCCGGACCAGGACCTGCGACAACCATTGGACCGGACCGCCCTGCAGGTGAGTATGATAAAAGTTATTTTTCTTCTCTTGCAGGTCGGATCGAGGGCTTATCTACAGCATTCTAGAATGCTGTAGATAAGCCCGGAAAGGTGGTGGCTGTAACTCATATCGGTAAAACATGGTGACAGGTTCCCTTTAAATAGGATCATGTAGATGACATCACTGAGCCACACCGGATAACCTGTGAAACCCGACGTGGAGCACAACAGAGTGCAGCGGATTGAGGTGAAGGAAGCAGAGCCCGAAATACCCGGGACAGAAGTGTAAAACATGTGTTCGCTCAATTCAGACGTGTTCTCTAGAATCATATAGTAGCAAATTTTCTTCCTGAAAAAAACAAAAGGATCATCATTACAATTAAAATGATCTCCCCCAAACATCACCTATAAAGGGAGAGTTGAAAGCTCCTATACGTATTGGATGGTTCGCCGGTTCTACCAAAATTGGTGTGTCAACTTTTTTCTATGGTATATGAAGGCCTTTCCTTTAGGAAATCATTATTACAGGATCTTATTGCAGTCAAGCCTGCCTCACAAGCAGTAGGTTCTCCAGTGTACATTTTGACCAAATTCACGTAGGCAATGTTCACATTGGAGCTCCCTGTCGAAAACTTGACAGACCCAATTGTAGACCACGGTTGATGTCCATCACATCATCCATTATCTTTATTTTTTTTCGTTCCTTTGATGGAGATACAAGCCAAAATGTGAACCAAACCTATTAGATGAACCGACCAAGTTAGGAAGAAACTTCCGCGATGAATAGGCTCCATACCGGTACTTTTACTAGCCAGTGTCTCCGAACCTTCATGGCAATCTTATGAGCTACAACGGGTCTAGAGATCAATATGAAATCTCCAGAAATATTATAGGCAGCTTGTCTGACAGTTTCCTCAGATTTGTACAAAACCCTTCCAGAATGTTGACCCTAAAGCTTTATCAGACTTCTACACACACTCATATCTCACGTAGGATCTAAATGAAGCACGATGATAGTCTTCTGCTCTTTGCCGAAGGATCAGATTACATGGAGAAGGATCAATCCACAGACGTGCTTATCAAGGTGCTGAGATTCGTTAGAGGCTTCAATCGTATCTCTTCCTGCGGTTCAGAAGGGGCAGCACAAGAGAAGCCTCGGCAGCGATATTCCACATACAGTACAGACCAAAAGTTTGGACACACCTTCTCATTCACAGATTTTTCTGTATTTTCATGACTATGAAAATTGTAGAATCACACTGAAGGCATCAAAACTATGAATTAACACATGTGGAATTATACATTACACTTTACAAAAAAGTGTGAAACAACTGAAAATATGTCTTATATTCTAGGTTCTTCAAAGTAGCCACCTTTTGCTTTGATTACTGCTTTGAGCGCAGAAAAGGTGAACGGCTGGACTCTGCATGCCTGGTTCCCACCGTGAAGCATGGAGGAGGAGGTGTGATGGTGTGGGGGTGCTTTGCTGGTGACGCTGTTGGGGATTATTCAAAATTGAAGCGGTGAGCGGTCCAGCTCACCCCAAACCATCTCGATTGGGTTCAGGTCTGGTGACTGTGGAGGCCAGTCATCTGGCATAGCACCCCAACACTCTCCTTCTTGGTCAAATAGCCCTTACACAGCCTGGAGGTGTGTTTGGGGTCATTGTCCTGTTGAAAAATAAATGATGGTCCAACTAAACACAAACCGGATGGAATAGCATGCTGCTGCAAGATGCTGTGGTAGACATGCTGGTTCAGTATGCCTTCAATTTTGAATAAATCCCCAACAGTGTCACCAGCAAAGCCCCCCACACATCACACCTCCTCCTCCATGCTTCACGGTGGGAACCAGGCATGTAGAGTCCATCCGTTCACCTTTTCTGCGTACAAAGCAGTAATTAAAGCAAAAGGTGGCTACTTTGAAGAACCTAGAATATAAGACATATTTTCAGTTGTTTCACACTTTTTTGTAAAGTGTAATGTATAATTCCACATGTGTTAATTCATAGTTTTGATGCCTTCAGTGTGATTCTACAATTTTCATAGTCATGAAAATACAGAAAAATCATTGAATGAGAAGGTGTGTCCAAACTTTTGGTCTGTACTGTATATTCGCTAGACGACTGGCCGTCCCCATTCCCAGCAACAGTCCCTGGAAGAAAAAGTGTTAAACAATAAATCTACAGAACAGCCACTTATATCCAGTTGGCGGAGGGACAGAATGCTGATGTTGTAGCTGGAGAATAGAAGCGTAGACAGCGCTGAGTCAGCAATTATTCCAGAATAACATAGTCTGACCATTAGCGGGATTAATATACACTAAATGTGTGCGCTATTTCGGATAATGCGAACATGTTTCATAATTGCTCAAAATCCCTTCAGGGAATAAATGTAGTTATATTAATATCAGCTCCCTTTAGCAGTATTTACATTCTTATATGTCTATGTGGACAGATTTTTACCAGAATTGCGCTGAGCAGCACAACAAGGAGAGGGATTATATATTTTATGGGGGAGAAGGGTGATAAAAGAAGAATTTTTGGATTATTGCAAGTTAGAGCTCTAGCAAGTGGTGGACGGAAAAAATGTGTTGGATATCTGCTGCCCTACCTTTTCATTTGAGTCAGTATATCCAGAGATGATTTTGTGATATTCTGTTGGGAGATGTTTATTCTATATGTGTCTCCATGTGGCCACCTAGTGGTTGTAATGTGAAATGCAGACTGTCGTTATAAAGTATTTATACTTATGTGACTTTACTCTGTGCATTATCCCTTTACTGTAACATCACTGTGTGCATAACACCTGTGCTGTGACAGTACTGTGCTCCTTGTCCTGTCCTGTAACCTTACTGTGCGCATTATCTCACTTTCGTGATATCACTCTGTGCATTATCGCTGTAGTGACTGAGGCATCACTGTATGCATTATCGCTATTTTGTGACATCATTGTTGACATTATCTTAAATTGTACTTCTGAGACTTCATTGTTTTTTTTATCCCTTTACTGTAACCTAACTGTGTGCATTATCCCTGTACCGTGACACTACTGTGCACCTGTAATCTGTGCTTACTGTAACATCACTGAGGGCATTATCTCACTTCTGTGACATCACTGTGTGCATTACCTCTATAGTATGACATCACTGTGTGCATTATCTCACTTCTGTGACATCATGGTGTGCATTATCTCTATAGTGTGACATCACTGTGTGCATTATCTCACTTCTGCGACATCATTGTATGCATTATCTCTATAGTGTGACATCACTGTGTACATTATCTCTATAGTGTGACATCACTGTGTGCATTATCTCACTTCTGCGACATCATTGTGTGCATTATCTCTATAGTGTGACATCACTGTGTTTATTATCTCTATAGTGTGACATCCCTGTGTGCATTATCTCTATAGTGTGACATCACTGCGTGTATTATTTCCATAGTGTGACATCACTGCGTGCATTATCTCTATAGTGTGACATCAGTGTGCATTATTTCCATAGTGTGACATCACTGTGTGCATTATCTCTATAGTGTGACATTACTCAGTGCATTATCTCTATAGTGTGACATCACTGTGTGTATTATTTCCATAGTGTGACATCACTGTGTGTATTAGCGCTATAGTGTGACATCAGTGTGCATTATTTCCATAGTGTAACATCACTGAGTGCATTATCTCTATAGTGTGACATCACTGTGTGCATTATCTCTATAGTGTGACATCACTGTGTGTATTATTTCCATAGTGTAACATCACTGTGGGCATTATCTTTATAGTGTGACATCACTGAGTGCATTATCTCAATAGTGTGACATCACTGTGTGTATTAGCGCTATAGTGTGACATCAGTGTGCATTATTTCCATAGTGTGACATCACTGTGTGCATTATCTTTATAGTGTGACATCACTGAGTGCATTATCTCAATAGTGTGACATCACTGTGTGTATTAGCGCTATAGTGTGACATCAGTGTGCATTATCTCTATAGTGTGACATTACTGTGTGCATTATCTCTATAGTGTGACATTACTCAGTGCATTATCTCTATAGTGTGACATCACTGTGTGTATTATTTCCATAGTGTGGCATCACTGTGTGTATTAGCGCTATAGTGTGACATCAGTGTGCATTATTTCCATAGTGTGACATCACTGTGTGTATTATTTCCATAGTGTGACATCACTGTGTGTATTAGCGCTATAGTGTGACATCAGTGTGCATTATTTCCATAGTGTAACATCACTGAGTGCATTATCTCTATAGTGTGACATCACTGTGTGCATTATCTCTATAGTGTGACATCACTGTGTGTATTATTTCCATAGTGTAACATCACTGTGGGCATTATCTTTATAGTGTGACATCACTGAGTGCATTATCTCATAGTGTGACATCACTGTGTGTATTAGCGCTATAGTGTGACATCAGTGTGCATTATTTCCATAGTGTGACATCACTGTGTGCATTATCTTTATAGTGTGACATCACTGAGTGCATTATCTCAATAGTGTGACATCACTGTGTGTATTAGCGCTATAGTGTGACATCAGTGTGCATTATCTCTATAGTGTGACATTACTGTGTGCATTATCTCTATAGTGTGACATTACTCAGTGCATTATCTCTATAGTGTGACATCACTGTGTGTATTATTTCCATAGTGTGGCATCACTGTGTGTATTAGCGCTATAGTGTGACATCAGTGTGCATTATTTCCATAGTGTGACATCACTGTGTGTATTATTTCCATAGTGTGACATCACTGTGTGTATTAGCGCTATAGTGTGACATCAGTGTGCATTATTTCCATAGTGTAACATCACTGAGTGCATTATCTCTATAGTGTGACATCACTGTGTGCATTATCTCTATAGTGTGACATCACTGTGTGTATTATTTCCATAGTGTAACATCACTGTGGGCATTATCTTTATAGTGTGACATCACTGAGTGCATTATCTCAATAGTGTGACATCACTGTGTGTATTAGCGCTATAGTGTGACATCAGTGTGCATTATTTCCATAGTGTGACATCACTGTGTGCATTATCTTTATAGTGTGACATCACTGAGTGCATTATCTCAATAGTGTGACATCACTGTGTGTATTAGCGCTATAGTGTGACATCAGTGTGCATTATCTCTATAGTGTGACATTACTGTGTGCATTATCTCTATAGTGTGACATTACTCAGTGCATTATCTCTATAGTGTGACATCACTGTGTGTATTATTTCCATAGTGTGGCATCACTGTGTGTATTAGCGCTATAGTGTGACATCAGTGTGCATTATTTCCATAGTGTGACATCACTGTGTGCATTATCTGTATAGTATGACATCACTGAGTGCATTATCTCAATAGTGTGACATCACTGTGTGCATTATTCCTATACTTTGACATCAGAGTGTGCTTTATCTTATTATCTTACTTCTGTGACATCACTGTGTGCATAATCTCTTTGCTGTAAGAAAACTGCATGCATTGTCCCTATACTGTGACACTACTGTGCACCTTATCCCATACTGTATCTTTACTGTGCGCATTGTCTCACTTCTGGGAAATGGCTGCTTACATTACCTCTATACTGCGACATCATTGTACACATTATTATCACACTTCTATTACTTCTGTCTAGGTATAATCTCTCTACTCTGACATCACTGTGTTCATTATCTGTCCTTTTACACCACTATGTGCAATATCTCTGTACTGTGAAATCACTTTGTGCATTATTTCTGTACTGTGACACCATTGTGTGCATTATCCCTGTACTCTGACATCCCTGTGTGCATTTTGTATGCTGTGACACAACTGCGTGCATTACTCCTATAGTGTGACATCACATTTCATGCTGTAACTTGACTGCTCACATTATCACTGTACTGTGCCATCATCCCTGTAAGTGGTCCTCAGGGTGTGCATTATCACTATTCAATGATATCATTGTGTGCATGATGTCAGAAGAGGTAACAGATCCTCTTTAAGTGTGAAATTTAATGCAACATACTTACCGGTATATAATACAACTTAGTCTATTAAATGCCACCAGCCTCCAAGTGTTTTTGTCAGTCATACTTTTGAGCTACCAGTTTTCATGCATTTATCCTCATTGTGCAAATAGGAAATCATTCCTAAATATATTCTGGAGCATCTCTCTAACCATATAATATATTCAGCAGTAGGCAGCAAAAGATAACATTCAAACATTATTATTGTTTTATAGATAAAACGCCAACTGAGTATTCACTCCATCCTCTTTAACCTTCTGGCAAACCAAGCTCTACTACAGTATACCGATGGGTTCTGTGTATTGGACTCTTTTGACAATGCCATCTTTGCTTTTCTGCTTTACCAGCATTTCACCGAACTTCATTAGACCAGCTCTGCTATACAACTGGTTGACATTGCGATACCGTTGCATCGGTATTACGTGGGAATCTGAGACAAATCCAGCTCTGTTACATTGAACTGCATGACAAACACAGCTCTGCTTCTCCACTTGCCGTTGTCCCAGTTCTAACATTGTTGTTCCAACTGCACCAGCGCTGCATTAGCTTTGAGGATACACCTCACCAGATGAGACCTAACATTTTACTTGTAAGTGTTGGGGTGAACTGTTAAGGTGAGATCTTAGTGATTGCCTGCCCCTGACCTGATAAATATGAGCCAAGTGCATGCATAGAAGAAAGACATCAGACACAGGGTCAGATGTGAGCTCCTCTCTGGGCAATAGTTGGCACAGAACTGAACTTTATTAGTATAAACAAAAGATCATGTAGCAGGAAGAAGAGGGCGTTGCACCATTGTATCAGTCTATGTTAGGTCCGTGCTGGGTCTATTCCATATGTTGTCTTCAGTGTATCCACCTCATATTCCAAGGATTCCAGGGCGTAGTTCCAGGATGCAGACGCCATCTTGCCACACCACATATATTGCTAGCTTATGTAGGGTTAATAATTTATTTCATTAGCCTTTCTCTCCTTCACATAAGAATCTCCCTTATAAGAACGAGTATCCTCTAGAGGTGTTACAATTAGTCATGCATCAGTTGATGAGGATAGCCATAACTTGGAACCTTTCATTTCTTGCCTTGCAAAGAACGTGAGGCTTCTTGACATGTAGTACATCCAGTTAAATAGAATGGCGAAATACTGTAGGATAGTAAGTGAACCAGTCTGACCTGCTCATACCGCGCTAATAAATTGTGCATCCCTACTCACTGAAGGAATAATGCAAAAAAAAACCTAGTACGGCCTTTCGAGATCAGCCGGTTGCCTTTGTGTTACCCCTCCTTGCACCGGCACGATGAACACTTTAGAGAACGTCGTGCAGCTGCTTATTCCCGGGGATCAAAGTTCACATCTTCCGTTTAACCTTTTTCTTTCACATAATAATAGAGGCAGTATAATAGAGACAACAGCTCGGCACAAGAAGCATTAATTATAATAGGAAATATCTGAGAATCTCCCTTCTTCAATAAGAAACTGGAGAAAATGGAGCTCTTTACAAAGTGAAGAAATAAAACGGCTGGTAAAGCGCTTTACGATGTCTCAGTAAGATAAGCCGATACTTGGAAGTGACAGAATTATGCATAAAGTGCGTGTGGCCGCATGGACGGCTGGGTGATGGGATGGGAATGAAGTCACAAGTCGACAGGGACCAAAAAAAACAAACATGTTAATGCCCGTGCGGTGCGCCTGTTGGCATAGCCAAACTATCAATGACCTTACTACGGGCCCGAATGTGATGCTGATGCAAATAATTTGCCATGCATATTAAAGGGGTTGTCCCGATCCCCAAAAATAAATACCTTACTAATATAGTTCAATTATGCCAGGTTCCCTGATTTTCCGGTAGCCACTCCATGTGCTGTGTTTGCACAATGGGCCAGGATGACTGTTCGTTTCAATAGGTAAGCGGCCAGCCCCCTTCTCTATCCAGGCAGTGGTCATGACAGAGGAGGGGGTTGTTTCAGGTATTGAATTAAGCAGTCCGCCATCCCCCTTCACATACACAGCACTGATCCCAACACAGCAAGCACTATCTTGTTTCCCCAGGCACAGTTCAACTATCATTACTAGGTTCATATAACTTACTCTTTTAAGCTTATTTATGCATTTTTGCTAACTTTAAGTGGTAATCCCATCTCCAAGATCCTATCCCAATATGTAGTAGGTGTAATAATAATAATATTAGCAAATACCTCCAATTACAAATGTAGTCTAGTTCTTCTGATTCGCTTTCCTCATGTGGAGGCATTGCAGGACCTTAGGCATCCACGCTTACATCCGCAGACAGTTAGCTAGTTGCTAATGGTTGTAACCATGAATACCTAAGGTCCTGCAATGCCTCCACATGAGGAAAGAGACCTAGCGAATCAGAAGAACTATACTACATTTCTAATTAGAGGTATTTGCTAATATTATTATTATTTTTCCACCTACTACATATTGGGATAAGATCTTGAAAATGGGAATACCCCATTTAAGCTTTTTTTATGCATACTACACACTGTAATGTGTTGGCAAGCTGCAGTGCTTGCCAGGACTTGCCCCAGAGATGGACAATGCCTTAATTTTTACCCTACAAAGGGTATTAATATTGCCGGGAGTGCTCCTTTAAAGGGAATCGGTCAGATGATTCATGGTGCCCAAACAACCAGCAGCATGAATCAGGCACAGGTTACATAATTGGTGCCCAGTATCAAGAAAGGAGGTTCAAAGAAAACATGCATTGAAGAGTCGGATGGATGATTGTTCATCAGGTGACTAATCTGAGGCAGGGACCTGGCGGCTTCTCCCAGCCCTAATCCCCATGACTGACAGGTTTCGCCTTATGTGTGTGTATAAGGAGAGACCTGTCAGTCATGGGGAGTGGAGGAGGGAGAAGTTGGACTGATTTTCAAATTATGTTTTCTCTGGAACATGACTCGTTGGAGCAGAAAGGGTATGTAGACATGATGTCTTTTTCAGGGGGTTACGCTTTGTAAACCACCTGAAAAAGCATTAAATAAATGCTAAAAAGAATGAACTTATGGAAGAAAGAAAGTGAATAGATTCACTAAATAAAAAGAGAAAAAAAAGTTTTATTTCAAGGTGAACCTATAAACAATTTATATTCATTTTTCTGTAGATATAACTTGCTGGTCATGCGTTCAGCTTCTTTAAAACGCTTAAGGTTTCCAAAGAGGCAAAGTGGTAAAAAAAGTGATCCGTCCATTCCCAGGCGGTATCCTCTTGGAAGCTGCTCCCTAATTTGTACAAAACAAATTTTTTAAAAATTCCGGTGGCCAAAGATGTTGCAAAAATAGCACTCAGGAAATGACCAAAAAGATGCAAGAAAAGATGCCTGAGGACAAAAAATTGCTGCTGTATCCAGAAGCGTCTTCCTCCTGAGAAACTCAGCTGGTTCACGCATGTCTAGAAGACGTTGTGGGCACATTCCCACATTCTCAAAAGACCACGAGGAGGACAAAAAACTCAGCTTTTGATAGGAGAGTTACAGAGTTTTGGGCTGAAAACTGAGCAGAAAAGCTCAGTATGAACAGAACCTAAAGAATAAAGACACTGAACAGGTTCACTGAAGTCCTTTATATCATAAAAATAAGAGAAAAACAATTTTAATTCTAAATGAACTTATAAACAACTCATGAGAATTTTGAGGTTGATATTACAACTATTGACTGAGCTGGGCCAATAGTTCATAGAAGCAAACAATAAAGTGTATAATCTATGATACAAATGCCAAAAACACCCCAAACTATTTATATGCACATGTAGCTCCTTCAAAGACAAGTCCAGCAATACCTTTACATGGCCAGTCCGTTCCTCCATTACTGAGAAATCAGTGCTTGAACTCATATGCAAATGAAGCTGAAGAGCTATGGTAGATCTGAATCCTCTGTCATTCCAGCTCTATTCCCTCCTCCTCCTTGTCTGATGGCTCCTTTTCCTGAAGTCACACAGTTAAGAGGCTATCAGTGAAGCAGGAGGAGGCGGTGCTGGGCGGGGAATAGAGCTGGAGTGACAGAGGCTTCAGATCTACCATAGCTCTTCAGCCTCTGTCACTCCAGCTCTATTCCCTGCCCAGCACTGACTCCTCCTGCTTGTCTGACGGCTCCTTTGCTTGAAGTCATTCAAAAAAGAGGCTATCAGTGAAGCAAGAGGAGGCGGGGAACAGAGCTGGAGTGACAGAGGCTTCAGATCTACCATAGCTCTTCAGCCTCTGTCACTTCAGCTCTATTCCCTGCCCAGCACTGCCTCCTCCTGCTTGTCTGACGGCTCCTTTGCCTGAAGTCACATAGTAAAGAGGCCATCAGTGAAGCAGGAGGAGGCGGTGCTGGGTGAGGAATAGAGCTGGAGTGACAGAGGCTTCAGATCTACCATAGCTCTTCAGCCTCATTTGCATATCAATTAAAATGCTGATTTCTCAAAAAACAGAGCAATGGATTGGCCATGCGATAGTATCACTGAGCTTTTCTTTGAAAGAGCTACATGCGCATATAAATACTGGGGGTGGTGAGAAATCCTGCTGACAGATTGCCTTTAAATGGTGTTAAGTGCTACTAAATGCTCACATTCTCATTCTTTTCATAGACTAGTTTATTACATATGAATACAGCCCAAGGTTCGTGATAAGATTAGGAGCATCCCTCCGAGAAATAAAGGCTCTCGTTACATGAGTACAATGACTGAATGGCCGCAACAGACACTCCTGTATCAAGTATAGCAAATAAACTCAGAACTCAACTTCAGTAGAGTGATGATTTTTAATCGTGTCCACAGTAATAACAGAAACTTTTCGGTCCTGAACTTGGACCTTCATCAGTCACATAGACTACTGTGAGTAGGTGGACCCAGCAAAAAGAGGGGCTATGCCCGGAATATCAGGTTTAAATTCTGTTCGATATAGGTGATCAAATATGGCAGCGGTTACCTGGGGGTCCCGGTGGAGCAAAAATGTGCCTGCGGTGGACGCGGACTAGCGGCGGATACCGCGTCCACCGCAGGCACATTTTTGCTCCACCGGGACCCCCCAGGTAACCGCTGCCATATTTGATCACCTATATCGAACAGAATTTAAACCTGATATTCCGGGCATAGCCCCTCTTTTTGCTGGGTCCACCTACTCACAGTAGTCTATGTGACTGATGAAGGTCCAAGTTCAGGACCGAAACGTTTCTGTTATTACTGTGGACACGATTAAAAATCATCACTCTACTGAAGTTGAGTTCTGAGTTTATTTGCTATATTTATATGGTGTGGGAACCTACTCAGATACTCCTATACGGCTGTGCACATGATTATTCACTTTACTCCTGTATCAAGTAACATGGAATCAAGTCAATGATCTCAGGATGTGTAAAGGATTGCTGTTATCGTAAAATAGCATTAGAAGGTTTTCAAGAAGAAGCATCTTCAGGAAATCACATTTCTTCCCCCTAAAACAAATTACTCCTGACCAGGTATACCAAAATTTCTAAAGGATCAGCAGAGGACAAGATTTCATGAATATATTTTCTACATAAATTGACTGATGATTTATTAAAAAGCATCTCAACTTAAAGCTGTACCTTTCTGGTGACTTTTCAGAGTAATCGTGCAAAATAACTGTTTCTGCCCTTACAGAGACATGACAAATTTATGCTTTCCTATCTCTACGTAGCACAGAGACAAAAGCATGTAAAACACTACATTGCAGTACTGAGCATTGTCACTGTGAGTCCATCTCTGGGGTGAAATAAACACTGGAAAGCAGCAACACCCATCTGTCTGTCTGCCTAGGTGTCTAAAAAGACTCAATTAACAGCTGTAATCTGAACCCTCAGTGAATTGGTAGTTTATCTTGTTGTGGCCAAGACAGATTTTAGCAGTTTTTCCTGAGTGAATGGAGAAGTGGCTCATAAGTGGAGAAAAAAAGAGAATATTTCTCTATTAAGAGATGTTTATGTTTATGCAAAGATTGTTGAAATACAGTCTCTCTATCCTCATCTGCATTGCACCATATTCCTTTATAAATGCACCATCTATTATTAGGAGCTGATTTCCATTAATTTAATATCATGCACTCTGTGATATGTATGTATCTGGTTTCTAGGGGAAGGTGATAAGAGCCACCAAGAATTCAGAGTAACTAGATTCAGTGATGGGTGAAATGAGTGTTCATTCCTCATCACATACATTTCACCCATATACATCTGTTTAGCTCTTGCAGTGAGTTTTTTTCCCCCAGATATTGGAACATGGCTGTTCCTTCCTCTTAGGATACGTGCACACAATGTCTTTTTCAAGATTCCCCAGAGGAAGACATTTCAGGAAAAGCCAACGATATTTTTTAAGCCTTTTTATTGCTTATTTTTGGTAATTTAGTGAGCAATTTATTTGACATTTTTGACCAACTTTTGATTTTTTTAACCAATTAGTGGCTACAGGTGGAAGACAGTTTGCTGCAGCAGAAACCTCTCCCCTTTTCTTTGTATGCAATAGGACAAAAGATAACTAAGATAAGGGGCACATGACATTGTAAGTGGTAGATTCTATAGTCTTTGCTTTGGGGTCTATGTACTTTAAAGCACCACTCCAGCGTTTTTTTTATTGCAACCCCTAGAGTGGTGCTTTTTATGTAATTCCTCTACCTCCTGTCTCATACTCACACGCCGCCTTCATCGTTTTCCAGCGTCGCTCCTGTTGCTTCCGTTGGTCTCTGAAAAGTGACATGCATGCAGCTCCAGTGTTTCATGGAGCGGTGCAGAGGTCACGACATAGCTTTCGACTTTTGGTCAGCCAGAAGCTTTGCTCACCAGAGCGGTGCCGAAAAACGGCAATGATGCCGGAAAGTGAATATATGACCAAGGCAGGGGGCTTATATTTAAAGCGCCACTTCAGCGCTGGAAAAAAAAACCACTGGAGTGGTGCTTTAGAGATATTGTCCGTGAGTGGAGCTAAAGGAAAGCTGTTTGGGTATATATACCTGGTATAAGGAGCAGTGGCAAGTCATCCTACCTTGGCCAAGTTGTTTAGCTACATGGCTTAGTCAGCAAACTGAGTTTTTGCCCCAGGTGAAGACAAGACTCACTTTAGTTTTCTGATTATTCTCAAAAACAGAGCCATTCTTGTCCATAGGCTGTGTCTGGAACTGCAACTCATCCCAATGGGGCTGAACTGAATTACTGGGACATGGCCCATGGACAAGTGTGTCTGTGTTTCTATAAAAAAAAATAATGTATTTCTAATATCCTACTAATAACAACCATTTTCCACCTCAGTCAAACATGTAAGTCCCCAACACATATAGACTATGTCAAGAAAATGTGCAAAAAAATCAAATAACATCCTAGCACTTTCTTCATTTCAATTGATCCAATTTGGTCAATTATAATTAAAATGAATGCATATATAAATAAATCATTTCTGTGTGACATCAGCCATGTGTGGTTGAAAGACAACTGACTGTGGCAGGAGCCTCCCCCCCTTTTTCCTGACTCCAGTAGGACAAAAAAAGAGCTAAGTTAAGGGGTGTGGCTTCAGGTGAAAGACAATTAGCTGCAGCAGGAACCTCTCCCCTTTTCCCTGTCTATAGTAGGACAAAAAAAAACAAACTAAGCAATATCGCTTTAACCGAAAGATGATTCGCTGCAGCAAGAGCCTCCCCCCTCTTTCCTGTAGGATGAAAAAAAGCTAATGGATGTGACTATATCTGAAAGACAATTGGCTGCAGTGGGAGCCTCACCATCTTCAGTGTTTCCAGTAGGAGAAAAGAAAGCTAAGCTAAGGAGTGTGAATTCATCTCAAAGACAATTGGCTCCAGCATGAGCTTCCCCCTTTTTCCTTGTCTTTAGTAGGACAAAAGAATGCTAAACTAAGGGGTGTAGCTAGTGCTGAAAAACAATTGGTTGCAGCAGGAGCCTCTCCCCCCCCCCTTTCCTGTTTCCAGTAGGACAAAAAGAAGCTAAGATAAGGGGTGATGCTTTAGCTGAACCACAATTGGCTGCAGCAGGAGCTTCCTAGTCTTCTTGTCTCCAGTGGGCAAAACTGAGATAA
The DNA here is from genome assembly GCA_033576555.1 of Oophaga sylvatica. Lineage (NCBI taxonomy): Eukaryota > Metazoa > Chordata > Amphibia > Anura > Dendrobatidae > Oophaga > Oophaga sylvatica. Next base: position 117,670,211 of record JARQOD010000007.1, read on the forward strand.
GCTAATGGGCGTGGCTTCAGGTGAAAGACAATTTGCTGCAGCAGGAAACCTCTCCCCTATTCCTTGTTTAAAATAGGACAAAAGAAAGCTGAACTAAGTGGTATGGCTTTACGTGAAAGACAATTGGCTGCAGGAGCTTCCTCCCCACTTTCCTGTTTCCACTAGGACAAAACAAAGAAACGCTAAGGGGTGTGGCTACAGGTGAAAGACAATTTGCTGCAGCAGGAACCTCTCCCCTCTTCCTTGTTTAAAGTAGGACAAAAGAAAGCTGAGCTAAAGGGTGTGGCTTTAGGTGAAAGACAATTGGCTGCAGGAGCTTCCTCCCCACTTTTCTGTTTCCACTAGGACAAAACAAAGAAACGCTAAGGGGTGTGGCTACAGGTGAAAGACAATTTGCTGCAGCAGGAACCTCTCCCCTCTTCCTTGTTTAAAGTAGGACAAAAGAAAGCTGAGCTAAGGGATGTGGCTTTAGGTGAAAGACAATTGGCTGTAGCAGGAGCTTCCTCCCCTCTTTCCTGTTTCCACAAGGACAAAAAAAGAAAAGCTAAGGGGTGTGGCTACAGGTGAAAGACAATTTGCTGCAGCAGGAACCTCTCCCCTCTTCCTTGTTTAAAGTAGGACAAAAGAAAGCTGAGCTAAGGGGTGTGGCTTTAGGTGAAAGACAATTGGCTGTAGCAGGAGCTTCCTCCCCTCTTTCCTGTTTCCACAAGGACAAAAAAAGAAAAGCTAAGGGGTGTGGCTACAGGTGAAAGACAATTTGCTGCAGCAGGAACCTCTCCCCTTTTTCTTTTTCCAGTAGGACAAAAAATATCTAAGATAAGGGGCATGGATTCAGCTGACCATCAGCTAACCATGAATCTGTTCAGCAGGCGATTAACCCCATTGTTTTCTACAGTATTTCTACAAGACTGACTGCTTACGGATCATGCGGAAAATGCTGCAGACTAACAAGCAGCGAGAGTGACTGTGTTTCTTGTTTTATTTAATCATTCATTTCCTGTTCCTTTAAATCAAACGTTTTTGTTTTTTAGAAGCCCTTTTTATAATGATCTGCTCTACAGAAATATTATGCAGAACCACGCACTAATCCTGAATAAATCCACAGCCAACAAGAAAAAAATGTAACAAAACACCCAAAGACGCCATTTCTTTCCCCTTTGTTAATCCTTGAGCATAAGCAGTTTATGCACATTGTAGCCGGATGGCGCTATGACAGTGATCCCAGATGTCTTTGAGAAATTCACTAGAGAACAAATTATTAACATCCCAGTTACGTTTCTTTTTTTACGAGAACACGTTGTGAATAAAATAAGTGAAAGACCTGCAAAAACTTCAAAGAAAATCGTCAGGCAAATTGGGTCCTTCAGAAAAAAAAACAGATAAGAAAAGTAAAAAAAGCAACATCGTCGGGACTGGAAAGCAATTAAAGCCGAGATTGTGCCGTAACTTGTCTGCGAGGCACATTAACAACGTTCAGTTCTTTTCGGTCCCTCTTATAAGAATTTCTGTGTCCAAAATTGTTCCATTGAAACCAAGTAGGAACTTAATGAGACGCGTCATGGTGCGTCCAACTGTGGCTCCAAAATACAGATATAATTAAAAAAATGTCTGATTTAGTCAATTAAAGGGGCAGAATATTTCAGAGAGGTGGTTGCAAATTTACTCTTGGTGCCCAAGACAGAGATGAAGATGTCTCCTCTCCTCTTCTCAGAATGGCTGTTGATAAAGAAGGATGTGACCAGACCAGTAACGGTCAAAAGTTTGGACACACCTGTTTATGCAGTGGTTTTCCTTGTTCTTACACAGATATTCACTTTGTAGATTCAGACTGACGGCAGCAAAACCACAAAGGGAAACATATGCAAACAAGAAGTAAAGAAAACGAGTACAACAAACTAGAAAATGTGTTACACCTTAGATTCCTCACAGTGCTCCCTTTTAGTCTGATGGCAGCGTCACACCCCATTGGCATTGTTTTCTGCAGCTTCTTCAGGTCCAAACTTTCAACAGTCTTGAAGACGTTCCCAGAGGTGCTGATCACTTGCTGGTGCTTTGCCTTCACTCTGCAGCCAACTCATCCCAAACCATCTGCATTGGGTTGAAGTCAAGTGATTGTGGACACTATGTCATCTGTTGTAGCCTCCATCCCTCTCCTTGGTCACACAGCACTTCACTTGCCTGGTGTTGCGACACAAAAATGATGGTCCTACTAAGTAGACTAGGTAGGAAAAAATGTCTTTCCAGAATACTGTGGTCTCCATGGTGGGTAACTGTTTCATAAATTTGGAATAAATCATCAACAAAGCAACCCCACACTATCACACCTCCCCCTTCACACTTCACGTCATATGCTTTTTTTTTACTCCTTGTTTCCATTTGTGAAGAATATGGGGGATTTAATGGCAGCTTCCAAACCTCCTTCAGCATGTGTAGCTGTAACAGGACACTTGGCTCAGCAGATGGTCCGGTCCCATCAGCTAGTATCCAGGCTCATACAGGATGACCACCTGTGGAGCCCATGATTTGTGACTGCTTCATTCAAACTTTGTCCAGTCAGATAGATTTTCATAAAAGATTTAAGGAGAATATGGAGCTATAGCATGTCTTAGCCACACATTGGTACATTTTCAAAATCTCTCGAACGGGCACAAACGCCTTCCAGGGTCTTGATCCATTCTGACACCACCCGAGGGTGGGAAGACAAGCAGTATGGCTAATAGAAGCCAGGTAGCAAATCATGTTTTTTCTCCCAACGTAATGGGGGCCCGGCCGGATCCGATGGTGCCAGAACCATAACTTTTCATAAGTTTTGTGAGATTTAGCTACAAATCCCCAGGGGAGAGGGATAAGGACCATCCCAAGGGCAGAAAAGTGTGTGACCATCCAAGAGGATAAAGGCTTGTGTTTTCTCTCCCCCTTTGTCATGCTTGCTGTTTACTTCTAAAGGAAGGGGGGTGTATCAAGTAACATGCTGGAAGGAACTGGAACCAGCTGTCAGCCACATGCCCCCATGTGGCCCAGCACACATGGTCAAACATCAAACTGGTAACTGACATGATTCATCTGCTTATATCTTTGGTACTTCAACTGTATTTGCATATCTGACCATTACATATGTATAACCATTGTGTATATAGTGTATTGTCTAGTCTACACTAAAGGTGATTAAATATATAATTTAACCTTGGGCTGCTCTTTTATCTCGATCCACGAATCCACATCCGTGTTCTTGGTTTTAACGTCACATGCTACCGGGGCTGGTTTCTGGCCCGATATATCCTGTTAACGAGGAACTGGTGGCAGTCGGACCAGGCTGGCAGGGCTCTGTTTCACTGGTGATAGTGAAAGGGGCCTCTCAGCCTGTCAGGGTTGGGGGCAAGTGTGGTGCCACATCAGCGGCTGCGTGGGCCACCTTCTCTCACTCCCCATGCCTCCCTAGACAGGGGGTGTCTGTGTAAAACTGTGCCAAGCGCACCTTACGTGTCCCCAGAGGGTGCAGAGCATCACATTGGTCCACGTGAGGAGACCGTACCATGTGATCCCTTCCAACAAAATAATGACATCAGGCCGGGTGGCGAGATGAAGGTTCAAAACATCATTTTTGTTCCTTTGTAGTTTTGCTGCCTACAGTCTGAATCTAAAAGGTGCACATTCCAATAAGAACAAGGAAAACCTGCAACTGCGTGAACAGCTGTGTCCAAATTTTTGATTTTTGAAAGTACAGTTTTGCAACAGGATGTGATTAATGGACAGGTCTGGTCACACGTTTCTCTACCTACAGCCATCAAGAGAAGAGGAGAACTGATAAGTGTGTGATAAAGGAGGAGAACCTGTAACACTGTATATTAGTAAGTGCCACAAAATCATGTCCATGACACGTTTGTTAGTATAAAGTGTCCAATCCCTATAAATTTGTCTTTGACCAGAAGCAGAATATCTTTGAAAGTCAGTGCACAACGATCCATTCAGTATGACTTCTTTCTTCTCTGAATGTAATGTCTCATGTTGATACAAGGTTTTCATGCAGATGTGAAAATGTGAAACGCGTGGTTTGCTCATCCTATAAAAATAACGTCAGGAAATCCTCAAATTAGTGGTGTCATGTACATTCACTCTCTCTGTAAACTATTAAAGCCCAACATAAAATGGTAGAAAAGTTAAATGCGTACAGATATTTATTTATACAGTGGAGAAGATCTCGGAGGAGACTTTGTCAGAAGTCACTGGTGAGTCTTGGCATGAGTTCCTCCGAGAGTCCAGAGGCAGCGCGGACCACACATCCATGTCTGTTTCATTTTCCTATCACATTGGAGCTGCCCTGCAGGATAGAAGAAGTCTGTCCAAGATGACGTGAAGACCTGACAGACCTAATATTTGGAGGTGACTTGTGTTAGTAAAGGAAATCTCCGTGCCAGCTACTGTGCGATGTGACATTGCATGAGAGACCTGACATTTACGACCAATTCTGTCCACATTAGACATCCCAGACTCGAGTCATAAATGAAGGGAAAATAGAGAAGCGTGGCATCCACTATACATGCTCCACTGCTGATCTCTCTGATGGCCGGTAGGGTTGAGCATTCCGATACCAAAACCCCATTCCGATACCTGAAATCCAATGTAAGTCTATGGGAACAAAATATCGGAAGTTAAAACTTCCGATATTTTGTTCCCATAGACTTACATTGGATTTCAGGTATCGGAATGGGGTTTTGGTATCGGAATGCTCAACCCTAATGGCCGGTAAGCCTGTTTGTAGCCAGATTTAAAGGGAATCTGTCACCAGGTTTTTGCAACCCTATCTGTCTGCAGTATGATGTTGGGATAGAGACCTTGATTCCAGCAATGTATCCCTTACTGAGCTACTTGCTGTAATTCTAATAACATCCCTAGTTTATCTGCTGCAGATCTAGCAGTTCTCTGAACGCTGAGCTCTTTATAGCCCCGCCCATACCACTGATTGGCTGCTTTCTGTGTACACTGAAACTGCCAATCAGTGGTGGGGGCGGGGTTATACAGACCTCATGAATATGGAAGACTACATGGCAGCAGGTTTACTAGTACACTAGTGATAATCTCCTGCTGATAAAACAGTCATTTTATCAAAACTACAGCAAGTAGCCCAATAAGTGACACATATCAAGAAACAGCACCCCTTTTCTCCAAAAGCTGGGTCTGTAAATTGCTGAGCCCTGTTGGGTTAAAGTTTATTCTCTCGCACTTTGGACCTATCCACTGTAATTGGGATAAGGAGCAATACCAGATACAATCCATGGAAATGGAAATAAAAAAACAGACCTGCTTTACTATAATTCATAGCACCCCTTTAAAATGAAGCAGCCATTAAATCACTCTTCATCCCATTATTTAGCCCATTCATATCCTTCTCTTTGGGGAATACAATGTTATGTATGTAAAAGTCTCATTTTGCTAAATAGTTTTAATAAACATGGAAAAAAACATCTCCACTGTGACTTGTTGCTTCCGGGCAAATTTTATTACAGCATGAATATTTTAGAGGCAATATAAACACGGGCAATGTCACAGGTTGTATAATATCCAGAATGCCCAAGTGTTCCTGGAAAAGGATTTTTATTAATCTTGCTAAGCTCTCCTGCTTGAGGAAGCTGGTAGTTGTACACAACTACAGCCTGGACCCCAAATCTACCATTGTAATCACACTTTATAATTGTCATTGAGCCGCATATTAATTTGCAATGTATTTACCTAGTTTTGTAGTTAAAGGGGACCGGTCATCAGGTCAAAAGTGTCTAGTTTCTGCTCTTATTGTATTCCTGACGGTCCTCTAAGTATTACGATTTTTGTTTTTTTTTAATCCGCCATACGGTTCCAGAGATATGGGCCTTTTTGTTTAGTGCTAATTTTTATTGTCTTTACTAAAGGGGCGTGGCTCCTAGGATTCTATAGGGGCGTGTCCTGAGGCTGCCCGCATAATTACTCAGCCAGCCACACCCCCTTTTGTAAAAACTATAAAAATTAGCACTAAATAGAAAGCTCCATATCTCTGGAACCGTTTGGTCGATTGTATGAAAATTGTTAGAACCCTCTTGTTAGGTTTTGTTTCAGTTTGCTGGTCACATGACCTTTTTACCCTATTTGGTCTGGTTCCGCCCTTCTGGCCTTGCTGGACTTCATTGTATTATCTACTCTTAAACTAGCCGGGTGCTTAGGTGCCTTACTCTGTCAGTTTTGCTAGATCTTAGTATCTCTTAGTATTTGTTTTCTGTTTTATTTTTCCCTGCTACACTTTCTGTTAGGAGGTGTCCATCTTTTCACCCAGTCCCTAGATCTTGTAGGGATTCCTCCCTCACAACTATAGGTCTTCGTTCAGACTAGCTGAGGACTTTAGCGGGTCTGGTCGCAGGATCAGGTTCCCGTTACATCGTAGGGATCCAGCTCAGTCCTATTGTAGGGACAGAATTCCCACCTTTCCTTAGTGCTTGTAGCAGATCATAACAGTAAGTCCAGCCAAGAAATAAAAAAAAAATCTCTAAGGAAAGATTTTATGTTTTCCATCATGGTGTCGGTTCAGGATTTGGTTTAGCGCCTGCAGGGACTTTCTCTGGAGGTGGCTGAGATAAAGCAACACGTAAGTAGTTGTTCTGGAGCACATTTCGTGGAGCCAAAGGTACGTTTGCCTGATTTATTTTTTGGTGAACAACAAGATTTTTTTCTTTTAAAAATGCTTGCTTGTTGTATTTCGTTTGAGACCCAGATCCTCTGGTGATGACGCACAGCGCATAGGGTTCATAATGTCACTTTTGCGCAAAGAACCTCAGGACTGGGCCTTTTCTCTGCAGCCTAGTGATCCATGCTTTATATCAGTGGATAGTTTTTTTTTCTGCTTTGGGGTTGTTATATGACGATCCGGATCGTGTTTCATCAGCTGAGACAGAATTGAGACGTTTGAGACAGGGATCAGGTAATGTGGAAAAATATTGTACTCACTTCCGAAGGTGGTCCACTCAGGTGGGCTGGAACGATTCAGCTTTGAAAAGTTTATTTTTACAGGGTTAAGTGAAAGGGTTAAAGATTTGCTGATTGCTTATCCTATACCTGGTAACTTGCAAGAGGCTATGCAATTAGCCATACGGGTGGATAGGAGACTGCGTGCAAGGGTTAATGAGAGTAAATCTGCCTTGTCAGCTCCAAGTTTGGAGAAGGAATGTACTGACATTGCAGAGCCAATGGAAATTGGAGCAATGACACCTCACTCTCAAGAAAAAGAACGCAGATTTGCTGAAGGTTTGTGTTTCTATTGTGGTAAATCTGAGCATTTCATTAAGAACTGTGCGCTTCGAATGAATAAAGAGAGAAAAAAAAATGAGGTCAGTTTCGCCCGTATAGCTTGTTTAAACAATAAAGGTGTCTTTCTTTCTGCTACCACTCCTGTTGAGGAGGAATTAATGGAGTTTCGGGTATTTGTGGATTGTGGTTCAACTCTCAATGTGATTGATGGGAAATTTTTGGAAAAACTAAAATTAAAACCCAAACTTCTGTCTTCCCCTATTAATGTGGTGTCTGTGGATGGCTCTCACTTGAAAAATGTTACTCACCATATCTGTGAATTTCCTCTTACTATTAATGGTGTTCATCAAGAGAATTTGGATTTGGTGGTTTTGAATAATTTGCCCTCACCGGTGATTTTGGGGTTACCCTGGTTAAAATTGCACAATCCGGTACTGGATTGGTCTACCAATGAAATTAAGTCCTCGAGTCCTAAGTGTTATGACAAGTGTTGTAACGGGCGTATTGCTGCTGTAGTTAAGGGGGAGTTTACCTGTACCTATTCAGGATTTTTGGAAAGTTTTTTCTGATAAAGAATCGCAGGTATTGCCTCCTCATAGAGATTATGATTGTGCGATTGAATTTGTCCCTGGAGCAACTCTTCCTAAAAGTCGTTTATTTAATTTGACTATTCCTGAGAGAAAGGCTTTGGAGGAATACATACAGACAAGTTTGGCCGCCGGTCACATTAGGCCTTCCAAGTCTCCTGTGGCGGTTGGATTTTTTTTTTGTTAAAAAAAAGGACGGCGGTTTACGGCCTTGTCTAGACTTTTGTGAGATTAATAAGATTACTGTACGCAATCCTTACCCACTGCCATTGATTCCTGATTTGTTTAACCAGTTAGTGGGGGCCAAGTGGTTCTCGAAAATTGATCTTCGAGGGGCATACAATTTGTTGCGCATGAAGGAGGGGGATGAATGGAAGACTGCGTTTAACACTCCACTGGGTCATTTTGAGAATCTGGTCATGCCTTTTGGACTTTCCAGTGCTCCGGCATTTTTTCAGAATCTTATTAATGACATCCTTAGACCTTTGATCGGCAGAAGTGTGGTTGTGTATTTGGATGACATTTTGATTTATTCACGGATTTGGAGTCTCATTGGAGGAGTGTGCGTGAAGTATTACAGTTACTGAGTGATAATTCACTTTTTGCCAAGCTAGAAAAATGTGAGTTCGCTGTACAGAGACTTAGTTTTTTGGGCTACATTGTCTCCAGTGAAGGTTTTGAGATGGACCCTGTGAAAGTGCAAGCTGTGCAGGAATGGCCTAGACCTATTGGTGTGAAATCAATACAGAGGTTTTTGGGGTTCGCCAATTATTATAGAAAATTCATAAAAGATTTTTCTGTGATTGCCAAACCTCTGACCGATCTCACCAGGAAAGGTGCTGATGCGGTTCAGTGGACTACTGAGGCCATTGAGGCTTTTGTGTTGCTAAAGGAGAGGTTCAGCTCTGCTCCCATCCTTACGCAGCCTGATGTGACTAAACCATTTTTGGTTGAGGTTGATGCTTCTTCTGTGGGGGTCGGCGCGGTGTTGTCTCAGGCAAAGACGGATGGAGTACATCCCTGTGCTTTTTTTTCAAAGAAATTTTCTGAGTCTGAACTAAATTATGATATCGGTAATCGGGAATTGTTGGCAATTAAACTCGCATTTGAACACTGGCGTCATTTTTTGGAGGGAGCGGAATTTCCCGTTCAGGTCTTCGCCGATCATAAAAATCTGATCTACCTTGATGCTGCCAAACGCTTGAATGCCCGTCAGGCTAGGTGGGCACTGTTTTTCTCATGGTTTAATTTTACCGTTACTTACATCCCAGGTACTAAAAATGTTAAAGCTGATGCTTTGTCTCGCAGCTTTTCTCCTATGGTGGGTACTGAGGAGGAGGAGGAAAACATCTTGCAAGAGGGGGTTGTTATTGCTGTTTTGGACTCCGTGCTGGAAGATGAGATTCTTAAAGCACAGGAGAATGCCCCATCTAACACGCCGCATGGGAGGTTGTTTGTGCCTGGTACCCTGAGGAGAGATTTGTTTGATGAATGTCATGACTCTCGGTTGGCAGGTCATCCTGGAATCTCTGAGACCAAGAGACTTGTGGGTCGCAGTTTTTTGATGGCCAGGATGGCAGAAGGAAGTCATTAAGTGGGTGCGTCAATGCACTGTGTGCTAGATCAAGTCTTCTCATACTCCTGCTGCGGGGTTGCTTTGCCCTCTGGAGGTCCCTAGTGCACCTTGGACACATTTGGCTATGGACTTTATTACTGACCTTCCACCCTCTGAGGGTTTCACTGTCATCTGGGTGGTCGTGGACCGTTTTAGCAAGATGTGTCACTTGGTTCCTTTCATCAAACTGCCCTGCGCTAAGACTCTCGCTAAGGCCTTTGTCAAGGAAATAGTCAGACTACATGGTGTTCCTACTGACATTGTTTTCGATAGGGGACCTCAGTTTGTGGCTCGTTTTTGGCGCGCTTTTTGTGACAGGTTGGGAGTTCATTTGTCGTTTTCATCCGGATATCATCCGGAGTCTAATGGCCAGACAGAAAGGAAAAACCAGGATGTTGAGCAGTTCTTGCGTTGTTTTGTGACTGATAATCAAGAGGGGTGGTCTGAGTTTCTGCCACTTGCTGAGTTTGCTCTTAACAACCATACATCCGCTTCTGCTGGTTGTTCGCCTTTTTTTTGTTGTACTGGGAGACATCCGTCGTTTGGGTCATTTTCCAAGTTGGGATCGGCTGTACCTGAAGAGGAGAATTTTTCTGGTGTGTTGGAGAGAGTTTGGACTGATGTGCGTGGTGATCTTCAGGAGGCTAACAAAAGATCCAAAGTGTATTTTGATAGAAAACGACAAGAGGTTTTGTTTGCTATTGGTGACATGGTTTGCTTGTCCTCTAAGAATCTGCGCTTGAGGATTCCGTCTAAGAAATTGGGTCCCAAGTTTGTAGGGCCCTTTAAGGTGCTTCAGGTTATTAACCAATCTGCTGTTAAGTTGGAGCTTCCCACCTCCTGGAAGATTAATCCGGTGTTTCATGTTTCTCTCTTGAAAAAAGCTGAGGTCTCAGATGGAGACGTCTCGGCCACTGTTCCCCTGGTGGTGGAGGACGGGCAATATGAGATTTCCCGCATCCTAAATTCTAGACGGTATAGAGGGAGTTTACAGTACCTTCGTCGCTTGGAAGGGTTATGGACCCGAGGATAACTCATGGGTGAGGGCGGATGATGTTTCTGCGTCTAGACTTGTCAGAGCGTTTCACAAGAGGTTTCCGGATAAGCCTAAGTCCTAGGGGATCCGGAGGATCCTCTTAGAAGGGAGGGTACTGTTAGAACCCTCTTGTTAGGTTTTGTTTCACTTTGCTGGTCACATGACCTTTTTACCCTATTTAGTCTGGTTCCGCCCTTCTGGCCTTGCTGGACTTCATTGTATTATCTACTCTTAAGCTAGCCGGGTGCTTAGGTGCCTTACTCTTTCAGTTTTGCTAGATCTTAGTATCTCTTAGTATTTGTTTTCTGTTTTATTTTTCCCTGCTACACTTTCTGTTAGGAGGTGTCCACCTTTTCACCCAGTCCCTAGATCTTGTAGGGATTCCTCCTCGCAACTATAGGTCTTCGTTCAGACTAGCTGAGGACTTTAGCGGGTCTGGTCGCAGGATCAGGTTCCCCGTTACATCGTAGGGATCCAGCTCAGTCCTATTGTAGGGACAGAATTCCCACCTTTCCTTAGTGCTTGTAGCAGATCATAACAAAAATAAGAAACAAAATACTCAGGGGAGCAAGGGGAATAATATAAGAGTAAAAATTGGTCATCTTTGACCTGGTGACAAGTCCTCTTTAAGCACTATTTAGCAAGTGCTGTCAATAGGTCACCATTATGTAGTGACTACAGTTCAGTTCCAGCATGCATCGACTGGTCCATGACAATGATAGTATTGTATAGCTATGAATTTCAGGGGAGGTGGGATGTTTTATAGAAGTTTTGGGGTCAGTAATAAAATTGGCTACAAACCAGACAGACTCATTAAAATCTTGAGGTTCTGTTAAGATCTACTTGGAACTTAATGGACCGTCTTGGACATCTATGGCACATGCATGACCCATATATATCTAAAAAAATTGGGCTACTCAGTAATATTTGGAAATCCCATACAAGGAAATTGAGCGAGCCTCCATCACTCGGTTTCTAGTGGTGTGACCCATCGGAGGCTTGATGATTTAGTAATACTGTTTCTTTAACATTTTCACCACCAGAATGGAGCGCTGAGTTTTTTTGGGGTTGTCATGGAAACACCTAAATCGAAAATGAGCATATAGTGTACCGCCGCGCTTTAGGCTGAGATTTGTCTTTCTTATTTAGAAGTGAATGGACCATTGGAGGATATGATAGAAACTTCTCCGTATTATTCCAAGCCGGTATCATTGTTTTAGAAAGAGATTCACTGCTTTGTTTAACGGTAATGGAAAATTTCCCCCCCATTGTCCGTTCGAGTCATTCTGTCCTTCCTGCACTTATCGCTGTGTGATTTATGGTGGGAAAAAGATTCCTCTTCTATGAAAAATAAAAATATCACACTGGTCCCGATAGTATACCAGCTCCTGTCCATTATCCCTCAGCCATTTAAAGGAATACTAAACCTACAAATAAATCATAAAAGTACACAAGCGATTTGTCAGACGGCCAAGTTCTGCAGGCTCCTGAAACTGTCTTATAGAAATTTTGTTAGAAAATATAGGGGTTCATCTTTTGCTGATCAGTTAAGATTTCAGAAAGGGTAAAAAAGTTATGAAACTAGGGTTTGTCCTTAAGGCGAGGTTTAGCAATTTTATTAATCTAATGTAGTGGGAGGCTTCTGCTGCAGCCACTTGTCCTACAGCCTAAAGTCAAACTGGGGCTAGTACAGAGGACGAGGCTTAGCAATCTTATCAATCTAATGTAGGGGGAGGCTCCTGCTGCAGACACTTGTCCTACAGCCTACAGCCAAACTAGGGTTAGTACAGAAGGCGAGGCTTAGCAATCTTATCAATCTAATGTAGGGGAGGCTTCTGCTGCAGACACTTGTCCTACAGCCCACAGCCAAACTTGGGTTAGTATAGAAGGCAAGGCTTAGCAATTGTATTAATCTAATGTAGGGGGAGGCTCCTGCTGCAGACACTTGTCTTACAGCCTAAAGTTAAAATGTGGTTAGTACAAAAGGTGCGGCTTAGCAATCTTATCAATCTAATGTAGGGGGAGGCTCCTGCTGCAGACACTTGTCTTACAGCCTACAGCCAAGCTGGGGTTAGTATAGAAGGCGAGGCTTAGCAATCTTATCAATCTAATGTAGGGGGAGGCTCCTGCTGCAGACACTTGTCTTACAGCCTACAGCCAAGCTGGGGTTAGTACAGAAGGCGAGGCTTAGCAATCTTATCAATCTAATGTAGGGGAGGCTTCTGCTGCAGACACTTGTCCTACAGCCCACAGCCAAACTGGGGTTAGTATAGAAGGCAAGGCTTAGCAATTGTATTAATCTAATGTAGGGGGAGTCTCCTGCTGCAGACACTTGTCTTACAGCCTAAAGTTAAAATGTGGTTAGTACAAAAGTGAGGCTTAGCAATCTTATCAATCTAATGTAGGGGGAGGCTCCTGCTGCAGACACTTGTCTTACAGCCTACATGTCCACGG
>JARQOD010000007.1:117683271-117732145 GCA_033576555.1 Oophaga sylvatica
GGGGTGCTTAGGTGCCTTACTCTTTCAGTTTTGCTAGATCTTAGTATCTCTTAGTATTTGTTTTCTGTTTTATTTTTCCCTGCTACACTTTCTGTTAGGAGGTGTCCACCTTTTCACCCAGTCCCTAGATCTTGTAGGGATTCCTTCCTCGCAACTATAGGTCTTCGTTCAGACTAGCTGAGGACTTTAGCGGGTCTGGTCGCAGGATCAGGTTCCCCGTTACATCGTAGGGATCCAGCTCAGTCCTATTGTAGGGACAGAATTCCCACCTTTTCTTAGTGCTTGTAGCAGATCATAACAAAAATAAGAAACAAAATACTCAGGGGAGCAAGGGGAATAATATAAGAGTAAAAATTGGTCATCTTTGACCTGGTGACAAGTCCTCTTTAAGCACTATTTAGCAAGTGCTGTCAATAGGTCACCATTATGTAGTGACTACAGTTCAGTTCCAGCATGCATCGACTGGTCCATGACAATGATAGTATTGTATAGCTATGAATTTCAGGGGAGGTGGGATGTTTTATAGAAGTTTTGGGTCAGTAATAAAATTGGCTACAAACCAGACAGACTCATTAAATCTTGAGGTCTGTTAAGATCTACTTGGAACTTAATGGACCGTCTTGGACATCTATGGCACATGCATGACCCATATATATCTAAAAAAATTGGGCTACTCAGTAATATTTGGAAATCCCATACAAGGAAATTGAGCGAGCCTCCATCACTCGGTTTCTAGTGGTGTGACCCATCGGAGGCTTGATGATTTAGTAATACTGTTTCTTTAACATTTTCACCACCAGAATGGAGCGCTGAGTTTTTTTGGGGTTGTCATGGAAACACCTAAATCGAAATGAGCATATAGTGTACCGCCGCGCTTTAGGCTGAGATTTGTCTTTCTTATTTAGAAGTGAATGGACCATTGGAGGATATGATAGAAACTTCTCCGTATTATTCCAAGCCGGTATCATTGTTTTAGAAAGAGATTCACTGCTTTGTTTAACGGTAATGGAAAATTTCCCCCCCATTGTCCGTTCGAGTCATTCTGTCCTTCCTGCACTTATCGCTGTGTGATTTATGGTGGGAAAAAGATTCCTCTTCTATGAAAAATAAAAATATCACACTGGTCCCGATAGTATACCAGCTCCTGTCCATTATCCCTCAGCCATTTAAAGGAATACTAAACCTACAAATAAATCATAAAAGTACACAAGCGATTTGTCAGACGGCCAAGTTCTGCAGGCTCCTGAAACTGTCTTATAGAAATTTTGTTAGAAAATATAGGGGTTCATCTTTTGCTGATCAGTTAAGATTTCAGAAAGGGTAAAAAAGTTATGAAACTAGGGTTTGTCCTTAAGGCGAGGTTTAGCAATTTATTAATCTAATGTAGTGGGAGGCTTCTGCTGCAGCCACTTGTCCTACAGCCTAAAGTCAAACTGGGGCTAGTACAGAGGACGAGGCTTAGCAATCTTATCAATCTAATGTAGGGGGAGGCTCCTGCTGCAGACACTTGTCCTACAGCCTACAGCCAAACTAGGGTTAGTACAGAAGGCGAGGCTTAGCAATCTTATCAATCTAATGTAGGGGAGGCTTCTGCTGCAGACACTTGTCCTACAGCCCACAGCCAAACTTGGGTTAGTATAGAAGGCAAGGCTTAGCAATTGTATTAATCTAATGTAGGGGGAGGCTCCTGCTGCAGACACTTGTCTTACAGCCTAAAGTTAAAATGTGGTTAGTACAAAAGTGAGGCTTAGCAATCTTATCAATCTAATGTAGGGGGAGGCTCCTGCTGCAGACACTTGTCTTACAGCCTACAGCCAAGCTGGGGTTAGTATAGAAGGCGAGGCTTAGCAATCTTATCAATCTAATGTAGGGGGAGGCTCCTGCTGCAGACACTTGTCTTACAGCCTACAGCCAAGCTGGGGTTAGTACAGAAGGCGAGGCTTAGCAATCTTATCAATCTAATGTAGGGGAGGCTTCTGCTGCAGACACTTGTCCTACAGCCCACAGCCAAACTTGGGTTAGTATAGAAGGCAAGGCTTAGCAATTGTATTAATCTAATGTAGGGGGAGGCTCCTGCTGCAGACACTTGTCTTACAGCCTAAAGTTAAAATGTGGTTAGTACAAAAGTGAGGCTTAGCAATCTTATCAATCTAATGTAGGGGGAGGCTCCTGCTGCAGACACTTGTCTTACAGCCTACAGCCAAGCTGGGGTTAGTATAGAAGGCGAGGCTTAGCAATCTTATCAATCTAATGTAGGGGAGGCTCCTGCTGCAGACACTTGTCTTACAGCCTACAGCCAAGCTGGGGTTAGTACAGAAGGCGAGGCTTAGCAATCTTATCAATCTAATGTAGGGGAGGCTTCTGCTGCAGACACTTGTCTTACAGCCCACAGCCAAACTGGGGTTAGTATAGAAGGCAAGGCTTAGCAATTGTATTAATCTAATGTAGGGGGAGTCTCCTGCTGCAGACACTTGTCTTACAGCCTAAAGTTAAAATGTGGTTAGTACAAAAGTGAGGCTTAGCAATCTTATCAATCTAATGTAGGGGGAGGCTCCTGCTGCAGACACTTGTCTTACAGCCTACATGTCACGGGTGTGTCGCGGCGGAGATCGTCGCGATTGCACACCCTGACTTCGCACAGCTGAGTTTCTGGTGCTGGGTGTTTTTCGGCACTGAGGGAGTTAATTCTTTCTCTCTCGGTGCTGGACTGACCAGCCTCGCCCAGCTGCGTTTGATGTTTTGTTAATTAGCTTCCTTCATATACCTGCTGGTCTGCTGGGGAAGTTGCCGGTGAAAGCATTCATTCAGACCAGCAGAGCGGATCGTTTCTGAGAAGACTTAAGCTAAGAGTGCCTGTTGTGGTTTTTCCTCTCCTCGCTTATTGTTTATCTCCTTTACCTTTTGTGTTCCTCTGTAGTGGAAGTTTTGTATGCAAGACAGTGTTTTCTTTACCCCTTGTCTGTTTCGTTTGTCTAAGACTGTGTGTAAGCTGTGACCTGCCCATTTCCTGTGGTGGTAATCAGGGTCCTTCTCAGGACTAGATTACAATGGTCAGGGATCTACAGGAGACAGGGTTACGCTGGTGGCCTGGACCTCTGTACCATTAACAGTACCTCCAGGTAGAGGGACTAGTCAGGACCCCAGTTCAGGGTCAGCTTAGACCCCGGTCCACCTCTATCCAGAGACAGCGTGACACGTACACAGTATAGACCCACAATTCATAGGATATTATGTCAGGTAAGACATTGCTGGCAGATACTATGTATACATGTTGATATTTTCTATTATATGTAATATAGAATGTTGTCACATTAGATATAGGTTACTATCATAGAATATATCTGTTATACGTCGTGACATTTTCACCGGCCACTCTAAAAGATTCTCCCCAGCTACCATGGATCCAGTAGCCCAGTTAGCTCAGCAGTTACAGAGGTTGTCCATGGAGCTGACGGACGTTAAGTCCAAGGTTTTGTACCCCGGGAGCAAACCAGATCTGAACCTAAAGTAGCTCTCCCGGACAGGTTCACTGGTGGGCGGGACAAATTTTTTACCTTCCGGGAGGCATGTAAATTATATTTTCTGCTACGGCCTCAGTCTTCGGGGAGTGAAGATCAGAGGGTGGGAATTGTCATCTCGCTCTTACAAGGGGACCCTCAATCCTGGGCGTTCTCTCTTCCTCCGGACTTCCCGGCTCTCCAGTCAGTAGATCGATTTTTTACAGCCCTGGGTCTGGTATATGATGATCCGGATCGGGTCTCCCTTGCTGAAATGAAGTTACGCAAGATACAGCAGGGAGATCGTCCGGCGGAGGAATTTTCTTCTGAGTTCCGTAGATGGGCCACAGATACTCAGTGGAATGACCCAGCTCTTAGGAGCCAGTTTTGTCAAGGATTATCTGACAAATTAAAAGATGTGTTGGCTCAGTATGATTCTCCCCGTCACTGGAGGCCGCTATGGCCCTTGCTATTCGCATTGATAGACGGCTTCGGGAGAGGTGCGAGGTAACTCCGCCTCCTGTGATGACTCCACCTCCTTCTAAAGTCCCTAATATTGAGGTTCCCCTGGTTTGTTCTGAGGAGCCTATGCAGTTAGGAGGGACATTGTTTCGAGGGAGGGGATCGGCGGTGCGCCGCAAGACAGGAAAGTGTTACTTCTGCGGGAGAAAGGGACATTTTGTTGGAGGGTGTCCATCCCGTACTTTGCTGAGCAAGGAGTCGCCGGAAAACTGTTGATCCCAGGTTGTGTGGTGGACGACAATCTGGGAGTATGTATTTCGTCCCCAAGTCCGTCTCAGTTTCTCGTACCAGCGGAGGTGGTGGTAGGTACGAGAACTGAGAGGATTTCTGTTCTTCTGGATAGTGGGGCCGCGGCTAATCTGGTGGACGCTCGGTTTGCCCAGGTGCAAGGTATGCAATTGAGTGTATTGGCCAAACCTATCCCTATATTCTCTATTGACGCCAGGCCTCTCGGTCAAGGTAGCTTTGTGCAAGCCGTGCATAACATAGACCTTCGAGTGGGGGCAATACATAAAGAACTATTGTCTTGTTATGTGTTGGAGGGCCTTCCCACTCCTATTGTGTTGGGACTTCCTTGGTTAACTAAACATAACCCAGTTATTAATTGGCAATCCAGGGAGATAAGCCAGTGGGGTGAATTTTGCAATAGTAACTGCATGAACACGGTCATCGGTGCGGTCGTGCCTAGAACCTTATCTCCTTTTCTGGAGGACTTTGAGGATGTGTTTTCAGAGGAAGGGTGT
Source organism: Oophaga sylvatica (assembly GCA_033576555.1). Taxonomy (NCBI): domain Eukaryota; kingdom Metazoa; phylum Chordata; class Amphibia; order Anura; family Dendrobatidae; genus Oophaga; species Oophaga sylvatica. The sequence continues at coordinate 117,688,034 of JARQOD010000007.1, forward strand.
CAAGAATTACCTCCTCATCGCGCATATGACTGTGCTATAAAATTGCTTCCTGATGCTAAGTTACCAAAATCTAGGTTATATAACCTTTCTGGTCCTGAGAGGCAAGCTATGAAGGATTATATTTCGGAAAGTCTGGCCAAAGGGCATATTAGACCTTCATCTTCTCCAGTGGCCGCGGGGTTCTTCTTTGTGAAGAAAAAAGATGGAGGCCTACTCCCTTGCCTGGATTTCCGTGAGCTTAATCGGATTACGGTCTGAGATCCGTATCCGCTCCCACTTATTCCTGATCTCTTCAATCAGATTGTGGGCGCCAAATGGTTCTCTAAGTTGGATCTCAGGGGGGCGTATAATCTGATTAGGATAAAGGAGGGGGATGAGTGGAAGACGGCGTTTAACACTCCGGAGGGACATTATGAGAACCTTGTCATGCCTTTCGGTCTGACTACTGCCCCGGCGGTGTTTCAACATTTTGTTAATGACATCTTTCGCCACCTAGTGGGACAGTTTGTTGTCATTTATCTAGATGACATCTTAATTTACTCGCCGGATCTTGTGTCTCATCAGGAGCATGTGAGACAAGTGTTGCAGATCTTGCGAGACAATAAACTGTACGCCAAATGGGAGAAGTGTGTATTCGCCGTACAAGAACTTCAGTTTTTAGGATTCCTGGTGTCAGCTTCCGGTTTCCGTATGGACCCTGGGAAAGTGAAGGCTGTGCTTGAATGGGATCGGCCAGAGGATCTTAAAGCACTGCAGCGTTTCCTGGGGTTTGCTAACTACTACCGGAAATTTATTCGTAATTTCTCATCCGTTGTCAAACCTCTCACTGACATGACAAAAAAAGGGACGGATTTTTCTAGGTGGTCTGACAAAGCTTGTCAAGCATTTTCCTCCTTGAAAAAATGTTTTGCTTCAGCACCCATACTCATCCAACCTGATGCATCACAACCGTTCATTGTGGAGGTAGACGCATCTGACGTAGGAGTGGGTGCGGTATTATCTCAAGGTCCGTCCCCTGGTAAATGGCATCCGTGCGCTTTCTTCTCTAAAAAATTGTTGTCCGCCGAGAGGAATTATGATGTCGGCAATAGGGAACTCTTGGCCATTAAGTTGGCTTTTGAAGAGTGGCGTCACTTTTTGGAGGGGGCAGTCCACCCGGTCACCGTCATTACTGATCACAAGAACTTGCTGTATTTAGAGTCTGCAAAACGTCTGAATTCCAGACAAGCTAGATGGTCGTTGTTTTTTACCAGGTTTAATTTTGTTGTCACATATCGTCCTGGGTCAAAAAATGTAAAGGCTGATGCCTTATCTCATAGTTTCCCGGGGGCCGGGAAGACGGATGACCCGGTTCCTATTCTTCAGGAGGGAGTTGTGGTGTCGGCTGTTTGCTCTGAGCTTGAGGAGGAGGTATTGGAGGCTCAGGGGGACGCCCCTGTAGGACCTCCAGGGAGACTGTTTGTTCCAGATCAATTAAGACAAAAGGTTATCGAGGCACATCATAATTCTGCTTTGCAGGACACCCAGGGAGTAAAGCAACTGTAGATCTCGTTTCTCGCCGGTTTTGGTGGCCTAACTTAAATAAAGAGGTGGTAACTTTTGTCGCGTCCTGTGGGGTATGTGCGCGCTCTAAGACCCCACATACCCGTCCGTCTGGGGTCCTTTTACCGTTGAAAATCCCGGAGCGTCCATGGACCCATCTGTCTATGGACTTCATTACGGACCTCCCTCCGTCTTCAGGTAAAACTGTCATACTAGTTGTAGTTGACAGGTTCAGCAAAATGGCACATTTTATTGCTCTTCCTGCTCTTCCTAATGCTAAAACTCTGGCGCAGGTGTTCATTGGGGAGATTGTGAGACTTCACGGGTTGCCTTCCGATGTGGTGTCGGATCGGGGTTCTCAGTTTGTGTCCAAATTCTGGAAGGCATTTTGTTCTCGTCGGGGGATGCAGTTGTCATTTTCTTCGGCTTTTCATCCGCAGACCAATGGTCAGACAGAGCGTCTGAATCAGAGCTTAGAGACATATCTCCGGTGTTTTGTCTCAGAGAACCAAGAGGACTGGTCTTCTTTCTTGCCTCTGGCAGAGTTCGCTCTTAACAATAGGCGGAGCGAGTCCACTGGTAAGTCCCCGTTTTTTGGGGCATATGGTTTTCACCCCAGTTTTGTACTTTCAATGGGGGGGCTCTTCTGGGGTTCCTGAGGAGGAACGATTTTCGTCGTCACTTGCTTCAGTGTGGAGAGGAGTGCTTAATAATCTGAGCACTATGGGGAACCGATACAAACGTATGGCTGATAGGAGGAGAGTGTCTGGTCCGGACCTAAGTGTGAACGATCTGGTATGGTTGTCTACCAAGAATATAAAACTTAAGGTTCCCTCCTGGAAACTCGGTCCAGATTCATCGGGCCATACAGGATCAGTTCAATAATTAATCCGGTGGCTTTCCGTCTTGACCTCCCTCCTACGTTTAAAATTCACAGTGTGTTCCACAAATCGTTGCTTAAGAGGTACGTGGCACCAGTTATACCGTCTCCTCTACCTCCTCCTCCAGTGGTGGTCAATGGTAATTTGGAGTTTCAGGTATCGAAGATCATTGACTCACGTCGGAATCGCCGGTCCCTTCAGTACCTTGTTCGTTGGAGGGGGTATGGTCCTGAGGAGAGGATGTGGGTTTCTGCGTCGGATATTAACGCAGACCGATTGGTTCGGGCCTTCCACACTACTCACCCAGATAGACCAGGCCCTGAGGGTCCAGAGGCCCCTCGTAGAAGGGGGGGTACTGTCACGGGTGTGTCGCGGCGGAGATCGTCGCGATTGCACACCCTGACTTCGCACAGCTGAGTTTCTGGTGCTGGGTGTTTTTCGGCACTGAGGGAGTTAATTCTTTCTCTCTCGGTGCTGGACTGACCAGCCTCGCCCAGCTGCGTTTGATGTTTTGTTAATTAGCTTCCTTCATATACCTGCTGGTCTGCTGGGGAAGTTGCCGGTGAAAGCATTCATTCAGACCAGCAGAGCGGATCGTTTCTGAGAAGACTTATAGCTAAGAGTGCCTGTTGTGGTTTTTCCTCTCCTCGCTTATTGTTTATCTCCTTTACCTTTTGTGTTCCTCTGTAGTGGAAGTTTTGTATGCAAGACAGTGTTTTCTTTACCCCTTGTCTGTTTCGTTTGTCTAAGACTGTGTTAAGCTGTGACCTGCCCATTTCCTGTGGTGGTAATCAGGGTCCTTCTCAGGACTAGATTACAGTGGTCAGGGATCTACAGGAGACAGGGTTACGCTGGTGGCCTGGACCTCTGTACCATTAACAGTACCTCCAGGTAGAGGGACTAGTCAGGACCCAGTTCAGGGTCAGCTTAGACCCGGTCCACCTCTATCCAGAGACAGCGTGACACGTACACAGTATAGACCCACAATTCATAGGATATTATGTCAGGTAAGACATTGCTGGCAGATACTATGTATACATGTTGATATTTTCTATTATATGTAATATAGAATGTTGTCACATTAGATATAGGTTACTATCATAGAATATATCTGTTATACGTCGTGACACTACAGCCAAGCTGGGGTTAGTATAGAAGGCGAGGCTTAGCAATCTTATCAATCTAATGTAGGGGGAGGCTCCTGCTGCAGACACTTGTCTTACAGCCTACAGCCAAGCTGGGGTTAGTACAGAAGGCAATGCTTAGCAATCTTATCAATCTAATGTAGGGGGAGGCTCCTGCTGCAGCCACTTGTTCTACAGCCTAAAGTTAAACTGTGTTTAGTACAGAAGGCGAGGCTTAGAAATCTTATCAATCTACTGCAGGGGGGAGGCTCCTGCTGCAGACACTTGTCCTACAGACTACAGCCAAACTCGGGTTAGTACATAAGGTGAGCCTTAGCAATTTTATCAATCTACTGCAAGGGGGAGGCTCCTGCTGCAGACACTTGTCCTACAGACTACAGCCAAACTCGGGTTAGTACAGAAGGTGAGCCTCAGCAATTTTATCTCTCTACTACAAGGGGGAGGCTCCTGCTGCAGACACTTGTCCTACAGACTACAGCCAAACTGGGGTTAGTACAGAAGTCAAGGTTTAGCAATTGTATTAATCTAATGTAGGGGGAGGCTCCTGCTGCAACAACTTGTCCTACAGCTTAAAGTCAATCTGGGGTTAGTACAGAAGACGAGGTTTAGAAATCTTATCAGAACAAAAGCCTAAGAACAGAACACATCTTAACAATACTCAATTAATCCCTATACCAGAGGTGAAGGGGGCTCTATTGAAAAAGGATACTCCCATAATTACAATTGCAGACAAACAAGAAAAAGGAGCAGAAAAATCCTAAATAAAATAAATCAAAAGTTTTATTAAGAGAAAGTAATATAGTCCAACATAACAAGTTGCATCAATCACATGAAAAAAGACAAAGTAGATGTTAATTAACTCAGGTGTAAAGCGAATGGTCCCAAAAGAAAAAGTAAAATGGAATGGGAAACACCAAAAAATAGCAGCAAATCATATAAAGTGCCAGTGCAAAGGCAGAAATTACTCCCACCTAGCAAAGACAGTACTAGTACATGGGCCACAGTTATGTGCCAAATGATGAGGTGTGTATCGCTTTAGGGGAGCAAGGACCGCAAATATTCAAGATACATTCAGTTCTTACACCTAGTATCCATATATCGACCAGACGCTCTCATCCCCAACGCACGTTTCACGTGGGCTTCCTCGGCGGGCTAAGTTACACAGTTAGCACTATTTTCACTCAAAGCTCCAAAGCTTGGCTCTGGTACGGTATGTGCCTGGGGATAATAAAAGGGTACAATGGGCCTGATGGGATTCTCATTCCCCAAAAGTTTAGACCTGAATTCTGCAGTTAGTGGGGTCAATTTACATAGTTGGAAGCTTCTGAAGAGCTTATCTCTTGTGAGAGGTTCAAGAGGTTTCGCCATTTTATGAGAGGCTTCTGGACTTTCTGGAAAAGTTGGAAAATATGGAATATAAAGATATTAGAAAAAACAGTACAGAAATCTCTGGTCTAAATCAGGGCTTTTCTTCTGGAAAAGGTGACTGATAACTGACACTTATGCTCCAGGTTCCACCACCACTGGATGGCTTGTCCTGCGTTTATGAGAAGTCTTTCAAGAATAGATGGTGAAAGTTGTAATAGAACCAATACAGGAGAAAATCTCCTATCATATACTGAATAGATCATTGTCAGTCAGTGCATTTTTACAAACCATTTTTCAAAACCAAATGCAACGACGTCACGCCTGCGGAGAGGCGCTCGCCGGAGGAACATTTACCTGGGACTCCTAGGATTTTAATCTTGCTGCGCCTGCCACTCATACAGTCCCTGAATGCTTTTAGTCAGCACAAAGCACAAAGTGTAATGCTCTATTTTGTCATTTTCCCAGACAGCAGGTCTATGAAATAACCATAGTAATGTTATATTGCAAATTGCCTTTACTTTCCCTGCAATTTCCGAAGGTGCTTGTGTGTGGGACCGCGCTACGAATGCAATAGGAATCGGTTAGCTATTTTATCTCATTTGGGTTTTATTACATTCTGTAAGTAACTAACATCCCATCCCTCTACTCTCCCGTGGGCAGCTAACTTGGCAGGAGGATTGTAAATTACTTAGCCCAGTATAAGATTATTGTCATAGGAAAGGTTGTAAAATTGATACAACAAATTAAGAAAAATGCATGTTGGCAGCACTATTATAGATAATGGAGGGACTAGCGCTCAGGTTTTCTGCCAAGTTACAGTGATCCAGAGCCACATATGAGCAGGACATTGGCAAAACAGGCTGTTCCCATAACAGCTGCAAAAAAAAAAAATTAGAACCATACCCAGTTGTGTTTGCGGTTCTGCTGAGCTCTACCCAAGGTGTAATACCCCCAATTGCAAGGTTAGTAAAAACTAAAAGGTACCCGAATGCCTAGTAGCATACTCAACGCATCTTCTGCCACGTTTTTAGGCTCACCTTGATAAGTGGATCAACTAAGCCCCAGGTCCGGGTAGATACATGGACCTTGAGCATTGGTGCAGCCGGCAGGATGACATGTGTGGGGCGATGACGTGGCATCTGGAGTCAGGATGGATGAAGTCAGCAGGGAATAATGTCTTGAAACTCAATCCTAAGACAAGGGTGTGTATACTAATGGTCCTTAAATAGGATCATGGAGATGATGTCACTGAGCCACGCCGGGCAACCCGCAAAATCTGACGTGGAGTGCAACAGAGGGCAGTGGACCGAGGTGAAGGAAGCAGAGCCCGAGATACCCAGGACAGGTGTGTAGCACCAGTCTACTAAGTACTGAGAAGTAATGCTCCATCTTTGATTAATATTAGTTTCTCAGTCATCAATGTAGGATCTAACAGCTTTTTAGTTAATTTTATTCTTCACCAATTTTTCAAGGACAACTATAGAGGCGCGTTCAACCAAGAATGGATTTTTCAGACAGTCTTTGAAGAATGGTCCTTTATTTGTGAAAGCCATTTTAAAACACTACGCGTTTCGGATTCCAAGTGTCTTATCATTTGAATTCTGCCTCATTGTTTTTACAGTAGAATGCGACAATTTTCCAAAGAAAATGGCAGGACATATATAGAGGCATGTTCAACCGAGAATGGATCCTTCAGACAATCTTTATTGGTAAAAATCAGTCTGAATCATGACGCGTTTCAGAGAAATCAGCTCTTTTTTTTTTTAAATTGCCTTATCTGGATGCCGACTCGTTTATTTTTGTTGAGGAAACATCAAGGCTAGATTATAGCCTGGAAAATGGTCAGTGTCACGACCATTTTGACCATTTTGTGGCTTCTCCCCACAAATATCCCTTTATGACCCCCAATAGGTCTTTTCATGGTGATCTTCAAGGGACCTGTGTTTTACAGGGTAATATTTTTATGGTGCTGTAGAACAAGCCCTGGTCTAGAGTGAGCGTACATCTGTATACAAGATGATTAAAATGTAAAATAAAAAAATAAAAGTTTTGAAGTACAATAACCATAATTATTCAATAAAAAATATATTATATAAAAGCAAAAAAAACTGTATGTATTAGATATACACTAGAGATGAGCAAATCTGCAAAAATTCAGTTTGTCAGATTTGCAGAATTCGGACAGAAAATTTGACTTAACAAAAATCTAATTGGTGGTAAAAAGACATTTATTTTTCTCCAGGCATTAGAACCTCAGGAAAGGACTGAAAGGACTGAAAGTAGAAAATATTATACTCTCCTCGCCCCTCACTTGTTCTAGCACCACAGCTCCCAATCCGCCATTGGCTTGATTCTTCCACTGTTCAGAGCATCCAGCGCTCACTTGGCCACACAAGATGTCATGACGTGCATTGCCCCGCGTAGTCATGAATTACCTTTCGGCTCTGGTCCCCTCTTTCCTCTTCGTCCACTTCTGACTATTCCTCAGGTGACGTTATTATGACTCACAAATAATGTCACTTGAGGAATAGTCAGAACCAGAGGCGCCCAAGAGTAAAGATGGGACCAGAGCGGAAGTTAGGAAGCGAGTAAGTGGACCCGGTGGGGAGCTTCTGACCAGGACAGGTTGAGGGGCAAGGGGAGTGTAAACTTTATTTTATAGTTTAACCCTTTCCAGGCGCTAAATTAAGAAAGCAAATTGTCACTCAGAAGGCTGTCTTGATTCAAGCAAATTGAAAAGAAAAATTAAAATTAGGTTTTGGCATGTCCAACTGACCGAAACTCTATCTGGAAAAATGTGTTGTGAAATTGTTAACCAATTTTATTCCCCTTAGGTAGAATTTCTTATCTCTAGTCTCTAAACGTGAAGAATGATATTTAGCAGGCTAATTTATGGTAAGAGTGAACAGTACATAGACAGATAGGTTAGATAGATAGATAATAGATAGATAAATAGATAGATTATAGATAGATATAGTAAAATAGATATATGATAGATAGATAATAGATAGATAGAGATAAATGATAGTAGATAGATAGATAGATAGATAGATTTATAGATAGATAGATAGATAGATAGATAGATAGATTAAGATAGATAGATAGATAGATAATAGATAGATAGATAGATAGATAGATAGATAGATAAGCCGATCAGCACCTCCTGGTGTGAACACATGCAAGCTGCGAAGACTGCATAATATAGACGAAAAAGAACACAGCAGCACATGTACATGAATCTAGGCCATGTGAAAACACAGAAAAACATTAAAAACATTCAATTTAGATTAAACTTCTCAAAATTTTCCCCAAAAGTTTTTCAAAGATTTTTTTTTTACTTACAGTAATAGATGAAAAATGAAGGTTCTTAGCGCACAAATTGGCCAATTCATGTATGCCCATCAACCACGGCAAGGTGACCTCTCTCTGATGGGTCCCACTCCCTGCTCTACACCTCAAGCCACTTCTGGGCCACCAGCCTACAACTTTGGACAAACATGTCTCTACTGCGCTAAGCCTACAATTTATGGGCTGGTAGAGCTGATTGCTGCACCTGCCGCTGGCTGTCTCCAGTCTGATCTTGTACCCCTCCCATTGGCCTTGCAGGTGCCGCAGGGACCCATCATGCACATGTGCTGCTGTGTTCTTTTTCGTATAGATAGATAGATAGATAGATAGATAGATAGATAGATAGATAGATAGATAGATAGATAGATAGATAGATAGATAGATAGATGTACGCCAAATTAGCAAAAATGAGAAAAAAATAAAATTTTTCTCAAGGGCTGTCACAGTGTAGAGGGATCATCATTATCCTCCTTTGCACAAGGAAAGTCTAGAAGCAATGGGATGAAACTGAGTGGGAGGAGACACAGATTAGATATTAGAAAAAACTTTTTGACAGGGTGATCAATGAGTGGAACAGGCTGCCACGAGAGGTGGTGAGTTCTCCTTCAATGAAGTCTTCAGAGGCTGGACAGACTTCTGTCTGGGATGATTTAGTGACTCCTGCGTTGAGCAGGGGGTTGGACCAGATGACCCAGGAGGTCCCTTCCAACACTGACATTCTAGGATTCTATGATTCTTGCATAAAACAAAAATCCACGACAGCCATGTTAATAAAAAATATATATACATCATGGCAGCTAAAATGCCGAAAAACAAAAGCAAAAAAATTACTTTCTGATTAAGGTTGACACAAGTCTCATCATTAGTTGAAGCAATTCACTCTAGAACTCCCAGGGGCAGGTCTTGTTATGTTGATATCAGGGTGGCATTGGTGGCTTTATTAGGACAGTGTTACTTATGTGTTACGGTATAATGCTGCTTTGACGCTACCGACCCCCGATCCACAGCCAGGCTATAAGATAAGGTACATCCTGACTATAAGATGCACCCTAAAGTTTATAAATACAATATATATATTTTTGCCTAAAATACAAAGGAAATGTGTCATTTATAACTTTAGACCTTTTGGAGATCATTTAATCTTCAACCTGCTTAACTGTTCACAATAACAGTAATTTTCACCAGGGGCGCCCAAACTTTTTTTTGCCACTGTATGTGGAAATATCATATGGGCAGAGGCGATTTTGTTTGTTTTGGTCCATTAATTTTGACCCTGATCCAGTATCTGCTCTGGCGTTTTGTGGTCTTCTCAAAGAGGTGGTCTTTGTAAAGACTTCTTTGCGTCTTCTCACTTAGATGTTGCCGGTCCCCATATTATAATATTCTCAGTCCAGCGATTTAGAAGTTAAAGTATAATTAGAATTCAGTACAAATTGATAGTTTGCCAGATGTCCTCTTGATTTTACATACCTGGTTTCCAATCTTGTCCCTTGGTAAACTGCTATCTGCATTTGCCATCATTAAAATTAATTAGGATATGATTATCTTCACTTCTTACTGTGCAGTGATATTTGGGTACTGAAAAGTTAAGATGGCATAGATGAGAAGCAGATGAGATTTCCGTCTGTTAACAATTAATAAATCTGATGTTTGTTTATAAGAGGACATTGTACAAACATGGCAGGTTTCTTCCAAAAACAGCGCCACACCCGTCAATGGGTCATGTCTGGTATTGCAGCTCAGTTCCTTTGGAGGGAATATACTCAATAATGTATAAGGTGTCTGGTAATTTGCTATTTTTTTGAGTTTTTTTTAAAGATTGCATTAAGAAATCACTTTTCAATAACTGGCTGCAGCTATGAGCCTCCCTGTCATGCCTCTGTTGTTGGGTGTCTCGGGACAGGGGCTCCTTCCCTGTCCCTAGTGCTAAGGGCACCCTAGCTCACCCTGTTCCCCGGATTACTTCTGATGGTGAAGACCCGGGGCTACGTACCTTGCCTTAGCTCTAAATCCGCCCTCAGTCGTAACCTTCCCCCACCCAGGGGGAGTAGTAGTGTACCTTAATACATCAACCAGACTAACAAGGCAATACAAACAGGGATAAAGGAAAATAGCAATCATACAAATGTACGCACACAAACAACAGAGGAATGCACCGGGGAGTAGAGGATGGGGTAAATCTAAAGGAGGAGAAGGAGGGGAAATTAGCACACATCCAAACTCAGCAACAGTCACAGAAAAATCCACCAAACGCCTTCTCAAATAACAACCACCAACCAACAACCTCCAACCATGCAGCATAAGCTAACTCTGATAATAAGTGCTAGCCAGGGCCCAGATTATATAGGAAATGGGAGTGGCTAACAGTGCACAGCTGAGAGCTTCAATGCAGGAAAGATTCATCCAAAAAGTTAATATGAAAACTTAACACATTTCGGAAATGAAAAATGCAGCATGGTCGGGAAAAAACAAAATTGGCTCAGACACTAAAAGGTTAAACATTAATTTTAAGGATTAGTCATTTTTTAGGTTCTTATATCAAAAGGCATTAAAGTGCTCAAATGAACAGTCCAGGCAAACCAAATACACTGTAATGTCTAGGGCAAGCCCCATGGGGGCAGGGTGTAATACAAGGTACCACCTCACCCTCATATACCACCCACGAAGACCCTACAATGGGAATAATAGAGTCTTCTAATATCTGGTATGAATTACAACCTCTATTATCCTGGGTCAAACAAAGACCAATGTGCTGCAACCAGGAATAAAATACAGTAGCTGTATCATAAAGAAGACTATTTTTTTAAATAAATATGACCTGGTGTGAACTGGGCCCATGAATAATAGACTGTTTTGTCATCTCCTCTGCAGACACATAAGGATTTTAGGGCCAACGACGTGAAAATGCTGATGTCTTACAAATCTGAAAACCTGGAAAATATAATTCCTATAATCCTTCAATACGAAATATGTTCCCATCTGGGAGGAAGGTTTTAAATGAAATATATATCAGTCATGAAAATGGAAATAAATCTGAGGGTGGATATGATAAATCCACAGAAAACTATATGACAATCGTAGATAATGTGAATATATTTCAAGGAGGAGATAGGAACTGGTATAGAAAAAACGAAGATTCCGAGATTGAGATTTATCCATATGACATTCCAGTTTTATTAACCAAATCTGGTGATAGAATAACATCTAAACTACATCAAAATAACTAAAGGGACCCCAAAATTTATTCCTGGGCCAATGTATCTCACTTATCAGTAACATATAAGAGTAAGGAGAATACCGTAATCATATAGTGGGATATATTCTATAATGGGCCAGATTTGTAACTTCTAGAAGACATGTGATCTCATCATTAAAGGGGATGTCCATCAGGGTTAGGTTTAAATGTAAGGCTTGGCCACTAGGGTTAAGGATAGGGTTGGCCGCTAGGGTTAAGGATAGGGTTAGGAATAAGGACAGGTTTCGGGATTTGGCTAACGCAATAAAAATAGTTATTAGTTACATAAAAAAATGCAATAAAAAGGAAAAAAATATATAAAATTGTACAACTTTTTATTTTTACATTTCAATATTAAAATTAATCAAAATGAAAAATACTAAAGGATTAAAGGGCAAATTATAATTGCATCATTATTTTCTAAAAATACAGTGCGTGTGCTTGGGGGATAAGGTATTCAATACTGGACTGGTGGAAGGGGCTCAGAGAGTGGAAAGAGTTCACAGTTTAGGGGCGCAAAATTTGCAATACCTATTAGAGAATTGCTATTTCATAAATCTCATATTTTTTCTAGAAATTTACAATATTTACCGAGAAACGTCATTGATACTTTGAATTTATCAGAACTAAATATCTGCAATCAAAAGTTAACTTTTCTTCCAACAGTTTTCCAAATCTGCAAACATTTTGTTGGGGTTTAATTGCCTAATTTGCATCATTTATTTGTAATTAACGTTTTTCATCTTGTTACATTATACCCAAATGTCATCCTATTAAATATACAGTAGCTTGGTAGAAGAAGGAATTAAATGGGACTTCATCCACTCTGTGATTATCTGAAATGCATCCAATTTTGAGCTGATAATTGACGCGCCCCCCCAAATTACAGCTACATGTCACTTTACACTTTAGGTAACTGTCAGCCGAATGCTCATTTAGACCAAAAGCTGTATAGTTTCATATTCCTAATACACGTGCTCAATATATGTTTATGGGGTGCTAAAACCAAGAGGATTGGGCATGTTGAATTTCAATATGCCTGATCTTTTTTACCCATGATGGGGCAAAGTGGAGATACCGCCATACGATATAGATGGTTGGTCTTAGAAATTGGTGGAGTTGAAAAACATTCATCTAATGTGTAAATCCATTGGGGTTTTCAGAGCAGAATTGAACACTGTATAGGCCTTAGTGTTTGATGATAGACCTGGTTGTCAGCCAGACATTTGTTCTTCACAATTCCCCTATATACAAGTGCACTAGGCATATGTATGTTGGATCCACAGACAAGATGACTGGGCACCTTGAAATTCAGCATGCCCGATGCTTCTTTTTGCTTCCACATATAAATTGGTGGCTCCTTCCCAGAAAATAATTATTGAAAAGGAAGACTTGGACGAGTATCACAATTCTCGGACTGGCCGGCGGCTCTCTGCTTTCTATGCAGCTGTCACGCTCAGGTCAGGAATGCTGCCAGTCAGTCCGAGCATTGCGTCGTGATCTTCGTCCAAGTTCTACGGCCATCTGACTCTTCCTAAATGGTCAGATTAAATTACTGGTGGGGTGCGAGTCAGACAAAGTGGGGTGACTAACAACTGCAGAAAGAGCAGTGGGGGGAGGCCCCTGCTGCAGCCAATTATTTTACAGTCACACAGAGGACACTGTGGAGGAAAAGAGAGGACATGGCTGATCTTCTAAGACACACAGAATTAATTTTTTTTGCAATATGGGTCAAAATATGATCACAGCAGAGAGGAAATTATGGAAGAAAGTGCTGAAATGTTTTTTTATTTGACCTATGACCTATACATATGTCCACTACTTTTATATTGATGACCTATCCTTAAAGAGGTTGTCCACTACTTTTACATTGACAACCTATCCTTAAAGAGGTTGTCCACTACTTTTACATTGATGTCCTATCCGTAAAGAGGTTGTCCACTACTTTTTCATTGATAACCCATCCTTAGGATAGGTCATCAATGACTGATTGGCCTGGACCGACATCCGGCACCCCGGAGATCAGCTGTTACGGCGGGGTTCCGGGTGGTCAGACATTGATGACTATCCTTAAAGAGTTTGTCCACTACTTTTACATTGATGACCTATCGTAAAGAGGTTGTCCACTCCTTTTTGATTGATAACCCATGCTTAGGATAGGTCATCAATGACTGATTGGCCTGGGACCGACATCGGCACCCCGAAGATCAGCTGTTACCGACGGGGGTGCGGGTGGTCAGACATTGATGACCTATCCTTAAAGAGTTTGTCCACTACTTTTACATTGATGACCTATCCTTAAAGAGTTTGTCCACTACTTTTACATTGATGACTATTCTTAAAGAGGTTGTCCACTACTTTTTGATTGATAACCCATCCTTAGGATAGGTCATCAATGACTGATTGACCTGGGACCGACACTGGCACCCCGGCGATTAGCTGTTACCAGCGGGGTGCTGGGTGGTCAGACATTGATGACCTATCCTTAAAGAGTTTGTCCACTACTTTTACATTGATGACCTATCCTTAAAGAGTTTGTCCACTACTTTTACATTGATGACCTATTCTTAAAGAGGTTGTCCACTACTTTTTGATTGATAACCCATCCTTAGGATAGGTCATCAATGACTGATTGGCCTGGGGCCAACACCCGGCACCCCGGCGATGAGTGTTACTGGCGGGGGTGCCTGGTGGTCAGACACAGAGGTTGTCCACTACTTTTACATTGATGACCTATCCGTAAAGAGGTTGTCCACTACTTTTTGATTGATACCCATCCTTAGGATAGGTCATCAATGACTGCTTGGCCTGGGACTGACACCGGCACCCCGACGTCAGCTGTTACCGGCGGAGGTTCCGGGTGGTCAGACATTGATGACCTATCCTAAGGATGGGTCATCAATCAAAAAGTAGTGGACAACCTCTTTAAGTTCTTTCATGTCAAAGTGACAAGTCCCTGAACATTCTGGCAATGTTTAATTAGCGTTGATAGTGCTGGTCTGTGTATGGACTCTATTGAAGGAAAAATAGTAGGCCGGGGTCACACATGCGAGGAATACGGCCGAGTCTCGCATGTTAATTCCCGGCATTGCGGCCTGCCTCGGGAGTGGAGCATGTGGCCGCATAGCAATACATGGAGCCGCACGCTCCGCTCCCGATGCCGGCGGCAGTGCCGGGAATTAACATGCGAGACTCGGCCGTATTCCTCGCATGTGTGATCCCGTTCTAAAGGGTATGCCACCTGAACAATATCGCTAACGGGATCGCTAAAAAACGTCACTATTTAGCGATCCGTTAGCGATGTTGCTCAGTGCGGCATCTGCCAGCGACGAGCTTCCTGCTGTGATCTCGCTCGTCGCTGGAATCGTTCCGGACCCTATTTTCTCGTCGGCGCTCCGCTGGGTAAGTATATATCGCTGTGTGGCACCTTTTCTTAGCGATTTAGCGGTACTTTTGTACCGCTAAAGTCGTAAGAAGATCGCTAACGGCGATTAGCGTCGTTAACTATATCGCTAAATGTGGCCGCACTTAGCGATATAGAAACAATCCCGCTAGCGATCGCATTAGTATGCGTCGTTATTGTGATCGCTAGCGGGATTGTTTAGTGTGGCAGTACCTTAACACTGCGTTCCTCACTTATTTCTTAATTTCCAGGAGGAATAACAGAGGAATAGTAAAATGCAGAGCTCTATGAAAAGATTACGACAAAACAAAGGCACGATACATTATAGTCAGAGCCTAATAAAAGGATTAATTTTCCTGTATTAAACTCTCCGGCAGAACAAATTTCAATTAGAATGTCTTTTTAACCTTAGCAAATGGGTTACAGTAAAACATTCATGGCAGATTGAAATAGCGTTTTAATGGACTGGCATATTCTAAAATTTACTTTTTAAAGGTTTTAAACATGAACTCCAGAAACGGCAAACAGAATCTATAAAGAGAAACTTTTTTTTTTCTCTCTACCTGTCTATTTTAGTATCCGAGATATTTAAATTAATGGCCGACATTGGCTTTATAGGAATATAATAGATTCACTCTGTAAAGATTAATTTGGTATAACTCCATTTCCGACTATCACTGATTAAACATAAAACATGTCCTCTTAGCGGAAATGCTTTGTTTGCTTGTGTCAAATTTATTGATGCTGTTTGTAAAAATCCAGTTTTATGGCAGACTTTATTTTTTATATCAGAAATGCTAATGAAACGATGGAGCTTGTTGATCGCGATCAGAGCGTTTATTCCTTCAGAAATGAAGAGCGAGGATTTCCCAGAATCAGCGCCACTCTTGACTTTAGGTCGAATCTGGTATTGCAGCTTACGTCTTTGGTAATGAATAGATCTGTGTTCCAAAATTGGACTTAACAAAGAAGAGTGTCGCTCTTCTTGAAAAAAAAGTCAATTTTTATTTGTAATATTAACACAGCAGTAAAGGGCTGTCGACAGGGGGAAAAGTGGGATATGGGAGAAAATAATCTATGGTAAAATACAATTAGAGGACATATACCATGTTTTTCAGACTATAAGACTCACCAGACCATAAGATGCACCCCAAATTTAGGGGAGGAAAATAGGAAAAAAAATATTTTTAAGGTGAAATTGGGGGTCCGAATTATAGTCCGAATTTAGCTTACCAGGAGGTAGTCTTGCGGGGTCAGAGGTGGTGGAATCAGGTCACATGAAGCAGGAGCAGAGTCACCACTGAAGGAAGTCATCGGCAGCAAAAGTGGGTCGATTCTGCGGGCCCTGGATTTGGAGGATGGGATGTCCCAGCAGTACGAGGCAGGAGCCATTGATCTCCCGGCGGTGCAAGGCAGGATGAGAGTCCCCACTGCTCACAGTGATCTCCCGGCGGTGGGCTAAAGGAAAATGGCGCTGGAGGAAGCACGTGCACAGATTCAGATCTCAGCTCGTCATTGAGACAAGATCTAAATCTGCCCACCGCCGGGAGATCAATGGCTCCTGTCTCGTGCTGCCGGAACACCCCCTCATCCCAGCCCAGGGCCCGCAGCATCGCCCCACTCTTGTCACCGCCAGATTCCTGCAGTGGTGATCCTGCCTCCTGTGACCCCGCTCTACCGCCACCTCCCCCAGTAAACTACATTCAGACTATAAGACGCATCCCCATTTTCCTGTCAAATTTTGGGAGGAACAGTGCATCTTATCGTCCGAAAAATATGGTAACTTTTGCACAGAATTGTTTTCATTGTTCACATGCTTCGTCATTGCAAAGGTAAGCAGCTTTCTAAATAGTCTTCATTAAAAAATGTCTACCATTTCGTCTGTAAGTTTTTTATCTAAATGAGGTCTCTGTAAAGATTTTAAAAACCTGTTAGAGCTGCTCCTCATGGCTCTCTACTCTCTCCCTTCCTTAAAAGTATTAAAGGTAGCAACAGGGAGGAGGAGGGGACTAAAGACAGATCTTCACAGTGTGGAGAGGAAAGGAAGCATCTATAGTCTCAGGGAGGGCAGAAGATAATAGGCTATACTTAAGGAGGAAAGTGCATTTAGCGGAAATAAGTGTAGGATAAAAGCTGTGCTGTTACATAAAAGCAAATGGGGATAGCAGCACCCTAGATACACATAGATCTCACATCCAGCCTATATTACTGGGAGAGGCAATCCCACAAGAGAAAAATATGAAACTTCTATCAAGTTGCACACTGCATATCAGAGGTATGAAAATGAATGAAGAAATGAAAATTGCAGACTTAAATTTAGCAAAATGTTAATAAAGGTAACCACTAACAGAGATAAAAATAAATATTTTCTTTAAGTGGACATTTGGGATATTTAATTGTTCTTTTTAAGCAGCCAATTCCAGACGTACTGTGGTTTTTCTTAATTCTATGAATGGCATGATGGAAGTTCAATAGAGAAAACACCTTCAAAAAGCTGATTGCTGCCCTAGAGGATTATCATTGCCAGGTGAAGCTGTAGCCAGTCAGGCATTGCCCCAACTTGGTCTGCATAAGAGACTGTATTGTGGCCCATTCACTGAGGTGCAGCAGTAGCTGGTAATGCTTCTCCATACACCCAACATTTCAATTTTGAAACAATGGACAAAGCCATTTTGTAATAACGTAAACTAATCATATGTTAGATTCTCTAGCCCTCAGCTAATATGTAGGGAAGCTGTGCTACAGCACCCCAGAGGATGAATGGAGAATTGCAAAGTTTTATTTCAAAGCAATGGGCTATCTGTCTTATACTTGGCCATCTTTGGTCCTCCAGAGTTAGATATGCTCCTGTAACTAATATTTCCTCTAGGTTAATGATGAAAACCCATGAAAGGAGAAAATTCTCCATATCAAGAAAGAATTCTCCAATTGAACATATCAAATCGTGCTTTCTCAACCCGAAAATCCCTTTCCTATAATACACTGTGCCACTGACACAATCAGCTCCAATATCAATATTGCATCCATAGCTTCCTACACACAGTAACAACTTGGACAACTCAGAGGCCCATTTAGGTCTCTTGTTTTCACATTTAATTCCAAAAAAAAACAGAAATAAGTAGCAATCTGCAGTCCGGCTCGAGTGCGAGGTTTGGCGTTTTGTGATGGACCTGGACTGATTGTAATGAATAGTCTGTCTGATTATGACTTCTAGTGGCTGAAAATGATGAGTAAAAGCAAAGTATTGCAGATAAAGAAAGCACAAGAAAAAAAAATATCCCAGGAACCTCAAGTCCTCATATCCATAGCAGTGCTCATGTAAAATAATGAATATCACCTGATACTGCCATATAGTTCTCAACGGACAATGTCATCAGCCACATTAGTCTCTGTCCCATCGGAGCTTACAATCTAGCTCTTCCCTATCTCAACACACTAGGACCAATTTACCAGTATGGTTTTGGTGGAGGGTGAGCGTAAATTCCCACCAATACCATGAGAGGGAGTAATATTGAAGAACCATATGGCAGCACTTAATTATTAAACGGCAACATGGTGGCTCAGTGGTTAGCACTGCAGCCTTGTAATGCTGGGGTCCTGGGTTCAAATCCCTCCAAAGACAACTAGGAGTTTGTATGTTATCCCATGTTTGCCTGGGTTTCCTCCTCGTCCTCCAGTTTCCTCCCACACTCCAAAGATGTACTGATAGGGAATATAGATTGTGAGCCCCAATGAGGACAATGATGATATTTTGGGGTCTCTACTAGGACTGGCAGTGATGAAGCCCCATCCATAGAGTCACCTTACTGTTGAGGCAACTGATTGACTGCAGGATCAGGTGACTGATGGACAGGATGTCATCCCAACAGTAACGATGATGTCTCCTCACTCTGTAGCCAATTAGTGACCTCAGTGGTCAGATGATACCATGGACACTGTCACTGCCCACCCCTCAATAGACCACCCTAAGCGGCAATGCTGGAGAGATAAACACCAGTTCTGTTTTTTTTTTCCTCTTGCCACCTTCCAAAATGAATCTAAACACCCTTTAACATTGGTGTATCATACTCCAGTCTGAAAAAAAAAGAAAAACAGAATGTCAGAGTGTTTTACATGAGATTAATTAAAAGTCGCTTCTCTTAATAAATTTGGGACTGCCTAAAAATCAGAAAATGTAATAAATTTGCAGAAAAAAACATACAAAAAAGTAATTTTCTGTCTTTTGCTTTAAAAAGTTTTACAGAAACAGGAATAATACACCCACTCCATTGTGACCACACCCACATTTTAAAAAAAACTGTGGCATAAAATATTTCTTAATTATTATTTTTTTTACATTTTTGGATGAGATATTTTGTGACAATTTTTGGCACAATTTTTAAAAAATAAGTAGAAAAAATAATTAATAAATATGGGCCATAGTGCCCATACTGTATGGTGGATAGTATAAGGACTCCATGTGCCAATGAACAGGCTCACTATTCTGCCATATACTAAGACTTTACATGGATATATGTGTAGGATTGCTGGTAATTAGCTGCCTCAATGCCGGTTATTCTTCATATTATGTACACTGTCATCCACATTTAATAATGCACCATGCTGGCACTTAGCTTTACCCTTTGCTATGATTACTTCTTTCGGAAATGTAAGCTCACAGCATATTTCTTACTTAACAATGGGATTTTATCGGTGGCTGCGTCCTGCTCGGCATGCAGCTATGTGGGAAGCCCGGCGCCGGGACTCTGTTCCGCAGGCCTTTTAAGTGGGTGGATCTGATTGATGTTGCGATTTCAATGCTTCCATCACCCACGAGATTGTCTTTCACATTCGTCTTTTGTTCCAATCCATTTTGATAATTTTCAGCTGACTCTAATACACCTGATTACGCTTCGTCTTATCTCCTTGAAAATCTCCCACTATTTGCAATGTAGATCGGAAATCTTCGATAACGGCCATTGTTAATGTAATGTGAATATTCACCATCGGATTTACATGTTGGGTCATAACAGACAAAAAAAAAAAAATTAAAATAGTTTTAAAGTTTCAAAGTTACTTTATTTAAGATCTTAAAAGTTCATCATTTATGGGATTATTTTTAAGCCTAAAAACAATAAAAGTTTTCTCAGAGGGATAGCTTTATTGGCTAACCAGAAAAAATATATATTTGCAACTTTATAAATGAGTTATTAAGACAAGAGCACAATATTTAAGGGTAAGTTCACACTAGGCATTTTTTCACCACCCATTCAAGTCAATGGATGAAAAATGCTGAAAGAAGTGACATGCTCTATGTCCAAAAAACCATGCAAAGCACAAAATAATGATGAAAAAACAATGTGTGTGCATGAGATTTCTGAAATCTCATAGGCTTTACTGGTACTGTAAAAAGCAGCTGAAAATTATCATAAAATATTCATCAAAAAACACCGCAAAAATGCCTAATATGAACTTAGCTTAAGAGATATTACAACAGGACATTTGCTGATGAGATGGAAGGGTGATGC
Source organism: Oophaga sylvatica (assembly GCA_033576555.1). Classification (NCBI taxonomy): domain Eukaryota; kingdom Metazoa; phylum Chordata; class Amphibia; order Anura; family Dendrobatidae; genus Oophaga; species Oophaga sylvatica. Next base: position 117,708,463 of record JARQOD010000007.1, read on the forward strand.
CTCCTAAAGGTAAGCCAAGGAAATCAAATAAGGGTTTTTGAAATGGAGAGGAGGTGGGAATCCCTTCCCTTAATTATCTGGAGTCCGTCTGGTGGAGGTGTGAATTGTGTCCATGTATACCACAATATAATTTTGTACTGTACTTCATGGAATTACTGTGATTCTCAAGCAATGGGATAGCATTGGGGGATAGGAGTGAGAACTGGGACAGTTGCCCTGAACGTTACATTCTTAGGGGTGCAAAATTGCAAAAGAAAAAAAGTAGTAGTGGTGTCACAAGAGACAATAAAACCCTGTAGTGGAGCAGGGAGCCACAGGCTCCCTGCACCACCACTCTCCATTATGTAGATCACCAGCTGCTATACTCTTAAGGGTATGCCACACTAAACAATATCGCTAACGGGATCGCTAAAAAACGTCACTATTTAGCGATCCCGTTAGCGATATTGTTCAGTGCGGCAGCTTCCAGCGACGAGCTTCCTGCTGTGATCTCGCTCGTCGCTGGAATCGTTCCGGACCCTATTTCATCGCTGGCGCTCCCGCTGGGTAAGTATCTAATCGCTGTGTGGCACCTTTTCTTAGCGATTTAGCGGTACTTTTGTACCGCTAAAGTCGTTAAGAAGATCGCTAACGGCGATAGCGTCGTTAACTATATCGCTAAATGCGGCAGCATTTAGCGATATAGAAACAATCCCGCTAGCGATCTCATTAGTATGCAACGCTAACGAGATCGCTAGCGGGATTGCTTAGTGTGGCAGTACCTTTACGATCTACAAGAAGTTTTCACAGGTGGTGCAATGTTGTCTCTGTGTGCTGAGAATAAGAGGTCTCATTATTAGTTTTAGAAGAGGTACTCTAGGGACACTAAGGGGTATTCTTACTTTCCAGAGAGGGCTTTAAAGGTGCATTATTACTTGGTTAGTGGGTGCAATACCCATCTTGTGCACTGGAAACCCATGCTACGTCACTCCGCTAAATTATAGTATTTGGCAGACTACTAATTATCCATATTTAGAAGCAGTGTTTCCTTCCTTACCTTTCCTCTAGGCTTGACTTAACCTGAGACTAATGGTTCAAAATGAGCATCTTTGAAAAACATAATTTTGAGATACTCTGTTGAGAGATGTTTATGCTATACATATCTATGTAGCCATATAGTCGATGCAGCGTGTCAATGGGTTTTACCTGCATGTTGTGATAATGTATTGAATTTGTATTCCAGGGATGGAAAGTGGGGCTTTGTATACAGTCGCCTCTGGCACTGTACTTTTAGGTTTTTAATGTATCAGCTGCTGTTTCATTTCCTTGCATTCCCAAGTTACACCAGTAATAAGAACCAAAATTGTACCTGAAGAATTTTGTGGAAGTTAGAGATGTGTGAACCCGCCAGCCCCAACCACTTTGCCTTTGGACGCCTCTCTTCAATGCTGTTGCCTTAGGGTACTGGGGGCCCGAAGAGTTTCCTTTGAAAAAATTATTGTTCAAAACAGGTAACCACAACCACGCATGAATACTTCAGCTAGGGATAACTGAATTGTACTCCGCTTTTATTTTTTTGGTTTGTTCGAACTTGGGCCATGATTAAGAGGGGACCCGGTGGAACACAAAGTGTAGGAACTGGAGGCACTCTCGACCTTCCAATCTCAAACCACCCACAGGCAGCTTTGCAGAGTACACACGTGTAATGGAGAATCAGGTTTCAATTTCAGAGAAGCAACCTGATGAACGTGTACCACATCCAAGGGAGGTCAAGCAAATAACCACTTCTCAACTGAGTCAGCAGCTGATATTGCGAGACAGAATAGTCATCCATGACAATTTATAGGCTCTGTAATTGGAATGAGTGGTTAAATCCTTTAATGGGCTTTAAGCAATGCCAAAATGGTAGAGCAAAATTACTTTTTAAGCGCACTACTCGTACAGACATGGCTGCAGAGTACACAGAGGCTTTTGGGCACAGTACCCCCACAGAAGCTAATAACAAATTTCACCCACAGAGCATGTTTCCACATTTACACCCACAGAAGCTGATAACAAATTTCACACCCAGACAAAGGCCCACAGAACCCTCACAGGTAAGGCTGCAGAGTACACACAGCGGCTTAAAGGCATATTACTCCCACAGTTATGAGTTGAAGAATACACACAGGGCTTTTAGCACAGTACTAACACAGACATGTTGCCTAAAAGTAGAAAAATATACCTGCACACACATCACTCCCATCAACACAGTTGAAGATTAAAAAAACTTTTGGTTACGCACGGTACTATCACAGACATGGGTGCAGAGTACACATAGATAGTGTTTTCGTAAACCTCCTCACACGCAGAATCACACTCAATTTGGTCCTCAGCATGTTTGCGTAGGGCAGAGATGGCCCGCCTGGAAAAGTAGTGGCAGCTGGGAACAATATACTGTGGGACAGCAATCAACATCAGTTTTTTAAAACTGTCCTTCCACCGACTCCTCACCCGTCTACACAGTGCAGAAAGATGCTGCAGTTGGCAACCGAGTTTCGTCATCATCTGGCATGTGCTGCAGTGGTCCACTGACTGTGTGCACTAGCCCTCCCACGTACTCATCCTCCAACCTAAGAAGTGGTTGGGCATCAGTGCAGTCACTCTCTTCTACTTCTGGAGCAGGGGCAGGTGGATGGACCACGGAACCCCAGCCATCGGAGTCATCAAAAATCTGAAGAGACTTCTGCATGACTTGAGGCTCAGACTGTTTGGTTGATTTGCAAGGGGGTGAGGTGGAAGGCGGATGACCACGGTCCTCAGGTTTTAACTGTGCGCTACAGCATTTCAACAAGCTTTATTAGACTGGCAAACCCAAACAGGAAACCAGACATACAGTAAAAATAATGTCTTTCCAGTTCGGGTTTGCTCATCACTAGTGGAGATATGTACGGTACAGCTGCTCTGATAGACATTTATTAATGCATCTATATGTCGTTGTGATCCTATCACCAAGACAATTTTGTTTCTACTAAACATCAATTTCTTTGAAAAGTAAAACAAAAGTGTAAACTATTTAAATGCCTCATGCTGTACCTGCAAGGATGCTGCTAGATCTGCAGGGGTGGAGCCTGATCTTCAGGGTGGTGCATGACACATAGATTCTCCAGCCCCCACTGCTTAGGCCTTGCACTAGGAATAACACAGAAGATAAATTTTGCGGGCACACTCCATTATTTTTTACAGAAGTTGGATTTGGTAAGAACAGAAACAAAGGGCATTCATCATGACATGAAATGACTAGTTTTTATATTTTTCATTGTATTATTAGTTTATTAGTCCATCTATTATTAATCTATTATTAACAAAATTCAGAAATTACCCATATATTTCAAACTTAATATGTAAATTTCCATAAACGTTTATGGCCCGTATTTATCATTGCCTTTGCGCCTGTTTTTTGTCTAGTTTTGTGTGCGTTGCACCTTTTTCTTTTTTTGCTTGCCCCATTCCTTATTTCTTTTGAATGTTTTTTATATGTTCTCACTTTTTTTTTTCACTTTGTGGAAGGAATTTAGCAATTTCACATGTTTTAGTCTGAACCACCAATTGTGACTTTTTAAAAAGTTGCAAAATTAGGGTCAACTCCACTATAGTTAACCCCTGGAGTAATTTTGAGTGCGCCATAATTTTGGCTACATTTTTGGCACCAAGAGTCGCAAAAACAGTTGAAGACTGGAAGAAAGGCTATTTTTGACTTTTTGCCAAATTTAAAAATCCCATGAACAATTTTGATGAATTTGGCACCAAAAACGGCAACTAATACAACAAGACTTATAGGCACCCATGGGCTCCTTGATTGTCCATACTCTTCCCTAGAAGGATTACAGTCAACCCTATGAGCGCCTATAAGTTAAATCCTTAAGTAGAGGACCGTCAGGATGGGATGGAGCGTGGCACAAGTTCTTTTTGCGCTCTTTTTTGTTATGAATTTTTGTTTAGTCCAAGTATCAAATTGGAAGTGTCCAGTAATACAGTATGGGCCCAAAGCAGGATGGCAATAAGTCCATGTGCATGATGATAAGGCACTTTTGATGTAATTACCTATGACGTGTTACTATGATGTACATTACTAACCCCCACCATCTTTCCAAAAACATCTGCTGTTTCTTCATTTTGTGTCAATCTGCCATAAAATTTGCATTTCATGTCAATTTTGCACCAATAAGAGGGAATTTCTCATTTCTCTTCGAGCTGTTAGCAGATGACTCTCTTGATAATGTGCATTTACCAAATATACTTTGTGGCAGGTAAATTACATCAAGAGCAGGCACCGAGCGTCAGTATATCAGCCAACACTAAATCTGCAATGTAGGTTTAGGAAACTAATCGCCGGCCAACACTTGGCACAAAAGTCATTTATTTTCAGCGAGTTGCTAAAAAAAACAAGAAAAATTTATATTGTACCGAACAAAGCCCATTCTTCTTGCAAATCTTGGACTGACTCCAATGAAAAAGGGAGAGGGAGCTTTGCATATCAATAGCCCATAGATTTTTTAATAGCGGAACACCAATAAACAAGGTTACTTTAAATTAAAAGTTCTCCGCACTAAATGTTTTTTCTAGAGTATTGCAGCATCCAATTTGCCTTTTCAATAGTCCTTACAAGACAAATAAAATAATTTACTTATTGAACTAATGCACTGGGTAAAACTTTAAGCTTCCTGCTGGGCTACAATCTCCTGTGTGCCATTTATAGTACTGGTGTAAATGTGGCAGGTCCCGAATACAACAATCGCCCCTACAGATTTATTCCTGACCTACTCCAAATGATTAAAAAAAAATGAAATACTGCCCACTTCAGCCTGATGACTAAATAGGACTCCTCTTGACTATGCCTCTGCCTCTTCTGTGTATATAACCAGGGGTGTAACAGGTGACGATCGGCTCTGATGCAAAATGTCGACCTTGGCCCCCACCTGAATGTTGGTCAGATGTATAGGCCCTGGTAGCGTTCTAGATCCTATAAAGACATATGTATTTGCCTCCCATATAGTGATGTCCCCCTACTAGCGCCTTCTTGTAATAATGTCTCCTTTCTGTTTTTGATTATATGCACATGGTTTCTTTTTAAGTGAATTCCGCCCGGAATTCACCTGATAAAATGTCAAACAAGCGCCTCATAAAATGGAACAAGTGCACATCAATGTCATTTTGACATTGCTATGCACCATATTCATTTTATGGGGCGCTTGGAACTTGCCTTTGACCATCCATTTGCCTTACCCTTTTTGCTTTGATCCGCTGCCTCCCTGGAATTGTGACCTGGGACTGGGACCTGACTATGCCTTTGCCTTACCCCTTTGAATATGATGAGCCGTTTTTATATATGACCCCGGACCTCTTAACTACCCAAGCCCCACAGCTTGTGTGTGAGTAGTGATGGAACAAGTGCACATCAATGTCATTTTGACATTGCTATGCACCATATTCATCACTACTCACACACAAGCTGTGGGGCTTGGGTAGTTAAGAGGTCCGGGTCATATATCATATTCAAAGGGGTAAGGCAAAGGCATAGTCAGGCCCCACTCCCAAGTCACAATTCCAGGGAGGCAGCGGATCAAAGCAAAAAGGGCAAGGCAAATGGATGATCAAAGGCAAGTTCCAAAGACGGGCAACAAAGATCAAATACAGGAACACAGAGAACAGAGCAAGCAAACACAATTTGATCTAATCTACAACTGACACTAATTGGAAGCAGAGAGCCAGCTAAATAGCCAGATAATCAATCAAATAGCAAACACATGGAGGAAGCCCCGGCATGCTCCAGCCCTGATTGGACAGCTGAACTGTCACTCAACACATTGACAAATCAGTTTGCTCCTGTCCTTAATTGGAGGGCTGAACTGTCACTCAGCACTTCCAGACACACCGATAGACAGAATCGTGACAACTTGAAAGTATAGAGTTAGAGACACTGGCTGTTGGGATGCCACCACAACGGCGGCAGAACCGCTGGCGAAGCTGCTGTAGGAAAATGACTGTCAATGCCTTCCTGAATAGGTTTTGCCTGGGAAAACTCAGCATGGTACCATGTGCCATTTATGATACTGATGGAGTGGCAAAGGCGCCATTGGAACAGGGTACAGCTGCCTTGGGTGCATCTTCTACAGCTACACCCCTGCCTGTAGTAGGTACAAAATGGGAATATAGTGCCCCCCAAAATCACAGAGAACATATAATCCCCATGATGAGATCGTCCCCTCACCCCAACCCCTAATAGACTGATGATTCAGTTGCTCCATTGCATGCGCCAAGCACCAATGCTCCTTCCCTTAAAATCAATCCTTTTCAATGGTCTTTCAGCTGTAATTAATGTTCCCTGTATAATTAGATTGATTTTTTATGTACTGTGCAAGAAGAAGAGAATTTATGGACTAAATGCAGCGAGACAGATGCTGAGATTGCAAAGTTGGAGAGAACGAATATTCTGAGAGGGTGCATGGCGGGGACACATGGACGGTCCTACGAATGTTATGCCGTTTTCTGGTTATGGCAGATGTCTGTTTTCTCTGTAAGCATATTGCTTGATTAGTTCTTAATCTTTTATTTCCTTTTTCAACAACTATAATGAAGATGTGTGAAGATGTTGCAGATCCAAGTTTCTCTTGCTGTAGAACATTATTTAGTGTAATTAATTTTACACGGGATTAACGGTAAAACTATTTATTGCAAGCAAACAGCAGCAAAGTGCTAAATAACCAGTATAGCTATGCTACATCCTCTTGCAATTAATTAGAATTAAAGAGTTATTCCTCCCAAAAAATAAATCCCCATAGAATATGGGATAACTTACTGAGAGTCTGACTCTCAGTAAGTTATCCCATATTCTATGGGGATTTATTTTTATACAGATTTATTTTTTGGGAGGAATAACTCTTTAATTCTAATTAATAAATTAATTAATTAATTTAATTAATAAATTTAATTTAATTAATTTATTAATATTATTAATATTAATTCATTAATAAATAAATTAATTTATATATATTTTTATTTATACTGCAATCCCGAGATCGGGGATTTAGAATCCCAAGATTGGAGCTTTGCAGCCTCATCCTGAATGCATTAGAGGGGCACAAGCTCAGCCGTTTCATTCATTGTATATGGGACTGCCAAGTATAGCATTGTGCTATTTTTCACACTCTTATTTGCCCAAAAAAAACAGGTGTCCACGTTCTTTCAGTCCTAATGTTAATTGCGGTGTAGTTTAGCTAGATAGAATGAACTTGGCTTTCCTAGTCTCTAATAAGGCAATGGGTAAGATTTCTGCTTCAGTAAGTTATCTCACATCCAGATTCATGTAGAATAGAATCATAGAATCATAGAATGGTAGAGTTGGAAGGGACCTCCTGGGCCATCTGGTCCAACCCCCTGCTCAAAGCAGGATTCTCTAAATCATCCCAGACAGATGTCTATCCAGCCTCTGTTTGAAGACTTCCATTGAAGGAGAACTCACCACCTTTCGTGGCAGCCTGTTCCGCTCATTGATCACCCTAACTGTCAAAAAGTTTTTTCTAATATCTAATCTGTGTCTCCTCCTATTCAGTTTCATCCCATTGCTTCTAGTCTTTCCTTGTGCAAATGAGAATAAAGATGATCCTTCTACAATGTGACAGCCCTTGAGATATTTGTAGACAGCTATTAAGTCTCCTCTCAGTCTTCTTTTTTGCAAGCTAAATATTCCCAAATCCTGCAACCGTTCCTCATAGGACATGGTTTGCAGATCGGTTGTGTTACCCGCACCACAATTGTGGTTTACCAAGGCAATGGGGTACTCAGAGCCGAGCCCATGGAAGTCTATGGGGTTGTCACAAGTAGCGGTGGCTCGGTCTGTGGCCCTGGCGGTCAGGCGTATGTTGGGGGGAATATTTACAGGGGATAGGTGTATAACAGTTCGTGACGCCACCTGTAGTTCTCTGATCACTAAGACCAGCGCTGCTGTAGAACTCTGAGGGGATGGTGTGGCAGCTAGATGTCGGGTCCCCTACAGGTGGGACTGGTCCCTCAAAGTCTATGGAATTAATGATGTCGGGTGCAGATAAATAAATCAGTCTCACACCATCCAGCGTCTTTCCATACCTTTTACTTGTCAGATGATAAGGCAGGTCCCAGGGAGGCTGGTCGGGTGGAGGATGAGTTTTGAGGTAACGGAAGAGCAGGTTAGAGGCCTCCTTAACTTTCCAATATGATGAGTCCAACCTGCATAGAGCTAAGTTCACTCCGATTTCTTCAGCTACTTCAAAGCTGTACTGCCCGGTCAGTTTTGTGGTCGGAGCCTTCCATATAATGTGAGAGAGCTGAGTTCCTACTGTTGTCCTGCATCGACTCAAGGTTCCCACTCTCCCAGACTCCAGTTACGTACCGACACTCCAAGGGCTGCTTTCTGTTACCTAAGGTCCAGTAAGACTCTGGTTCTTCTACCACTACACCTGAAGCTGTAGTGACACTTCGGTCTCCAGTGACCGGTGACAATGTGCAGGATAATCCAATCCTTAAGGCACTTCTGAATTCTTTCTACTGCGCCCTTCGCCCTGCTCAACTCTTAATATCAGCACTGACTAGGCTAGGATAATATTCGGTTATCCGTACTAGCCTCCACTTTTGCACTGTCTCTCTGTATTAACAGGAATCTCGTTTCTCCAACAGGCACTAGTCCTGACTCCCTCCACACTCAGGAGAAGCTTCAGACTCCTCTGCTACAGGACACTCCCTATACACCCCTGCTGGGTGTGTCTGAAGTGTATGTGAGTAATGTCGAGCTCTTAACCGTTACCTCTCCACTCATTCTCCTGGTATTGTGTGCCTTACATACCAGGGCTACACATTCCCCCATGGTAAAATACAGCACTCCCGGGCTGTGAAATATAAAAAGAAATTTTGTTTTTCATTAACAATAAACATTAAACCCTTCCCATCCGGGAGGTAAGGATTTCTTAAACGTTGCATACAAACATTAGACATAGAAAAATACAAAACATTCTTTCATAAATATATCATATCAACAATATTCTTGTGAAGGACCCGCACCAAACCTTCAACGTGGGTCCTGGGTGGGCTGCAGGACATCTAGCTGCAGACCTCGCTCAGTGCCACACCACACGGGTTTTATGTTCAGAGGTAATTGTTACAGTTGGATATAGAACCAAGCGAATGCATAAAATGCAACTATATACATTATCAGTTCTGGGGCTGGCATAGTCCACAGCCTCGAAGTCCATTTTTCCACATATTTAGTAATGCACAATACATAACAATACTTTTTACAATATTCACACAAGGTAACCTGTTTCTGGGTTAATTTACATTATTTTGCTAGAATTACTGTTGATATCGAATAGGTATCTTCCCTTTCATGGTTCGCTCTGATCTACGTGGAGTAGCTTCAGGTATATTGGTCTGTGATCTACCTGCACTGCGTAACGGCAAACTATAGAACTGTCTCAATCTTTCTATGGATCTGGCAAGCGTACTGATGGCTGGGCGGTGTGAGTCAGCTTCACCAGGGGATCCCATAGCATGGGGCGCTGCTTCTGATGATCCTTCTTGAGATTCTGCAGGCTGGGGTTCTGCTGGAATAGGTACCTCTAGAACTGGCTCTATTGGCACAATGGGTACGACTGGAGGTAGAACTTCCTCTTGTGGCTGATAAAACTGCAACACCGGAATGATTACAGCATCTCCCAGTCTGGGCCAATCCGCAGGGAAATCTCCCAGATCCGTGTGTATGACCTCTTTTTTCTTTCTTCTTGATTGATGACAGAGTTCTCTTCACGAAGCTTTAAGGGTTCTGGGCACAATTTCAAATGGTCTCTGGACACAGTGGATATTGTTTTTCCTCCGTCCTTACTGATGATACAAACTTTTCTGTTGTCATATTTGGAATCTTGTACAACATAGGGTTCTTGTTCCCACTGGTTATCCAATTTGTGCATCTTCCTTTTTCTTTTTAATACCACTTCTCCAGGCATCAAAGGCTTGGCAGGAGCATTCCTGTTGTAAATATCTTCCTGTTTTTCCCGTGCCTTGTTGAGACTTTCTTCTACACAGACTTGCACTCGTCTGTATTGCTCTTGCCGTTTGATGTCCCAGTTTTCAACGGCGTCATCTGCCTCCGGTTCTACCACTCCAAGTTCTAAATCCATTGGTAGTCTTCCGGGCCTTGCTCTCATAAGATAGGCTGGAGTGCAGTTAGTGGAACTTACAGGTATATGGTTATACAAGTCAACCAAATCAGGTAGTAAGTCCGGCCACCGATTTCTGTCTTCCAACGGTATAGACTTCAACAAATCAAGGACAATGTGGTTCATTTTCTCGCAAAGGCCGTTGGTTTGAGGATGGTATGGTGTTGTTCTAATTTTCTTACACCCATACATGTGACAGAATTCCTTGAATAGGTCAGCCTCAAAAGCAGGTCCTTGATCAGTTAATACTTGCTCCGGATACCCATGCGGTCTGCAGAAGCTTGCTTGAAAGGTTCTTGCTGCCGTCACTGCTGTCTGATCCTTTACTGGAACAACCACCAGAAATCTAGAGTAATGGTCCACCATGGTCAGGGCGGATGAGTATCCAGATCTACTTGGCGACAATTTAACGTGGTCCAAGGCCACAATCTCTAAGGGACGAGTCGTCCGGATAGGCTGCAGGGGTGCCCTCTGACTACCGTAGTCCTTTCTTCTGAGACCACAGGGTCCACAGTTCCGACACCACCTCTCGATGGAGCTGCGCATCCCTACCCAGTAGAACCGGCTCCTCAACAGGGTCTCCAGCTTTCTCCAGCCAAAGTGTCCTGCTTGATCATGATATGCTTCCAACACCATTTGGACGTCTGCCTTGGGGACCACTATTTGCCAGACCATCTCGTGGGTCCTGGGGTTGACGTATCTCCTGCACAACTTCTCACGGTATAGGAACAACCGGCTTCTCTCGTTCCACAGGAGCTTTGCTGACATAGGTGCATCTTTTTCCAAGGAGGAACCTTCCTGTCTTAACAACTCCTTGATACGGCTGACCACTGGATCGCTGTCTTGAGTCTCTTTCCAGCTGTGATGGGGTAAGGGATTTAATGTTGCACCATACTGCTTTCTGTAGACTCGCTGTTCATGGACTACCCCATTTCGATGGAACGCAGGTAGCTCAATTTCTTCCAGGTCGTCCGATTCTTCTTCCGTGTCAGATTCATGCGGCATTCGGGACAATGCGTCAGCATTAGCATTCTTTCGGCCTGCCCGGTATTTGATGGTAAACTGGTAATTGGACAACCGAGCCATCCAACGCTGCTCCATGGCGCCCAGCTTGGCGGTTTCCAGGTGCGTTAAGGGGTTGTTGTCTGTAAACGCAGTGAACTGGTTGGAGGCCAGATAGTGCTTAAATCTTTCAGTAATGGCCCAGACCAGCGCCAGAAACTCCAGCTTGAAGCTGCTATAATTTTCCGGATTCCTCTCAGTTGGCCTGAGTTTTCTGCTGGCGTAAGCGATGACTTTTTCTTGGCCATTCTGCTTCTGACTGAGAACTGCTCCTAAACCTTCATTACTTGCATCGGTGTACAGCAGGAACGGTTGACTGTAATCAGGATACGTCAAGATCTCATCACCTGTAAGGATCTCTTTCATCTTTTGGAATGCTTCAGCCTGTTCCTTACCCCAATTAAAGGGAGGGTTTCTGCTTTTTAGGGATTGTCCTACTAGGAGGTCCTGTAAAGGGGCTGCCTTCTTCGTATAATCTTTCACGAACCTTCTGTAGTAACCCGTTAGTCCCAGGAACTGTCGCACTTCCTTGAGGTTCTTCGGCTCCGGCCACTTCTGGATAGCAGTGACTTTCTCTGGGTCCGGCGCTACTCCTTCCGAACTGACGATGTGCCCCAAGTATTGTACCTTCTGTTTGAGTAGATGGCATTTTGAGGGTTTCAACTTCATCCCGTACCTGGACAGGGACTCAAATACTTCTGCCAGGTGCTTCAGATGGTCCTCATATGTCTTGGAATACACGATGACGTCGTCTAGGTATAGCAGCACGGTTTCAAAATTGAGATGTCCCAGGCAGTTCTCCATCACTCTCTGAAATGTTCCTGGGGCACTGCTGAGCCCAAACGGCATTCTGTCGAACTCACAGAGCCCCATTGGGGTGGTGAAAGCCGTTTTCTCACGATCCTCCTCAGCCACAGCCACTTGCCAGTACCCACTAGTCAGATCGAGGGTAGAAAAGTAGTTAGCCGTTTTCAGAGCAGCTAATGATTCCTCTATACGTGGTAACGGGTATGCATCTTTATGTGTTATGCGGTTCACCTGCCTGTAATCCACACACATTCTCAAGCTACCATCTTTCTTTCTAACCAGGACTAGAGGTGCTGCCCAGGGACTACAACTATCCCTGATTACTCCGGCTTCTTTCATATCTCGCAACATTTCTTTAGCCTTCTGATAATGGGCTGGGGGTATAGGCCGGTACCGCTCTTTGATGGGAGGATGACTGCCTGTAGGGATATGATGTTGTACTCCCTTTATTATCCCAAAATCAAGTGGATTCTTGCTAAACACTTGGGCGTACTCTTGTACCACCCGTAATACCCCTTGCTTCTGGTGAGCGGGAGTGGTGTCCGTCCCAACATGGAGTTGCTGACACCATTCCGCCACCTGGGTTGCCGAGTCATTGTCCTCCGCTATTTGGCGGGAGTCTAAGGACTCAGCCGGGAGAATAGAATTATTGTCGACAGCATGTAGTTTAGCAATGGTTGCATAACGGGGTAAGTTTACCTCATCATCTCCCCAGTTGAGAAGCCGTACCGGTACTCTTCCATTCACCACTTCCACTACCCCCCTAGCAGTCATAAGTGTAGGTCTATGTTCTGAATGGTGGGGTTCTACTACAGCTTGGTAGTTCTGTCCTCTCAGACCTATGGCTGCCCTGCACCAGATTATCATTTCACTCATTGGGGGTATCACAATGGGATTCGAGTCAGTGACCCGTACATTACCAATTTCGCCGTCTGTAAGCTTCGCTTGCTGCTGACACACCAGGGCCCGGATCTCTCTCTGGATTACTCCTTTCTGCCTCGGTCGGGCAATCTCAGCGAGCTGTTGGAGTAAGAACACAACTTCTCCCAGACAGTTACTGATAATGTTAGTACCCAAAATTATATTTAAACCGTTCTCCTCATTTACAGTCTTTACTACTAGAAGCCCCTGGTCTTTCAACTCCTCTCTGCCCACTTTCACATCCACACATTTGGTCCCGAGTACTTCTACAGGAAGACCATTAGAAGCATACACGGTAAAATCAGGGCTCGGGGGTTTAAGACTGTCCATTGACCAGAACTTAGTATATAGGGCATCAGGTATTAGGGTCACCTGAGACCCAGTGTCTAACAATGCCGGAACAGCAATACCATCTAGAATGATAGACAGGTAGGGTCGTCCCACCACATACCTGCGGTTCCAGTCTAGGGGGCCTGACGGGTCTCCTCCTGGGTGTTGGCCCTCGGACCCAGGTTCTGCCCGTTTAAAGGACACTGTGGAGACATATGACCTTTCGGTTGCATCGGTAACAGGTGATCTCCCGACGAGGAGGGTGTTGATCAGAGGTCGCTCCTGGGGGTGGCGTTGTCCTCCTCCGGGGGGGCGACGTCTTCCTTCTTCTCCGGTTCATCCACGGGACGTCTTCTGGGCAGTCAGCTAATAAGATCTTCCCTTCTTCCTCTTTCCGCAGCTGCAGGGCACTCATCACAGCAGCCAGATTTTTAGTCAGCTGGCGCACCTCTGAGCGCAGACAGTCCAATTCACTAGGGGGTGTCACCTGCGTTTTAGCTTCTGCCACTAGCGGGGAAAAGGGGGGTACTGCCGGTTCCAGAGTGACTTCACCCTGATGATGTTGGGTTGCCACCTCAGGTTTGCCCAGGGGTCGTAGCCCTTTTATTGCCATGTCCTTTAGGGCATCAAAGGTAGCATCCGGATGATCTAAGGACCACCAGTTTACAGTTCTGCGTTCCTCTTGGGATCTCAATCCCTGTACAAATTGCTCTTTCAGCATCTTATTCTCGTCGATAGCATTTAAATTATTAATCTGCTTAAGGGCTCTCAGGGCTCCTTGTAGTCGGCAAGCGTAGTCCCTGATGCTGTCACCTGGCTGCTGTGAACAGTGGTAGAAGGCCATCCGGAGATCCGTTTCTGTGCGGTCTTCAAACATGGCATGTAGCTTAAGGAGGATCGCAGGTACCAACTCCTGATCAACGGTATCCCAAGTCTCCACTTCCCTCTCAGCAGCGCCAGTTAGCTGCCCTATCAGCACAGCAGCTTTTTGTCTCTCAGGCATGGAGTACATTTCTAAGATGCTGCATAACTTCCGCTTGAAGCCTGCTAAAGTGCCTGGCTCACCGCTGTACTGGGGAAGCCATTTCGCCCCAGGCATATATGGGAGCGTTAGTGGCATGAGCGGGACTACCGGACTGGGTGCTGGGCCTGCGCCCCCATCTGGCGCTACAAGGCCAGGCGGTGCGGGATCGGGGCCTCCGGCTGGGGCCGCACTGTCGGCCGGTTGTTGTGACATCTTAGCGCCCCCTTGGTTAAACGGAGCCTACCGGTTTCAGAAGCTGCTATTTCACAGGCACAGCGGTGGGGACAGGACCTTCGTCGCAGGCGCTCTGATGTCTGAGCGTCCACTTCCTGTCGCAGGACCTGCCGATGAGTCAGAGCCGGGGGCGTGTCCAAGACTTTGCGCGCTCTTTCAGGTACGCCCACCTTCTTCTCCAGCGCCTTAGGCGCGAATATGGCGGCAAATATGGCGGTATTTGGCGCCAAACAACAGCAACAGTGTTTTTCACCAAAACACTCCACAGGCACACAGGGCTCGCAATGCTGCAAGTTTCGGATCCTGTTCGTGACGCCAATTTTTGTTACCCGCACCACAATTGTGGTTTACCAAGGCAATGGGGTACTCAGAGCCGAGCCCATGGAAGTCTATGGGTTGTCACAAGTAGCGGTGGCTCGGTCTGTGGCCCTGGCGGTCAGGCGTATGTTGGGGGAATATTTACAGGGGATAGGTGTATAACAGTTCGTGACGCCACCTGTAGTTCTCTGATCACTAAGACCAGCACTGCTGTAGAACTCTGAGGGGATGGTGTGGCAGCTAGATGTCGGGTCCCCTACAGGTGGGACTGGTCCCTCAAAGTCTATGGAATTAATGATGTCGGGTGCAGATAAATAAATCAGTCTCACACCATCCAGCGTCTTTCCATACCTTTTACTTGTCAGATGATAAGGCAGGTCCCAGGGAGGCTGGTCGGGTGGAGGATGAGTTTTGAGGTAACGGAAGAGCAGGTTAGAGGCCTCCTTAACTTTCCAATATGATGAGTCCAACCTGCATAGAGCTAAGTTCACTCCGATTTCTTCAGCTACTTCAAAGCTGTACTGCCCGGTCAGTTTTGTGGTCGGAGCCTTCCATATAATGTGAGAGAGCTGAGTTCCTACTGTTGTCCTGCATCGACTCAAGGTTCCCACTCTCCCAGACTCCAGTTACGTACCGACACTCCAAGGGCTGCTTTCTGTTACCTAAGGTCCAGTAAGACTCTGGTTCTTCTACCACTACACCTGAAGCTGTAGTGACACTTCGGTCTCCAGTGACCGGTGACAATGTGCAGGATAATCCAATCCTTAAGGCACTTCTGAATTCTTTCTACTGCGCCCTTCGCCCTGCTCAACTCTTAATATCAGCACTGACTAGGCTAGGATAATATTCGGTTATCCGTACTAGCCTCCACTTTTGCACTGTCTCTCTGTATTAACAGGAATCTCGTTTCTCCAACAGGCACTAGTCCTGACTCCCTCCACACTCAGGAGAAGCTTCAGACTCCTCTGCTACAGGACACTCCCCTATACACCCCTGCTGGGTGTGTCTGAAGTGTATGTGAGTAATGTCGAGCTCTTAACCGTTACCTCTCCACTCATTCTCCTGGTATTGTGTGCCTTACATACCAGGGCTACACACGGTCACCATTCTGGTGGCTCTCCTTTGAACTTGCTCCAGTTTGTTGATGTCTTTTTTAAAATGTGGTGCCCAAAACTGGACACAGTATTCCAGATGAGGTCTGACCAAAGAGGAGTAGAGGGCAATAATGACCTCACATGATCTAGACTGTATGCTTCTGTTGATACATCCTGTAAAAACCATTCTGTTAGTTGCTGCCCACTGCTCCAGTTTATTTATATCTTTTTGAATCCTCTCTCTAAGTTCTCTAGTATTAGCTATCCCTCCTAGCTTTGTGTCATCAGCAAATTCAATCAGTTTACCCTCAATTCCTTCATCTAAATCATTGATAAAGATGTTGAACAATACAGGGCCCAGGACAGAGTCTTGTGGTACCCCATTTGAGACATTCTTCCAACTGGATGTGCAGCCATTTACGACCACTCTTTGGGACCGTTTACTAAGCCAGTTATGAATCCACCTAACAGTTGCCTTGTCCATTCCATACTTAGTCATACTATATCTACAGCATTTCCCTGATCCACCCAGTCAGTGATTCTGTCATAGAAGGAAATTAAGTTAGTCTGACATGACTTATTAGTTACAAACCCATGCTGACTCTGGTTAATCACTTCATTCTTATGAAGGTACTTACATACATATTCTTTAATAATTTGTTCAAAGATTTTTCCTGGTATAGAAGTCAGACTCACCGGCCTGTAGTTCCCTGGGTCCACCTTCTTCCCCTTTTTGAAGATAGGAACAACATTTGCTCTTCTCCAGTCTTCTGGGACTTCTCCTGTTCTCCAAGAATTTTCAAAGATTATGGACAGTGGTTCAAGAATTTTTTCTGCTATCTCCTTCAGTATTCTGGGGTGTAATTCATCTGGACCTGGACACTTGAATTCATTTAGTTTAGCTAAATGTTTCCTCACTGTCTTTCTGTTTATAGATATCCTGGATTCTTCTATTCCTTTAATAGGACAGTGAAGATCAGTTGATGTTACATTTCCTTTCTGAGAGAAAACAGATGCAAAATAGGAATTTAAAAGTTCAGCCTTCTCAACATCCTTTCTTACCATTTCATCATTTTCATCCTGTAAAAATCCTATAGCATCTTTGACTTTTTTTTTACTTTTGACGTATCCCCAAAATCCTTTTTTGTTGCTTTTGACATCTCTTGCAATCCTTAATTCATTGTCAGCTTTAGATAATCTGATTTGTGCCCTGCAGGTTCTGCAGATGGCATTATATTCTTCTTTAGATAAGCCTCCCTCTTTCCATTTGATAAACATTTCTTTCTTCCTTTTTAGCATGTGTTTAAGTTCTGTGTTCATCCATCCTGGTTTCCTTAAATGCTTCCCATTCTTCCCTCTTTTTGGAATTGTTAACGATTGTGCTTTGAGAATCTCATTTTTCAAGATGTCCCATCCTTCCTGGACATTTTTGTCCTTAAGGATATCCTGCCATTGGATCCCTCCAATTCTTTTTCTGAGTCCCTTAAAATCTGCCTTTCTGAAATCTAACCTTGACGTCTGAGTCTTCACAGGTCTTCCTCCTCTTGTTATCCAAAATTCTAAAATAGCATGGTCACTACCTCCTAGGGTCCCAGCCACTCTTACCTCCTCAACCATTTCCTCCCTGTTTATAAGGATTAGATCCAAGGTAGCAGATCCCCTTGTTTTCTCCTCTACCTTTTGAAAGATAAAGTTGTCAGCAAGAGAGGATAAGAATTTCCTTGACCTGTTAGTTTTGCCTGAGAGAGATTCCCAACAAATGTCTGGATAGTTGAAATCTCCCATGACCACTATGTCATATTTTTTGGAGAACTTGGCCATTTGATGCATAAAGAGTTCATCCATATCTTCAGCTTGCATAGGCGGCCTGTAGTAAATGCCTACAATGGTGTCCTTTCCATTGTTCTGTCCTTGTATTCTTACCCAAACAGTTTCCACAGAACTCCCAGTCTCTGAAGCGTCAATCTCTGTGCAGATATACGCTTTTCTAACATACAATGCGACACCTCCTCCTCGTTTATCAAGTCTGTTTCTTGCAAATAAGTTGTATCCTTCTAGCCTTGTATTCCAATCATGTGTATCGTCCCACCAAGTTTCAGTGATTCCAATGACATCATACTTCTTGTAATCGTGTGGGACTGTGATCCATCGCCAGGTTAGTGCTCGGTGACCGCTGGACGGGAGATCTGCAATTCTCTTACTTTCCAGGATCCCCGGCAAGGTTTTGGATTAGCCATTGTGGAATCAATCCACCCAACCCTAGTCATGTCTAATTAGGATAAGCACCACAGGGAATCTGTCATCAGAAAATGACCTATTATGTTACATGTTTTTTTTTAAAAAATAGTTTTTCAGTGTTTTTTTTTTTCTTTTATATCACGATCTTAAAGAAAACAAATTTAGAAATCTTGTCAATTTCTCACTGGCCACTGGGGCTTTTTTTAGACTCATATTTCCTGTCCTTTCAGGAAGAGTTTCCATGAGTTTTGCCGTATTGCCATGGCATTTAGCACCTATATAAAAAGCTGATCACACAGGATCCAACAATCATAACATCTGACCCTGCTTCTCCTCCCTTCTCAATGATCTTTGCACACACGCATTAAATTCTTCAATGCAAAAGATAGGATTGGAGGTCTGATCATTGTGGCTTTGTACATGTGTTGTTTCCTAAAACGACAGGAATTTTTTTTATTTTTAATGTGTGATGTAAAAAAGATTTAAAAAAATATAATTTCATGCAAACTTTTGATTTAAACAATAGGTCATTTTCTGATGACGCATTCCTTTTAAGCTATAGCTCCAGGGGTAACGCTCAGTCAATAGTGGTGGAAGGAGAGTGGTGGAATTAGACCAAATTATGGCTTCACTCTGCAAAGAGCCATTATAAGACACCATAGAAGGGTAGATGGCCTTTATTGGCGATATGCCTCTGATCAAATCCTTCCTCCCCATATTTCATGCATCAACACCTTCCAAATGTCTGGCCCCTTAAGAAGAAAAAGAAAGGATCCCACCAACCTTCTCATTTTGATCTGCAGCTTTAAAGAAACCTTCAAATATAAGAGTCTTCGGAGCAGTCCTTCCCTCTTATGTGGCCTTTTCCTGATGAGGCAAATGAGCATGCTATCCTCATACGCTGCCTCCTTTGTAATATTCCGAACTAACTCGATCCCTGCTGAAACTTACGCTTCATTAAGCTCACGTCAACCTGCAGAGACTGAGTTTGGGTGGAAAAATAGAAATCAACCTTTTGCTTCGTAACGTACGTGCAAATGTCCCGTAGATTCAGGGCTCTGCAAAACTTAATTAGTGGAACAAGACTGTGAAACCACTTTTAAAGGTCTGGTAGCACAAGAACATGGAGGATTTAAGTTAATGTAGGCGGGCAATGTTAGGGCTCATTAATTCCAAGCAAGAATACATGCTCCATATTAGGGGAAAAATCCACAATCCTGATATATTGCCATTTTCACCATACCACTTAACCTCGTTTAAGGCAAACTCTTTCTTGTTCTTTAGAGATTACTTCTCAGCATTCTCATCTCATCCTCATCACATGGAGTATTAAAAAATTTCATTTTGGGATGGAATTTCCTTTTGCTTGTTTGCTGCCCAATCTTGGTGTCTCACATTCCTTGCAGTGAATACTGTAAACCTTCAAATATGCACAAACAATAAAAAATGTGTAAGATAATCGTGTACAAGCGTTCCCAGAAATACTCATCCATGATAATCTTGCATTGTACTTAGACTCCCGAGCATCAGTTGAATGAGTAAAATGCTTCTTCTGTTGGCTAAAGTGATCTTCTGTGCGGGATCTTTCCTCTTTACAGCGAGTGATGTGCTGCCGAGAACAATGGTAAGTTATCCTCACTGATTGATCTATTACAGACCTATCACAGATCGTTCAGTGCGCCTTGTTAGGCTTTTAAATAAACGCAAAGAAGTTTGTATTGTAAAGGAACCTTTAATCTAGGATGCATGTCGAGAAGTGTAGACATACTTCACTCCTGGAAATTGTCATCCTTGATGTGTGCTGATTCCAGAGCCTCAAAAAATTTGTTAATTACCGATTTATCACCTCTTTTTAGATAGCGGCCATCCACACCCCTTCCATAACTCTCCACTCCCCATTTCCCGATCCTTAAATGAACGCTTGACCGTCAGGTTCTTATCAAGTGATGGCCATCACGTAAGAGAAATGTCTTAAGAATGCTGCTATCTGGAAGGTTTAAGAGATTTGCCAACCCGAGGTGTCTTCCCTTTTTCCCGAGAGCATTCTGGATGCCAAAAATAAAAGGGAACAGCATCCAGTCCAGGTGAAAAAAATAAAGGTCGATTTTTATTTTGCCACATTGCAACATTTCGACCATCAAGGTCTTTTTCAAGCATACTGGAGGTTCTGGTAAAGTCGGCAAGAATATATAGAGCCCGACATAGAATTAGGCTGCCCGTGCTAGCTTTATTCTGAGCAATTCTCAGTAGTATTTTACTATGCAGAATTTCTACATAACTTTGGCATTGTGGACCCTCCACCACTCCTTTAATTGACAGCGATAGATCCGTCTATTCCTATATGTTTTTCCCGTTCCATTAGCATAGATTAGACACTTGGCCTTGTGTACCATCTGAAGATTTACAAGAGACTGTAGATAAAAATGGATCCATCCAACAAGGAAAGTTGCCAATGTGTAGGAACAGCCCAAAACTGCAATGCAGTCGGAGAAAAAGCAAATTAAGGAAGTGTTTCTAGGCAATATAATAAAAGGTGAAGAATCTAGCTACAAGTGTAGACATTAGCTTAATATCTGTCCAGGGCGAGACGCCCAAATGTGAAAGATTTAAGACATTGGATGCGAAACTGACAATTTAATGGAATAGAAAAGATGACACCGATTTTAAAATTGAGCAAGATTGACTTTTACATAAGACATCCTAACTGCAGAAATGGGTAAGGAAGGACCAATAAGAACCTAACCAGCCTAAGATAAGAAGTAACTGTCAGGACAGGATGTTTGATTATAGTTTTGCATGATTTTGATTTTGCATGACAAATTCTAGGAGTAGGAATGATTTTCAGGGACATATTGGAGCTCAGAAGCTTAAAAAAATCTCCAAACTGGTTAAGGTATCATATAATTGTTTAAAGAAACAATAATCAGTATAGAAATCAAATCAGTACATTTTACAAAATGAGCAAATTCTTTTGAATTATAGTGATTTTTTTATGTCTTAACCCCATGTTCTAATTCTTTGCTGATTATTTTCTTAATATACCATTTATAGAGGACTATCATAGTATACTGTATATAAAAGCAGAAGCAGGGAAAGCAGCTGCCACTTGTAGTGAATCTGGTTACTAAGAGGATTTTGCAACCTATCAGCATGGGTTTTTAACTAATAAGTCATGTCAGACTAACTTAATTTCCTTCTATGACAGAATCACTGACTGGGTGGATCAGGGAAATGCTGTAGATATAGTATATCTTGACTTCAACAAAGCATTTGGCAAAGTATCTCACACAATCCTTATTGAAAAAAGGAAAAATCTTTGAACAAATTATTAAAGAATATGTATGTAAGTACCTTTATAAGAATGAAGTGATTAACCAGAGTCAGCATGGGTTTGTAACTAATAAGTCATGTCAGACTAACTTAATTTCCTTCTATGACAGAATCACTGACTGGGTGGATCAGGGAAATGCTGTAGATATAGTATGACTAAGTATGGAATGGACAAGGCAACTGTTAGGTGGATTCATAACTGGCTTAGTAATCGGTCCCAAAGAGTGGTCGTAAATGGCTGCACATCCATTTGGAAGAATGTCTCAAGTGGGGTACCACAGGGCTCTGTCCTGGGCCCTGTATTGTTCAACATCTTTATCAATGATTTAGATGAAGGAATTGAGAGTAAGCTGATTACATTTGCTGATGACACAAAGCTAGGAGGGGTAGCTAATACTAGAGAAGAGAGAGAGAGGATTCAAAAAGATATAAATAAACTGGAGCAGTGGGCAGCAACTAACAGAATGGTTTTTAACAGGGAAAAATGCAAAGTACTACATCTGGGCAATAAAAATGAAAAAAGCATATACAAAATGGGAGGAATAGGACTAAGTAACAGCACATGTGAAAAATACTTGGGTATACTAATAGATCACAGACTGAACATGAGTCAACAGTGTGATGCAGCAGCAAAAAGGTAAATACAATTCTAGGATGTATCACAGAAGCATACAGTCTAGATCACGTGAAGTCATTATTGCCCTCTCCTCCTCTTTGGTCAGACCTCATCTGGAATACTGTAACAGTAAATAATACAGTAATTTACATATTCAGACGTAAATAAGTTCTATATTTGCCTGTATTATATTCTGTGAAACAAGAAGACAGTACTATTATGCCAAAATCATTCACTGAAAGAGGCAGGAGCAGCACTATCTGTGCCTGCATTTTTTACATTGGGGTGATCCTAATAGAAAATATTGACAGTAATTTACATACTCAACAAAAATCAGTACTATTTTGCCTGTATTATTTACTTTGAAAAACAAGAAGAGATACTATCTATCCAAAATAATTTACCGAAAGAGGCAGCGAGGCAGCACTATCTGTGCCTGCATTATTTACACTGAGGTCGTCCCAACTGTAAATATATACAGTAATTTAAACAAACAGACCGAAAGCATAATATACAGTACTTTTCTACATCGTAAGAGGTAAAGACAAAAACCAAAAGTCTTTTGCAAACCCAAATGCACAGAGTAGAGTCTCCAGGGCAGCGATAACCCGTTTTGCATTGTCGTAACAGTCTAAACTCGAGCTAAAATGTCTAACTCTAAGAGATAGGACAAAAATGGTTTAATAAATGAAGTAAAATATTATTTACAATGTACTTGATTTGTCTGACATAGCTTGGGAGAAAAGATTAAAGGTGACAAGTCGAAATATGACTTCACTGCGGTGGCCGCTGTGCATTAATGCCGAGAATTAAACTACTAAGCTCTTCAACTTCATAATGGCCTGCTCTGGGGGTGAGGACTTCAGAGGTCCAACAGCAAACTGGTCCTCATCTATTTTACTTGTAATACCCAGTGAACAGTTTATACCTACACCGAGCTTCTAAGTCCTCATTCTAGCACAAATGAAACTTAGGAACTACAGAATATATTTAGAAGGGAATCTTCTTTATTTTTGGATTTCTATAAAAAAAAACATTTAAATTTAAAATTTAAAATGCAGTAAATAAAACATTATGTAGCAACTAAGATATCCCTGGGCAGCGTGGGCCGGGACCAGAGAGGGCCCACAGTCATAAAATGTGTAAAGGGAGCCCCACCTACTAGATGCCATTTATAATCCTATATGGTAGGAGGGATTTTTGGGGGTTCTTGGGTGCCAGCTCTAGCGTTAGGGGTTTTCACACTGCGTTTTGCAATGTCTGTTTTAAGTATACATTGAGGTTTTATTAACTTACGTATCCCTCTTTTGATGATGCTACTGCATAGGGATCATGTGAGTTCCCCAGTCACTGACTACGCTAGCTGCAATTTTTCAGATTCAGCAAAGACAAATGTCCCCAAAAATTTTTATTTGGCAAATTTTGAAACCAAACACATTTTATTTGCTACTTTCCCTTGAAAAAAAATTAATCTTTATGATGACCCTTTTCACAGAGCAAAAAA
>JARQOD010000007.1:117732245-117875364 GCA_033576555.1 Oophaga sylvatica
AGGATTTGGGAATGTTTAGCTTGCAAAAAAGAAGACTGAGAGGAGACTTAATAGCTGTCTACAAATATCTCAAGGGCTGTCACATTGTAGAAGGATCATCTTTATTCTCATTTGCACAAGGAAAGATTAGAAGCAATGGGATGAAGCTGAATGGGAGGAGACACAGATTAGATATTAGAAAAAACTTTTTGACAGTTAGGGTGATCAATGAGTGGAACAGGCTGCCACGAGAGGTGGTGAGTTCTCCTTCAATGGAAGTCTTCAAACAGAGGCTGGATAGGCATCTGTCTGGGATGATTTAGAGAATCCTGTTTTGAGCAGGGGGTTGGACCAGAAGGCCCAGGAGGTCCCTTCCAACTTTACCATTCTATGATTCTATGATTCTATACAGTGACTGCACCAGCAGAATAGTGAGTGCAGCTCTGGAGTATAATACAGGATGTAACTCAGGATCAGTAATGTAATGTATGTACACAGTGACTG
The DNA here is from genome assembly GCA_033576555.1 of Oophaga sylvatica. Lineage (NCBI taxonomy): Eukaryota > Metazoa > Chordata > Amphibia > Anura > Dendrobatidae > Oophaga > Oophaga sylvatica. The sequence goes on from JARQOD010000007.1 coordinate 117,732,729, forward strand.
CACCAGCAGAATAGTGAGTGCAGCTCTGGGGTATAATACAGGATGTAACTCAGGATCAGTAATGTAATGTATGTACACAGTGACTGCACCAGCAGAATAGTGAGTGCAGCTCTGGAGTATAATACAGGATGTAACTCAAGATCAGTAATATAATGTATGTACACAGTGACTGCACCAGCAGAATAGTGAGTGCAGCTCTGGGGTATAATACAGGATGTAACTCAGGATCAGTAATGTAATGTATGTACACAGTGACTGCACCAGCAGAATAGTGAGTGCAGCTCTGGGGTATAATACAAGATGTAACTCAGGATCAGTAATGTAATGTATGTACACAGTGACTGCACCAGCAGAATAGTGAGTGCAGCTCTGGAGTATAATACAGGATGTAACTCAGGATCAGTAATGTAATGTATGTACACAGTGACTGTACCAGCAGAATAGTGAGTGCAGCTCTGGGGTATAATACAAGATGTAACTCAGGATCAGTAATGTAATGTATGTACACAGTGACTGCACCAGCAGAATAGTGAGTGCAGCTCTGGAGTATAATACAGGATGTAACTCAGGATCAGTAATGTAATGTATGTACACAGTGACTGTACCAGCAGAATAGTGAGTGCAGCTCTGGAGTATAATACAGGATGTAACTCAGGATCAGTAATGTAATGTATGTACACAGTGACTGCACCAGCAGAATAGTGAGTGCAGCTCTGGGGTATAATACAGGAGGTAACTCAGGATCAGTAATGTAATGTATGTACACAGTGACTGCACCAGCAGAATAGTGAGTGCAGCTCTGGGGTATAATACAAGATGTAACTCAGGATCAGTAATGTAATGTATGTACACAGTGACTGCACCAGCAGAATAGTGAGTGCAGCTCTGGGGTATAATACAGGATGTAACTCAGGATCAGTAATGTAATGTATGTACACAGTGACTGCACCAGCAGAATAGTGAGTGCAGCTCTGGGGTATAATACAAGATGTAACTCAGGATCAGTAATGTAATGTATGTACACAGTGACTGCACCAGCAGAATAGTGAGTGCAGCTCTGGAGTATAATACAGGATGTAACTCAGGATCAGTAATGTAATGTATGTACACAGTGACTGTACCAGCAGAATAGTGAGTGCAGCTCTGGGGTATAATACAAGATGTAACTCAGGATCAGTAATGTAATGTATGTACACAGTGACTGCACCAGCAGAATAGTGAGTGCAGCTCTGGAGTATAATACAGGATGTAACTCAGGATCAGTAATGTAATGTATGTACACAGTGACTGTACCAGCAGAATAGTGAGTGCAGCTCTGGGGTATAATACAGGATGTAACTCAGGATCAGTAATGTAATGTATGTACACAGTGACTGCACCAGCAGAATAGTGAGTGCAGCTCTGGAGTATAATACAGGATGTAACTCAGGATCAGTAATGTAATGTATGTACACAGTGACTGTACCAGCAGAATAGTGAGTGCAGCTCTGGGGTATAATACAAGATGTAACTCAGGATCAGTAATGTAATGTATGTACACAGTGACTGCACCAGCAGAATAGTGAGTGCAGCTCTGGAGTATAATACAGGATGTAACTCAGGATCAGTAATGTATGTACACAGTGACTGCACCAGCAGAATAGTGAGTGCAGCTCTGGGTATAATACAAGATGTAACTCAGGATCAGTACAGGATAGGTAATACATTGTATTTACAAATTCTACATATTGTAAATTGTTGTTGGTAGAAATCCCCTGAGTAGAATTACATGCAGTTTGTACGGACTATAAAAAATGGCCAATGTCAATATATGAAATGGAACAACACAGATTCCTGCATAGTAAAATCGATACGGGTGATTATGAATGCTGCGGCTCACATGCAAAGAACATATCTGGAACATGTTGGACTAATTGGACTAGATAAGGCGTCCCCCTGTGATTAATCACTCGGCATGATGGAAGGTTTGAGCGCTATTGATTTATCAGCGTTCATATTTCTCTTTTTCTATAAAATGATTGAGAAATCAATTCCATGTAAGTGAAAAAACAACATTTTCATACAAACATATCATAACAGGACAAAGCCCGCAAAGAGAAAAACCCCGTCTAATCATTGCCCATCCCCCACTCACTAGGACCTGGCTATTGTTTCTACTGTTTGGCCAATTAGTGTCGGATTATTTTTTATGGAGATTATTTTGGCTTTTTTTTTTGCTTTGTTGTCTGGCGGTGAATGCAATACTTGGCTGTAATACAAAAGAAAATGCAAAAAAAAAAGAATCCACAGTAACGTTATGGTATCAGCAGACAGCCAGTTTTCCCTGAAACCATTCATGTTTCACATTATGTACCTGGAAATTTCTTCTGACAAATGGTTCCCGGGGGAAATATTTCCTGACGTTACCGCGGCCATCTTCCTGGGCTCCGAGCGGCGTAACGTTGTCCTACCCTGCAGTTTCGCAGCTGTCTCGGTCAGTGGCGAACAACACGTACCAGGAAAGGCACAAGTCTTCATGTAATAAACAGAAAAAAAGGACAAGAACGGAATCCGACACAAATAGGAACTGACAGGATGACTCAGAGTTTTTGTCATTTTTTTGGGAGCAGCGGAGATTTACGTTTTCAGGCGGAAAGTGAATAATTCTGTCATTTGCTCCCAGGTAAAAGTATCCGGAGATCCTGCCATTGATACGGCGGCATACATATGTTATTTCTCATTTGCATTATTAGAAATTGACATAACCTTTGGTGAAGCACGCTAAAATGCTTTCCTAAAGTGGTATATATTATCAGAGGTCCAAAATTCTGCACTCGCTACGTTCTTCATATATCTTTATAGTGGTGGCAAAAAAATAAAAAATAATATCCAAAACATTCATTAAAAAAAGCGCATACCTCTTAAAGGGAATCGGTCAGCAGGTTTTTACCATGTAATCCGAGAGCATCACGGGGTAGGGGCTGAGACGCTGATTTCAGCGATGTGTCACTTATTAGGCTGCATGCTGTTGTTTCCATACATAGAGCATAATAAACATAATGTAAAAAATATGTGTATAAAAAATAAATATAAATATCTCAAATCCAATATATATCTATATATATATATATTGTAAGGAGGCTGTCAAACGCATAGTGGATGGGAGATAAACTGGCAGTAATACTTTAGTAAATATAGAACGAAAAAGGGTTAAACAGCTATGACAGGTTGATTGTGAGCAGCTGAAAAGTTGGGAGAGATGGCTGCTCACCAGGGCCAGCGTCAGCACCCGGCGTAACCGGGCAAGTGCCGGGGCCCTGAGAGGCGGGGGGGGCCCACTCGCCATCGGGCACCCCGGTGCCTGTTAGCTGATGAGAGCAGTGCCAGCGCCGCCACTGGGCCCCCCCGCTTGCTCAGGGCCCCGCAGCCGGCACAATACTTACCTCTCCCGTGCCTCCGCAGCTACGGGCTCCAGGGGGCGCCTGCAGGGCGCTCGCGCTTCCTCTCATAGCAGCGCCGCTGGATGACGTCATCACTCAGCAGCCGGCTGTGGCAGAGAGTAAGTGCGGGCGCCAGTGATGCTGCGGGACTGCCTGCGGTGCAGATGCCGGACAGGTGAGATTGGGGTGTGTGTGTGTGTGTGTGTCTGCCTGCGTGTGTGTATGTAGTGCGGTGCTTTGTGTGTGTGTGTGTTGTGTATATGGAGAGAGTGCTGCGGTGCTGTCTGGGTGTGGTGCTGTATGTGTGATGGTTGTGGGGGGAGGCAATGATGATGATGGGAGACGATGATGAGATGGAGGCAATGTGATGAGGGAGGCAATGATGATGATAATGGGGAGGCAATGATGATGATAATGGGGAGGCAATGATGATGATAATGGGGAGGCAATAATGATGATAATGGGGAGGCAAATGATGATAATGGGCGATGATGATGATGGGGAGGTAATGATAATGATGGGGAGACAATGATAATGATGGGGAGACAATTATGATGATGGGGAGACAATGATGATGATAATGGGGAGGCAATGATGATGATGGGGAGGCAATGATGATGATAATGGGGAGGCGATGATAATGATGGGTAGGCAATGATGATGATGGGGAGGCAATGATTATGATGGGGAGGAAATGATGATGATAATGGGGAGGCAATGATGATGATGGGGAGACAATGATGATAATGGGGAGGCAATGATGATGATAATGGGGAGGCAATGATGATGATGGGGAGGCAATGATGATGATAATGGGGAAGCAATGATGATGATAATGGGGAAGCAATGATGATAATGGGAGTCTTTCCACAGCACCCTTTCCTGAGCCGTAACAGTGCAGAATGCAGCACAGTGCAGAGGAGAGCTCCATATTTTGTATGGAGCATTATATGGGGTCCAATATTCTTTATGGAGCATTATATTTGGCCTATAATACTGTATGGAGGACTATGTGGTGCCCATAATATTGTATAGAGGACTGTACTCTCCGGTCTGTACTGTGCGCTGTGAGGATTTGGCGGTTTCTGAGCTATTGTAGAATTTACAATAGATATCACTCATGTAATGGAAGAAGAGAAGTGTTTGGCATTGTACTGTACCCATATTTCTCTGCAGTATCTGTGCATCATGAATCATGGTCTGTGTTAAAGGGGCTCACTGAGACTCTTTCGCCCGGGGCCCATAAAAACCTGGAGCCGGCCCTGCTGCTCACCATGTCTCCTGGGTGTGGTTCACTTTGTACAATGAGGCCTGTTTGTCTCACATATGTCTCTTTGTATGGAGGTTGCAGATCTCCTGGATTGAGTGCCTTTACTAAAGGACTAAGAATCTAGGGCTAACCAGCCCTATTGTATGGACCTGCTGCTTTATGTTGTACTTTGTGCCGGACAAGGGCTGTATTTGTGTTTCCTGTGACATGGTTTATGGGGACTGCAATAAACCAGCTGGACTTTTAATTAGAAACAATTGCTGTGATACCTCAGATTGCTCCCAAGTAGCATTTGTACAATATATATGTAGCGCCAGTGTCCCTGCACGATTCCCATCCCCCTCTCCACTGGCAGGGACACCGACTTACTCACCGCACCGTCTCTTGGCCTGTGATTCCTCCTGTTGCTGCGGTCTCCTGGGGTCTGTACACATCTGGCAGATCCCCAGGCACTGTGCTTAGTGCGTGTGCGCGCACTCCCAGTCTCTTAAAGAGACAATGCATATTGTCTTAAAGTGTTCCCAGTCAATCGCTGGGAGACACTTATTATTTAAAGCACCTCCATCTGTTGGGAGGTGCCTGAGCAACGTGTTTTCTTTCAGTTTGTCTGCACGCTTGCTAGTTGTCAGGTCCCCTGTTCTTGTACCCCTTTTTATCAGCCGACCCTCACCTGTCCTGCCGCGCTCAGGTCTTCTCTCGTCTTCTTTGGCTGCGTCTTGGCATTAATGGCCCTTCTGCATTGACTTGGGTTGAAAATGTCATGATATCACCCTGCAATGTCAGGAAAACTAACATTATAAAGTCATGATGGTTGGAAGCCTAGTCAGCGAAAAGGGGCTGAAAAGGCCAGAATACTTCTATAAAGCGGAAAGAGGCTGGGCAGCTGTCACAGTTGAGGGCCGGGGAGAAGTGAGTTTGACTTTTTTTAACCCCTTGCAGCCCTGAATCCACAAAGTTCGGAAAATCCTAAATGAAAAAATTTTACCATCTACCATCATTTTTTTTTTACCATCTACCCAAAATGTGCCCTTAATACTAACAGATACGTTCTGCACAATAATTTATGTACACCCCAGACCTATAGATCCTTTTATTGCTGCGTCCAGTATTACATCTAAGTGATATTATAATTAATACCCGTCACATTGAATCTGCAGTTTTCCTGCAGACATCAGCTAAAGCATCTTGTTGCTTGTAGGACATTAAATCAGTAAATGGTGATTGGGAATTATTTAACGCCATTCATTTTCTATTTAAAAGGAGATGGCGACATTAATCCGAAATAGTAAAAGTAACATATGGCGCTGAGCGGCAGATCTTGTCATTCTGCCAGTTTTTGTGAGATACCAGTTGTACCCCAGTGACAAGCCTAGTCTGTTACCAGAGGTGAGGATGCCCATCCCCAATGGAGTAATACCATAGTGGCCCAATCGTTACCTTACCCCAGTACATGTACTGTTGGGGTGTGCTACTCCACCACCATGAAATGTGAGTCTCATGCCAAATAGTATATATACCCAATATCATTAATACAGATTTGTCACCGGATTTCACAATAAAAACTGAATATATTAGTAAATAAATATTTTAGACCTGATTTTGTTGATGTACTTACTGTGAAATTTCATATCAAATGGCTTTAAATACCTTTCGGAAAGTTAAACCAAGTATTTGTCACCAAATGTGAGAGCAGAGACAGAGACCCTGATTTCAGCGATGTATCACTTACTGGGCTGCTTGCTGTAGTTTTGATAAAATCACTAATTTATCAGCAGGAGATGATCACTATAGAACTAGTGAACCTCCTCTTTGTAACGTCGCCCCCCCATCACTGGTTGGCAGCTTTATGCCTATGCGCAGCAGCCAATCAATGGTGTGGGCGGGGTTATTTACAGCTCAGCATTTGAAGAACTGTGAGATCGGCACCAGAGAAAACTGTGATTTTATCAAAACTTCAGCAAGCAGACCAGTAAGTCACACATCACTGGAATCAATGTCTCTGCCCCTACATCATGTTTCTCTCAGATGGGGGAGCAAATAGCTGGTGACAGATTCCCATTGAAACCTAATATCTGCCCGCCTAGTTTGATTGACAGCCCTCAGTGTCCCTCCTCCCTGCTGCTCCTAAATCTGCACCCATAAACTGTGATTGACAGCTGAGCAGTGTTCTTCTTTCCTGCTGCTGTTCTATTTCCACCCTCCTAGCCTGATTTATAGCTTGTCAATCACCCTGTTTCCTGCTGCTGATGCTAATCCTAGGAAACAGTGCCATCCTATTCTATGGTCTGTGTCTGGTATTGCAGCTCTAGTGTCACTCACTGGGATGAGAATCAACTGCAATATCAGGCACAACCTATAGACGAAGAGGGTGCTGTTTCTGTAAAAAAAAAAGTAAAAATCTATTTTTTTTAATCTTGCACAAATCTTTATCAAGGAAAATGTAATTCTGGTGTAGACAGTGACGATAGTGCCTTCAAAATGACGCTGCCTCAACTAAAAAAAGTCCATTCATACTGCGTAACAGACACCCGTGTTCTATCTCCTATCGAAATCATACTTTTTTCTTCCTAAATGAGTTTCTTGTCTGACATCGATGTACTGCATTGTAATCCATTTTTAATACTGCACAAGAGCTTATTCTGTGGCCGGAAGATACTTGCAACCTTTCCAAATTCACTCTCATTACTATCAGGATTGTGCTTTATGTGCGTTTATGACACAGACTGTCCTAAAATACCAAATAGTCTGAAATTATAAAATCCCTCCATCTATGTTCTATCTATCTGCATTGTATGGACAACGGTATTGGGACACCTACACTGCCACCAACAGGAGCTGGTATGACCTCCCATTCTGCATCCATAGGCATTAAATCATATTGGTCTACATAATATGTAACTACCCTAAGTATGGGTCACACTTAAAAAAATTCAAGTTTTTATCAAAAGTTTACCATTTTTTTTTAAATAAATAATAAATCACCTATACCGAAACACACTGAATATACAAGAGTGAAATAATTAATTTGCCGCAACAAGCATTGTAAGTAAAATGAAAGCCTTTACCTGACAGCAGATATAGAGAAAGTGCAGGTGGTAGCATTCCTCAGCCCCGACGCGCGTTTCGCCCAGCTTCTTTGGGGGGGCATGAAGAAAAAAAAATGATAAACTTTTGATAAAAATCCTTAGGCATTAATATGGTGTTGATCGCCCCTTTGCAGATATAACAGCTTCCGCTCTTTTGGGAAAATTTTCTACAAGATATTGTTGTGTGTGGGAATTTTCACCCCTTCATCCAGAAGAGCATTGGTGAGGTCAGACATTAATGTTGGGGGGAGACCGCAATCACAATTTCCATTTTAGTTCTCCTGAAGGCTGAGGCCCAGGCTCATTGTGGCCGGTCATGTTCTTCCACACCAAACTCCCCCAACCAAATCTTTATGGACCTTTTGCACTGAGCACAGTCATGGGTACCAGAAAAGGGCCTTCCCCAAGCTGTTCCTACAAAGCTACAATTGTCCAAAATGTCTTGTGTTGAAATATTAAGATTTCTTTTCACGAGAACTAAGGGACCTAGAAAAGAATACCATAGTATTATACCTCCACTACCAAACTTTCTATTTGGTACAATGCAGTCAGGTGAGTAACATTCTCCTGACATTCACCAAACCCAGACTTGTCTACAAGATTCCAGATAAAGAAGTGTCACACCACATAACACATTTCTAAGGCTACTTTCACACTTGCGTTTTTTTGCGCAGCGCATCTTGCGCTATCGGACGCATGCGCAATGTTCCCCTATCTTTAACATGGTGGGCGCAGGGTCTAGCGCTTGCACGCGTTCATCTGCGTTTGTCGTGAGCTGCGCATTTTCCCGGTGTGCGCCCATACGCGCTAGACGCTACATGTTGCATATTTTTTTTTCGCCCAACCGCTTTAAAAAAACGCGTGCGCACGTGTGCGCGCGCTATGCGCAAAAAGTAACATTGCAGTCTATGGTGGCGCTGGCGTGCGCATGGCTTTGCGCTTGTCAGCGCTTTTGCACGCACGCAATTTTTCAGTAAATAATGTCTAAACACTTATTTAAACCATGATAGAGCCAGAGATGATAGAGCCAAAGATGATAGAGCTAGAGATGATAGAGCCAGAGATGATAGAGCCAGAGATGATAGAGCCAAAGATGATAGAGACAAAGATGATAGAGACAGAGATGATAGAGTGTCATGTATAGTGTACTGTTCCTATAGCGTCTTGTGCTTGGGTGCGAGGAAAACACATGAGACATAGGTTGATATGAAATGACTTGTATTACTTCATACAAGCATGCAGAAAAGGTCACACAGTTTGCAGGAACAGCGACAGGAGACACAGCAGGCCAGAGTAACTTCAAGCTCTACAATAACTCTCCAAGCAGGTTCAGGATCTCTTCTCTGTACCGTAATTCCTCTGCAAACATGGATTCACCAGACAGCAGGTTTCCAAAGTCCAAAAGTGTTCCAAAGTTCCTCAGTAGGAAATAGCTGGAGTCCAAAATCCTAGGTTTCCAGGAGTCAGGTCACAGGCTGACTGAGGCTTGATTCAGGAGCACTGATTGTTCAGCTGAGGCTGCTTAAGAAGCAAGAGGGAGAGAATCAGGGCGGGAACATGAAAACTGGAAACTCCATATTAACTGAGGGCAAGAGCTGCAGAAAGACAGAAAGCAAAATGGCCGACGGAAAACTGAGTTTCAAGGAACATGTCAAAAGAGACAAAGAACCTTACATTACTCCCCCCTTAAGGACAACCTCCGGTTGACCTCAGACCAGGCTTGTCAGGGTACCTCTGATGAAACTGGCGGAGCAGGCGAGGAGCATTTACATTATTGACTGGTTCCCATGAGTTGTCCTCCACTGGGTAGCCCTGCCATTTAATCAAATATTGCAACTGATTTCTGTACAACCTGGAATCTAGAATCCTTTCCACCATAAATTCTTCCTGACCATCGACCAGCACTGGGTCAGGGCAAGGAGAAGAGCGTCCAGGAAACGTATTGGGTGTTGCAGCCTTTAGTAGGGATACATGAAAGACAGGGTGGATTCTCATAGTTCTGGGCAGTTGAAGACGACAAGCAACAGCACTTATAATCTTACTGATCTTATAAGGTCCAATGTACTTATGTCCCAATTTAGACGATGGAATCTTTATTTTAAGATTTCTGGTTGACAGCCAGACCAAATCTCCTACCTTGAAAGCTGGTGCAGGTTTACGAAATTTATCTGCTGCTTTTTTGTACCTTTCCTGAGCCAATTCTAGATTTTCCTTTAGAAGATCCATATTCTTTTGTAAAGAAGTGATTCTTTCAGCCACTGCCGGCAAGGGCGTATCTATGGGAAATCGAGGAAGAATGTTAGGATGATAACCTAGATTGGAGTAAAAAGGAGACTGCTTAGTGGAGGCGCTCTGAGAGTTATTATAAGAGAACTCAGCCAGTGGAAGTAGATCCACCCAATCATCTTGTAGGTGGCAGATAAAGCAGCGGAGATACTGCTCCAGGGTCTGATTGGTTCGTTCTGTCTGTCCATTAGTCTGGGGATGAAAAGCAGAAGAAAGGTTTACTTTAATGTCCAATGCGGCACAGAAATTTTGCCAAAACCTTGAAGTGAATTGCACCCCTCGATCCGAAATGACCTCATCCGATACTCCATGTAAGCGAAACACATTCTTAATCATCAAGTCTGATGTCTGTTTTGCAGTGGGTAAGCCGACACAAGGGATAAAATGAGCTGCCTTTGTTAGACGATCAACCACCACTAGAATGGTGTTCTTCCCTTGAGAGGTTGGTAACTCCACAAATGAAGTCCATAGAAATGGATCCCCACGGGCGGGACGGGGTGGGAAGAGGTTGTAACAGACCAGTTGGTGAGGAGCGAGGTGTTTTGCATCTTGCACAGACTTCACATGAAGTGACATAGTTTAAAACATCTTTCCTGTAAGTGGGCCACCAAAAGAAACGAGAAAGAAATTCTTGTGTCTTTAGAATTCCCCTATGCCCGGCTATCTTGGAATCGTGGATGAGTTGCAATACTCTCAATCTGACTGTTTCAGGTATATACAGACGTTGTCCCTGAATCCACACACCATTCTTAAAGACAAGACTTACGTCCCTTGGGGGTTGAGCCAACAAAGAATCTGCATGGTATGCTTCCTTGATGTCCTTAAGTAGGTCTTGATTATGAATCACTCCCAGGAATCTAGAGTCAGGAAGAATAGTCTTAGGAGGAGTAAGTGGACGTGTCTCTGCTGAATGAATCCTAGAGAGTGCATCAGCCTTTCCATTGCGCGATCCTGGTCTATAAGAAATTACAAAATTAAATTGGTTTAGGAAAAGATTCCAGCGAGCCTGGCGAGGAGTCAGGCACTTAGCCGACCTGATAAATTCAAGGTTACGATGGTCTGTCAGGACGACTATTTGCTGTGCAGCTCCCTGAAGAAGGTGTCTCCATTCCTTGAAGGCGGCAATAATGGCCAACAATTCTCTATTGCCCACATCGTAGTTCCTCTCAGCCGAAGACAACTGCTGGGAAAAGAAGGCACAGGGATGCAAGACATTCTTCTCACCTGTTCTCTGAGAGAGTATAGCTCCAACGGCACAGTCTGAAGCATCCACCTCTATTATGAAGGCAAGCTCGGGGTTGGGATGTACTAAGATAGGTGCAGTGGTAAATTTATCCTTTAAACAGGAAAATGCTTCCTGAGCTTGCAGGGTCCAGGAGAACCTAGACTGTTTCCGGGTAAGTTGGGTGATAGGTGACACTACCTCAGAGAAATTCCTAATGAAACGTCTATAGAAGTTGGCAAACCCGATGAAGCGCTGCACCTCCTTCACATTTCTAGGAATTGGCCAATCCTTGATGGCTTGGGTCTTGCTTCCATCCATACTAATCCCTTGCGTAGATAGTACATACCCCAGAAATTGAATTTCGGTCCTATGGAATTCACACTTTTCAAGTTTGATGTAGAGATGGTTTTGTCTTAGGCGTTCTAAGACCATTCTCACATGTCCATGATGTTCCTCTGTGGAGTTAGAAAAAATTAGAATATCATCCAGATAAATCACCACAAATGTATCTAGGAGATCCCTGAAGATGTCATTCACCAAGTGTTGGAAAGTGGCTGGGGCGGTACTCAGACCAAAAGGCATAACTAGATATTCGAAGTGTCCATAGCGTGACCTGAATGCAGTCTTCCATTCATCCCCAGGTCTAATACGGACCAAGTTATAGGCCCCACGGAGATCCAGTTTAGAGAAAATTTTGGCGTGCCGCACTCTCTCCAACAACTCAGGGATTAAAGGCAATGGATAACGGTTTCTAATAGTAACCTTATTGAGTTCCCTATAGTCTATGCAGGGTCTCAGAGATCCATCTTTCTTCTTCACAAAGAAGATGGGTGCACCTGCGGGAGATGAAGAGGGGCGTATGAAGCCTTTGGCTAGATTTTCATCTATGTAGTCCTTCAAAGCTTTTAGCTCGGGCCCCGCTAGGGGGTAGATCTTACCAAAAGGTATCTCGGCTCCAGGCAATAATTCGATTGGACAATCATATGGACGGTGAGGAGGAAGCTGATCAGCGTTCTTCTTGTCACATAAATCCACATAGTCCTGGTATACAGCTGGTAGTTCAGGGACTGACATGGTTCCTTTAGGAACAGAGCAAGCTGAAACTCCTTGACTCATCTGTTTCTCCGGAAAGTGTAATTCCTTGGTCTCCCAGTTAATCGTAGGATTCTGCGCCTGCAGCCATGGTAGCCCTAGAATAATGGGAAAGTGGGGAGAAGAGATAAGCATAAAAGACATTTTCTCCTGATGATCTTTACCCATAAGGACCCTCAAAGGCTCTGTTTCCTGATCCACTGGTCCAGAGGTCAGGAGGGAGCCATCCACAGTCTCCATCTGTACTGGAGTAGCCTTCTTCACTGAACGTATCCCCTGTTTCAGAGCAAAGGAGATATCCATAAAATTTCCACTTGCTCCTGAGTCGATCATAGCAGAGCTAGACACCCAGACTGAGTCCACCCAGAGTTTGATGGAAAGGAAGCAATGAGAATTATTTCTTTTACAACTCAGCTGGGACACCGCTGAGGAAACTTGAAAAATTGCAGCGTTTATACCGTCATTGTCCCCATAACTAACAGAGTTTAAGTCCAAAAAATCAAGATCTCTTGCAGCAGATCTCTCTGGAGTCTGAGGCTCGGACATGACAGAGCTCCTCTCGCAACACTCACAGTGAATGACTGCTGCAGTAGTCTTACGAGAACGGCTGGGGCAGTTTATAATGAAGTGCCCTGACTTACCACAGTAAAAACATAGATTTTCCTTTATACGATGTTCTTTGCGTGCATCACTAACCCGTCTTTGTAAAGAGTCCACCTGCATGGGTTCAGGTTCTGGTTCCCTTGTGATCCTACTCAAAGGTTCCTTAGCTGAGGAGGGAGGTAGGAAAAGGTTAGTGCGATTATTTTCGAACCATCTCTCTTGTCTGCGTTCAGTCAGACGAGCATCAATACGGATACAATAGTTAATAAAGTCACCTAACGCAGTGGGAGGGTCGGCACGAGCAAGTTCATCCTTAATCAGTGGAGACAACCCTTTCCGAAAAATAGATTTTTTGGCGGAAGTGTCCCAAGTGGTATCAAGAGCCCATCTCCTGAAATCCAAGGCATATTCGGCTACTGAACGCTTACCTTGGCGCAAAGTTAACATGGCTGCTTCAGCTGTTGCACCTCGATTGGGGTCATCAAACACCTGCCCCATGGCTGAAATAAAAGCATCAAAGTGATTCAAACAATCATCCTCAGTCTCAATCAGAGGGTTTGCCCACATCAAAGCCTTATTGGTAAGCAACATGATTATAGTAAGCACTTTGGATCGTTCAGTGGGAAATTGTGAAGCATGTGCAGAGAAAAATAGATTGCATTGGTTAATAAATCCCCTGAATTTCTCACGTTCACCGCCAAAACGAAAAGGAGGTAACTTGGGGATCCCAGAACTTGGGGTTATGGCAGGAGCCTGGACTCGTTCCTCTAGAGCCTCAATCCTGGCTCGTAATTCCTGAGTAGTTTGTCCAAACACTTGCAAATTATGATTAGTGAGGTCCTGTAGGCTTGCAAAACGGGTCTTTATAGTCTGTATATCTGCAAGGATTGTATCAGTCACTCCGCAAAGCTCCTTTATGCGGGCCTCCATCTTCCAGATCTTTAAAGGCAGAAGTGCTGGAAGGAGAAGAGGAAAGGAAAAAAAAAAAAAAACAATAGTGTTTACCTGTGGTAACACTCCAGAGTAAAATTTTAAGGGAATGCGCTCACCTGGAATGGTTGTGAGAAGTCACAACCACTGTCATCACATAAGGTATTAAACGGACATCTGATATCCACAGTCACAGCAGACACGGCTTTCCCAGACCTAGCAGACACTAAACATTGGCTCCTGAATCTTGTCATGTATAGTGTACAGTTCCTATAGCGTCTTGTGCTTGGGTGCGAGGAAAACACATGAGACATAGGTTGATATGAAATGACTTGTATTACTTCATACAAGCATGCAGAAAAGGTCACACAGTTTGCAGGAACAGAGGCAGGAGAACACAGCAGGCCAGAGTAACTTCAAGCTCTACAATAACTCTCCAAGCAGGTTCAGGATCTCTTCTCTGTACCGTAATTCCTCTGCAAACATGGATTCACCAGACAGCAGGTTTCCAAAGTCCAAAAGTGTTCCAAAGTTCCTCAGTAGGAAATAGCTGGAGTCCAAAATCCTAGGTTTCCAGGAGTCAGGTCACAGGCTGACTGAGGCTTGATTCAGGAGCACTGATTGTTCAGCTGAGGCTGCTTAAGAAGCAAGAGGGAGAGAATTCAGGGCGGGAACATGAAAACTGGAAACTCCATATTAACTGAGGGCAAGAGCTGCAGAAAGACAGAAAGCAAAATGGCCGACGGAAAACTGAGTTTCAAGGAACATGTCAAAAGAGACAAAGAACCTTACATAGAGACAGAGATGATAGAGACAGAGATGATAGAGCCAAAGATGATAGAAGTGTGACACATAGACAACCCATGCGCCAAAAAAACGCAAACACATGCAAAAACGCAAGAAATCTCAGACAAACGCTGCATTTTTTTGTCGTAATGCGCATGCTGATGCGACTAAATATCGCAGCGTTTAAAAGCGTCTGCATGCGTTTTTTTAATGCGCTTCATGTGCTCTCGAAACGCAAGTGTGAAAGTAGCCTAACACTACAGAGTCCAGTGGTGGCAGCTTTACACCACTCCATCTGAAGCTCAGCATTGTGCTTGGTGATGTACGGCTGCATGCAGCTGCTTGGCCATGAAGATCCCAGCAGGAGCACAGATTTTGTGCTGTTGTTAACACAGAGGAGGTCCGGACACTGCAGTTATAGAGTCAGCAGAGCACTGGTGACTTTTCAGCCCTCTGATCCTCAGCACTTGGTGACCCCTTTCAGTAACTTTATGGGGTCTCCACTTCATGGCTGATTACCTGCAGTTCCTTCTACTTCTCACAGGTGATGGGGGAATATTTAGGAGACAAGAAATGTCATGAACGGTCTTCTTACACCGGTGGCTCCTATTACTGGACGCTGCTGGTATCAGTGAGCTCTGCATCACCAGTCTTTGTGCCACATGTTCGTAAAGGTAGACGGCATGGTGAGGGACTGGATTCTACCTATTGTCTATACTGCTCAAAAATACAGGAAAGACTTCAGGGATATTATTCTGTCCGGTTAGGTGACACAAGCCATTGTGAATCAATGTTGCCTACTTTGGTGCAAAGGAAAGTGACAACAAGAGCACCGGAGAGGAACAGTAAGGAAACCCTCGAAAAGGGAATGGTGCACGTGGTGGCCACAAACAATGACTATCCTTCCAGAATGATTCTTCTCTCATTTTGATTTTGAAAATATCCTTGTCATTACTCAGTACCTGCAGGCCATTTAGGAGAAGATACCAGGACAGGAGGAGAGCCTGAAAGGCAGTAGAAGTACATTGACCCAGGACACGGACTGGTATCTGTTCCTCTGTCTGAAGAGGATCAGAAGGACCATTTCCAGAGGTCTATAAAATGACCTCCAGGTGTTGATGTTCCGGACCAAGTAGTCAGAAACAGTCTCCATGAGGTTGACCCTATGTTCTGTAGTGGGACCTGTGCTCACAGCCCAGCAATGTGCATCCTCCAAAGAACCCTAAATTGGCAGGTCCTACGTTGGCGCCTTGTTCTCGACGTAGATGAGAGCAGGTTCAGAGTCTGGAGAGAATCTGAAGCACCGTGGTGTACATCATCCAGCATGACCGGTTGGTTAGTGATGTTACCTCCTTGGAGATTCGCACAAACCTTCATGTTATATCCAACAGTACCTGGTTTACTGTTAGGTGCCGGGATGAAATCTATCATGTTATTGTGCCATTACGTAACGTAAAATCATTTATCCGCGTGTGACCAGGTTTATGTGATGACGGACAATGCTTCTTTGGTGAAGTCCTGTGCGTCATCATCATATGTAGACCTCCGTCTCTCCTATCAATCAATGCGACTGTCATCTGAGAAGCGGCATTTCTGGGATGATATTACAAGCCTTTGCATCCCATCATTGTGAAATATCCATAAATTACAATCCATTTAAATACCAGGGACTATTTAATTTTCTCATCCTGCATGCAAAAGAATTCTTACGTTCCTGATTAAATCTATGCAGGCTGATTTATTAAGGGCCTGTGGCAGGCTCCTTTCATTTCCTCAGAGTCTGCGCTTTAATGAATTCATCCCATCTTTTTGTGTTTTACGCCATGTAATCCATCCCCGCTCTCCTGCCGTAGACTTTATTAGAGGGAGAAACCGGGTGTTTATAGGGACGGTAGCAGGTATAACTATATATCTAGCCAAATCACATCATAGACGCCTTGCTCCATGGCATCATATACCCTGTGACTGCTGGGTAACAATCAGTCTGATACCACACAGTACAATGCATTGGTCTCAGGTTTCCTAAATGTCCCTCCAAAAAGGTATGGGGACCTCCTGACTCTTCCATAAGAGATGATGTCAAAGAAATTGAGATCGGGCATGCGGAATCTCACTGCCTTCCACTATTAGTTCTTAGTCACCAGATTATACTTCCCAAATTTTCATCATGGCCACACACCCTTTTTCAGTCCATACCCCCCACCAGACCATGCCAAAAACCTGATCAACGATTTGCCAGCTTGTCTCAGAGGTCTCCCCTTTTTCTAGTAGCCTCATGAGCTTTAAAAACAATCTGTCAACAGGTTTTTGCTACCTCATTTTATAGCAGCATAATATAGGAAAAGAGACAACGATTCCAGAGATGTATCACTTAGTCTACTAGGTGCAGTAGTTGTGGCACAATCAGAGTTCTTAGATTTAGTATGAAGCAGAGCTCAAAAAGCTAACCCCGCCCACAGCAGCCTATGTACATTGTCTATTGCAAGTGAGCTGCTTATCAGAGGAGGGGTGGAGTCGGACCGGGCTAATGTGGCGAGCTAGTCACAGCAATGATAATGTCCTACTGATAAAACCTTCATTGTAAGTAAGCAACAGCACACAGTCTGATAAGTGACATATCATTGAAATCTGTTTTAACTCCTACATCATGCTGTCATCAGATTACAAAGGAAAAACCTGCTGGCAGATTCCCTTTAAAGGGGTCTGTCACTCCCAAATTGTCTTGTAGAGTAACCATAATGTGAAATACGGGACTTCACTGCAACTAAAGTAATACTAGCACTGTACATGTTACTGGTATATGTCATATTTGTATACAAATGAGGAGGCTCCAGCGCACCCATGGTGTGGGCATGAGCTTGGGTATACCTTACACCCCCTTAATTTGAATTTGTGGGAATGACTTACCTTGAGATGGACAGCGCTCACTCCTAGAGCAAACACTGCCCCGCGTGTCTGCGCATGCACACTAAATACAGGCTGAACCAAATGCGCGCGCGCACAGTGGCTGGTCATGTTCTCCCTGATTCCTCTCTCCTGATGCTACTTGTATACCCACCGGGCAGAGTTTCGAGCGAGCACTGCACTGGCAGTCCCAACGATGGGGCACGAAGCTCTTGGCCAAACCATGGGTACACTAAAGCCCTTTTCTATGCTGTTTGTAAGGGTGAACTCCACTATATCACAATGATGCTAGTCTAACATACATTTTGTGGGTGACAGACTCCCTTTAAGAGAGTTGCCAAGCGGTCACATGTGCCTTGAGAGACCTAGAGAGCTTGTCCCACTTCCTCTTCGGGGGCAGATTGTCCTTATGTCCCTGTCGCATAATCTGTCATATGCTGCTCCAGAAGAGTAAACCTACATTTGGAAGTGGAAAAACTGCAACTTGTGAAGATAGTGGCAGTGGCTGGTGTTGGAAAATGCTATATTTGTTTGCCTGGAAAAGGTGAAGCACCACATCCAACCCAACCCAGCTGCATGGCCATTCATTATGGCAGTTATGCTAGTTTTGGGGGCTTGAATGTAGCATTCTCAACTTTGCACTTGTTAATGTAATGCATCATGCACATGGCAAACCAGTGGGCAAGAGGTTGTATAGAAGCACATTAAGTCCCCTGCAACTTTGTGCTGCCAAGTTGCAGGAAGCCCATGTATGACACCGATGGTGCTATATGTACATACAGTGTCACATGACTAATGTCGTGATGACTGTTGTCGGGTGTCCCGGGACCAGGGGCTCCATCCCTGTCTCTACCTCTAGGGCCTCCTAGCTGCCCTGTTCCCCAGATTACTTCTGATGGTGAAGACGCCGGGGCCACATACCTCTCCTTACCTCTTGAATACACCCTCAGTCTGTACCCTTCCGCCACCCAAGAAAGAGGGGAGTAGTAGTGTAGAGTAATACACAAACCAGACTAACAAGGTAATATGAACAGAGGTAATGAAAAATACCAAATATACAAACACATATAACAGAGGAATGCACTGAGGAGTGGAGGAAGGGTTTAAACCAAAGTAGGTAACGTCTTTCTCCAATAATAACCACCAACAACCTCCAGCCATGTAGCATAAGCTAGCTCTGACAATGAGTGCTAGCCAGGTCCCAGATTATATAGGAGATGGGAGTGGCTAACAGTGCACAGTTGAGAGCCTTAACTCCAGGCGCTCTCAACAGAGCAGATTAACCCCTGTACTGCTAAAATAAGTTTACACCTTTTAATATGAAGGTGAAGTGCTTCTAATAAGTGCAGGAGTAGGAGAAATCAGACGCTTTGGTCTTCTGGCTCCTCTCTGTCGCGGCGAACCCTGACAACTAAGATGGCAAACATTGAAGTGAAACTGCCCCATAGTAAAGATCAAAACCTGCACCCTACTAAAATGCCAGCTTTTTCCCAATGCCCTCTGGAGGGAGGAGAGATGTACCCGCTTGCAAAGGGGAGGGTTGTAATAGGGCTGAACCCCCTCTATCCCTCTAGTCATAAAGGATTTTGCACATTTGCTACAGGGGCACAGTAGGACTCTAGAGAAATCTGTTGGTGCCTTACTTAAATATGGCCATGTTCACGAGCCCTTTGGGGTTTCTCAGTTAGGGAGACCCAATAACATGGTGCATTCATCTAGTGCGGCAGTAACCAATCATGAATACACCAGTGCCAATTAATAGCTGTTTATATGATTACAGTCATTTGAGGACTTTATTTCAGTAGGAGCATTATTGATATTATTTTGGGACATAAAAAGCTGCAGGTGAATGTTTTCCGTTTGCGCAGTCAGCACTATTAAACTGCAATAGGGTGAAGTATTATTGATGTATGTATATAATAAATGCGCCGTAATAAATTGGACGTATGAGGGCTTGAGTGCTGCAGCAGATTGCTATTGTCAAATTAGCACTGAAAGATATTGTAAGGAATGGCTGCCATTAACTTCTCCAGCAATAATCCCACTTTAAGCTCTTTAGGATTGCAGCCCACGTACAGTATATCCAGTCTGCCAAAAAACACAATCCTAATGCAAATCCAGAACACTGGGAATAAAAAAGATCTTTTACGTTTTACAGATTCAGGAATGAAGATGTCCAAATCCGAGAAGATGACATCTTCCTTGATCTGTTCCTTTCTTTTTTTTTACCGCATGTTTTTAACTTTTGCCAAATGTTTGTTGTAATACTGAGGTGATAACACATGCTCCGAGCTTATAATCCTTCGTCGAGGTGGCAGCGGGCCATGCGGAGGAAGAGATTAATGGTGATTATGGATATTACTTGAGACATGAGGTCTTGTGGTAGCTGTTGATTTTGTGAGCAGCTATTGACTGACTTGATCGTAATCATCGAGGGTCCGAAAGCTGAAGAAACCTTGAGATCTCCCATTGCCAAATGAATGGACAACCTGATCGCGTTGAGTCCTCTAGAACAGGGTTCCCCAACTCCAGTCCTCAAGGCCCACCAACAGGTCATGTTTTCAGGATCTCCTTAGTATTGCCCATGTGATAACTGCATCACCTGTACAATACTAAGGAAATCCTAAAAACATGACCTGTTGGTGGGCCTTGAGGACTGAGTTGGGGAACCCTGCTCTAGAACAGTAGCTGTTCGTTGGAGTGTCCACTCCCTTTGGCTAATACAAGGGGCCCCAAGCATGGGACTATGTTTACTATGAAATATGTTCATGGGTTGCCCAGGGGAAGACATACCATTGTGTAACGAGAGACCCAAGAGACATGGGAGACCACTTCTACTTCCAAAGCAGGTGGAATTGTGCATAATAATGAGCTATTGGACTACAAGGTGTCCATATATTGTTCTTGCACAGGGTTCCTCTTCTCTCTGTGCCTATCACTGGGTTGTCCTATCGCTTAAAGCAACATATTTTCCTATTTTTACTGATAAGGAAACTATACAACTTGTCAGATTCTCTATCCCCCCAAAAACTGCTTCATCCAACCCCGTTAAACCTTCTTTTCTCTACATGTAGAGGATGTCCCTGGTCACCATGGCAGGCATAGATATAAAAAGATCATTAGATCATTGGGCACCATGCAATACTTAGTTTCTCCTGCGGAGGTGCTGTAGAGATATAGAACACTTGCTTTCAAGTTCCATTATAGATTGTATTTGAAGACTAAAGGTCTCCGAAGCAGGATGTCCTATGATCAACCTGACAAAAAAGTGATTGTCCAACAGAGTAGCCCCTTCTGAAAATGGATCCAAACTAGTTAAAAAGTTTTTGGGCTGATATCGATATTTAGTTTATTTTCACCAATGCTATAATAAAACAGGCCGGTATTGTACCGCCGAGCACTTGGGTACATACAGTACATCCTGCTGATTAAGAGTGGTTAAAGCAAGATTTTTGCATGACTTGATGAGCTCCTACCGAGAAAAGCCCGGAGGGGATCGCACACACATCACTATCCTAACTTCCTAAGGGCTAACATTTTCTCTCCAAACTCAACAAGGCTCAAATCCATCTGCCACTCTGGAAATTAATAGCAATCATTAAACAAAGTGAGCCAGCTAAAAGATGCCTGATGTGAAAAAAAAAAAGCCGCCACTTCTGCCAAAACAAGAATTAAAACTATTCAGATGCAGAACGTTTCATTCATTACTACATAGTATTCCCCACCTGGGGATTCAATCTCATTACAATTTGTCCAAACAGATGTTACCCTTTTAGCAGTCGATTATTAACGATAAACTCGATTCCCCCCGAGAGGTGTTGGATTTTTTTTTTCTTCCTCTTTCAATATGCCCTTAAGAAATCTCCCAGGTAAAAATATGTCTGAGTTATTCCACATATGTTTTGTAAATCAGTCTTGGAACACAACATCCTATTTACCAGGACAAAACTCTTTTTGTTTCTTTCATTTTGATCATTAATTCCATGTCTAGAAGTTCTTAAATAATTTTATTGTTTTTTATTATACCTTTTATTTTTTTTTTTTTTTACTTATTTAAAATTATTAAAGGGGTTGTCCCCTAAACCAGTGTTCCCAACTCCAGCCCTCAAGGCCCACCTACAGGTCATGTTTTCAGGATTTCCTTTGTATTGGACATTTGATGCAATTATCACCTGAGCAATACTAAGGAAATCCTGAAAACATGACCTGTTGGTGGGCCTTGAGGACTGGAGTTGGGGAACCCTGCCCTAAACCACATATAACACCCAGTGGGGTAGCTTGGGTTGCCCATGGCAAGGCCAATATTCCGCCCCGCCCTAACACAGGAAGGTACTAGTGATGAGCGAACATGCTCGGAAAATACGGAGCATACGCAGGAGCTAATCGATTCCCCCTGACTCACAGGCTCCATAGCTGCCATGTGGTCTGCAGCTATTAGTGGAACGCCACAGGCTGAGGGCCCCTTGGAGGACTGCGGCCCTAGGCAGATGCCTAGTTTGCCTGCCCCTAACCCGGCCCTGAAGCGGGCTTACACAGGCATCACAATTCAGCAACGTCATTGCTCCACACGCCATAATGCTGCTCTTGTACAGCAGGATTCCTCAACTTGTGGGTCGGGAGCCACATGTGGCTTGCAGGCCCATGATGTGTGGCTCGTGGTTGTCTTCCAACCTGGTGTATTAGCACAAGGTCTAGCAAGCAGCTAAACTGGTGACTTTTGTGAGTTTCCCTGCACCGAAAAGCACTTTTGGATGTGCATATACTGGTGAGAGTGGTGGGGGGATAAATATGGTAAGCTGTAGATAGGATACTATTAGATAGAGGGGTGTTGAAGCTGGATATGATGATTTGGTGGGAGTGATTTATGTGAGAATTCCAAATGGGGGTAAAGTGGGAGCCCCTGGATGTGTGAGATGTGTGTCGGCTCACCAGGGTGCTATAAATGTGCATAGTTGTGCCTGCATCAGTATAACACTGTACCTGTTGTTGCTCATCTGCAGTAATGTTGTTATTTGGTCACAAGTTGTCGCTGTTGCCTAAGCGTTGCTTAAAGACTGTGAGATGCATGCAAAATGTCAGAGGTGGGACTACAATCTGAGTGATGTGAAACACAGGAAGAAGTGCCGCCATCTTAAGGGCAGTCTGCAGTTATTCAGTACAGGGAGAGGATGTTTCAGAGGGGAATCCAACGACATCCTCTCGTGAAAGCATCTTACCATGACCAGAACCTGTCCAGATGTGAGGAACGCTGCTGAGAGATGGAAAAGGCTGGGACCTAGCGTGAGAAGTGTTGGACGCTGCTGAGGCGTTAAGCCACAATCATCAATGGTACCATTCACCTGCTGGAAGAGCCCCACATCCGTCCGTATACACCGATTGTTTTGTCCATAGTAGACTCGGGTCGGAAAGCTGAGGCCCACTGCACCGCCGGGTGACTGTGCACATACCTCCCTACATTCTGACACCAAAATACTCAAGACTGTGATAGAGCCTGTAGTTAGACAGATAGGCATATTGACTGTTTCAGGCCACGTTTATTGCCAAAATCAGAGTCCGGAACGTCCGGATTTGCTGAAACGTTCCCTGTTTATTACGTAATTAGGAATCCCAATCCAGGCTTAGGTGTCAACACGACACGCAACGGACTTCAGACCAAACTTCTTTTTATTTCAGGAGAGAGTTTCTGAGGAACATTGTCGTACGGGATAATTGTTCAACTTCGATAGACTTCATTTAAGGCTAAATAGGCATTGCAGTTGGTAAACTGCTAGAGTATTTTTTGTATAGTTGAAGACATTGAAGTCACATCGGTATGGGGAAGGGATATTTGGTTGGGGATAGACGTAATAGATTGTAAGATTATAAACTGTTGTGCTGTACTGCAGGTGAGCCCATACGTTACGCTCATGTAGTTGTCCCAGTTCTCTGGGTGTTAACAGGTAAAAGGCGGACGGTTTAGACAGGCACATCAGTAGGTAGATTTATAGAAAGTATAGTAGGTACGCCACGCTGTACAGCACAAGGGTCTCGGCCTCCTGGCTGAATGTATGTGTAATGATTTGAATGTTTTCTATTTTCTGGTTGAGCCATCCACATAATTAAGTAAAATAATTACAGTGAGTGAACTGTGTCAGAGTCAGTTTTCTCACTGTATCCTGAGGAAAAGACCCTTGTACATGACTTTCATATGTAAGTATATTGCCTATAAGGGAGGTGCTTTCTTTCACGGGTTGACAAGGTGTAACACTATAGCCTCTCACAACTACTCTCAGTTCTCAGCTGACTAATGAGGACCCCACAGGGTGCGGTTCTTTAGTACAACTCCTCAATAGCAGTTCCAAAGTCCAGTCCACAAAAGTCATAGGCTCCATCCTGTAGCAACGGGTCTTTCTTGTAGGAGAGGATGTGTCTCAATATTGCAACTACATGGCTTCTTTAACTATAGACGCTTAGAAGCTACAGCGCTATATGTAGTCTCTTAATCTTGCTTCCCTTTACTTTTGCCTTCCGTTACCTCTCAGTTAAAACTCCACACCATCCTAATGGGCTTCCTGGTCCAAGCTTCAGTGCTCTTTCCTTTCACTTCTTTTAGACTTCCCTCTGCTTGTTTCCTCTCCTCAGAATCTTACTATCTGGGTTTTTAGTCTCCTCTTGCCACATGAACACCCATTAACATGCGGATCTGCCAACTATCAGAACTTAGGTCTGGGACTGCTGGATAACGGACCCTATCTAACTCTCTATCAGGAAGTCATGTCCTGTGTCCCTGTATAGTTCCTCCCATTCTGGGCTAGTCTCAACTCTCTATCTATGCCTACTCGCTGGGCAACGCACAATTTCATCACATGACTATGCAGATTATTAAACATGTAATGCATTATTTCAGCACAGATTGTTCAGGGGGTGTGCACAGCATTTCCACTTTCTTACACGAGCACTGCTCTATTCACACACTATAGGAGTAGTGGTCGCACATGCTCACTAGATCCAGTTTTTGGGATTGTGTAGATCTTAGCATACATCATACATTGATCACCTATTACGTGCATTATCAATAGGGTGGATTTCTGTAAAATTGCTAAGCACATAGCTCCTGTCTATTGTACTTTACCTTATGTCTTATTTTGGATCCTCAACGTTGGATTTCTCCTTGTGCTTCGAAATTCATGCAAATAGTGTTCGCAGACTCCCTGAGCTTGGCCGTGACTTGACAAATCTGAAACTTTGAAATGAATCAATACCATTCAAAAAACTATTACTTTTTAAAGGCACTTTAAATGCTGGGTGAAAAATGCAGTTTTATCACATCGTGTCATTCATTTCACCTTACCACAGAGTGAAGGAGAACTTTTTCCAAGCTAACATTTTTCACTAAGGTAAAAACAATCAGTTACATGTTGAAGCGCGGCAGACGGCTGCCAACGTTCCATAAATAGGCTTCTTGAGTGCAGAGACTAAATCCTGGTATTGTTCTTACACCCAGAGTACAACACTCATAAAAGGAGCTCGGAAAATTCCATAGTATTAGAACTCTCAGAATAATTTAGAATGACTAAAGTCGTTCTCGGGGTCTAGAGCATTATTGGTTTATTCTTAGGAGGTCTGACTTTCCAGGACCTCTGCCACTCCACATAACGAAGGAGCCATCATGGATTATACCTCATCCTGGAAAACACCGTAAAGGTATGTACGCAACGGGCAAACAGGGTGCAGATTTTACATCCAGTTTAGTTGCTGATTTTTCCTGTGGACGCCTAATACTTTTTCATCAGTAAGGTACAACTGCTGGGGAACCCCAATGATCCAGGGCTTTGAAATGTCCCATCAGCTTGCGTGGAACTGCTCCATGTATTTATTAATTCCGTGTATTGCCTCCTCTAACATCAATGACAGTTTGAAGTCTTTTGTGGTGGTTGTGGATGAGGTTCTTTATTTTCTCAGATGGTAAAGCTGCCCACTCTCCTTGGCAAAAAGCCTCCAGTTCCTGTAAATTCCTGGGCTGTCTAGCATGAACTGCACGCTTGAGATCTCCCCAGAGTGGCTCAATGATATTGAGGTCAGGAGACTAAGATGGCCACTCCAGACCCTTCACTTTGTTCTGCTGTAGCCAATGACAGGTCAACTTGGCCTTGTGTTTTGGATCGTTGTCAGTTGGAACGTCCAAGTACGTACCATGCGCAGCTTCCGGGCTGATGATTGCAAATTTGCCTCAAGTATTTGCTGATAACGTGCTGCATATATCTTTCCTTCAACTTTGACCAGGTTTCCTGTGCCTTTGTAGCTCATACATCCCCCAAAACATCAGCGACCCACCTCCATGTTTTACTGTAGGAATGGTGTTCCTTACATTCTAAGCCTTGTTGACCTCTCTCCAAATGTAAGGTTGTTGCCAAAAAGTTCAATTTTGGCTTCATGACTCCAAATTACCTTGTTCCATAAGTTTTGAGGCTTGTTTCTGTGCTGTTTTGCGTATTCTAGGCGAGATACTTTGTGGCATTTGCGCAGTAAGACCGGGGTCACAGTACCGTAGAATACGGACTAGTGCTATGTGAGAAAACATCGCATAACACTCGGACCAGAGTTAATCTATGGGCAGCTCACATCACCGTATTTTTTCTCAGGCGTATTCGACGTAGATTGTGAGCCCTCGCGGGCAGGGTCCTCTCTCCTCCTGGACCAGTCGTAACTTGTATTGTCTAATATTACTGTACTTGTATTTATTATGTATACCCCACCTCACATGTAAAGCGCCATGGAATAAATGGCGCTATAGTAATAATAATAATAATAATATTCTCTGAAAAAAACGCCAAGAAAGCAAAAATTCTGCCGGGGTATGTAAACTTTTGAGCACAACTGTATATGAACAGCTGGCACAAAGAACAACATTCTGCATGATACAGTGGATCTCACTGGGGATAAAATGATATTGTCCAGCTTTGGACTGTGCCCAAAACCTTGTCCAACCACTAAGCAGCTCATGGTAAAATCTTGAATTTCGAGCGCCATTGGCTTACTGAGGATGGACACAGTTTCACTCACATTAATACTGGGTAATTTCACCCTCCATGTGAACTTGTATTCAAAGGAGATCTTTCACCAGTTTTTTTGCTACCTAATATAAGTGCCGCATAATATAGGAGGACAAGGACCCTGATTCCAGTGATTTGTTACTTACTTTGCTGTTTGCTCCATTTTTGATAAATCTTTGTTTTATCAGCAGGAGATTAGAGGACTAGTAAACCTACTGCCATACAGTCCACCCTTACACCCTCGGCTGATTGGCAGCTTTCTGCCTATGCACAGTGTACACAGAAAGCTGCCAATCAGTGATGTGGGTGGGGTTATATACAGAGAATTTCTAAATCTGCAGCACATAAAATTGATTTTAATCAAAACTGCAGCAAGCAGCCCAGTAAGAAATACATCACTGGAAACAAAATCTCTGCCCCTACATAATGTTACTTTCATATGGGGTAACAAAAATCTGGTGACAGATTCCTAGAGTGGAGAGCGTTTGAGATCCACAGAACCAGATATTGTTTTTAAAGCTGGGTGAAATCATCCAGTTCACTAAAAACATCACTAAAAGGTATCACCTATCCCGTGTGTTAGACACCTGTCCCGAGGATCTTGGGCTTCGCTTCCTTCCCATGGGGCTGTTGCCCTCTGTTGTGCTCCACGTCGGGTTTTGAAGGATGATCGCCCTGAGTCGATCAGTGAAATCATCTCACTAGATCTATTTAAGGTCCACTAAGACACACACCTGTGTCTTGGGATTGAGTTTCTAGACCTCCATGTTTGATGTGCTCCACCACTATAAAAATACATCTGGATCTACCAAGGCTATTTTCTAGGGCAGGATGAGCTAAACAGATTGATATGGAGTTTTGTGGGGAAAGTTGTAATTTATTGATCTAAATCCTTTCTAGGAGTCCAGTAGGCGGTCCTGCTCGCTACTTGACTACCAATCATTGACTAGGACCGCCCACTGGACTCCTAGTCTCGGAATGAACAGGAGCTGAAATAAAAAAGCCTTAACAATTCTACTAAATCTTTTCCCACAAAGCTATAGATGAATCTGCTCAGCTTTTCCAGCTTTAGAACAAATTGCTGAAATTTTCTAAGTGACAGCGTCACATTACAAGCATGAGATAAGACACAGGAGCTTTGATTTTTGTTTTTTTTCTTCCCCCAACAATATTCTGCAAACAGCAGCATTTCAGTAGTGTCTGTCGCAAATATCATTATTATAATTATGCATTTCAGTTTCCTTAATTTGCATGTTCATTAGCATTTTGATTATGCACACCTGCATGGGAAGATATATCAACAGCAAGCGGGAAACCTGAGACGCAATTATTAAAGACAGCGCTGGTGGAGAGGAGCAAGTTAGCAAATCAAGTCTTCGTCTACCCTTATAGCGAGGCTTTATAAATCTGCGCCTAGGACGCCGCTTCTCCCCGTAGATCTCACGAGCAAAATGTACTCGGCATGTCACCCTGATATTAAATAACATTTTATCACCGAAATGAGCAACACACTGCTACAAATATATCAACACGGATGCGGAATATTTCACGTGTTCGCCCCGGTAAAGAAAAAAGTCGGAGCCTTATTGGTGTTCGAGGTGAGGGATGAAACATTATTGCTGCTTAATTTACAAAGGCGACACATGGGAACATCCATCAAAAGTTCATCCAAAGTTCGTAAGATAAAGCAAATTGTTGTAAAAATATTATTCCCACCGGTTCCGTCTATACCATTTGGCTGACGACGTCTAAAATAGCACCACCCTTCCTTACAGGCAGAAACTGGTATTGCAAGCTTAGCCCAGTTCCCTCTATATACAGCTACCACCCCCTATTACATTTTTGCCCATGCTATTAGGGCATATAGACATAAGGTAGGGTCCTCCTCAAGGGACCCCACTTATGGGCCTGAACCAGGCTTCTACATAGATAGGGACCAATTCACACTAGTCAGATCTCTTCCTATAGTCCATGGCTTCAGGATTACAGAGTAAAGTGAGGGCTACACGGCGCCATTGGATGTCAGCGTTCGTTCAATGACGCTGCTACATTACGATGCTATAGAATCCTTTCGAAACCTACATGATCGTGACCGCAACAAGCAAATCGCAAAAAAAAAATCCAACCACATCGAATTTTTGAAATTTTTGCAATTTCTTTGTCGCAGTTGATTAATTATTGTAATGCAATACCATTCACTTATATAGTACCGCGAGGCACTGGGTAAACTTTGGTCATGTCATAGCTGTCATGGCAAAACTCACTATGTAGCCTAACCTAGCCCGAGCCTAAAACATACCCACTGCAATCGGCTCTGATTCATGTAACCCGTGCTAAGGGCAGCATCAATCTAATGGCAAGTTCCCTTTCAACCCTTCGACCCATAGACAATTTTTGTTTTTGCACTCCCCCTTACATCCCACCCATCTTTCAAGAGTTCTAACTCTTTCATTTTCCTGTCGATTTAGCACATGAGGGTTTGAGTTTAGTGAGATGAGTTGTGGTTGTGAATGAAACCATTTACTTTATTATATAATATACTGAAAAATGCAGAAAAAATGGGGTAAAATGGTAGGAAATAAAATGAAATTCTTCCATTGTTTTTGAGTTTCATTTTTTCAGTGTTCATTTTGTGGTAAAAATGACCTTCGACAGGATTCTTCAAGTCAGTGCAATTTACAATTATGGGGTTTTCTTTGCAGTTCAATGGTTTAATAAAAAATTCTGAACTAAGTCAAACTAAACTTGTGACGCCATTTTTTGAGATCCGTAACTTTTTTTTTATTTTTTGTGTCAGGGATTGTTCCATGTGAAGTGAGCTGTGATTTTTATTTGTACCATTTTTGGGTATGTGCTCCATTTTGAGCACTTTTTATTCCATTTTTGGGGGATTCAAAATTATTGTTACGGATACGGTGACAACAAATATGGTTTTTACATTTTTTAACATCTTTGTTTACAAATTGGAAAAAAAGGAGGTGATTCAAACTTTTATATTTCTTTATATAAATAATAATTAATAATATACTGAATAAATATTTTTTGTGTTCAAAAACTTTTTAAATAACTTTCACCTACTTATTTAGTCCATGTAGGACTTGAACCTGTAATTTATAACATACTATATAATGTAATGCTAAAATAAAAGCTACATAGGTTTTCAAAAATGACAACGACAGAGGGCTTCAGTAGACCCATGGCTGCCATGATCAGAAAGACAAAGTAGGACAGGAGTGTGAGCAGCCTCGTCTTACCTTAGCACCCTGCGTATCTCCAGTATTTAGATCAGACAAAGAAGGAGGACAGTGGGTTGAGCAACCTTTTCTTAACTCAGCTCCCCTGGTATCTCCAATGTTAGATCAGACACACATGGTGGACAGCGGGTTGAGCAACCTCTTCTTACCTCAGCATCCCTGATATCTTCAGTATTAGATAATAATAATCTTTATTTTTATATAGCGCTAACATATTCCGCAGCTCTTTACAGTTTGCACACATTATCATTGCTGTCCCCGATGGGGCTCACAATCTAAATTCCCTATCAGTATGTCTTTGGAGTGTGGGAGGAAACCGGAGAAAACCCACGCAAACACAGGGAAAACATATAAACTCCTTGCAGATGTTGTTCTTGGTGGGATTTGAACCCAGGACTCCAGTGCTGCAAGCTACCATGCTGCCCAAAAATATTGTAGACAGAGCGGACAGCAGTTTGAACACCCTTTTCTTACCTCAGCACTTATAGTATATCCAGTATTAGATCAGATAGACATTTTGGACAGCAGTGTGAGCAGCCTTTTCTTACCTCAGCATCATTGATATCTCTAGTATTATATTAGACAGGGTGACCAGCAGTGTGAGCAGCCTCGTCTTATCTTCGCACCCCTCGTATCTCCAGTATTAGATCAGACAAAGGAGGAGGACAGCAAGTTGAGCAACCTCTTCTTACCTCAGCATCCTGATATCTCCAGTATCATATCTTGTAGACAGGGTGGACAGCAGTGTGAGCAGACTCTTCTTACCTCAGCATCCCTGATATCTCCAGTATTATATCTTGTAGACAGGGTGGACAGCAGTGTGAGCAGCCTCTTCTTACCTCAGCATCCCTGATATCTCCAGTATTATATCTTGTAGACAGGGTGGACAGCAGTGTGAGCAGCCTCTTCTTACCTCAGCATCCCTGATATCTCCAGTGTTAGATCTTGTATATAGAGTGGACAGCAGTGTGACCGGCCTCTTCTTACCATATCACTACTAGTATCTCCAGTATTAGATCAGATAGACATGGTGGTCAGCAGTGTGAGTAGCCTCTTCTTACCTCAGCATCACTGATATCTCTAGTATTAGACCAGATACACTGGGTGGACAGCAGTGTGAGCAGCCTCTTCTTACCTTAGCACCTATTATATCTCCAGTATTAGATCAGATAGACATGGTGGACAGCATTGTGAGCAGCTTCTTACCGCATCATCCCTGGTATCTCCAGTATTAGATCAGATAGACAGGGTGGACAGCAGTGTGAGCAGCCTCTTCTTACCTCAGCACCCCTGTATCTTCAGTATTAGATCAGATAGACAAGGAGGACAGCAGTGTGACAAACCTCTTACCTCATCACTCCTTGTGTCTCCAGTATTAGATCAGATAGACATGGTGGACAGCAGTGTAAGCAGCTTCTCCTTAACTGAGCAATCCTGGTATCTCCAGTATTAGATCAGATAGACATGGTGGACAGCAGTGTAAGCAGCTTCTCCTTAACTGAGCAATCCTGGTATCTCCAGTATTAGATCAGATAGACATGGTGGACAGCAGTGTAAGCAGCTTCTCCTTAACTGAGCAATCCTGGTATCTCCAGTATAAGATCAGATAGACAGGGTGGACAGCAGTGTGAGCTGCCTCTTCTTACCTCAGCACCTCTGGTATCTCCAGTATAAGATCAGATAGACAGGGTGGACAGCAGTGTGAGCAGCCTCTTCTTACCTCAGCACCTCTGGTATCTCCAGTATAAGATCAGATAGACATGGTGGACAGCAGTGTAAGCAGCTTCTCCTTAACTGAGCAATCCTGGTATCTCCAGTATAAGATCAGATAGACAGGGTGGACAGCAGTGTGAGCAGCCTCTTCTTACCTCAGCACCTCTGGTATCTCCATATAAGTCAGTTGAAGGTGGACGCATGAGCAGCTTCTACTCAGACTCTGTATCTCAGTAAGCAGATGACGGTGGACAGCAGTGTGAGCAGCCTCTTCTTACCTCAGCACCCCTGGTATCTCCAGTATAAGATCAGATAGACAGGGTGGACGGCAGTGTGGGCAGTCCCTTCTTACCATAGCACTCCTGGAATATCCAGTATTAGATCAGAAAGACAGAGCGGACTGCCAATGAGGACAAACAGCTTTATTTCTAGCTTCAGATTCTGGGCAATGGAGTCACATAACAACTCTATGAAACGTTCATAAAAGGTTTCCAAAACTGCATGTGTTTCTCAATTTTATTCAGAAAATATAAGAATTATTTTTTAATTTAAAGGGCTTACATCTCTGAATCTTCCATTAAACATGGTTTTACCCTTTAATACTAAATTATAAACATTTGGTTGTCAATCTCATTACCTCTACTAATATAAGGATTAAGACATATGGCTTTGTAGTGGCACTGAATTTATGGCAGTCGGCATGGGATGTCTGAATCAGATTCTTTTTATATAAAACTATTCTTATCTCTTATCTAATCACTCTTAAAGGCAATGTGTCACCTAAACTAATTTATAATTATTCGACCACACAGTGATAATCATTTTTTCTCATATATTTTCAATTTCTGATTGTAAATACTTTTTATTTTATTTTTATACATGATTTTTGGGGCAGCTATCTTGCATGAGCGTCTGTTAACAGCATTTAGAGATATGCTTTACACAAATCACATGGTCCATAGACAACAATGGACTTCTATGGGACAGTGTCGTGGACATGCTCTTTAATCTGTGCAGGGAGGAGGTGAGCTGAGACCATCAGCTATCCTTATAGCGGCCTGGGGGATAGTTCAAAATTTCATGATTTTTTTTATATAAATATTGATGTCAAAAATTAAAAAAAAAAATCAACAAAATTCATCAAAATTTAAAAGAAAAACGTGAATTAACCTATAGTTTTTTCTAAAAGTTTCCAATAACAAAAGATTAACATAATTTTATGACTTTTTTAATGCTAGAAAATTGGTGCAAGTTGTTTCAAAAATATCCCAAATAAATCTGAAGGGTTACTTATTGATAACTTAGGTCTGACTGCTGGAGACATAAGCGATTCCAAAAATGTGGCTCCCTGCACTTAGAATTTTGGGAGTAATTCTTTAGATGATACATCCTAGGCTGCCTGCTGCCACCACTAGGGGGAGCTCAGGAGCCTAGCGGATACTTTTGCACTGTTGTCTAATTTTTGTCAATAAATGTCGAGGTCACAGATTTGGTGCTCTGTCCTAGAAAAATGGGACCACAACTCCTAAATTTTATAAATGCATCAGATTAAGATTATAATCGCCAGCTTGATAAAGTGACTACTTCTACATCAGGATCAGCTTTTATAAATCACATACTGTTAAACTTCTGTATAAAACCAATAGAATACTTCAAGAAAAAATTTGCATGTAATTCTAAGGTGACATACGTAGGAAATGGGAATTAAAGATAGAATTTTAATGCAGCAAGCAACCAAGAATTTTAATATTATTCCATCTACTGCCAAAGCTTCATAAAAAAAAATCCATTACAATCTCCAGGCAGGCCTGAAATGAAGTCGGCATTGTCGAAATATTGTGATCTTTTCTCTTCGAAGATAGGTTCTCGGAGAGATCTGAGAGACAGTTATAATATCATTAATAGAGTTTAATCAAAATACAAGGGTGTCGGTGATTATGGCTTTATCACTTTATTAGAAGTGTAGTGGAGCTTCCGTTACATCATTATTATAGGCGGATCAAGACAATAGGAGAAGAAAAATTAAAAGTTTTTGAAAGTTTTTTTTTCCATTTATTTAAACTTTTGGCTATGAGATTTAATATGACCCTATCATAAGCCAAAATTCAGCGCCATATTTCAAGGGCGGACGATTTATTAAGCATTAAGTTAAAGTCTCAGGGCCCGTATCTGTCTTACCCATAGGTCAAGTGGAGCACTATCAAATTAGTGAGGGTCCATCTTCCGGCACTTCCACGGTCACGTGAATGTAGAGGCCACTACTTTGGATCCTTACACTGATTAGCAGTCACAGGTTGCATGTATTGTAGTGTGTTATGTTTCGGTAGCTGAGGAGAGCAGGCAAAAACGGCAATACACCAGAGAGGTTGGAATCTACTGGATTGCAGTACCCTGACTAACCACCACAACTAAAGGCAGCCGTGGAGCGTTCCTACGTTGGTCCTAGACGCCTCGTCACAGCCTGAGAAGCTAACTACACCTAAAGATAGAAAGAGGAAAACTATCTGCCCCGGAGCAGATCCCCAAAGAACATAGGAAGCCCCCAAACATGTAATGGCGGTTAGACAAGAGGAAATACAGACACAGATAGAAAATAGTATGAGCAAACGTTGGGGCCCAAACTTCCTAGACAGAAAAGGATAGGAAGGACACTTACTGCAATCCCAAAAAACCCTAAAAAGTACCAACTCTACTAATTACAAAAACACCTGAGATCACACGACCTCTACCACCTAAATTAGTTCTCTGGTGTAACAAAACTAAGCCGCAGCCACTGAAAAAACTGGAAAAGGCAAATGAACAAATAACAGAGGCTCAGACAAACTGAGAGGAGCACAAGCCCCCGGAGGGGACCTGGCTGACCTCCACAGAAGTGCAGGAAACAATGCAAAAAGCCAGCTCAAAAATAAAAGCAGAAAATATCTTATCTGAGAGCAGGAGAAGAGGCAAGATTCAGCAAGCTTCCAAGTGAACCAGGAACCACAGTTGAGACAAGAACAATTGATCACCGGCAACCCTGATGGGAGGGAACCTCCCTTATATAGGACCAGTCTGTAACTCCTGATTGCCAATCTTCACTAGATGGTTCAGCACTGTCTGCAACCACCAGAGGGAGCTTCTGCTCAGAACTCATTTCTAACACATTCACAACAGTAGTGCCTGTGCCTGGTACTGTAGCTCAATTCCACTCACGTGAATGGGGACTGAGCAGTAATGCCAGGCACAGGCACTACAAAATGTACGGAACAAGGGTGGAAAGTTATAGATGGGGTGTCAAAGGGGTTATCTCATAGTGTAATATCGTACCCAAATGAGCTAATTGTGGCTCTAAAAGAAGGGGAGAAAAACAGAACCTTCTATGCATCACTGGTCATGTCCACCACCTGTCTCTCCGCGTCCTCTCCCGGTGGATAATGTCATGTGACCACTGCAGCCAAACAGTGGAGAATTAACAGAGAATTAAAGGACTAATTTATTTTTTTGCTACATAACTAAGAACTACCTGCGTGTTTTGCCAGTCAACGATCACAGACCACTCTTGCTAGCGATTCAGAGGCTTCCACTGACGTCACATCAACAGAGCAGTGGCTTCTCTTCCTCTCTGCTCTGTTGACAGGCTACGACTGCTGACGTCATGCTGATTGACAGCCAGCTCCCCGCTGCCTATCTGCGGGGAGCCGGCTGTCATTCAGCATGATGTCGGCAGTCACACCTCACCGGGAGTGGAAGAGTTGCTCTGTTGATGTGGAGCAGTGGAATCGCCATCACGAGCGGACGGTGACCGGTCTGAGCTGCTGCCGGATAGAACAGGCTGGTAGTTGCGTCTGTTAGTTTTTAGATCCATACTAAAAAAGTAAAATAGTCTTGGACAATCTCCTTAGAAGAATTTTTCATTTGTTTGGGGTGAGACATCACCACTAAAGGCAATCAGTGATTGTTTGCAGTAGTCAAATGGTGAGGAAGCAAGAAGATCAGCAAGAGACATGGCCAAGGGTGCAAAGAAGCGGCAGTGAGTACCTGTTTTTTTCTCTTTTAAGACCCCTATGGGCTTATTTGTAAAAGACAATGTAGTAGTGAACAACCTCTTTAATCAGATATATCCACCAGTGACTTGGAGGCTCTTGCTCTCAGCACTCTTATAATCTAGTCCCCAAAGCCTCAAACATGGGGCTTTTCAGCTTTTACAATGTTGAAACACCTCTGTGAATGGAGGATAACTTATGATTTTTGGAATAACCCTTCAACAATATGTAGGAGATTTTTTAAAAAAAGACTTGTGCCTGTTTTGGGTTGGGGAAAAATCTACATTTTCCCTTCTATGTCATCACCAAGTAGGGATCAGAAGGCATTACTGCAGGATCAGATAAACATAGGGTTAATTTGTAGTCAGTACACATAGGTCTACATAGTAGCTGTAAACACCAAACGGTAGAATATTTTGTCACAAAAACTATTTGCAAACTGCTTCATTTGTTTGTTTTTTTTAAAACATTTGATGAGTTCAAATCTGGAGATATTCTTTCAAAAGGTTGTCCACTAGTAGACAACTTTTCGGAGCGGTACTAAACCGGTACAGCTCCGAGCGTCCACCAATGTGCCTTCTGGCAATCTAGTGACATTGACCATATCACTTGAGCGCTGCAGCCTATTAGTGGCCACTGATGGGCTGCAGCCTTTACAGTGTCATCAGATGGACGCAATTGTGAAGGCTACAGCCCAACAGTGGCTACGAGTCATCAGATGGACACAATTGTGAAGGCTACAGCCAACAATGGCTACGAGTCATCTGATGGACGCAATTGTGAAGGCTACAGCCCAACAGTGGCTACGAGTCATCTGATGGACGCAATTGTGAAGGCTACAGCCCAACAGTGGCTACGAGTCATCTGATGGACGCAATTGTGAAGGCTACAGCCCAACAGTGGCTACGAGTCATCTGATGGACGAAATTGTGAAGGCTACAGCCCAACAGTGGCTACGAGTCATCAGATGGACGCAATTGTGAAGGCTACAGCCCAACAGTGGCTACGAGATGTCCAGGTGACACAACGCTCGGAGCTGATGGGCAGTGCCAGGAGATAAGTATGCTCTTGTCTTATTTTATTTAGCACATTGGTTAACCCTTCTTCAGACCCTAATTTTTGCAATGAGCTAGTTATACATTACACCTACTCAGACCTATATTCGACAGTGGAGCTCTGATATACAGTGACTCTCGTGCGGAAGTCGAAGTGCATAGATCTGACCCCAACCACCTCCTACTGACAGCAGTCTAAGACTGGCAAATGGTGCTCTAAAATGAGGAGAGCAATAGGCAATTATTGGGTAGGGAATACTAATGACGAGGGAGGATTGACAAGATGATGACAGCGGAAGGTAAGACTATGACAAGTTATAACCGTCTGCACTGTAAATCTCATTATGGAGAAATTGGGGCTATGGCAATGTCAGCTCCTAGATTATAAAACCTCTAATATGGGAATATGTCATCAGGAACAAAAATTCTCCATAGTGTTCATCATGCTTAGTGAAGTAAGTACTCGTTCAATGTTCTAATCATCTTGTCCTGATGCATAGAAAACGAGGTTACCACCGGCAAACTCAACTGAGATCTGCAGTCTTGACAGTCCGCATGCCGATAGCTAGGCTATAGGATGTACCAATGGTTAGTAGATAGTTCCTTCACATTAGTCTCTACATTACCCAACCTGATGGAGGCTGAACTAAAATCCTGTGCACCAGGAGCAAATATAACAATATGAGCACCATACCTACCACACTCTCGGTTGGCGAAATAAGGCCAATAAAGTCCTGCCCCCTCTACCTTTCAGAGTTTTCCTGAAAATGCCCAAAACTTGAGGAGAACACATGCTTTTAGGTGTGGTTTATCCATTTTGAGACTGGGACAAGCTCACATTTGCTAGGATTCTTTCCAGTAATTCAGCAATGGTCATAAGTACCGGGCAGCCGGATAAGGCCAGCGCCTATTCTAGCTGGAGGTGTATCCGAGGATGTACATTCAACTGAAATTTATTGGGGCACAGAGACCCGCCTGCTCCCTGCGCTGCAATACACGCCGACTGCCGATCAGAGGATGGCATCTGTCATTGGCGTTCCCATCACACGCTCCCATGTCTGGCACGTTGAATTCAGCTGCAGGATACAGAACAGGACACCACATGGTGTGGGAATGAAGGAAGATAAGAAGATTTTTTTTTGTGTTGAAAAAGAGTGGCAGAATGGACATTATACCAGGAAGGAGCCCAAGATGGGGAACAGTTTAACAAGAAAGGGTACATTATACCAGGAGGGGGGACATTATACCAAGAAGGGGCCCAGAATGGGGGACAGGATACCAGGAAGGGGGACATTGCTATAGGATGGGGACAATATATGAGGAAGGGGCCAATAATTGGGGAAATTATACCAGAATGGAAGACATTGTTATAAAAAGGGGCCAGGATGGGTGACATTAGTACAGTAAGGGTCCCAGGAAAGGGTATATTACACCAGGAAAAGACCCTGGATGGGGAACATTATACTAGGAAGGGGGACATTATGCCAGGAAGTAGGACATAATACCAGGAAGAGCAAGATTCTTGAAAACCCGGTCAGCAGGGCGCCCTGCTGACCGGGTTTTCAAGAATCTTGCTCAACAGTAATCCCACTCGAGATACCCGGCTGGAGCAGCATTAGATCTCTTGCATACAACACTTACGCCTGGCTGGCGCTCCTACAGACTGTCTATCCCACGTCTCTCATCCATAATACCAGGAAGAGGCCCAGGACAGGGACATTATAATAGGAACAGGTACAGGGTGAGGGACATTATACCAGGAAGGGGCCTAGGATGAGAGAAATTATTATAGTATAGGGGCCAAGACAGGGGACATTATTACAGAAAGAGGCCAGGAATGTCACATTATTACAAGAAAAGGCCATGACAGGGGACATTATTACAGGAAGGTGTCGGGATGGGGACACCTATGGAGGGTGAACACGTATGTCTTTATAGGATCAAGAAAGCTACAAAGGCCCATATATCTGGCCAACATAGTGATGGGGACCCAGGTTAAATATCTGCACTGGGGTTCATGAGACTAGTTACGCCACTGGTCATAAGCGTAACTACTAAAATAGCAGCATAGCATCTGCTTTTGGGTCCAGCAGCAAAGATTAGGGTAAGGTAATCTCATGAAGACAACCATTGTCTGTATGCCATATTTAGGTGTATGGACATCCTGAAGGGAAGACCCTGCTCTGGTGAATAATACATTGAATTGAATACTGGCATGTAGAGATGAGCATTTGATTTGCACTACCCTGGTTCAGCGTCCTCTATGGCATTGGGTCTTCACTTCTGCACTCAGTCCCCTCAGCTCAGCATCCAGAATACCTCCAGCGCTTATTAGGCACCGAAGAAACCGGATTGAGGATGTCATGTCTTTCGTTGAGGACCGGACCAGGGCAGGAAGAATCAAGATGCTCCTGTCTATTGGCATATGATGAAACATTATCCCTGCAGCATGGCTTCTCCCGGTGATGAAAGCTGATCGCAAGGGGCTGGAGAAGTCAGAAGTCAACACATGGATGTCAATGGTGGGCTGTTTGTTTTTTTCATAGACTCTTGACCTGCATTGGCAAGTTCGATCCATTAATTGGGTCAAAAATTGGTGTCTCCATTCTTTTTTTTGCAGATTATCGGTACCCCCCCCCAAAAAAAATGAAATATCATCATGGCCTTAGACTATAATGGGTACATGTTCTATTAGAACATGTATGGGATAAAAGGATGTCTGAATGAGCCCTTGTATCCAGTGGCGATAGACTCGTTGTGCGACTGTGGAAGATCACTGAAGACTTGCCCATGCTGGCTCCTACATACAGAAGCACTAATCCACCCATCTTAATTAGTCCTTCTCCAGACAAATGTTTTTGGAATCATGCGACAACCTAAAACCCCCTAGAGCGTAAAATTATCCACAGTGATATAATTCATTGCATGTCTGGAATCTTGATTCCTACCCTCCTCCGGTACCTGACAGTTGATGAATGTACACCGAGCAGTTTCGGGTAAATTTCATCATTAATAAATGTTTTCCGTGCCATCTTAGAGCTGTCTGCTTGAATTATTGCAGGCAAATGGATAGCCCCGCGTTCAGTTTAACATTTGGTGCCTTTTAGCAATAAAAAAAAAATATATATATATATAAATGGCCCCTCTTTGTGTATGCCTGATTAAACAATTATAATTTGTAATTCATCATTTTAATTTCTCTCTTACTTTGCTTCGATGACTCTTCCATTTTGTTTCAAATGGCAAAACAATGAGCGGGTCAGAGAGGAAGAGTTTTTAACTCCCCACCTGCTGCATACGAATTTCCACACTGAGCCAAGTAAGAAGCCAAATAATGTAACCTTTGGTATCTGGAGGCAAGAAAAAAAAAACTTTTTAATGTGAGAGATCATTTTAATTGTACAGGAAACAGCGCCACACCTGACCCTGCGCTGTCCCTCGAGATGAACCAATCTTGTAAAATTCAAATTCGCAAACTTTGCTGAACTTTTCCGAAAAATTTGATTTGCGGTGAATTGAAAGTATTGCAAAGCTTCTAATTGTCCTAAAAAGAAGAGTAAGACCCTGAGGTCTCCTAGGACTGTATCCTACCCTTTCCCAGCCCTCTAACGGACACACACTCATAGGGCTCATTCAAACACCACTGATTTTTCTTGTCTGAGTTTCATCAGTGTTTTTGATCAAAGTTTCATTAGAGTTTCTCAGATGAGAAAAAAAATGTCCTACCTAGCAGTCCATGAAAAACAAACAGCATTCGATTGGCATCTGAGTGCCATCTGATTTTTTCACGGACCCATAGCCTTGAATTGTCAGTTTTTAGCTGACGCTCGGATCAATATCAGATATGACTTTATGATTTTGCAACGGCCACATAGACTATACTAGTTTAGAATGCTATTCATGAAAAACACAGATATAACTCGTACTCGTCTGATATGAGCCCTCGGTAAAGTCAAAGTGAATGTCCTCAACATACATAGTTATGGGTACGTGGATGGTAGCTGTAATCAACAGTCTGTTCCTCACACACTAATCTTCACTGCTATGCTGTCACACACTATCTGTGCTGTTTCTTCAGTGTTTTATAACGTTCTCTCCATATCTCTATGGCTAAGCTGTGAGCTGTGATGTCCTCTCACTATCCAGATTCATCACAAGTGGCTGCTGCATTCCCTACTTCTGTTTTTATACAGGCTATCATCTACATTACAACCTTTGCAAAGCATAGGGTGAAATTAGTTGCCAATTCATAACAAAATCCGCAACAAATCTGCATGTAATATTTTGTAAGACGCACCAATAGGGAAATCATAAACGTGCTATAGTGGTATATTCACATGTAACAGATATGCTGCATTTTTTTTCATCTGGATCGCCACAGTATATTACAGCAGAAACAAAGTGGATGAAATTTTAATAAAATGGTATCCTCACGCTGCAGAAAATTAACCTGTAGTGAAAATTTAGGGGTCCCATTACCACCTTGAAGGCACCTGTCATCATCCTACTGTCTAAGATTGCATTTAAACAAGTCAACCAATTAATTTCATGGCTCCTTATTGGTGGATTGCTAGAGAGACTTAAGAGAGATCTATGCTGAGCTCTTGAAGATAATGGGTCGATATGCTCTTCTTCAGGGTTCCTGGATGAGCTCTTGGAAATAATGGGTCCATACTCTCTTCTTCAGGAATCATGGATGACCTGTTGAAGATAATTGGCCCATATACTCTTCTTCTTCAGGGGTCCTGGATGAGCTCTTGGAGATAATGGGTCCGTACTCTCTTCTTCAGGAATCATGGATGACCTGTTGAAGATAATGGGCCCATACTCACTTTCTCTTCAGGGGTCCGAAATGAGCTCTTGGAGATAATGGGCCTATACTATCTTCATATTCAGGGGTCCTGGATAACCTCTTGGGTCCATACTGTCTTCTTCTTTCGGGGTCCTGGATGAGCTCTTGGAGATAATGGGCCCATACTCTCTTCTTCAGGAATCATGGATGACCTGTTGAAGATAATGGGCCCACACTCACTTTCTCTTCAGGGGTCCGGAATGAGCTCTTGGAGATAATGGGCCCATACTCTCTTCTTCAGGAATCATGGATGACCAGTTGAAGATAATGGGCCCATACTCACTTTCTCTTCAGAGGTCCGGAATGAGCTCTTGGAGATAATGGGCCCATACTCTCTTCTTCAGGAATCATGGATGACCTGTGGAAGATAATGGGCCCATACTCACTTTCTCTTCAGGGTTCGGAATGAGCTCTTGGAGATAATGGGCCTATACTCTCTTCTTATTCAGGGGTCCTGGATACCTCTTGGGTCAATACTGTCTTCTTCTTTCGGGGTCCTGGATGAGCTTTTGGAGATAATGGGCCCATACTCTATTTGTTCATGGTTCTTTTATGATCCCCTGGAGATAAGGGACCCTACTTTTCTTGGCCTCTGCCCATAAAATGGAGCCATGTGGGGATCTCTTCTTTTTTTTGCCATTTCATTCCAAAACACAAGGATTGTCCCGGCCTGTGATGACACAAGTAGAGGCTGTGTACGTGTGCGGATGGCCTTGTTCCTGGAAAAGTTGAACCTCTCCTGTGAGTATTTATGCATCAACAAAGCAGACACATGAAAGAAACATCCTTGTGCCTAAAACCGAGTCTCTGGTCCCCAGGCATGTCACAGCATTGCAGTAAACTGTGAGATTAGCTTTCTCATGTCTCCCCTTTCTTAATGCCGCCATTTCATTCACACTTTGGAGAGCAAATAACCGTCAAATTGCTTGCTCTAATGAGTTGAAATTAAACTCTGGTC
Organism: Oophaga sylvatica; assembly: GCA_033576555.1. Taxonomy (NCBI): domain Eukaryota; kingdom Metazoa; phylum Chordata; class Amphibia; order Anura; family Dendrobatidae; genus Oophaga; species Oophaga sylvatica. The sequence goes on from JARQOD010000007.1 coordinate 117,775,216, forward strand.
CTGATAAAATGTGTTTATTACACTACTTTCTATGGCAAGAAAAAGTCATTTTGGGTGAAAGAGAAAAAGCAGATATAACAGCGTGAAGACAGGGGCGAGCTGCCTAACTCAATTTTGTGATGTTAGGGATTAAGCATATTTAGGGGACGTGGAGGTCCCAGCCAAGGTCACGCAGCTCACAATTCATTAACTGCATGCTGTATAATGTCATTTTATTTTAATGTGCCAGGTGCTAGACTTCCCACAGGAGACTTTACCGGCTAATATAATACTTTAGCTAAGAACGTTAAATGGACGGCGAGATGTTTCAGAATATATTACAGAACTTCGGAAATGGGTTTTTAGACGTAGCCACAGCCAAGTCTAATTTGGACCATTTTGTGCCTGATAATACAACTCCGACACAAGTGTATAGGCTACAGGTTTTCTTGTGGAGACCACCAGGCTGGCGTAAGGTGACTAAAGCACCAATACACGTTACATAGCTGTCTGAACGATGATTCAGCCTGCAGATATCTCACATGGTTCCTCCATGCACAGGAGTTCTCCACTTGGCCAACCGCTACTATGTTCTCCATGATAGGGCCACTGCCAGACATCTTTGATGGTGGCACCTTTAGAAATTAAAAGGATCGGCAGTCTAAAATAGGACATGCAAGAATTTTAACTCTCCCGACATCATTTTTCAAGGGCCCCCAAACACATCCCAAACCCATCAATATCAGCATGGGCTGTTAAAGGATCTTATGACGCAGACAAATCCAATGAGTATTTCAAGTAGGAACCACTTTAGAAAATGCTCATTTTGAGGGTATATTTTGTAGGAGCTTTTTCTTTTCCCAAGCAGGTTTTGAAGCATTTTCTTTTCCTCTTTTTGCGGATTTTGTAGCCTTTTGGTCGGACAGGGCCTAACGTGGAGCGGATTCCATCAGTATCAGCTTCTAAGAAGTTACATGCACCTTTTTTTTCCAACAGGCATTTTTTTTCCAAAACTTGAAGCAGAAAAAAAAATGCTCAAAAACTCCTCAAATAAACAATAAGGTTGATTTCACATAGAAATGAATGGGAAGAGTTTTCAAAGTGTTTTTAAAGAGTTTGAGGGGGAGGATTTTTTACTAGATCTGCTAAAAAAATTCCATCTGAGGATAGCTTAGATTGGCTCTCTGGTTTGGCTAAATATCCTAAGTCATGTGTCAAAGCTTGGTAAAGAGTCAGACATTGGCTTATATGGTAGCTTTTGCTGATGGGTAGCACAAGATAGACAATTTTTGTCTTCTTAGAGGGGAGCTAATTTGAATATCTTTTTTTTCACAGAGCATATCTTGGCCTATATAAGTTACCCTACAACAGTTTTGTGATCTCCACAAGAAAGGATGGTAAAGAAAGAACAATTCAACCTAGACCCTTGTCAAAGTATTTGCTCTGATGAGAGTCCAGAGACCAGAACCTTACAACATCAGTTTGTGGCCTGGTTTAGCTAAATTATATGGCAAAGCTTATTAAACTGTTAATCATTGATTTATATGTATAGCAAAGCCAGGAAGGACTGGGTTACATCCTATCACTGCAGTTCTTAATTAGATGCACCTGGCTAGCTTTGGACATGTGGTCACCATTGTGTCAGTGTGCTGAATGGAGTGTGTTGAAGCTGGTGAGTAAGTGACCAGCCAAAATGTGAGCTTTGCTGGGAGAGAGACGTGCCAGAGTCTCTCTCTAAATGGAAACTGCACGGGTCAGCTAGGTAAGCTGAGCAGTCTGTGTGTAGAGCTGCAGAGTAACATGTGGAATCTACAGACTGTTCAGTGTGAGATGAACACTTATGTTTGGCACTGGAAGCTCCTGGAGCTCAGGTTGAAGATGATACCGAGACTGGTAGGACTGTACCTCTTCTGTATATAACCTTTGATCCAGGACAAAGGACTGTAATCTGTTCGGGTGAGCACAAGCTGACATATATGTGCCTGCTGAATGAACAGTTTATCTGCAGTAATATCTTTGTGCCCAGAAGAGGCTTTGAATCCCATGGAGTATTATGAAAGCAATAAAACTTATTAGGACAAAACCGCATTGCCTGTGTGAACGCTCCTGAGAACATGAATCCCTACAATGGGTACCTACTTTCAATGTGTGGCACTAGAGAGTCAGATTGGTTCTCAAGGAGAGGTACTTGATTTTGGATAGCAAACACTGCCAATGAACAAAAGTGATCCCTTAGCTCAGGGTTCCCCAACTCCAGTCCTCAAGGCACACCAACAGGTCATGTTTTCAGGATTTCCTTAGTATTGCACAGGTGATAATTGCATCATCTGTGCAATACAAAGGAAATCCTGAAAACATGACCTGTTGGTAGGCCTTGAGGACTGGAGTTGGGGAACCCTGCCTTAGCTAATCCTATCCAGTCAGCTATCTATGGGACTAAAACTGAAAATCCAGCTCTAGAATTTAAAATGTCCTGTTTCAATCCTGTCATCCATCATGTGCAAGAAGTATTTATCACCCACCACCACCCTCAGCTAAAAAGAGTAAGGGAACATTGATAGTATTTTTTAGCCTGAAAACCCCATAACAGAAATGTATTGCTCAAAGAACAAAAAAAGCTTTTCATACTAATATGTCTTTTTGTTTTTAGGAAGAATCGTGAAATCTACAAAAAAGTCAACTTCTAAGAAGAACCCTAACAAGACGTTGGTGAAATGTGATGCAGAATCAGAATGGGATTGAACTGCAGACAATAGATCTGTCATCTTCAAATACCAGCCTGACCAGCGAATGTGTCTTTTTCTTCAATGACTCACAATTCAGCTCCCGATATGCACAAGGAATTTGCTTCCAATGTTCTTGCAGACTAAACTGTGCTACTACTTGTCGATGGTCTTCCCCTGGCAAAGACTTAGGATCCGCACTCGATGTTGTACTGATGAGGAGAAAAGTGAAAAAAGGAGGCTTGTCCTTCACATTATAAATTGCTGTATTGTAAAATACTAGAGCTTATCGAGGAGTCTCCACGCTTGGGCGTCATCCACCATGGCCGGGCACAGAGGATTTGTTATGCCAGCTCTCTGTTTATGGATTTTTGTTCTGTTTGCACTTTTATATACAGGCAAAGTACAAGCAGACTGCTGGCTGATTGAAGGTGACAAGGGTTTTGTTTGGCTTGCTATCTGCAGTCAGAACCAGCCACCTTATGAGTCTATACCACAGCACATTAATAGCACCATAGTGGACCTGAGACTCAATGAGAATAAAATAAAGAGCGTCCACTACTCTTCACTTAGCCGATTTGGCAACTTAACGTACCTCAACCTCACTAAGAATGAGGTGTCCTACATAGAAGATGGAGCTTTTGCCGGTCAGTTCAATTTGCAGGTGCTCCAGCTTGGGTATAACAGATTACGAAATCTGACGGAGGGGATTCTTAGGGGACTGGGAAAGTTGGAGTATCTCTACCTCCAGGCAAACCTAATTGAAACTGTGACTCCTAATGCCTTTTGGGAGTGCCCAAACATTAGGAACATTGACTTATCGATGAACAGAATCCAGAGGCTGGACAGTAATACCTTTGTTGGCCTCAGTAAACTGGATGTGTGTGAACTCTACAGTAATCCATTCTATTGCTCATGCGAGCTACTGGGCTTCCTAAAGTGGTTAGATATATTCACCAACATGACTCGTACTTTCGACCGCATGCAGTGCGATTCTCCGCCGGACTACACAGGTTACTTTTTGCTGGGTCAAGGTAGATCCAGCTACCGCAATGCACTTGGCATGCTGTCATCTCTCTGCGCAGATGGGTCCTATACCATGATGCCGCATTTGATGTCTCCAAGGTACCAAGCCACCACTGGCCCTCCTGAAAGCCCATGTTCTGAAGAAGACTGTTTTTCGGGAGATGGAACTACACCCCTTATTAATGTCTACACTACTCCCGCTAATTCCAAAGTCAGCCTCAGTGTAAACCTAAACACAGAAACCCATTCTGATGCCGTTCTGGTGGCCAAAATACCATACCCTTACAGCAAGGTGTACATCTTGGTTCAATACAATAATAGCTTCTTTACTGACATTCGGCTCCTGAAGACAGAGAAGGAATCCATAAATTTGGACGGGTTGAAACCCAACACAAATTACACCTACTGTGTCGCCTCTATTCGAAATTCTCTCAGGTTCAACCACACCTGCATAGCCTTTTACACTCGCAGCCATACCAAACAAGAACATGTGCCTACCCCATCCACCGCCACTCACTATATTATGACTATTCTTGGCTGCCTGTTTGGTATGGTAATAATCCTGGGTATTGTATACTACTGCCTGCGCAAAAGGCGCCAAAAAGAGGAAAAGCACAAAAAAGCAGGTGGCAGTATGAAGAAAACAATCATTGAACTTAAATATGGTCCTGAAATGGAGACACCTAGTATAAGTCAACTATCCCAAGGGCAGATGATGGGACCGGAATCAATGTCCCGCATTCCCTACTTGCCTTCTGTGGGGGAAGTGGAACAGTACAAATTGATAGAAACCAGTGAAACACCTAAAGTCACCAAGGGAATTACATGGAGGTAAGAACTGGTGATCAATCTGAGAGAAGAGACTGTGAACTGTCCATGCCACCAGACACTCAAAGTTCTGTGGCGGAGATATCCACTATTGCTAAGGAAGTAGATAAGGTGAACCAGATCATAAATAATTGTATAGATGCCTTGAAGTCAGAAACAACTTCATTCCAAGGCGTAAAGTCGGGAGCTGTTTCTACAGCCGAGCCTCAATTGGTCTTGATATCGGAACAGATTCCCAGCAAACACGGCTTTCTTTCACCGGTATATAAAGAAAGTTACACCCATCCCCTACAGAGGCATCACAGCATAGAAGCACCTCCGAAACGCTCTAGCACATCTTCCAGTGGGTCAATCCGCAGCCCAAGGTCATTTCGTTCTGAAGGGTCCGCACATAAATCTGAAACAAAGTATATAGAGAAAACGTCTCCAACCGCTGATACCATCCTCACTGTGACCCCAGCTGCTGCCATCTTAAGAGCAGAAGCTGAAAAGATCCGCCAGTATACGGAGCACCGGCATTCCTATCCGGGCTCACATCAAGGAGAGCAGCAACAGCAACAACAACAGCAGCCGATGCCTCAGCATGAAAACCTTGGAGGCCGCAAAACCTCCATACTGGAACCTTTAACTCGGCCCCGTCCAAGAGAACTGGCCTATTCCCAACTTTCCCCTCACTACCACAATTTGAGCTATACGTCCAGTCCAGAGTACTCGTGCAAACCATCCCACAGCATCTGGGAACGCTTCAAACTGCACCGTAAACGCCACAAAGAGGAAGAGTACATGGCAGCCGGCCATGCCCTGCGCAAAAGGTCCAGTTTGCCAAAGATGAGGATCTCCATGACATCCTAGACTACTGGAAGGGTGTCTCTGCCCAGCACAAGTCCTGAGTCCTCACCTCTTCCCTTTGCCTCCAGCTACTCGTGACTTAACTCTTTCTTTCATAACCTTAACCCAGTCCTAGGAAGAGTGCCCATCAGAGCGTTGTGGGTACACAGACTCTGTAGGTCTCTTTAGTGGTAAAGAGGTTAACAGGACCAAACTCAAACTTAGCAGCAGCTACTTTTTACTCAAAACTGTCTTTACGGATGGAAAAAAAAAACGAACAAAACTATTATATCTAATCTAGGAAAAGAAAAAAAAACAATACAACGGCTTAAAAACCTAAATAGTGAACCGACTCGAAAAAAAACAAACATGAGCATATGCACCAAATCAGAAACAAACAAAAAAAAATACACACTAAAACTGTGAAGAGGAATTACTTTTTTTTTTAACAAAGAAGTGAAAAAAAATCAAGTAAAAATAAGAGACGTGAGATAGTAGGAGTGGTCGGGACTCTGTACGCATTATCGCATGTTATCTCATATTCTGACTTGCGTGGTTTGACTCGTGTGAAATTTTGTTCTATCCCTTCATCACTGCAGGACAAAAAAATAAAAAAAACAAAACTCAACGAAAAACAGCAACAAGACTGGAATAGACAGTAAAAAAAAAAATAACTCCTTTCGTTAATGTTAATTTGTATTTCAACCGAGTCTTCCAGCGCAGACTTTGCCTACCAGAAGGCTCCCATTTAACACCTACGGCTGCATTCAAAACTGTGATCACTATTACACTGTACAGATACAAATTTCTATATTTGCAACGTTTGCTGTAAAGAGAGAAAAAGAAAATTAAATATATGAGAAATAAACATCTATATATATATATATATATAAATATATACCTAGAGCTTAACCCTTTGGCAGAAGGTAAGACACACATCGCGAGGCCTTGCTTGTCTTTCCTAGGTCCTGCTAAAGGGTTAAAAAAAATAATACCATGTTTGTATCAGGTTTTAATTATGGGTTTTAGAAACAAAAAAAAAAAAAAAAAAAGGTCATTTTCTATTATTTCATTTTATTTTGTTTAAAAAAAGCAAAACAAAAAATAATTCTATGTTTGTTGTTTTTGGGGTTGGTTTCTTTCTTCACTGAATGATTGTTTTCTGAAAGAGGTGAACTGCAATGAGAAATAGAAAAGATGACACTCTTACAAAAAAAAAATCTCCGGTTTGGTCTGTTATTTCTTGAAATTGATTAGATAGGAGTCATTTTTATTAGTCTTCTTCTTTTTTTAGGTTTTTAGTTTCTAGAAAATCAGTGTGACCTTTAGCCAATGTACTGCCTAATTTTTCAAAAATTTGGACGCTTGCTTCGAAAACTTCTCCAGCAGTAGAGGTCAGATAACTCGCTACACAACTATATGGGTGGGTAATGCATGAGGATGAGAACTGGCTCAATACCAAAATGTAAATTGAGGCCTTCTCCAAATGCTAGTTGATGACCCCACATGCCTTAAAGCACCACTCTAGCTGGATTTTTTTTTACTATCTGTTAGATATCAGTAATTTATATACAGTGCATGCATTCAAATAATGACCTGTCGGTGTCTTCCGCCGTTTCCAGCGATGCTCCATTCCTCTCCTTGACCATGTCACCGCAGTTGTGAATAGCTGGCTTGCTACAGCTCTTCTGTGTGAACAGGAAGTCACTTTCTCAATAAACATCTGAAAGACTCAAATCAGGGTCCTCATAGACCTACATTACAACAGCAAGAAACAATCGGCAGTGAGAAAGAGCTGCGGTCATGTGATGTAGAAGAGGGATTGGAGCAGCGCTGGGAACGGCTGAAGACAGCAACTGACAAGTATAGTAATGCATGCACTGTACCTACATAAATTATAGTTCATGAATAATGAAAAACAAATGCTAGAATGGGACTTTAAAGAGGACCTTTCATTGGATTTTATAATTTAAAGGGGATATCCAAAACTGTATGAAAAACAAAAGATGTACCTAAGCACTAACAGGCAGGTAGTTGCCACTTACCTGCATGTTGTGCACCAGTCTTCCCTGGCACAGACGCTCCTGCCGGTTACTTAGAAGCCTCTGCTGATGTCACGTCTACAGAACAGAGTCTTCTTTTCCGGTCCGCTCTGTAGACGGTGCGGGACTTCCGAGGTCATTCTGATTGACAGCCAGATACCCGCTGCCTAACTGGAGGAGCCAGCTGTCAATCAGAATGATCTCAGAAGTCTTGCCCCGTGCGTCAGCCGAGGCTTCTGAATCCCCGGCATGAGCGGTCTGTGACCGCTCTGTGCTGTGGAAGAACAGCACCGTGCACAACAGGCAGGTAAATAGCAATTACCTGCCTGTTAGTGCTTAGGTTCATTTTTTGTAAAGTCCCGGATACACCCTTTACGCTGAGTACCTCCTGCAATTGGTGCTGCTCTACTGATTCTGGGACAGTTTTCTTTTTCTGTGCCACTTAATTCAAAAGTTATGCTCACCTACCCAGAAAACAAAAAACAAGAAACAAATATCCTAAAATAAAATAAAATAAAAAATATATTGCAAAACATGCATGAGATTGTAATAATAATAATAAGGCTATGGTTCCACGGTCCGGAACCATAGCGCTTTTGACGGAGCGGAAATTCCGCTCCGTCTAAGCCCCGCCCCCTTTTGACGCGCGATCTTTCCGGAGGTGTTCAGGACACCTCCGGAACACCTCCGGAAAGAGCGCAGGGCTACATAGCCCTGTGTTAATTATGTTGCGGCGACGCACCGTCGCCGCAATACGCGAGGACATGCTGCGGTCTGAAAAGACGCGCCGCATGTCCGTTTACGCAGGTTTGCCACCTGCGTATTGTTACGCATAGTGGAGACGGGATTTCTTGAAATCCCCTCCACTATGCTGTAACATCTGGACGCTGCGTGTTTGGCGCTGCGCCAGCGCACAGCGCCAAACACGCAGCGTTTCCTGACCGTGGAAACTCACCCTCAGGGTATTTGGTAAACATCATTTTGATCAAAAGAATGTACAAGCCATCCCGCCACGTCAAGGCAACCCTTTGTGGGACAGTCCTAACTCTTGTATTAAAAACCTTTCCACCTGTCAAGTGACAAATGTGAACAAGGACAGAGAGACTGAACCCTACCAGTAAAAGCATAGGCCAGACAGGAAGGATTTTTCAGCTCAGAAGCAGGGCGGTCACACCCTTATATGCACAAGATGCACTAAGAACTAAATGAAAAACTGGGTCTGAACTGAAAAAGTAAGTTGATGTGTATGCAAAATGTAAATGCATATTAAACACATGACCATTATACAGAGAAAACAAAAAACAAGAAACAAATATCCTAAAATAAAATAAAAAATATATTGCAAAAACATGCATGAGATTGTAATAATAATAATAATAAGGGTATTTGGTAAACATAATTTTGATCAAAAGAATGTACAAGCCATCCCGCCACGTCAAGGCAACCCTTTGTGGGACAGTCCTAACTCTTGTATTAAAAACCTTTGGTAAACATAATTTTGATCAAAAGAATGTACACCTACCCAGGTAATAAAAAGCACATAATATGCTAATTTTCTCTTCAACCAGCTGGACATACACCACAGAAATTCTTTATTAGCATTTGCTTTTTCTCCTCTATGATGCTTGCAAATCAAAATCTGGTACGTTATAGAAGGGAAAAAGAAAATGCCCACAGATAAAGTCACAGCTGCAGCCTGGCTCAGTGTGCTCTCCTAAGACGAGATTTGTCTTATAAGACCACGCTGAGAACTCCAACTCTATAATATTGTCCCTTCCTGCTTTTAGAGAGAGCAGCAGCACTGAAGAGCAGCAATGCTGTATACCAGAGAAAAAGAGAGTAGCAGCATTGGAAAGCCTAAGCACAAGAGAGCAAGACTGCTGGAAAGCCGGAGCACAAGAGAGCAGCAGTGCTGAAGAGCTGGAGTGCCGGAGAGCCAGAGCACATGGGAGCAGCAGCACTGGAGCACAGGAAAGAATTTCAGAGGAGCATGATGTAGGGACAGATACCCTGATTCCAATATTAGTTTACTGGATGCAGAAGTTGTGATAGAATTACATTTTTTTCTGCTACAGCTCTAGCAAAGCTTGGAATACTGAGCGCTGTGTAACCTGCCCACCCACACACACACCTGATTGGCAGCTTTCAGTGTACATTGTATGTCGACAGAAAACTAATAATCAGTGGTGGAGACCTAGTAGGACTAGGAGGCACGAGGCAGCTTGTCCTGTAGCGATAAATCTCCTAAAAAAATCACTGTTTTTACTGAAATAGCAAAACACAGCCTAATAAGTGACACATCGCTGGAATTAGGGTCTCTACCTCTACATCATGGTGCTCTCAGATTACACTGAAAAACCTGCCGACAGATTTCCTTTAAATGTATTTATTTTTTGGCTAAAAACACAGTTTAACAACATTAATTCATTCAAATTTTGTACTGCTTGGTTTGTTCTTCCTCTGTGTATCACAGTACATTGGAGGCTGCAGAATAAATGAGCTTCTCTGATGTCAGGGCTGGATCTTGTATTTCTCTTCAACTGAGTGGTATTCTAAGCTGAATTATGACAAAATTCTTTCAACTTATCAGCACAAGATAATTCAAGAGAAGAGCAAGGAAATCAGAGACCCTGACATCAGAGGAGCTCACTGCTAACTCACTTTGCAGTTATGTACTGTTATACATACAGGCTGTAGAAACCCAGCAGCTCAACTTTTTCTAAACAAAAACTATAGCAACAATTATTTTCAGCCACAAATATATGTGTTTAGCAAAAAAAAACAACCAAAGGTTACCATATCCATTAATCTCATTAAGTGAAGGTGTGACGATTGTCCATTGTCCATCTCCAAGCTCACATGGAATGAAAAGCTGGTGTGACCTTTGATTGAGTTACTTCATGCCATGTTTGACAACGTTCTGGTGCTTCATGGAGGAACGGACAATTGTATTCAGAAAATAATCAATCCAAGAAGAGAACGGTTTTAATGTGACCCACAATCGTAACCAGCTACAACATCAGGTCCTGGTGCACCCATCCAGCTTTCAAGCTTGTCTTCCACCATGTTTGCTGAAATTGCATTATAAATGAAGATTACATCTTGGTACAGGCGATGACCACCCAATAAAATGCAGAACATACGAACCAGGAATCATTCACCTTTCTCCATGGAGGGCATAGCAGCTAAATGCACCGCCTCTATGATGTGCACTGGTGATGAGCAAAGGTGTTATCTGAGCATGCTCGGGGGCTAACCGAGTGTCTTCGGCGTGCTCGAAAAATATGTTTGCGACACTGCGACTTATAGACAGTCGCAGCAAATGTCGAACAGAACTAAGACTTGCAGCCGCGGGGTCTCGAACATATTTTTTGAGCACCCCGAAGACGTTCGGTTAGCCCCCGAGCATGCTGAGATAACACCTTATTCCAGCACGTTCTCTCATCACTAATGTGCACTTCTTTCAGGTAAAGATTAACCGGTGCCCCTCTTCTCAATATGGGTTACATGGCCGTCACAAGATTGTGTCTATGGTACAATAAGAACTTGATGATAGACAATCGCATTAAATTGGGTAATTAAAGGGATAGTTCAGGTTAAAATATTATTCTTGAATGAGCTTAAAGGGAACCTGTCACCAAGAAAACACCATCCAATGTGCAGGCACCCTGCCATAGAGCAGGGGGGAGGAACAGATTGACATATAGTGTAGTAAAAAAAGACTCAGCATAACCTGGGCTTTAATCATTGAATCCTCTGCTTTTTGGGGGATGTTTGGTCCAGTGGGTGATCCTATTATTGGGAATTTTTTTAAACTCCGAACAATTTAAAAGAAAAAAAAATGGACGTACCCTTTAAGTAAGCAGTCGGCTTACATTGCCCTTAGGTTTATTTCACCGATATATAAAACATAATTCTTAACTCAAGTAGAAAAATGTAGGAAATAATAAACAATCCAATTGCTATATATAAAATACATGCCCTGGGAAGTTTCAGGGTCAGGAGGCAAGTCGGTTGACCTCCACTGGTGCTTGGACTCCTCGGTGCCTTACTCCTACACTACCCTAATGTGATGTTTCACATCTCCTGGCCTGAAGTACCTCCAGGCCCGTATCGTTGGGGTCGGAGTTCCATTTTCTTGTTTTCTCTGCTAAGTAGAAGAAATTTAGTGGTCAAGCATGCATGTTTGTTGCCAGAGGGGGTAAGCAGCTGACAAATACATCTGGTAATTTGGGTTATCCTTGTTTCCCTCAGTGGTACCATAGGAGCTTTCCCAGTATACACCGTGATATGAACACATCTCAATTGGGTAAAAAGCATTATCACTAGAGTTGGTGCCAATTTAGCCACAAGTCCTATTCCAGTGGTCTGTGGCCGCTGGACGGGGGAGAGACTACCGCCTCTCATCAGCCGGCATCCGCACTCTTCTTTTGATTAGCTGGCCTGTCGTGATGTCATCGCTGCTGAGTGATGCCAATGTGACGTCACGCCAGGCTTGGTAATCAAAAGAAGAGCTATGGATCTTAGAATCATAGAATGTTACAGTTAGAAGAGACCTCAAGGGTCGTTGTGCTCAACCCCCTGATGATGGCATATAAGAGGCGAAACTCTATTTCCTCTCCAGTGGTCACGGATGGAGAAATTCGCACCACCTCTAATTATCACAGGTCTTTTGTCTATGGGAGGTACAGACGTGGCCTTCCTTACCAGTCTTTTTTGTCTTGACATATCCTGAGACGAGTGGTATGAGAGAACCCACTTGGAAAAAAAAATGATTTTGCAATACTCTGTCTGGAGTTGTTTATTCTACATGTAAAATCCTCACCAGACTGTAAGTCGGCATCATGACCACTGGACATGGCCATGATGCCGACTTACATCCTGGTGAGGCTTTTACTAGAAAGTCCCGATAAAATATTGAATTTATCTTGTGAGGCTTTAATGAAATCCTAAGGGTGGACGACCTGTACCTGAGGTCCGGTGTTAAGAAACATTCTAGATGCCATATGTTCAGGTGCATCACTGTTTTTTTTTACAAAAAAGTTTGTGCAAACAAAAAAAGTTTTAAAGTTTCCGTTTATTTTCCGCATGTAGAAATCTAGAGAACCGTTGCTCAAAGTTTATTAGAAAGTTGTAGTCTACCATAAGGCCGGGATCACACATGCGAGAAACACGGCCGAGTCTCGCATGTGAATTCCCAGCCCTGGCGCCGGCACTCGGGAGCGGAGCGAGCGGCTGAATAGAAATACATGCAGACGCACACACCACACCCGAGTGCCGGCGCCAGGGCTGGGAATTCACATGCAAGACTCGGCCGTGTTTCTCGCATGTGTGATCCCGGCCTAAGGGTTTAACTCACACATATGGACAAGACCTCTTTACGTTATGATGCTGATTTCTAACTCCAGAAAGTTCTGCTAAACTTTCACTGCCGTGATCCATCACCAGGTAAGGCTACAACCTCCAAAGTCATCACAAAGGGATGAAGTTCTTGCCTGCAAGTTGGCTAACATCGTAGCATGAGAAAGAACCTCCTGTCTAAACTCTCCAGCCTTCCTACGTCAGCCATCGAGACCGTAAATGAGTCCTTCGAAAAGCTTTACCCAGTTGTCTACTTTGGTTTTGGTTGAAAATAAAAAAAATCAACTTAACAAAATAAAAAAAATTGTTACATTTTTTAATTAGAAAAATATAATCTCAGCTTTTTTAAAGGGTATCTCCACAATGACATCTGAAATTACATTTTTATTATACATTCACCCGCATTAAAAGTTGATTTTCGTCGTGTATAACTTTATTTGTACTCTTTTACTGATCCCAAGCTACAACCCGCATTATTTTCTGCAGCTCAACATTCACTATCCTGGAAAATTCACAATATTACTAAAGCTTTCTGAGGTTATTTGCATTCTGGTAATCCTTCTCTATACACTAGAAACTTTATTGTGATATAAGAAAAGTTAACTTACCCTCCCCCCCCCGGCATTGTGGGAGGGAGATCGGGAGGCCCCAAAACACAACAGATGGTGCTTCAAAGTTTGTGAACTCTTCAGAAGTTTTCCATATTTTTGCATAAATTTTGACCTAAAACTACATCAGATTTTCACACAAATCCTAAAAGTAGATAAAGAGAATCAAACCAAACAGATGAGTCAAAAATATTAGAAAAAAATAGAAAAAGTGTCAATTCAGCTCACCACTTATGTGTTAGAGATAAGTATCCCAGGAGACTTTCAGGGTAGACCGTCTGTGGTCTGGGCGTGGTGCACGGAGTATGCACGCGTCTGACTTCCAGGTCAAATACAGCTGTGTGAAAAAGTGTTTGCCCCCTTCCTGATTTTTTATTCTTTCACATGTTTGTCACTCTTAAATGTTTCAGATCACCAAACAAATATAAATATTAGACAAAGATAACACAAGTAACACAGAATGCAGCTTATAAATGAAGGTCTTTATTATTAAGTGGAAAAGAAATCCAAACCTACAGGAACCTGTGTGAAAAAGTGATTGCTGCCCCTTAAAACATAAAATAACTGATTTATCACATCTTTGGAAAGCTGAGTTCAAATTCAATAGCCACACCCAGGGAATTTGATAGGTTCCTGCTCTTTACCTGTCATGTAAAATAACACTATTAACCTGTAGATATGGGGTTAATCTGCAGGTTAAAACCTTTCTTACACCTTGTGGTGCCCACTCTAAGAGCCCCATTGCCAGGACGAAATTAACTTTATTCTCCCACAGCAGGCAGCTATTTCTGTCACAAGGGTGGTGCTGGCACGATTTTAGTCACCAATCTGTAGAGAGAGTGGTGGCTGTAACGGGGCCCCCAGCACTTACTGACAGCAGGCTCAGCATTAGAGCCAGCCTTTAGACACAGTCAACACCCTGAGCCTCCAGACTCAGCCAGCACCCTGAGCCTCATGAGACTCAAGACACAGCTGGAACCCTGTACCTCTAGATACAGCCACCTCCCTGAGTATCCAGACAAAGCTTGCACCCAGAGCTTCCTAATACAGTGAGCACCCTGAGTCTCCACACACAGCCAGAACCATTAGACTCCTGAGTCTTCAGACACATCTGGCATCAAGTGTCGACACACAGCTGTCACCCTGAGCCTCCAGACACAGCCGGCACCCTAAGCCTCCAGACACAGCCAGCACCCTGAGCCTACTGTTACAACCAGCACTCTCACCCTCTTAAGCCTCCATACACAGCCCGCACCCTGATCCTGCAGACACAGCTGCCACCCTGAGCCTCCAAACACAGCCGGCACCCTAAGCCTCCAGAAACAGCTAGCACCCTGAGTCTACCGGTACAGCCAGCACTCTCATCCTCTTGAGCCTCCATACACAGCCTGCACCCTGATCCTGCAGGCACAGCTGCCACCCTGAGCCTCCAGATACAGCCTGAACCCTAAGCCTCCAGACTCAGCCAGCACTCTGAGCCTACCGGTACAGCCAGCACTTTCACCCTCTTGAACCTTCATACACAGCCTGCACCCTGATCCTGCAGGCACAGCAGCCACCCTGAGACTCCAGATGAAGCCGGCACCCTGAGCCTCCCAAGTCTCCAGGCATCTGGCACCCTGAGCCTCCAGACACAGCCGGCATCCTAAACCCCAGACACAGTCAGCACCCTGACCCTCTTGAGCCTCTAAACACAGTTGGCACCGTAAGAGTCTCCATACACCTATTCAGCTACTGAGTATCTCTATAGATCCACACCCTACATGTGACATACATGTACTTCACACTTCTAGGGGGTTACATTGATTAGCTTACTGATAGTCAATCTATTAGACAGCAGGGAGCTGTTCCCCTTTACATTTACCCTTCTGCATGTGTCCCCTTATTTTAATCTCATCTCCATTGTAATTCTTGGCTGAAATAGTCACTATCCACCATACAACAATCTGTCATTATGTGTTTTTGATAGACAGTAGAGCAAAAAAACAGCACAAAATCAAGTTCACATCTTGTCAAAGTTTTTGCTAAGAAAAATTTAAGGGCCCCTGGAACTGGGGAAAATCTTGAAAACAGTGAATATTTTATGTGTTCTGTCAGTTTTTCACATTCGCTATTTTTCATTTCAGCTAAAAAAAATAAAGCAGAACAACTAATACAAGCCTGAAACAGTAAGACTCCGTCCGTCTCACAATGATGGACGCATTGAAGTTAGAATATTTTCGCATAAAATAAAAAAAGAACACAGAAGGTTATAAAATATAGATTTAACTTAGTCATGAAGTTTTAGGAAAACTTTTAGACGTTATCTCCCTTAATAAAATATAACTGTTTCTATTAAATGAGAATTTATTCCCCCTTTCCCCCCAAAAAACCCTCAATATTGGAATGTTAGAGGTCTGAATTTCAGCTGATGAGCTATTGTAAAGGGCTGTTGTGCTTTCACGAGCAACCATTCCCCTTCATTGTCCATACTGCTTATCCTCAGGTTTAATTTTATTTTTTTTTTAGACTTTTTAGGGAAATTTATTTAACTATAATATTGCATCCTCTAAACCAGTGTTCCCCAACTCCAGTCCTCAAGTCCCACCAACAGGTCATGTTTTCAGGATTGCAATTATCACCTGGGCAATACTAAGGAAATCTTGAAAACACAACCTGTTGGTGGGCCTTGAGGACTGGAGTTGGGGAACCCTGCTCTAAACAGCCCTTTGAGTTTACAAACTCATGCCCTAAAATTAAAAAATGACCTGTCCTTGCGCTTACAAGTGAAATGCAGGTGACCGGATGCAACACACGGATAACGCAAGGCGGTAACAGCCGGTGAACGATATAATCTGGTTTAAATACACAAGTAATTTACAGTAATTCTAAACAGTTGGTGATAATAACAAGGCAAATCAAACAATAAATCAAATATTGTTACGAGTGAATTCGCAACGGAAGTTCTTCAGTATGCAATGCTAAAGATCTCTTCGCCAAGGTGGTATGCCCTTTCACGGGAATTACCACATAGATTCTCTCCCTCTCTGGAACGCTGGCCCTAGCGGAGGTCACCAGGTTTTCCCGCTAGCCGGAAAGTCTCTCTATTAAAGTTCCTTGAGCCTCTCGAGCTTGTTGAGTTTGGTGTCTCTCATCTTCCTCTTGACAATACCCCATAGATTCTCAGGCGAGTTTGCTGCCAATCAAGCACAGTGATACTGTTGTTTGTAAACCAGGTATTGGCACTTTTGGCAGTGTGGACAGGTGCCAAGTCCTGCTGGAGAATGACATTTCCAGCTCCAAAAAGCTTGTCGGCAGAGGGAAGCATGAAGTGCTCTAAAATGTCCTGGTAGACGGCTGCGCTGACTTTGGTCTTGATAAAACACAGTGGACCTACACCAGCAGATGACATGGCTCCCAAAACCATCATTGATTGTGAAGACTTCACACTAGACCTTGGAAATCAAGGTCCCAAAGTCTGGAGGAAGATTTGAGAGGCCACAATCCAAGCTGCTTGAGGTCTAGTGTGAAGTTTCCACAAGAAAATCGGCTGAGGAAGTTCGCAGAGCTATGGTCCTGCCTCCATGGACCACCAACGTGAACTCCAAACTTGGGTCCTGCAAATCCTTTTGCTCGACTATAAAATCGGCTAGAGAAGGAGGTAGGGGAGCGGGGGGAAGGTTGGAGATGTTCATGCTGGTAGTATAGATGGATCCGTTGCTGTAATTAGAAACCTTTAACTGGATTCAATAAACTTACAGTTTTTATCCAGTTGTTTGTGTCGGAAACTACACTCTTTTTTTCCTTTATAAAATCTGCCAGTTGTGCTTCATTTATGCTGCACTATAGGGTCTTATATATAAAAACTAGCCACCCCCTAAAAAAGTTAAAAATTAATCAAAACATCTAAAACTTCTGACAGTCAGATTTCAAGTCAAAACAGTGGACCGTATGAGAAATTTCTCCACTGAAGACAACATGTAACTGATCTAATAACATTTTTTTTAAAGAAATTGAACTTTCGTGCTTTTTTAAACAGTATAAATCTACATTGTATTCGCAAATAATAACACCTTATTAATATGTGATCCGTTCTTCTTACAATAGGGCACTGACATATCGTCCCCCCTTAAAAGACTGAATAGAAAAGCACACTTCTTTTCCTTATCCCAAATTGAAGGGTTAATTTGACTGATGACGAGCGCCGCAGTAATTTTAAAACTCTTTTGTAAAGTTAATAAGGCCAGTAATTGACATTATTACATTAATACAAAGGAAATGGTCCCCGAACCATGAATAATAGAGATGTAATTGCGTGTAATAGTCGGAGTGACCTATCCACGTTACTACCAGATACAATACCAGATCTAGAAAATGCAATTACGCACGATTCGACTGCAGGCTAGACATAGCTGGAATTAAGAAATAAATATAAGATTGATATTACGTATAACAACATAGGTCTCGTATAATGTAAGAAGTGGGAAGTGTCTTTATAGCGCCGGAGCAGAATTATGGCGGCTGAAGTAACAGATAAGAGGTGCTCAAGCTCGGCACTTGCAATCCTCCGCGAGATTGCAGAATGAATTCCTCGGTAAATGACCTCTATGATGTTTAAGAGAAGAGTTTGGAGGAAGTTGCTTTCATTACTTTACATCTTTGAAATAAGATTTGCAAGGCGCCGCTAATTTTCAGAATTTTATATCACAGATTTTTCGCTTGTCAGCCTTTCAAAAAGTTCATAAAAAAGAAAAAGTTATTACGGAGACATTAGTTGAAGCTCAAAGACTAATGCAGAATCTGTACCAGGTCCCGTGCCTACCATGAACCACTTAAAGGGAATCTGTCACCAGATTTTTTTTTTATACCCCTTCTAATATAGGGGCAGAGACCCTGATTCCAGCGATGTATCACTTACTGGGTGCTGCAGTTTCGATAAAATTCAGTGCAGATCTACCAGTTCTATGAATGCTGAGCTCTGTATAACCCCGCCCATAACACTGGTTGACAGACTTCTGTGTACACTATAGCAATAGTAAGCAAAGGGGAATTATACCAATTATACAAAAATAATTAATAAAGTTCAGAGTATAATTAAAATATATAATTAATGGTATACAACCTCCTAATGGTGGATGGCAGACCATCCGGATAAAATACAAAAGACAAAACACAAGGATCTGGCGGAACGACAAACCAACAAGATGAATATAAAATGGTAAAAAAAATAGGGATGCTAAAATAATCAATTAAAAATATTGCCTTTATTAATAAATGGCACAACACAATACATATGTATATAATATCATATAAAATGAAGACCCAAAAAGCAGATTACAACTCAAGAAATAATAATATAATAATTATAGCTTAAAAAATAGCTAAATTCATCACAGGCTCATTTAGTAAAGCAAATAAATAACACCCAATGAGCTGCCATTCATCACACATGAATGTAAAACGAAAGTGCTTGAGTGCAAAGATAATTCACTCAATGCAAGGTGAATAAAGTGCAGAAATTCATTATTGATACCTCAATAAACTCATAACTTCATAATATGACCAATAATTAAAGTGCAAAGTGCAAAATGAATGAATTACAAAAATAGAGCGAAAAATGCTATTTACTGTAAGTGCAAAGTGCCAATTGTGCAATATAGCAGCAAACCATAAATATGCCCAAAAAAATGACAATTGTGCGATATGGGCAAAAAGCAATGGTATGGGCAAAATAACTGGGAGCCTGGAGTCTCTGTATTGTGTCTCAAGAACGCGCCCCGACGCGCGTTTCGAAAGTATACTCCTTCGTCAGACCACAATAAATATATTTTTTGGGGAAAATGAAAATGAATTTTGTGAGATTGTCTCATCTGTAATTGTATCCTAAGAAAAAATATCTCTTTTATCAAAGTATAACTTTTCAGGATATTTGTCGACGTTTTCTTGCAATGTTGAATTAGGTGTTTGTTTATTCTTTTAGTTTGTGCTTGTGGTAGATAGTTTTTGTTTTGTTTTGAATAATCCTTTTTATATGATGTCTGTATTGATAATTTAATGCTCACCTTGTGAAATGGACCCACTAAGCTCCAGGTCCGGGTGAGTAAACAGACTCCCGGGCACTGGGGCAGCTAGCAGGATGGTATGTGGGGAGTGAGAAAGTTGCACACTCAGGAATGTTGGAAGCAGCAGGAAGGATGAAGTGGAAGTCAGCAGGGATTGAAGCAGGTTAAGCACGATGGGCACTGAAGGTGAAGAACACCAAACTAAAGTCTTGACTCTCAATCCTAACACACAGGGGTGCACATGGGCCTTATATAGGAACATGGAGATGACGTCACTGAGCATCACCAGGTAACCTGCAAAACCCAACGTGGAGCGCAACAGAGGGCAGCTGACCGAGGGGAAGGAAGCAAAGCAGGTGTGTAACATAATAAAACAAATTAGAAAAAAAGGAAAGAAAATGTAGGGGCTTCTCAACTCTCCCCTGGCAAATCATGTTTGGAAAGAGAAGGATTAGACAATTTAATTGCAAATATTTAATCCTTTTTTTCTCAGGAGAAATAAGTCACCACGAGGGGTTTCTGATAATTGCTTTTTTTACCTTTTCCTAATAAAAAAAAAAACAGAGGAAAACATGGCCAAGCAAAGTGTTCATGTGTACGGGGAGTTGGGAGAAGGTCAGCTCTACAGCTTTCTCTTGTGTATAGGCTCATTTAGACAATCTATAAAACCTGCATGAGAGATATACTGGAAAAAACAAATATGCCAAACACATCTATAAAACAAAAGGTAAGACACCTGGCGATACAAATGCCCTTTGATCTCAAGCTTTAATCCAACCTTGTTTACACCATAGTTCCTGCTAAGACAACACAAACATGAAATTGCTAAAACCTTCCAATTTCTGCAAATATGAGACAGATCCTGATCAATTTGGACTGGCCTTTTAGTAACGATTTTTAGGTCGTCCGGAGAAAACAACGAGGACCCAATAGCAAAATCAAAGTGTTGTCCCCTATTTTTGATATTGATCAGCAGAACCAGACCCATCAGGGTTCATCCTCCTTTAGTCACCTCCTCTAACCGTTACCAATTTATTTTTTGGAAGAATCTCACAGTGCAGAAGGTCTAATTATAAGGTAGACGGGACAACCAGAGGGCAAAATGGGCAATCCTAAAACCCTAGTTTTGCACTTTTATTTTCTACAAAGATAGGTCAATACTGTAGCTCTCTGGCCATTTTCCACCCTCTATACTCCATAGAATTAATATTAGAGTGGAGCAAAAATATTCGCAAGACCCTGGCTCCACAGCCATGTCGATAGTTTGTGACTGACGGACCAGGGCCATGCAAATCTCGTACACGGAGCCTCTTCTCATTAGTAGGCACGACATCATTGTTGCGGCATGCACAGGCATGATGTCGCACCTTACCTACCACTTAGCAGATAAGAGGAGGTATGGTGAGCTCCACTCCGGCAGCCATGGACTACCAACATGGCCACCAGACCAGGGCCGCGAAAAACTTTTGGCTAATCTCTAATAATTAATATTTAATGCATTATAACCATGGACGTATACGGGAATTTACTTCAGATGAAAATATTGATGCAATCTAAACGCTCAATAAACTTTTGAAGTTCGCAACCATTTACATATTGTCCGTCACTGGAAATTGCAAGCCAGAGTTGAAACTGTAAGATAATCTAGAATACCTTTTTTTGTGTTTTTTCCATAGCAACCCCGGTCCTTCACAAAGTCTCTGAAGGCAAAAAGTAATATTTTAAAGCACTGTCTTACCAAGTCATTAATCATGCAGACACACTGAACTCGCTTTTTTGCTTCTAGCTATGAGTGATTGCTGGAGAATATTCTTACTGCCAAAATATTGAAAGGAAAAATAGCCAAAATCTTATAAATTTCAAGAAGCTTCATAATCTCAGCAGAGTCAATTAATAACATTTATATATATATTTAATCTTTTACATTTTAATTACAAAAAAAAGAAAATGGGCAGATGAAGTTTGGGCACCCTTAGAGATTTGAGTGCTCAGATAACTTTGACCAAGGTTTCAGACCTTGATTAGCCTGTTAGAGTTATGGCTTGTTCACTATCATCATTAGGAAAGGCCAGATGATGCAAGTTTCCCAGCTTTATAAAAACCCAGCCTTCTCTAACCTTGTGCCAAAAACAGCAGCCATGGGTTCTCCAAACAGCTGCCTAAGCACTCTAAAAATGAAAATGATGGAGGCCCACAAAGCAGAAGAAGGCTAAAAGAAGATAGCAAAGCATTTTCAAGTGCCCTTTCCCCAGTTTCAAAGCGTGGGAGGCTGCAGAGACCATAAAAAACTTCTAAAACACAGGTGTAAAAAAGTGTTTGCCCCCTTCCTGATTTCCTATTCCCTTGCATGTTTGTCACACTTAAATGTTTCACATCACCAAACAAATGTAAATATTAGACAAAGATAACACACATTAACACAAAAATACAGTTTTTAAGTGAAGGTCTTTATTATTAAGGGAAAAAGAAATCCAAACCTACAGGGCGCTGTGTGAAAAAGTGATTGCACCCTCCCCTTAAGCATAAATTAACCTGGAAGAATTGTTGCAGTAAATGGAACCATCAATTCTGCTGTCTATGAAAAAATCCTGAAGGAGATTGTCCGGCCATCTGTTTGTGACCTCAAGCTGAAGCGCACTTGGGTTATGCAGCGGGACAATGACCCAAAACATATCAGCAAGTCCACCACTGAATGACTTAAGAAAAACAAAATTAAGACTTTGGAGTGGCCTAGTCAAAGTCCTGATCTTAATCTGATTGAGATCCTGTAAGAGAAAACACGGCACTCAACTAAAAACGAGAGTAGGTGCTCAAGTCAGGTATCCAACCTGATAAATGTAAAAAATAACTTGGCACTCAAATGTGTAACACGAGAATTTGTTTAATAACGGTGCATCCAGACACGAAACAATTGAATGTTTTCGGTCCAACTATTGGACCTTCATCAGAATACTTTTCAAAGGAACACTGGACACAATAGAATGCAATCTCCAAAAGGTAGCTGGATGAGAAACAAATATCCCTAAATAGATAAGGATGGCTCAAGAAGCTGTAAAACAGGACCAGGCACTCACAATAATGGAAGAGGGAAGCTAAGGCCTAAGGAGCTCCTACTGCAGCAGACTCCTGCTTCTCTTGCTTCCACAGCGTGTCTTCAGATCCAGACTCCCAGTGCCTTTCCAGCAACCTATTTGAGCCTGCCTTAGGCGCCTGTCACATTGGCTCCCAGCTCCCCTCTTCCATTATTGTGAGTGCCTGGTCCTGTTTTACAGCTTCTTGAGCCATCCTTATCTATTTAGGGATATTTGTTTCTCATCCAGCTACCTTTTGGAGATTGCATTCTATTGTGTCCAGTGTTCCTTTGAAAAGTATTCTGATGAAGGTCCAATAGTTGGACCGAAAACATTCAATTGTTTCGTGTCTGGATGCACCGTTATTAAACAAATTCTCGTGTTACACATTTGAGTGCCAAGTTATTTTTTACATTTATCTGATTGAAATCCTGTAGCATGACCTTAAAAAGGTGGTTCATGCTCGGAAACCCTCCAATGTGGCTGAACTACAACAATTCAGCAAAGATGAGTGTCCAAAATTCCCCCAGAGCGTTGTAAAAGACTCATTGCCAGTTATCACAAATGATAAAGTTGTTGCTGCTAAGGGTGCCCCAACCAGTTATTAGGTATAGGGGCAATCACTTTTTCACACAGGGCCCTGTAGGTTTGGATTTCTTTTTCACTAACCTTAATAATAAAGACCTTCATTTAAAATCTGCATTTTATGATTACTTGTGCTATCTTTGTTGTCTAATATTTAAATTTATTTGGTGATCTG
The DNA here is from genome assembly GCA_033576555.1 of Oophaga sylvatica. Taxonomy (NCBI): domain Eukaryota; kingdom Metazoa; phylum Chordata; class Amphibia; order Anura; family Dendrobatidae; genus Oophaga; species Oophaga sylvatica. The sequence continues at coordinate 117,798,483 of JARQOD010000007.1, forward strand.
AAACATTTAAGTATGACAAACATGCAAAAGAATAGGAAATAAGGAAGGGGGCACTTTTTCACACAAGTGTAGCTGAAGTTGTCTTGTTTTACCCATTATACTCAAAGCCACACCAGCACCGCCCCTCCGGACCTATGTCCTCATCTTTCATTACTTGGCTGCAAAAATAATATGCCATCTTCACATGGGATCTCAAAAAACAATCCCCTTAAAAAGGGGAGGGGCTTCTATTGCCACCTTTTGGTCATAATATAAAGACAGCTATAATTAACTACTAGTGGACTGCCCATTGATTATAAACATCTGGGAAGTCAACACTGTGGTCAAAACGGACGTTGCAAAATGTCAATGCAGAGTAAGCAGCCAGCTTGTACAAGATCGTGCAGCTGAGTAGGCAGGAAGCCTGCTGTTATCACACATTACCTTGGTTTATTACCAAGTTTTCCTTCTCAATCCTTGTGTGCACAACATTAAACCAGTATAGTATAGACATATTAGGAAGCACTGACAGTGCTTCCTCTTCCTCGCCCAGTGATCATGTGATCGCTGGGTGTAGGGATGGAGCAGGAGCTTCTGGATCTTAGAAGACTCAGTCAGCTCTGCTATGCAGGCAGGAAATGAATTTCTCCTGTAACTGGAGCTAATACACCAGCCCTAGTTACAGGAAAAATCAGCAATAAAAAGAATGCATTAATATGATAAAATGCCCCCGATAGACCTTGTGGGAGGAACGGTGTGTGAAATAAATGGAAATGAGTACTTAAATAAATTTAAAAAAGCATAAATAAAATAGTAAAAAAAGCATAAATAAATAAAAACAAACTAAAATCAAGAGATTCTACCAGTCTGAATCTATCCCTGTCCCCAACAAAAAAAATATGTCCAATATGTAAAAATTATTTCTACGGAAAGGGGAACACATTTTAAATGCTGTTAACTATCTTTTGTGATCATAAAAAAAATGTAAAAAAAAATGTGAAAAATAGACAAATATTTTGTATATTCCTTTACATTTTCCCCCAATATCAGCAAAAAAAAGATATAAAAATTAAGTCGTGTGTATCATGAAAAAAGAGGCAAAAATTATTTTAATATCCAAGCGAGATAATATTTTAGAGATGTTATACGTAAACATCCAGAAAAATAAAAAAGTGATGAGTCAGGAATGGGGTAGACCTTTAACCATTTAGAAAAAATATTTTCTATATTTTTATCATATATTCTCCCCAACAGAACATGGGAGACAGATGCAGCAAGGCATCAAAAAATATGAATAAAATGAAAATTCTCAGTTATGTGCTTTATGTAGATATATACCTTACTTTGTAGCACTGGATTCAGAATGGAGTTGCTTTAAGTCCATTTTCAGCTTCAGTGCTAGCACATCAGAAGAGCTAAAACATATAGATAAATAAATTATGTTTTTCCGATTTTGGCATGCCATCATGTAAGGTCTTGGAAAATGAAGCCCACCCGGAGAACAAATTGAGCAGCTAGACTGGATTACTAATAGCCGTAGCGTCGGCGGTGATAGAATAAGGTGCGCTGAGGCCTCAGACAGGACTATTAAGTACACTTTTGATCCATTAAGGCTTCAGCAGAAGGACAACCAGCCTTTGATATACGGTATAAATATTGGCGTATTGTCAGTTCTATGATTCTGCGCTAATACTATTTCCTTCACCTATTAATACTTGAAAAGATGATATTTTTTTTTGTAAGAATATCCCCCGTCTAAAATGTTTGCCATGCTCTTGAAACCGAAGAAGAAATTGTGCAGTGAGTGATAGCATTACACAGTGCAACACGTACAAATAAATGTCTAGGAAAATCCCCAGTTAAAAGATAAAATTTGGGCCGTCTGCAGCTACCACTTTGGAGCTTAGATGCTGAGGTATAAAACAGTATGCACTAAGCCCCTTAGCTACCACTACTGATGGTCGCCGGCTGCTAGAAATTTATATCTTAAAAGAGTTTTCACAGTAATGCAAAAAAGGGCTAATGTAACTGTCCTGGCTCAAGTGCCGGGTTTTCCATCCTTCTTACTTGGCTGCCAGCTCCTTCTCTTCTGGGCACATGGTTACAGCATTTCCAGCTCTTCTGTTCCACTCTGCACCAGATACTGTCAAGCATATCCAGCTCTAATATTCCTCATTGTTCCAGGTGCCTTTCAGCATATTCAACTCTGCTTTCCACTTTGCTCCAGGTAATGTCCAGCATTTCCAGTTTTACTGTTTATTGTTGTTCCAGGTGCCTTCCAGCATATCCAGCTTTACTGTTTATTGTTGTTCCAGGTGCCTTCAAGCATATCCAGCTTTACTGTTTATTGTTGTTCCAGGTGCCTTCCAGCATATCCAGCTCTTCTGTTCCACAATGCACCAAGTACTGTCCAGCATATCCAGCTCTACTGTTCCTTATTGTTCCAGGTGCCTTCCAGCATATCCAGCTCTGTTTTCCACTTTGCTCCTGGTACTGTACAGCATATCCAGCTCTACTGTTCCTCATTGTTCCAGGTGTCTTCCAGCATATCCAGCTCCTCTGTTCCACAATGCACCAGGTACTGTCCAGCATATCCAGCTCTACTGGTCCTCAATGTTTCAGGTGCCTTCTAGTCTATCCAGCTCTGCGTTCCTCTTTGCTCCTGGTACTGTACAGCATATCCAGCTCTACTGTTCCTTATTGTTTCAGGTGCCTTCTAGCCTATCCAGCTCTGCGTTCCTCTTTGCTCCTGGTACTGTACAGAATATCCAGCTCTACTGTTCCTTATTGTTCCAGATGCCATCCACCATATCCAGCTCTGTTTTCCACTTTGCTCCAGGTACTGTCCAGCGTATCCAGCTCTACTGTTCCTCATTGTTCCAGGTATCTTCCAGCATATCCAGCTCCTCTGTTCCACAATGCACCAGGTACTGTCCAGTATATCCAGCTCTACTTTTCCTTATTGTTTCAGGTGCCTTCTAGCCTATCCAGCTCTGCATTCCTCTTTGCTCCTGGTACTGGACAGCATATCCAGCTCTACTGTTCCTTATTGTTCCAGGTGCCATCCAGTATATCCTGCTCTGTTTTCCACTTTGCTCCAGGTACTGTCCAGCGTATCCAGCTCTACTGTTCCTCATTGTTCCAGGTGTCTTCCAGCATATCCAGCTCCTCTGTTCCACAATGCACCAGGTACTGTCCAGCATATCCAGCTCTACTGTTCCTTATTGTTTCAGGTGCCTTCTAGCCTATCCAGCTCTGGATTCCTCTTTGCTCCTGGTACTGTACAGCATATCCAGCTCTACTGTTCCTTATTGTTCTAGGTGCCATCCAGCATATCCAGCTCTATTTTCCACTTTGCTCCAGGTCCTGTCCAGCATATCCAGCTCTACTGTACTGTTCCTCTTTGTTCCAGGTGCCTTCCAGCATATCAGCTCCGCTTTCCACTGTACTCCAGGTACTGTCCAGCATATCCAGCTCTACTGTTCCTCATTTTTCCAGGTGCCTTCTAGCATATCAGCTCCGCTTTCCACTGTACTCCAGGTACTGTCCAGCATACCTAGCTCTACTGTTCCTTATTGTTTCAGGTGCCTTCTAGCCTATCCAGCTCTGCGTTCCTCTTTGCTCCAGGTACTGTCCAGCGTATCCAGCTCTACTGTTCCTCATTGTTCCAGGTGCCTTCCAGCATATCAGCTCCGCTTTCCACTGTACTTCAGGTACTGTCCAGCATATCCAGCTCTACTGTTCCTCATTTTTCCAGGTGCCTTCAAGCATGGTCAAGTCTGCCATTCCATGCTGCTACCGGTGCTTTCCATCATATCCTGTTCTTCTGTTCTACACTGCAGCAACGTCTTCTGTCCATGTTGCTCATCATGACCATCAACTTAGAGAATCCACTTCACCAAGAGAACCTTAACAGCTACATTGACCCATGTTGCAATATAAACAATTATTTTGGTGAATAAGAAATCCTTGGCTAGTAGGCAGTGCTGTTTGCTTTCAATCATCCAACGCACCTGAAAGCGTCCAAAATATACGCTCTCTGCACCATCGCTGTTATTGGGCTATATCATCAGCGATTTAATGTGGTGAACCAAAGGTAAAATAAGTCCAAGAAAAAACAGGTAGCAGTTTACAACTCTAGTTTACTTGTACTAGAGGGAAGTGGTCAAGTTTCATCACACAAGCAGAGACAATAAAACGGTTTCTTTCGCTGCTTGGTGAAGTTTCTTCTACCCGAGTGCACAAGGCCCATCTGATCCTAGCAGTTTAGGCAGAATTGGTGCACACATTCACCGCTCATCCATTCCATGTGGTATCTCCTCATTGGTCCTCAGGTCTGCAGCTCTGCTTCCATTTACTTTGTAGCCTATCACTCCAGAGGGCCAGGCATAGCCAGCACTTGTGTAGTCTCACACTCTGAAATATATCATCCAAGTGGGATCTCATCTGCAACTCTGCATCCATACATTGTAGGGTATAAACCCTGTGGACCTCATAAATCTTCACCTGTCTGTTGTCTCACACTCTGTAGCGTATCGCTTACGTGGCTCTCACATCAGCAATTTCGCTTCCATTGTTCTACTGATCTAATCAGTTACAGATTTCTCTATCCAAAAAAAGCAGATTTTTTAAAATTTTCCAACTTTGCAAAATTTTCCCTGAAAATTACATTTGTGGAAAATAAATTACGATGAATATCAATACTGGAAAGCTTATAATTGCTCAGAAAATAAACATGGGGTAGAGGAGAGAGAACCCTGCTTAGTGCTTACACTCTACAGGAGAGAGAGAAGACCCCACTGACCATAAGAGATTACACTCTACAGGAGAGAGAGGACCCCACTGACCATAAGAGCTTACACTCTACAGGAGAGAGAGAAGACCCCACTGACCATAAGAGATTACACACTACAGGAGAGAGAGAAGACTCCACTGACCATAAGAGATTACACTCTACAGGAGAGAGAGAGGACCCCACTGATCATAAGAGCTTACACTCTACAGGAGAGAGAGAGGACCCCATTGATCATAAGAGCTTACACTCTACAGGAGAGATAGAGAACCCTGCTGACCATAAGATTACACTCTACAGAGAGAGGACCCACTGACCATAAGAGCTTACACTCTACAGGAGAGAGAGACCCCACTGATCATAAGAGCTTACACTCTACAGAGAGAGAGAGGACCCACTGACCATAAGAGCTTACACTCTACAGGAGGAGAGAGGACCCCACTGACCATAAGAGCTTACACTCTACAGGAGAGAGGACCCCACTGACCATAAGAGCTTACACTCTACAGAGAGAGAGAGGACCCCACTGACCATAAGAGCTTACACTCTACAGGAGAGAGAGGACCCCACTGACCATAAGAGCTTACACTCTACAGGAGAGAGGACCCCACTGACCATAAGAGCTTACACTCTACAGGAGAGAGAGAGGACCCCACTGACCATAAGAGCTTACACTCTACAGGAGAGAGAGGACCCCACTGACCATAAGAGCTTACACTCTACAGAGAGAGAGGACCCCACTGACCATAAGAGCTTACACTCTACAGGAGAGAGAGAGGACCCCACTGACCATAAGAGCTTACACTCTACAGGAGAGAGAGGACCCCACTGACCATAAGAGCTTACACTCTACAGGAAGAGAGGACCCCACTGACCATAAGAGCTTACACTCTACAGGAGAGAGAGAGGACCCCACTGACCATAAGAGCTTACACTCTACAGGAGAGAGAGGACCCACTGACCATAAGAGCTTACACTCTACAGAAGAGAGGACCCCACTGACCATAAGAGCATTACACTCTACAGAGGAGAGAGAGGACCCACTGACCATAAGAGCTTACACTCTACAGGAGAGAGAGAGGACCCCACTGCCATAAGAGCTTACACTCTACAGGAGAGAGAGAGGACCCCACTGACCATAAGAGCTTACACTCTACAGGAGGAGAGGACCCCACTGACCATAAGAGCTTACACTCTACAGAGAGAGAGAGGACCCCACTGACCATAAGAGCTTACACTCTACAGGAGAGAGAGACCCCACTGACCATAAGAGCTTACACTCTACAGGAGAGAGGACCCTACTGACCATAAGAGCTTACACTCTACAGGAGGGAGAGAGAACCCACTGACCATAAGAGCTTACACTCTACAGGAGAGAGGACCCACTGACCATAAGAGCTTACACTCTACAGGAGGAGAGAACCCACTGACCATAAGAGCTTACACTCTACAGGAGAGAGGACCCACTGACCATAAGGAGCTTACCACTCCTCAGGAGAGAGAGGACCCCACTGACCATAAGAGCTTACACTCTACAGAGAGAGAGAGGACCCCACTGACCATAAGAGCTTACACTCTACAGGAGAGAGAGGACCCCACTGACCATAAGAGCTTACACTCTACAGGAGAGAGAGGACCCCACTGACCATAAGAGCTTACACTCTACAGGAGAGAGAGAGGACCCCACTGACCATAAGAGCTTACACTCTACAGGAGAGAGAGGAACCCCACTGACCATAAGAGCTTACACTCTACAGGAGAGAGGACCCCACTGACCATAAGAGCTTACACTCTACAGGAGAGAGAGGAACCCCACTGACCATAAGAGCTTACACTCTACAGAGAGAGAGGACCCCACTGACCATAAGAGCTTACACTCTACAGGAGAGAGAGGACCCCACTGACCATAAGAGCTTACACTCTACAGGAGAGAGAGAGGACCCCACTGACCATAAGAGCTTACACTCTACAGGAGAGAGGACCCCACTGACCATAAGAGCTTACACTCTACAGGAGAGAGAGGACCCCACTGACCATAAGAGCTTACACTCTACAGGAGAGAGGACCCCACTGACCATAAGAGCTTACACTCTACAGGAGAGAGGACCCCATGACCATAAGAGCTTCACTCTACAGAGAGGACCCCACTGACCATAAGAGCTTACACTCTACAGGAGAGAGAGGACCCCACTGACCATAAGAGCTTACACTCTACAGGAGAGAGAGGACCCCACTGACCATAAGAGCTTACACTCTACAGGAGAGAGGACCCCACTGACCATAAGAGCTTACACTCTACAGGAGTGAGAGAGGAACCCACTGATCATAAGAGCTTACACTCTACAGGAGAGAGAGGACCCCACTGACCATAAGAGCCTACACTCTACAGGAGAGAGAGAGGACCCCACTGACCATAAGAGCTTACACTCTACAGGAGAGAGGACCTCACTGACCATAAGAGCTTACACTCTACAGGAGAGAGAGAGAGAGAGGACCCCGCTAACAATAAGCGCTTACACTCTACAGGAATATGCCACGGGCAATAAAAGAATCATGCATTGCTGGATAAATGACAACCCATGATGGAGAATGAAATGTTGGTTTAATGTCAGCTCATTTCAGAGTCAGTCCGACTCTTTCTTCAGGACAACCACAAATGAAAACGTTATCATTTCCACTTCATGGCACTGCTTCTATTACATGGTGGATATTTCTATCCTCTCCTTATCAAAATAATAGACTGGTCACTACTTCCTACAAGATCGACACACTCTTCTCTGGCTTTCGATAATTGAATACCCCTGTTACCTTCAAAAATACTTTATCTCCCCCTATGACATGTCACTGCTTCTATTGCATTGTGTTCATTTCCATCATGACTTACCTCATCAAAAGAATGAACTGGTCACTTCTTGCTGCGAGCTCAACCCACTCTTCTTTTATTGTTAATAATCAAAATTTCCTAAAAATTATTAAATCTCTCCTACTCTACAGTACTGCGTCTATCGTATAATTCTACTTTCTATCATCATCTAATCCAAAGAATGGACAGGTCACTTCTTGCTGAAAGATCAACACACTCATCTACTGCTGTTATAATTATTCCATTCATACAACTGTTTTGAAGCGTTTTCTATCCTCACCTACTTACAAAGAGTGAAGATGATAAATTATAACAATGTAGTACGAGATATAAAGTCACCGTAATGTCAAGGGTCCTTGCGCTTTAGTGACATACACACGCACCTCTGAATTTCACATCACGCGGCGGTGGCTGCGGAATTTTCGGAAACGTTATTTTATTACTGAGGGAATAAATCAGGTTTTAATTGTCACAAAGTGAATTACGCGACAGGAATGGCACTAATGCGGTAAACATTTGAAAAATGCTTGGAAGCTTAATGAAAAAAATAAATAAATTAACATCCCCTTCTATTAATTCTATTAAGTCATTATGGGCTGTCTGATTCATGTCATGGGAGCCTCTACCCTGCCGTCACTTGAATACCAATATATTCTGGCTGTAATCAATGGCTCCTTGTGTCAGGAGGGGGGAACAGTATGCATTGCCGAGGAATAGTTTGCATGCTAATGTGGTGGATGTTTTGCAAATTGCAAAATTACCAAGATACTTTCTGCGTAATTGGCATCCAAGGCGGTATTGCACGATGAAAAAAAAAATTGTGGCAATGGGAGGCTGAGTGGAAAGTGGAGAATTGACGTGAAAATAAAAGTGGTTTTAGGAAAGGCCAAATTTAATGGTGTACTATAGGGAGGACTTACTACTAGAGTGATGGACTGAGGTTCTTTGGTCTCACCAGAGGAGATGATCCTCCATCTATCAAGAACATGGGCACATGGCAAATGGTTGGCTTCAAATTTACAAGTCTTCTGCTGAACAGAATGTAAGGTCCTCTAGTGTTCTAGTCTTACCTTGTACTAAAGTATGGGTAGGCACAACAGGAATACTATGGGCAAACAGGACATTTTAACCGGGTTGTCCCTTAAACAACATTTATCATCTACCTAAAGATCCCCATGTTATTGAGATGCTAGTAGTGAGCATGTGTGACCACTCCTCCTATAGCCAGTGCCCGCACATGCTCATTACCACTCTGTTCACACAGGGGACTTTGGGGTCTTCTTCAGGTTGATAGAGGTACCAAAAGTGGGACATTAAAAGTTAGCACTTCTTGCTGCTTGATCAAAACAGTCTCCCTTTGCTGTTAACTATAATGTGACGACCCCGTTATAGAGAATTACTAGGAAGAAAATATACTGGATTACTTAAAGTAATCTGTTCCTAGAGCCATGCCTAATTACTCTACTCCTTATGCCCCACTTTTGTGGTAATCTTTGGACACAGACGAATGGGGAGCAGATGGGAAAAAGCAACACATGACTGCAGGATCAGACTACACGCACTAGTCACGTCATAGGGATACATAGAGCTGTATACTGAAAATTAGCAATAAATGTTGATTAATTGTAGATGTGCTGGATAATATCTATATGAGATAAGACAAATCAGGACACTTTGAAATAAAAGGGTTGACTCTGTCCATAGTCTGTTAGAGGATATGCAGATATTAATGGTAATCCTCTGATTCTAAAGAGCGTGTAAAACATATTAAAGTGACCACATCTGAGTCCGGCTGATTCAGCAAAGCCTCCTATCACTCTTATGCAATAATGTACACTACAATACAACATACTTCATTAGTCAAATAGGGTTTTAAAGGTTTTATAAAGGTTTTTGCTACCTCACCTGTGAACAGCATGATGTAGGCAAAGAGACCCTGAATCCAACGATGTATCACTTAGTTTACTGGGTGCAGCAGTTCGGCCAATCAGAATTTTTAGATTTAGCACTGTAGCAGAGCTGAAGAAGCTAACTCCGCCCACACCAGGCTCTCTATGTTCATTGTCTATAGACAGTGAGCTGCTTATCACAAGAGGGGGCGGAGTCAGACTACCAGGCAAGTGCTGCTGGGTCCCAGCAATGATCAGCTCCTAGTGCTAAAAAAGTCATTGGAAGTAAACAAAAATTATTGATAAGAGAGGCGTCGCTGAAATCTGTGTTTCAACCCCTACCTCGTCCTGTCTTCAGGTTACATAGCAAAAACCTGCTGACAGATTCCCTTTATATGCCTTTCTCTAGAGAAAGTTACAATTTATTCTACGACACGGAAATTCTAGTTGTAAGTTGGATTTCTCAAGCTGGAAGGAAACTGTCCTTGGAAAATAAATTTCTAGATCAGTAATATTGGCAAACCATAACCATGCTACATGTACCAAAATGGGAATGGAACATGCCCAGGTGATGTTTTTTGGAAAATTGTCCTTATCCTCCGAGCTGAGATTTTGATGTCTTGGAGGGTAGACCTCAAGCGTAAAAAATATGGCATTGTTAGGGTTGTGCACATGACTTTTTTTCAGGAGGGTCTGCTCCAAATACTTGCCTGAAACAATTCCCAGGAAACACTCAAAAGAATGAACATATACATTCCTATGTAAAAATGACTTTTGTTCATATGTTGGGTGTCATTTAACAACTTCAGGTTTCCAAAGACGCCAAGCGGCTACCGGAAGCGACTGATCCATTCTTCATGCGGCTTTCACTCTGAAGACACTCTATACTTTACAATGCAAGTCAACGGGAAGGCTCAAAAGACGCCCACAGATGTTGGGGAATCCTTTTTGATCGTTTTACCCAGCATTTTGCTTGAAAAACCGCTAACAGTTTCTTTATTGTTTAATCAAGTTAAAAAAAAATGTCCCGAAAACTCCAGTAAAAAAGATGTAGCAAATAGTGCAGGAAAAATTATTAAATAAAAAAAACAGAAAAACACCACAAAAAGCACACTAAAAAATGCTTCCGAAGAAAAAACCACCGGCATTCCCTGAAGCGTCTTCCTGTTTAAAAACTTGGCGGGTTTGCCCCCTTGAAAAAACCCTTGTGTGCACATACCCTTATACTGTAATGTTATGGCTGGTATATTTTATTTGATGTGATGATAATCTTTCTTGCAACAATAGCTTCTTCTATATAAGGTATCTAAATCATGTAATTGGATGTACGTGTAGCTTTATAAGCAGACGTTATTAGAACTACTAGATTTCTTACTTGATATAATAATCGCTAATGTAAAGTGCAATGAGAATATAGAAACGGCTAAGGTTTCCATCTAAACTTGTTAAATTGCATATCTATGATTTTACTTCTGTGTGCGATTTCCTTCTTTTAATCCAAGAACAAATTAAAGCTGTTGAAGGCAATAGAACATTGTAACCTACATTTCAGAGAATTAGGATAGTTAATATGAACATAAAGGCCAAAGAAGATCGGGGCATACAAACCAACTTTGAGCTGTCCAAGCTCCCTCATTTTAACATAGTCTTTAGGTTTCCAACCACAGGTATAATCCAACTTCAAGCTTGGAGCTAAGCAGCGATACTAGATGCAACCAGGGGACGTGTGATGTGGTTTCCTGAAGAAGGCAACCAAGATTTTCTATTCCTTGAACAACTCCTTGTTAGTGGAATGTCTTCTGCTGGGTCTTTGAGTCTTTGAGGGCTGTTATCCTCCTCAGACCCAGAAGTCCCAGAACCCAGAAACCGTTGGACACTACAGTGTACGCAAGGTCTAAGGAGGATTTATAGGGTCAGAACTTAGGCAAAAGAAGAGGATTTCATAGTTTAGGGAGTTTGTCCCACCTGCCATTGTTGATGCTTTAATAATTCGGTGGAAACTCTGGCAATTACTAAAGACTAGTGTTGAGCGATACTGCTCGATATCTAAAAATATCGGATCGGAATGGTATCGCCGATATCACTAAATATCGGCGATATCCGATTCCGATACCGGAAGTCCCATGTAAGTCTATGGGAACAAAATATCACAACTAAAAAAAACACTTTCTTTCCTTGTAAACACAAAATATACACACTTAGAATACATATATATATATATACATGTCATTGTGACATATATATATACATATATTTATAGTTTATTCACTTCTACATAGTAAAATAGCCTCTGATTCAATTGCCGGGTAAAGCCGGCATTTGTGAAAAGACAGAAGCACCCGAGGGTCCAGTCGCCACAGAGATGTTGCATCGCACCCAGCGGTGTGACAACTTACTCTCAGGTAAGGAGGAAACACCCCATTGACTCCAACCACTGCATTCAACAGTACACTATGCCAGCTGAGTGTAGGCGGACCCAATGGGATGGTCTAGCTCAGGCTGGTTAGAACAGGGTGTAGCTAGTTGGATGGGAGGGGTTGAGGCAGCCTTATGCTGCATGTCTTTGTAGTAAGAATTGTTTCCTTTCCTGCTTTCTTACTACGTCGCATAGTCCACTCTGCTACATCACTCTGCACCATTGCTCTATCTCACATCTATCTGCCCTGGAAGGATACCGTCTTACCTGTACAAGACTTATCACCTAGCTGCACTACACCATCCCTGCCAGAGGACCTGCACAGCAGCGCTGGTCACCCTGACCAGGTACTACAGGTGGCGTCACGACAAACTACACAAACATTCTATCATCCCCTGGAAATATCCCACATTCCAGTGAGCGACCAGGGCACGGACCGAGCTGTGCTACCCGTCACATCCCCCATAGAAGTCGACGGGCTTGGTGCCGAGTACCCCCAAAACATGTGGCTCTGTGCGACTCAACTTTGGCGTCACGAACAGGATTCAGAAGCTCGCTATAAGCGAGTCCTGTGTGCCTTAATTGAACTGTTTTTTTGCTTGAGAATTGCAAAAATCATCATAGACTGTATTTGCCATTTTTCCGTCATATCTGCACCACGAGGCACAGGTGAAGAATAAGGGGGTGCTCTCGTGGGCGTACACTCACTCCGTGGCGCGAAAACGATGTCCGCACACTTTAAATGTTACTGCAATGTAAGATCGTGCCCCACAGCTCTGGAGTTCCGCCTCCTCATCCTCCTCAGTGGGCGGGAACGAACGCGAAGGTCCCGCCTCCCTACAAAAGATGTCGCCTCTCCTGATGCTAATGACACATGTGACTTGGCAGAGATGGCGAACGGACGTGAGCAGAAGTGGGAAGGGATGGAGGAGTCAGAGCTCTCCCCCCACGGAAGCGACCCGATCGCCACGGAGCCACCGTTTGGCACCCGGCCTGGAAACCCTCCTACCCTGGAAGAAGCGGAGGATACCCTGAGAGACCTGGCCCGGCACCGGGAGGAGGTCGCCAGGATGGAAGCGAGCTGGCGGGCCCTAAAACTACAATTGGAGCGGCGCCAATCCCTCTTACCCCCTGAAGTGTCTGTACCGGAAGGTGAGGCACCCGTTCCAGTAGAGGAGGCCGTGCGGGCATCCCAGCCCTTGCAATCTGAACCGGTTGCCAGTATCTCAGTGGAGGCACCCGTTCCAGTAGAGGAGGCCGTGCGGGCATCCCAGCCCTTGCAATCTGAACCGGTTGCCAGTATCACAGTGGAGGCACCCGTTCCTGCAGAAAACGCCGCACCAGCACCCCAGATCCCGCTGTCTGCCCCCGTCGCTGAGGCAGAAGAAGCGACACCCGTCCTCATGGAGGAGGCCGCGCAGGCACCAGAGCTCTACCTGCCTGTACCGGAGCCCCGACCGTCATCTGTTCCAGAGCCGGCTGCTTCTGCCACAGGTGAGCGCCGCCAGGACTGGCGGGCGCCAGGAGAGCTGCCGCAAACCGTACATCGTAAGCTGGCGTTTGATGGTGGAGACATGGAGATGCTGGTGGAGGAGAATTACAACCGGCGTCAGGAGGAAGAGTGGAGACGTCGGGAGCGGGAAGCAGAGCGACAAAGGGAGCAGCGAGAATCCCAAAAGCTTCGGCAACGTCACCTGGAGAAGGACCTGGCAGAGAAGGCACGTATGAGAAAGGATAAAAGTACGGTGAGGGAGCCGCGGCGTAAGGGTGCAGTACGGAACTTTAAGTTAAAAGGTGGTTGGGGCTTCATCCAGGAGCCTGGACTTTATTTAGAAGTTTTTGTAACCCGGCGGGACGTGGAGGCTCACCTCCCAGAAGGACACCCGGGGAGTGACCTGTTGCCAGGAGACTTGGTGACTTACACCCGACACTGGGGTTACAATGGATGGTACGCCCTAAATGTTACCAGGTGCGACCCCTACTCCCCAGAGTGTCAGGAAACTGACAGACCCTACGAGCCTTCAGCCTCCCCAACCAGGCCTCTGCACAAGTGCCCACCCCACGCCGTAAATCTCCCCAGCCTCCCTCAGTGGTCTCCTCAGCAACCCCAGCTATGGACATGATAATGATAGCTGGCCCGTACCCGGCGCCTGTTAGGCCCCCTGGGGTTCGTTCAGTCCGGGACATAGGGGTCCAGACCCGGAGGGAGATGAAAGAGGTGGCCACACAGACCCAGATAGCGGGTCACGACGTCACTGTACAGGCCACACGACGTCATCAGGTCTGGGTGGACCCTCCTGTCACGGATGTTTGGCAAGCTCCAGAACAGTACCGGGTGGTACCTGTAAGAGGCCAGCCAAAGAAGTCTAAATAACCCGGACAGGGTCTCTGTATGTAAATAGTTAAATTATTGATGTACCCGGACGGGTGAATGTTCATAAAAAGAAGTTTATTGTTGCCTTAATATACCCAGGTTGGGTAATGGTTTGATGTACCCGGACGGGTGAATGTTCAGAAGAACAAGTTTATTGTTGCCTTAATATACCCAGGTTGGGTAATGGTGTTTCACTGTAATGAAAATGTTGAACTTTGAAGCCATGAACTGTACTGGCTCACAAATTTTTCTGTAAATAGTTGGCACTTCGGTGCTCCATCTTGGTTTTACAAAAAACTTAACTGTGCACTATTTTCAACTACCTCAGAAACTAAAAACCCGTTTGGTGTGGCCGAAAGTGAGGTCTGCTCAAGGAAAGTCTTGCAGCCCACCCAAGACCACAGTTGGAGGTTTGGAGCGGGTCCTCCACAAGCACAAGTAAAGGACACTGTGAAGTTACCCCGGTGGGGGTAGTCCTAAGAAGTCTCCACGAACTTCGGCACTAATGCTATTTGCACTTTTGTTGAATATGTATTTATTAACACACATGTATAACACATATCAAGGGTATGAACAGTAACAAAACATGTCACATAATATAAGCCATTTGCACTTTTGTAATGTTATTATTAAAAATTTTATTATGCAACGTTTAACTTGAAGTGTTTCCTGCTTTCTTACTACGTCGCATAGTCCACTCTGCTACATCACTTTGCACCATTGCTCTATCTCACATCTATCTGCCCTGGAAGGATAGCGTGTTACCTGTAGAAGACTTTTCACCTAGCTGCACTACACCATCCCTTCCAGAGGACCTGCACAGCAGCGCTGGACACCCTGACCAGGTACTACAGGTGGCGTCACGACAAACTACACGAACATTCTATCATCCCCTGGAAATATCCCACATTCCAGTGATCGCCCAGGTCACGGACCGAGCTGTGCTACTCGTGACATCCCCCATAGAAGTCGACGTGATCGGTGCCGAGTACCCCAAAACCCCTGTCTCTGTGCGACTCAACTTCCCTCACTGTGCTGGCACTTTACATTTACAATGCCTCTGGGTTTTTTTTTGGGGGGGTGGGGAACATTCAGACTTTTGCTATGGGGCCCCATGATTTATATGTACGCCCCTGCTGCTGAGGCATGGTATTTAAGGCTGTTAAGGAGCCAATATCCATGGACCTTGCCAGCAGCGTCGGACTGGAGTACTTTGGGCCCACCAGAGAAAAATTATTCTTGGGGCCCACCATCATACTTCCCAACCTTTGAAGAAGGGAAAGAGGGACAAAGGCTGTGGCACGCTGTGCCTGCTGCAGCAAATTTTAGGCCATGCCACGTTGCACCACAGACTGTCCAGGAGTTGGTGGATGCTTTAGTCCAGGTGTGGGAGGAGATTCCTCACGAGACCATCCGTCGCGCTCATCAGGAGCATGGCCAGAAGTTGTAGGGAGGTCATACAGCATACCTCCCAAATTTGGAAGACAGGAAAGAGGATTAAAGGTTGTGGCGCGTGTTGCGCGCCGCTGAAAATTTTAGGCCACGCCCCGACAACACCCATTTCACAGCTAATCACACCCATATCCTCGCCCCAAGCGTAACCATTTAGCACTGCTGATCACACTGACTGGTAATGAGGGCACAGTGGCTGGTACTGAGGAAAAGAAAGAAAGAGCAGCGAGAGAGAAAGAACAAACAGAGAAAGAAAGAGAGGAAAGAAGAAAAGAGAGAAAGAAAGAACAGAGAGAAAAAAGAACAGAGAGCGAGAAGGAAAGAACAGAGAGCGAGAAAGAAAGACTAGAGAGAGAGCCATAGGCGTAGCTAGGGTTTTGGTTTAGTGGGGGCAAAACTTCTGAGTGGGCCCATCATCAGAGAACCTCAGCAAATGACCGCGCTGTTGGCCAAAATAATCTATATATAAAAAGACCAATATTGATATTACCGCCATATGGTCTGTGTTAAATAATACCAGTCCTACAGAACATATAATAGATTACAGCACAGGTACAGATAATGACTTACCGCTGATGTTCTTTCTAATGGAATTGTTCACTTTTCATGTCTTTTCCATCTGGCCCACACCGACATGACGACTTCTCCAGCCAGGACTCGACTGCACCCCCATTAAAAAAAAAATCAAAAAAAAAATCACCTCCCGGCTCCTGTGCTGCTCACTGTTCTCCCTCTCAGCGTCTGACAGCGGGCGCCGGCAGGTGATATTATTGCGCCCGCTGTCATACGCTGAGAGGGGGATTATGGGAGAGAAGGAGCGCTTGCTCCTTCTTTCTCCATGCGGTCAGCTTTATCGGCTGGATGCCGATACAGCTGACCCTCCGATGACGGGTGGGGGGCCCACTGCTGGCACCGGGCCCCCCCAACGCCTGTTCAGGCCCCATAGCTTCCGGGCGGCAGAGCAGGGAGAGCGATTCTCCCTGCTCTGCCGCAGAATGTAACTGTATCGTAGCTCCGGGTGGGCCCCCTCAGAGCGCGGGCCCCGGGGCCACCGCCCCCTCTGCCCCGCGACCTATCCTTTCAAATCAGGGCCCACCACGCAGGAGCTGGGGCCCACCGTAGGTTTCTCCGGTGTCCCGGTGCCTCAGTCCGACCCTGCTTGCCAGCCTGATAATACCAGGCCACAGCAGTCTGCATATCTTGGCTGGTTAACAAAAATAGGGGATCCCCTCGAAAAAAATTTGGCGTGGGGTCCCCCCTATTTTTGTTAACCAGCCAGATGAAGCAGACTGCTGAGGCCTGGTTTTTCAGGCTGGTAAGGATCCAATATCCATGGACCTTGCCAGCCTGATAATACCAGGCCACAGCAGTCTGCTTAGCTTGGCTGGTTAACAAAAATAGGGGATCCCCTCGAAAAAAAAACGGCGTAGGGGTCCCCCTATTTTTGTTAACCAGCCAAGTAAAATGCAGACTGCTTCGGCCTGGTATTAAAAGATTGTCAAGGCCCATGGATTTTGGCCCTCAACAGCCTGATAATACCAGGCT
This sequence comes from Oophaga sylvatica, assembly GCA_033576555.1. Lineage (NCBI taxonomy): Eukaryota > Metazoa > Chordata > Amphibia > Anura > Dendrobatidae > Oophaga > Oophaga sylvatica. Next base: position 117,815,793 of record JARQOD010000007.1, read on the forward strand.
ACAGCAGCCCCACATTTGGCGCATCAAAAGATGTGCCAATTGTGGCACTTTACCCGGCTCTTCCCACTGCCCTGTAGCGGTGGCAAGTGGGGTAATAAGGGGTTAATGTCACCGTTGATTGCACGGTGAGAATAAGCCCGGTTAATAATGGAGAGGTGTCAATAAGACACCGATCCATTATTAATCCCAAAGTTTTTAAATGTATAAAAAAAAAGACAAAGCAAGAAAAAAGTATTTTAATGAAATAAAAGAGACAACACAGTTTTCATTAATTTTATTATACTCTCATTCCTGCGACGCCATCGATCTCCTGTAAAAAAAGAAAAAAAACAAACCAACAGTATACCACCTGTCCGACGCAGTCCATAGTAACGATTGTCCCACGACGATCCAGCTCTGCTACATCGCAATGACAGGCAGAGGCTGTCATCCCGACGCAGCACAGCTGATTACCTGCTTCCCCGGCGGTGACGTCATCGGACTGACTGCTTTACGGCAGGGATTACCCAGCAGTCACTGCAGTTATCGCGAGAAACTGCATGTGACCGCCGGGGAAAGATGATGGCGGCCATCAAGCAGTCCAGCCCGTGACCGCCGGAGATCTTCTGCCAGGTAAGTGCCGCTGACTCCTGACAGACCCGACCGACGGACACTGACAGTGACAGTGACAAATCCGATTCCGGTATCCGATATGACGAAAATATCGGAACTAAGTATCGAAAGTCCGATAGAGCTAATATCGGCCGATACCCGATACTTGCGGTATCATATCGCTCAACACTACTAAAGACCAGACCTTCCAGACAGGATACTGAAATGTTAATGTAAATGAGAGTTGATGGAAACATAAAATGTAATCACAAAATAGTTGATGACATATGGTATTTACTGTCTTTGTATTCATTGAAAAGTTTTCTGTTCTAAAAATATTCACATCTTCAGTCGATAAATATTCTACTTCTTACCTGTGTCTCTGTGGACCTTTGTTTTGCAAATCTATATCCAACTTCTCGAGCAACTATCCCTTTAGTCAAATGCCTATAGTTAGAAGGGAATCCTAGTAAGTATGCCTGCCCGGGGACCTATCGTACAGACTTCTGTTATTGCAAGATTCTATTTTAAATGAGACAAATGAAACATAAACTTGAGTAAATCTTAAAATATTACCATACTGATTCCTCACACAACAGAGAATTAGACCAACTGAACAGAAGTAGCAAAAGAGAGCACAGATGTTTCCTCACTATGAGAACATCTCCAGAGATAGCAAACCACAGAATATCCAGCCAGAGAGACAAAACAGAGAGACAGAACAGTTGTTACCTTTCAGCTATTACAGAGAGAGCTCGGAGACAGGGCGATCCCTGGTGACTTCTGCTTTGGAATCATCTGAACTTACATGGGACACAGCTGAGGTATGTTCCTCAAACACTTGGCAGATGTATATTTCAATTGGTGTAAGGGGAAGCAATCCCCTAACTAGTCTAAATAATTTAGGGCATTTCGTGATTGTTAAGGCTGGGAAACTTGAGCTAAAATTGGAAAGCTCCCTTCTGAGAAACCAAACTGTAGTGTAACACTTTTACCTCCAATGGCCCTTCATCTGGAAAATTTATGACTTGTTGAGAATAACGCAACTGTTCAACCATATCCTGAGAACATAGCATCTCCTCATAAATCCGTTGACAGCTTAGTACCTTCTCAATAATTTCCGGACAACCAAGAAACTTCTCAACCATCGTCAGATAAAGTACCTCCTCAACCACCTCCTGAGAGCCTATTACCTTTTCAACCATCTCCTGAGAACTTAGAACCTCCTCAAACATCTTCTGATAGTCTAGCACTCACTCAATTATCTTCTATTCTGAGAATAAAGCAACGTCTTGACCATCTCCAGCCAAGCTTGGATTTTATCATCCATCGTCTGAAAACCTAGCCTATCCTCAACCATCGTCTACTAGCCTAGCACCTTCCTAATCATCTGAGAACCAAACACATTCTCAGTCATTTCCGAAGAATCCCACAGTTTTTCAACCATCTACTGATAGCCTTGCATCTTTTCAACCATCTCCTGAAATCCTAACCTTTTCCTGACGTCCTCATCAACCATTTCCTAGTAGCCTTGCATCTTCTCAATCAGTCTAAAATCCAAGCACATTCTTAATAATCCACAAAGAATGAAATCAACCACAGATCCACTAATAAAATGTGTTAAATATCAATATAACCAAAAAGCTGTCACTCAAAAATAGGGAATGAGTAGACCGCAATAACACAAGAACAAAAAATAAATATAAATTGGTAAAATGTTTATTACATATATTTATTATGATTATTAATAAAAAGTGGCAATTGCAATTGTTAAAAAATAAATAACATAAAGAGAAACTACATAATTAGTAGATTATGAGGAAGTGTGGACGAAACGCGCGTCGGGGTTTGAGAAACTACGAGTGTAGACATCGCACATGTAAGTCTCTTAATACATTTAATCTATTTTGGTGTGTTATTTATCTGGTTAATCGTCATCCTCCCTTCATGATGAGAGCATAAAACTTTATTTAATGTCACTAAGTGTTAGTCTCTCTGTACACCTATTTTAAAGGAGGGTGGCAATAACGCCATTAGATGTTAGTCTCTCAGCACTTTTGCATAAGACCTATTTAGTCCAATTTAAGGAGGAGGGTAATAACGGTTATTTGCACCATATTATTTATGATATTTTCCTCCAAGAATCTATTACCGGTATGTACTATGCAGCACCAATAATTATCTTTGAGATATGAATTACTGTGTATAATGATGTCTTTAATTATGTAGTTTCTCTTTATGTTATTTATTTTTTAACAATTGCAATTGCCATTTTTTATTAATAATCATAATAAATATATGTAATAAACATTTTATCCAATTTATATTTATTTTTTGCTGTTGTGTTATTGCAGTTTACTCATTCCCTATTTTTGAGTGACAGCTTTTTGGTTATATTAATCCACAAAGAAGCCTGCAATTCTTCAACTACCTATTGACCGCCTACCACCTTTTGAACCGGCTCCTGATAAGCTGCTTTTTAACCATCTCCTTGTAGCTAGGCAGCTTCTCAATCATGTGACAACCAAGCACATTGTCAGCCATCTCCTAAGGAGCTTTCACCTCCTCATCTATCTCATGACAACCCGGCACACCACACATAACATCAATTTTCTCACTTTACAACTACTCCATTTGCAGGACTGTGTATTATATTATACATGAAAGGAGCATTTACCTACATAAATTAAATCAGATAATGGAGTAGAGATGAAAAGCTGTTACATGACCATTAAAATCAAGGACGCCCTCATGCATTTTGGCATCAAAGTGTCCATTTTTGTAAGGAAAATAAACAAATTCACATCTGTGGCTAAAAGTCTGAGCCTGCAAAGAACAACATGAGTACTTTTACATCTTCCTTGTATGCGAATAGCCACGAACAGTGTTGAACACCCACGAGACATGCAGCGGCGCGGACTGGAACATAGTATTAGAGCACGCCGAAGATACTTTATTAGCATTCGAGCATGCTCAGATAACACCTGATCAAATAACATACTTGTTCGTCACTAGTTGTGATCTATCTTCCTATAGCTTCATCGTCTAACCTGCCCCTATACATATACATAAAACCAAGGAGTAAACTTTTTTCATGCTTCTCCCGAACTTCAGAACATTACACATAGAATATTAAGCCTAAACCCTGACACATACTTCCATGCATACATAAAACTCAAACTCCAGTCATCGAGGATGAGCACTGTGAGGAAAGTCCTGATCGCCCGCCTAGTATGATCCCATCAATGCTGATTGACTGTGATGAGCCTTTCCTCACGAAGCTCCTCCTTTATGACCTTTCAGCTGAGGCAGTATTCAGTCACTCATGATGATAGTGTTTCAAATCTCTGTGGCCTTGATATTTGCTTTTCACTGTGCGTATACAGCCCTGTGCAAAAGTTTTAGGCAGGTGTGGAAAAAAATGCTGCAAAATAGGAATGCTTTGAAAAATAGAAGAGTTAACAGTTTATTTTTATCAGTTAACAAAATAAAAAGTTAATGAACGAAATAGGGCAAACCAAAATATCAGTTCTTCTATGCACATTTGCACACAGTTTTTGAAGGAACTTGGCAGGGAGGTCGTTCCAAACATCTTGGAGAAATAACCACAGATCTTCTGTGGCTGTCGCTTGTGCAGATCCTTCTATCTCTTCATGTAATCCCAGGCAGACTCCATGATGTTGAGCTCAGGGTTCTGTGGGGATCATATCATCACTTTCAGGACTCCTTGTCCTTCTTCACACTCTAGATAGTTTTTAATGACATTGGCTGGATGTTTGGGGTCGTTGTCCTGGTGCAAAACTTCCTGGTTATATTGTATGATGGATATGTATTTGGATATGGATATGGCATCCACAGAGACATGATGTCAACATCATGGAGTCTGTGTGGTAATACACTAATAGACAAAAGGAGATCTGTGGTTAGTACTCCAAGATGTTTGGAACAACAACAACCTGCCAGGAAACCTATCCTGAAGATTTAAGTAAAAAAAAAAAGAGTTAAAGAAAATTGTATTGTAAATACTTTTCCTTTTTATTAATTTTTCTTTTAAATTAGAGTAAAAAGTATTATTATAATTTATGTTATTATTGTTGGTTTATAGAATTTCTGAATCCTAACAAAAGGTTAAGATACTAAATTTAAAAAAAATGCTTTTTTAAGAACTAAAAAAGGCAATAAATATACCTGCTTGTCTGTGATACCTTGTGTGAAATTTTTCAATATTCTATTAGGCAATTTTCAAGCTGAGTTGACAGGTGGTGTTTACTAATTAATGCCAATGTAATACCCATAAGCATTGCCACACAGCTTTCCACAGGATCTCAGTGACATTGATATGCAGAATTTAAAGGGAATCTGTCACTGGGTTTTTACTATATAATATGAGAGTAGCATGATGTAGGGACTGAGACCCTGATTCCAACGATGTGTCACTTACTGGGCTGCTTGCTGTCATTTTGATACAATCACTGTTTTGTCTGAAGCAGATGTAGCAGAGTTCAGAATGTTGATCTCTATATAACACCGCCCACACCACTAATTGGCAGCTCTGAGTACACTGTATATTAACAGAAAGCTGCCAGGCAGTGGTAGTGACGGGGTTACACATAGCAGTTGACTAGGAGGCACGTGACACCTAGTCCGTAAGTGATAATCTCCAGCTGATAAAACACTGATTTTATTGAAACAGCAAAACTCAGCCAAGTAAGTAACACATCGCTGGAATCAGAATATCTGACCCTACATCATTCTGCTCTTAGATTACTTAGCAAAAACCTGCTGACAGATTCCCTTTAAAGGGGGCTGACAGCTACTACCACCCCTGATATCAGTCTGCATACAAGTAGATGGTATCAGGAGGCTGGGAGCAGGCCATACCCACCGATGTGTGTCCCAGAAAGGAGGGGGATCACAAAGGAGCAGCTACAGCATCACAGAATTACAGCTACTGTAAGGATGGAAAACAGCTCTATTCTTGTTATCATAATAGTTTATGAAGGTATGAGCATTAGAATATATTTTTTTTCCAATCATGAAAAGTTATTACTTATCCACAGGATTGATGATAACTTCCAGATTGGAGGGGGTCTAACCGTTGAAACCGCCAAAACGCTAGAAATGGACTCTGTAAAGTCCTATCGGAATGGAGTGATGACCATGCATGGATGCCACCACTCCACTCACCTGTGAACTGTCTCCGGCAGTCCCATAAAAAATGAATAGGCCATTGGACCATTCCAGCAGGACATTTCCATGCCTTATTCTTGAGAACGAACCCCCTCCAATCCACAAATTTCCACCTATCCTTTGGGTAGGTGACAACTTTTAATGATGGGAATAAGCCTTTAACTTCAACATCTTCGGTTTGCTTCTATTCTATTCTATTTATGAATTTAAAAAAAAAATACAATTCCCTAATTCATTTTTTGTCTTTATGGTCTTTAGGAATAGCATTATTTTTTTACTATAGTTTTAAGCATTATTTACCCCTGCTTATTTTGGCTGGTTTACTTTAAGACTTGGACCACGTCTCAGAAGATCTGCAGATACACAGATGGAACCCAGGGATTCAAGCCTTGGAGAATAAATGCAGTTAAACTGTCATTAAAATGACAATTATTCTGCTCTATTGCCACTTTGTTCCAGATTCCTGAGGACACTCTAGTATGTATTCTGCCGTCCAAAGGGAATTTTGGTTCCATGTAAATATTTCAAGCGTGTGAGGCAGCTGCTGCTCCAGTTATCAGAGGCAGGGACCCTTTTATCGCTCACCCCTCGAAAGAAAAAAAAAAAAAGGACAGGGAAGAACAAAGAAGGAGACTACTTAAAAGGAGGTATATAGCTTTAAACAAAAATAGTATTTCTCTTTATTTTCAGAAAGTCCTCTCTAGTCATTGGTAAAATCGAAAGCTAGAGCCATCCTGTGCCAGTGTTATGACAAATTGCTCAACTTACATGGAAAACTCAAGTATAGATTTTTTTTCACATTGAAAAGGTTTTTCATAACTTTTCAACTTTAGAATTGCATTTTTTTCTCAGGGTGATCCAGGATGCATACGGTATATTTTTCATTTTCCAGAATGTTGTTTAAAGGAGTTATCCACTTTAAATCACCATGAGTTGATACCAAATATGTATGCAAATTGCCTCTTCAAACAAAGAGGATTTGTACTCTATAGCGCCACCCATTGGAAGTAGCGATGGACAGCCTACCAAATATGTGAATTTTAATTTTTTTTTTCATTTTTAATGGGTGAAAAAGGGTTGATTTTAACTTTTTTTTTTTTTTTAACTGTACTTTTTAGTCGCCTTAGTGGACTTGAACCTTCGATTGTCTGATTGCTTGTGCTTTACATAGCAATGCCATAGCATTATATAGCAAAAAACACAGTCTCCTATGAAGTAACAGACTGGCTTTCACAGGAGTACTATCATAATAGGCATGGGAGTCTTCAGCGGACCTCCAGATGTCATGGCAACTCATCGGCGACTCGCCGGCATGCCTATAGGCGCAAAGAACAGTGCGCCTATGGGCAGTTCTGCTGTAAATTCCGCCATGGTATCCTTTCTACTTATGCATCTTTTGATGCCGATGACCGGCAATGCACTTTCAAATGTGCAGCTGTGCACAGCTAGTATGTGCCCTTTTGCCCACAGGGCCCAGCCCGCCCATTCACCCTAACCCCAACATCAACTAAAGAAACTGAGGACCAAGAAGATGAAAAACTAAAGAGAAACACTGAATTTTAATATACGGTACATCTTCAAATATCACAAGAAACTAAGAGTAATAAGTCACTGACATATTTACTCTCTGACTCTGGATGTAAAAAAAAGCGACTGAACTTGCGCATCCATTAACTCTAGTTCACTTCATACCACGGACAGATGGTGGGAGAGGAAAACCTTAAATTCATATTAAAATCCTTCAAGCTGAAGTAAATGCCATTAACACTGGCGACTTCAGCCTTAAATTTTTTATTGAAATTAATTGTGAGTGTTTCAGATTGAAGCGCGCCGCGTTCTACAGGGAGAAGAAATTGAATTATTTGCAATTAATCTAGACATTTTCTCCCTAAATGGACTAGGGAATACAGCAAGATTCACATCTGATATAGAGTTAATGATCATATATTTGGCTATTGCTGAATTACAATGCTGCGGTTTTTCCTTTCGAGATCATAAACAATTTACATTATTAACTCTATTATTAAGATTTGACTCTCTAGAGAGATTTCTATAAGTAAATTTTTGGTGTCATTCAACCATACGACTAAATTGCCTACAGAAACCGAAATCAAAGAGAGAGCTCTATAATAGAAACATTTTACAGCCATATTGTGCGAATAAAGTGAAAGTTCAAAATTTTACGCTAATTATTTTAAGCATGTCTTTCAATAGCTCCATTACAGGTTCCATGTTTTTCACAAAATATCCATAAAGTTAAAGGGATTATCCCAAGATAGATAACTATGAGATAATCGATGTGTCTGATCACTAGAGGTCTGACTGGTGGGATCCCCTATTGATCAAGGAACTGAGGTCCCATGTCCCCCATTTGGGCTAATCGGAAATCAGGCATGCATAACGTAAAGCATATGTTTTATAGAACTGATGGAGATAGGCAAGTAGGGAACGTATCAACTCTTCATCAGTTCCATAGACTTCGAAAATGCACGCACAAGTAAAGCTCTATTCACATAAGGGCTGCAGGACCACAGTTCTTGAGAATGGTAAACCTGTCACGACTGATCCACTGCTGGAATCTCGATCGATTGCAAGAACAGTGGTCCTGTGCCCCCCTTATGAATGTAACAGCATAGATATAAGATGTGCATGGACCATGCCAGTCCATTCAGAGCCTAGGGGACTAACAGAGGTCGCCAACTACAGAGTTCGGCCATCTTCATTAGTCTAGCAGATCTTGAATGGAGTAGCACCACGTGTGCGCTCTAGAATCTCTCTTTAGGAGGTACAAGACCCCCATGCAGTTATAACTATATGTGGTACCCAACACAGGGAACCCCATTGATCACAAGTACCAGGGTCCTCTATTTTAATTAAAATCACAATATCTGTCTATTCAAAGTTTACAAGCCAGATAGACATAGATAAGTACATTGTAGTGCATGGCTATCTTCATCCATCCCATAATCTTTCACTTGAGTACCATCTATATACACAAGCCCTATATAAATGGGAGACATAGGCTTCCCATTTCCAAGATCAGTGGGGGTCTTAATACTTATTATCTATAATGTGGACATGAATTTTGAGGGATACACGTTCAAATAATAAAGTTGCCTTCAGCCACTATTATGGAGCAGTTAAACAGCTGCCATGGAACTCAGTAACAGGTCTGTCTTTGTTACAATTCTAAACTCCCTCAAATTTTATCATTTAACTCAAAATTAAAATGTAATAGAGAAAAAAACATTATAATATGAAGTTACATACATTGTAAAAATCCCTGAGATTCCCTGATTCTGCCACTCTTTTCCGTTTTGTGCTGTGTGGCTCCATTGTAGAGATATTTACATTTGTTTCTTCTGGAGCACAGTATTGGAAATTTCTGCTTGCAGACAACCTAGGCGTTTTTTCAGAGTCTTCTCTGGAGGAGTGTGTTTTTATCACTTTCTCCAAGATGTTGCCAATCACTGCTCAGCACCTGATTTAGAAGCCTATCAGTCTTGATGCTCCTGAGCTGTGATTGGCAATGTCTGGGAGGAAGGAGTGAAAGCAAACGCCTCCAGAGAATACTGTGAAGAAACGCCCAGTTGGGCTATAAAGCAGAGATTTCATATTATGCGCTCCAGAAGAAACAAATGTAAATATTTCTGCAATGGAACACAATGCAGCACGAAATGGAAAAGTGTGGCAGGTTCAGGGGATCTCAGGGAATTTTAAAATACTTACGGTTTAATTTAAGGTTATGGTAATATGGCATTTACTATGGGACAGATATTAGAGAATTAATCATTAATTAACTTCATGTATCTGAAAAATGATGGGAGTAGGAGTGCATGATGCCGTAATTGCAACGTTGATTTCTGTCTTACGGTGGATTTTAGAATCAAATTCACATTTGGACTGCGTTGGATTGTGGACTGTGTTGGATTGTGCACTGAGTTGGACTGTGGATTGTGTTGGATTGTGGACTGTGTTGGATTGTGGACTGTGTTGGACTGCGGACTGTGTTGGATTGTGGACTGCGTTGCACTGTGGACTGTGTTGCACTGTGGACTGTGTTGCATTGTGGACTGTGTTGGATTGTGGACTGTGTTGGATTGTGGACTGTGTTGGACTGTGGACTGTGTTGAATTGTGGACTGTGTTGGATTGTGGACTGTGTTGGACTGTGGACTGTGTTGAATTGTGGACTGTGTTGGACTGTGGACTGGGTTGGACTGTGGAATGTGTTGGATTGTGGAATGTGTTGGATTATGGACTGTGTTGGATTATGGACTGTGTTGTATTGTGGACTATGTACTGTATTTGACTGTGTTGGACTGTGGACTGTTTTGGATTGTGGACTGTTTTGGACTGTTAACTGTGTTGGACTGTGGACTGTGTTGGATTGTGGACTGTGTTGGACTGTGGACTGTAATGGATTATGGACTGTGTTGGACTGTGGACTGTGATATACTGTGGATTGTGTTGGATTGTGGACTGTGAACTGTGTTGGATTGTGGACAGTGCTGGACTGTAGACTGTGTTGTATTGTGGACTGTGTTGGATTGTGGACTGTGTTGTATTGTGGGCTGTGTTGGATTGTGGAATGTTTTGGACTGTGGATTGTGTTGGATTGTGGGCTGGGTTGGACTGTGGACTGTGTTGGATTGTGGACTGTGTTGGATTATGGGCTGTGTTGGATTGTGGACTGTGTTGGACTATGGATTGTGTTGGATTGTGGATTGTGTTGGATTGTGGATTGTGTTGGATTGTGGACTGTGCTGGTCTGTGGACAGTGTTGGATTGTGGACTGTTGGATTGAGGACTGTTTTGGATTGTAGACTGTGTTGGACTCTGGACTGTGTTGAATTGTGGACTGTTTTGGACTGTGGATTGTGTTGGATTGTGGGCTGTGTTGGACTGTGGACTGTGTTGGATTGTGGACTGTGTTGGATTATGGGCTGTGTTGGATTGTGGACAGTGCTGGACTGTAGAGTGTGTTGGACTGTGGACTGTGTTGGATTGTGGACTGTGTTGGATTGTGGACTGTGTTGGGCTGTGGATTGTGTTGGATTGTGGACTGTGCTGGTCTGTGGACAGTGTTGGATTGTGGACTGTTGGATTGAGGACTGTTTTGGATTGTAGACTGTGTTGGACTCTGGACTGTGTTGAATTGTGGACTGTTTTGGACTGTGGATTGTGTTGGATTGTGGGCTGTGTTGGACTGTGGACTGTGTTGGATTGTGGACTGTGTTGGATTATGGGCTGTGTTGGATTGTGGACTGTGTTGGACTGTGGATTGTGTTGGATTGTGGATTGTGTTGGATTGTGGACTGTGTTGGATTGTGGACTGTTTTGGACTGTGGATTGTGTTGGATTGTGGGCTGTGTTGGATTGTGGACTGTGTTGGATTGTGGGCTGTGTTGGATTGTGGTCTGTGTTGGACTGTGGATTGTGTTGTATTGTGGACTGTGCTGGACTGTGGACTGTGTTGGACTGTGGACAGTGTTGGATTGTGGATTGTTGGATTGTGGACTGTTTTGGATTGTACACTGTGTTGGATTGTGGACTATGTTGAACTGTGGACTGCGTTTGGATTGTGGACTGTGTTGGATTGTACACTGTGTTGGATTGTGGACTATGTTGAACTGTGGACTGCGTTTGGATTGTGGACTGTGTTAGATTGTGGATTGTGTTGGATTGTGGACTGTGCTGGACTGTGGACTGTGTTGGACTGTGGACAGTGTTGGATTGTGGACTGTTGGATTGTGGACTGTTTTGGATTGTACACTGTGTTGGACTGTGGACTGTGTTGAACTGTGGACTGTGTTTGGATTGTGGACTGTGTTGGACTGTGTTGGACTGTGGATTCTGCCTACTAGAGCAACGGCCGATGCAAAGTAACACCGATGACTGATTTTTTTATTTTATTGTATCAACCATATCAACAACCACTCACTTGTCCATTGGTGTCTGAGTATTTCTAAAACTGAGTTGTTCCAATACATTTCAAAATAATCCAAAAATATGTTTAATGTATTTGGCTAAAATAATTCTTCAGAATACATATCCAAAACAGAAGACCGAGACCTAGTGTCCTCTAGTCATGAGACTCCTGGGGAATTTGTGCTTGTGATGGCAAACTATAAAAAAAACTAAGCAACGAGGCTTATGGTGTCTGAAATTCATTAGGAAACATCATGTCTATATGAGGTGCACTGAATGTAGTGTCAGTCATTTACCACAATTCCATTACTATTGACATCAGAAAAGCAAAATAAGCTTGATAGGGACCCAACTCTATTTTTGGAGAGTGGAACTTTTGTAAAAATTGGTCTGGAAGTCTTAATGCAAACATACTATCAAGGGACTGTCAAGGCTTTTTTCTGCAGCCCCATATAATGAATGGAACGTATGCCAAGTTCGAGCATCTATGCAGAGGATGGGGCAGCAGGACCCTGTTCTCAGAGTCCCAGAGCCCCAATTTCGATATTAATGGGGATCCTAGCGGTCATCCCCTCTGGCGATCAGCAACTTACCGCCTTATCCCCTTGATTTTTTGAGACTAACCCTTTAGAGAAGGTAGGACAACCCTCTTTAAGCAACTGAATAACAGAAAGCCTTGTATATCAAGAGTAATTGTATAAACTGAGAACTAATTTCAGAGAATATTAAAATAAATCAGATGTCAATGATGAACTCTATCTTCATTCCTCAAAATGGGTAGGTTTCCAAATATTTGTTTATTATATATTCTTTAAATTTTACTTTTCCTTTGTTTTTTTTGCATTTTATTTTGTAAATTTGGAATTTATTTGATTGATTAAAAATCTTTCCGGGTCATAGCATGAAGGGTAAATCGTATTCCAATCCACATTATATTGGCCAAAGGCTAAAAACCACAAGAGTATTTCCGATTGGTCAGTCACAAATGTCACTTATACTAAGCCTTTCAGGCGGCTGATAGTGACATCAGGGTTTGTCAGGATTCATAAAATGCCTTGAGAAAAACAGCGTGTTTCCAGAGTACACCAGCTGTTGTAAGACAAGCCAGAAATATGGAGAGCAGAAGCCATAAAATGGCCAGCGACCAACCAAACATATTTAGTAGTTAAAAATTACAATAAAAGGAGGACAGTGGTAAATCATGATTCAACTAGGTAAAATACATAGGGGCTCATGTGTAAAAGAGGAGATGGCAAATGTTCAGCATAACTTATAAGACATATATTACACGTCTGAGCTTTGAAAACATGATATGGAGCCAAATTTTCTTTTTATACATGGGTGGCTTAAAAATAACAGCACCACTCTACTCCATGGGTGATGTCGTGTGATATTCTAGTTGTGTTTTCTAAGCCTCGGTGATTCCCAAACTTATGTATCGGCTTCTCCATTTGTCCCATTCCCAGTGCAATGCTTGCCCCCTTGCCAAGCTTCTATGGGCATACAAAATAAATCTTGTCTTCCGTATTAAAGATGAGACAAGTCTTCTGGGAAAGCCTTGACCTGCTTCTGAAGGACCTCTGTTTTGGAAACACCAATACATTATTTAACACCTCTTGTTGGTAACCTATGGTGAGTAAAAGAAGCATAAAGCTGGTGCAAGAAAGTAGTACATGACTGCAAAATCTGACAAATGCTGGCAAAACGCTCAAGAAGATGCCCAACTAGAAGGAGAAAAGGGGTAGGAGTCCTCGCTGGTAGTCAAGAGCACCACAGTATTGAATACCGTGATTCTCCTGATGAAGAAGTTGGTCTAGCTTCGAAACGCGTAGAGAATAAATCGCATGGTCAAATTTCACTATCATCTATTAGTTTCTTGAGTCTGACATTGGTAGTATAGACTACCACCACTATTCTCCTACTGGTTGTTCTACATGATGGGATTTTCCAGCTCGACGGTGCTGCAGCAGCTGTGTTACTTGATTCTTTAGTGGTGGATCAAATTACCAAGTAAGGAGAGCAGTTCCCTCTCCCTTACCTTGATTTGCCTTCCTAGGTTAAGATCCTATTGCGCTTGGTGTCTCCATTTTTTCTCAAGAAGATGACTAGGCATATTTTAGGCCTTCCCATTGACTTCTCAGTAAAGTATAGAGCGTCTTCAGATTGGAAGCCACCTCATGAATGGTCAGGTCACGTATTTTAATCACTGGGCTTCTTTGGAAACCTGAAACGATTAAAAGATGCTCAAAAGACTTCAATCCTTTCCTGTCCTGTGTCTCAAATATGTACATCATGGGTAAGCAGGTCGTAATGAAAGCAGCTGTGCATGTATGGTTGCCATATGGTGTGGACCAGGAGTCCCCAACCTGTAGCTCGGGAGCCACATGTGCCTCGCGGTCCCATGAATTCTGTCTCGCGGCTTCATGCATTAGCTCCAGGTCTAGCACACAGGTATGAAGAGCACATCTCAAAATGGTGAATTTTGTGAGTAATCCTGAACACAACAGCAGATATGGATGCACATATACTTGTCTTAGGGGTTCAGAGATAATTTAAGTATAATATGCTGGAGACAGAATGATCAGAGCAGATGCTTGAAGCTGGACGCAACTGTGTTGAGAGTGCTTGATGGGAGAATACTGAATGGGGGTCTTGTTGGAATCTCTGGATCTTGGTGTACTGCTTCGGGGTGATTTCTGAAAAGCATTGGCTATTATTACCGCAGTGGGGACTTTGGTTGCCACTACTGTGAGGGCGACGTGAGCTGAATGAGGCTTGCGACCCTCTCTCAGAGCTGATTGTGTCTCTCAAGCTCAGAAACGTTGGGGACCACTGGTGTGGACTAAGGAGCTGAGCCCAAGCCTTAACCTGTGGGAGTCCACTCTAACATACAAGTGGCACCCTGCTACAGCAACAAGGATTGAAGCTGGATCCGATCCTTACTTAACTCTTTAGATTCCACAATCAATAGCAACCTTGGCATCTAATCAGTTAGACCAAACAAGGCAAGGCCTAATCGGATGACTGTGAGTTTTAATCGACAGTCATGTTATATACTTCTGTATTGTAGTGTATAGTACAAGTGATAGTGAAGTCCATGAGTAGCAGCACTAAACTTTTTCAAATGCAGATCAATAAAAATTTTAAAGCCAAAAAAATTTAAAAAGTGTTTGTTTTTTGAAGTAACAAAAATCTTTTTATGCCACAAAATAAAAAAATAAAATTAGATACATTTTCTACTCCTTATTGTAGGTCACAAAATTTTTTTTGCACTCCTCAATATTAATTAACATTGCAGCATCAAAAAGGAAAAGTCGTGGAATTATGGATATCACATCTTAATGATAAGCAAATTATGAAAAAATGGAAACCACGTGGAGGCCGCACCATGAAAGTCACATCGGATAGGAAAACACCTGAAGAATGATCAGGGCACTTCTTTTAACAACTTGGTTTCTTTGGAAACCTGAAGCGGTTAAAAAAAGCTTAAAACACTGAACATTTGCACAGCAAGTTGTTTTTAAGTAGAAATCCTCTTGGGTGTTTAGGTAGCACTTTTTCATTTGGTTTTCGAAGCAAGATCCACCTTGGAAAAGGCGTCAAGTGCCCAAAACATAGGGGTGAACCATGAAGGCACATAGAGCTGGATATTTCCTTAAAACAATAGAATGTATTTAATTTGTTCAATTTTTTGCTTATTTTTTAATTTTTTTTCAGATGCATTAGCGCTCTACAAATATGGCCACCTGTGCCCTTTCATAGATAATTCAGAGAAATTCAGAATTAAATACTTTTTTTTTTCAATGTAACTTGAATTTAAAGAGGAATTAATGTAAGAGGTAAGGAAGAAGAATCTTAGCCAACTACTGTAGAAAGGCATATTTTCGAAAGCATTCAACAAATCTATAATTGCAGTGAAAGCCTTAAGAAAGAACCAAGAACCGTGCCACGATTTAGTATGTTCATTTTACTGCAGCTTAATTGATGTTGCTAATTTTGATGAGAGATTAACTGGTTGATACAAAAGAAGCGTGAGGCAAGGCAACAACATTAACATAGAGAGTGCAACACGCAAAGATGACAATATAATGGAAAGCAAACAGAACAAAAAGAAATACGGAAAGAATAGAACAGAGAACTATGGGAAAAGATCATATTGGTCATTGAAAATTAACACTTAAACCTCCTAGTAGAACACAAGTTTCGGCCCTAAGTATAAGGCAGGACCATGTTAAGGCCTATGCAGAGCAATCAGGGACTAGTTAGGTTTTCTGTTGCCTAAGGCGAAGAATTAAATAGCTCAGTCACATTGCATACATTAACATGTTAAACATACATACTGTATATGTATACAGTAGTACACACATGCACACAAGCATATATAAGATACAAATGCATACATACACTGACATTTTCAGGATGCACTTGTTCCGATGATATATTTTTGGCTCATTCATTCATGGTGGTAACAGTCATAACTTTTTATTTTTACATTAGTCCCACTGTATGAAGTCTTGCTTTTCTGCAAGACCAGCTGTCATTTTTTCAGACATGTTCCATTTTTCCAAACGTATGTAAAGTTTCCATTTGTGTTAACTTATTATGTGTAATATAAAAAACAATTGTGCATATTATTTCTGCTATTTACCAATCACCATAATTCTCTTCACTGTATGTTATGTATCTATATATATATACAGTATATGTGTCTATATGTATGTACATAAAAAGCATGTATATATACATTGTTTGTGATGTTTATTTTCTTTTTTTTATGTGTATTGAAAAAAATATTTTTGTGATTTTTTTTTTATCAATTTTTAACCATTTTATGGGGAAAAAATTTCTTGCTCTTATTTTACCCTTAACTTGTTTATAGAGATGTACGGATATATAAATATGTATCTCTATGTACCAGCACCATGTGCCTGTATAGAAGAAGGATACCATTTAGATATTTAGGAAGAGAAAATTCTCCTGTTCTGCCATTGTTACTTTGTCATACTTCCATAGATCACATTCACACACTGTCTTACATTGTCCATGGTGATCTATGCTTTGTTTACCCGAGCTGCTTGAGACCTGAGATTTGCAGCTGTAATACAGTTATTAAATTGAGATATTAAATATTCATGAACATCCAGATTCTTGATTTTACCTAGTAGTGTGACAATTAGACAATCTGGATTATATAAAAAATTATGTTATCCCTGAAAAATCAGTCCAAAATGTCAGCCTCTAAATGCCTTCCTTTTGGCACAGATTACAGGAAGTGAGGCATGTAATTGTCTATAGGAAGTGAGGCGTGTCTTTGTCTACAGGAAGTGAGATGTGTCTTTGTCTATATATAGAAAGTGAGGCGTGTCTTTGTCTACAGGAAATGAGGTGTGTCTTTGTCTGTCTACAGGAAGTGAGGTGTATCTTTTACTGTCTACAGGAAGTGAGGTATATCTTTGTCTGTCTACAGGAAGTGGGGTGTGTCTTTGTCTATATATAACAAATGAGGCGTGTCTGTCTACAGGAAGTGAGGTGTGTCTTTGTCTACATTAAATGAGGCATGTCTTTGTCTACAGGAAGTAAGGCGTGTCTTTGTCTGTCTACAAGAAGTGAAATGTGTCTTTGTCTGACTACAGGAAGTGAGCTGTGTCTTTGTCTATCTACAGGAAGTGAGGTGTGTCTTTGTCTGTCTACAGGAAGTGAGTTGTCTTTGTCTGCCTACAGGAAGTGAGGTGTGTCTTTGTCTGTCTCCAGGAAGTGGGGCATATCTTTGTCAGTCTACAGGAAGTAGGGCATGTCTTTGTCAGTCTACAGGAAGTGGAGCATGTCTTTGTCAGTCTACAGGAAGTAGGGCATGTCTTTGTCTACAGGAAGTCTTGCTCCATTTTCCTTGTCTGTTGGTGGCATACAGATTTACATGGAAGTCTAATGGTTGGTGATGTATTTTTGCTCCATACATTATGTATAAAGTCATACTATGGTCATGCATATGGGTACTAAAGATTTATTCAGAGTGGATGGCTTTTAAGGTATCTTACATGGTTGGCATGCATGTTCTACAAAAGTATTACAGAATTTTATAGAACAATTTTTCAAGGCTTTACTTTCTACTTGTTTATGTTCAATAGCAACTTGGTAGCTTTTTGTTCTTACTCACCTGAGTCACATATTGCAGTAGATCATCTCCTTCGTACTTATGCAATTTACTAAAGTAAAGCTTGACTGATTTCTATGCCGTTCTGGACCATGGATTCCAGGTGCTGGACCTCTTGAAGTCCTTGCTGTGGTCTTCATATGATTATGCCTCCCTCAAGGTATCTCATCATAATGGTGACGGTGACTGATCGCATTTAGTTGAACAGATGTCAGTTTCCAAGAAAGAAAAGTTCTACTTGTATAACTAAGCATCAAAAAATAGATTAATATGAATCTGATATATTATGAAAGGTTACATCGTACATTAAACAAAGCGCACGCTGCATTGTGGAGGCAAATACCAAAGTGTTTATTAACCGTTAATACTGTCCATGATTTCAACACAAAGGTAAAAGTCCTTGGTGGAGACAGAAACTATGATTATACCTCCTCATTTCCAGAGACAAGGTTAGCATTGCAATCATTTTTTATTATGAGTGACCATAGTCATTGCTCAACCCACCGCAGAGGAGATAGAAACAAGCGGTACTGTTGTCTTAAAGGTTACATGACCATTTTTTGAATACCAAAAAAATATGTGTCTGATAGATGTGGATCAAACCTCTGGATCTTGCACCTTTATGGAGAACAGGTGTTCTCCAACGCAACTAGCTAGATGACCTGGAGAATGTAGAGGTGTCCATTGATTTTGGGGAAGACTTACCATAACAGTCCAGCACCGTTTGAGATGAGACCCAGCTCTATCAGAAATTTGTGGTATATACAGTATCCTAAGGATAATCCATAAATGTCCATATTTCGAATGCCCCATAATGGATTCCATCCTCTAGACATTTATTAATTAGAAGAACAGGATTCATTGATCGCTCGCCTCTTTCCAAAGCTGCGGTAAACTTCCATGGGGGTTTTACAAATTTCCCATAATTAAATGACACCAATGCTTTAGATGATAATATCCTTCAGGTAAGATCTCAAGCAGAAACACTGGCTTCCATTGTGTGACCTCCGACTTATTGTCATGATTGCCTAGGGGAATTCGGGCAGATGTGTCAGGGTAGGCGACAGACAAAAGTTCTAGCTAAGGGGCCAAGCTAAATCTTTGTCGGGATATGCAGCAGAATAGCACCTGTGATAAATGGTAACTGAGGTATCATGTTGCACTGGATTGAGGGGAATGGGAACCTGAAAAATGAAATTTTGATTATTTCATAATTATTTCGGGAGTAAGACTTGAGTAGAGCAGCTGATTGAGGTCACTATATTAGTTTTTCTGGTGCAGCTGAAGGTACATTTCTCCCTTAGGCCATGCTGAGATTTCTTAAAGTGTAAATTAATGGTACAAACCAGATTTGATATGTAGACCTACAGTCTTAAAGAGAACGTCACTTTCTAAACAAAATTAAATTAAAAAACCTTGTTAAAAAAATTCCTGAACTTTTCTGATTTTGTCACAGTTTTGCGCTGCTTCACTCCATTGCATCTCTGCTTTGCAGTCTAACTGGAGGTATCTGGAAGTACATCCTCCAATAGCTGATGTTTAAGTAATTCTGGGAGCTTTTCTTTGTTTTTGAGCCGGTCCTATCCAAGGTTTCACCCCTACAAAATATGCAAATTTTCCCTCCAACCAACTGAGCGTATACCACAGAACTTGTGTGATAATGGAGAAAAAGCAACCCCCCACAGATAAATGTTGTGGCATATGCCCAGTTGATTGAAAGGAAAATTTGGATCAATATTTCCATAGGGGATAACTTTGGAATAGAGGTGCACACAAAAAAAAGAAAGACTATTCCAGAATTGATGGATCAGCGGGAATTGGAGTAGGTACTTTGTTTAAAGGGAATCTGTCACCCCATTTTTGGACTATGAGATGCGACCACCACCATCAGGGGCTTATCTATAGCATTCTGTAATATGCTGTAGATAAGCCCCGATGTCACCTGAAAGAGAAGAAAAACGAGTTATATTATACTCACCTAGGGGCGGTCCGCCGTCCGGTCCGATGGGCGTTGCGGTCCTGTTCGGCGCCTCCCATCTTCTAGCGAAGCCGGCCTCTTCTTTGCGTCCCGTCTCCTGCGGAGGCGCACTGATCTGCCCTGGTGAGGGCAGAGGAGAGTACTGCAGTGCGCAGGCGCCAGGAAAGGTCGGAGAGGTCCGGCGCCTGCGCACTGCAGTATTCTGCTCTGCCCTCACCAGGGCAGATCAGTGCGCCTGCGCAGGAGACGGGACGCAAAGAAGAGGCTGGCTTCGCTAGAAGATGGGAGGCACCAAACCGGACGGCGACGCCTATCGAACCGAACCAGATGGCGGATCGCCCCTGGGTGAGTATAACTCGTTTTTCTTCTCTTTCAGGTGACATAGGGGACTTATCTACAGCATTACAGAATGCTGTAGATAAGCCCCTGATGGCGGTGGTCGCATCTCATAGCCCAAAAATGGGGAGATAGACTCCCTTTAACGGCGCAGTCAGATGCAATATAACTCGTGCGAGGATCGCAACGCAATCCTCTTACTGGCCGTCTGCTCTTCTGACCTGAGCTTGACAGCTGCATAGAAATACATCGGTCGAGGTGGCGGGCCAGTCCGTACGCTACGATGCGATCATCATACGAGTTGTATGGCCGTTTGTGAAATCTAGTGAAAGGTCCTCTTTAAAACCTTCCTACCATGTAGATGCGACGATCTATTGACTTCTTTGATGTTGATGTATTTGTGTAAGCCTCCATTACGAAACGAGTCTTGAGTCACGCCGTCGTCTGAGAAGTTTGTTTATTTGGAGAAAAACAAAATTCATTCTCCAGAAAACTTTTATTTCTTAAATGTCAGGTTTCATTTGAAATCCATTTAAAGCAGTCGCCTGGCAATGAAAGGAATCAGTGATTCACTTTTTTTGTGGCCTATGAATCTCTTATCCCATCTGTCGGGGCTGAATTCAACTCGACTTATAATAAGTCAAGTGAAAAATGGAAAGGCGAGTGTAATGTAAAAGACGCCTGTGGTAGTCAAATGCTAGGAAATTCGGCATCTCTACATCTGGTTTGCAGATTCTTCGTTATTGTGTGATTGTCTTTTTAAAGTTTAATTTCCTTAGCCCTGACCAGAACCGTGACAGCCAAGCTATGTCCCCGGGGTATACATTATTAATTCTATTTCACTTGGGCGCTGAGAAAGCAGGATAGAGGTAGGAAGAGCCAGCGGCAGGCAGAACATGGAAACTCGGCTGCTTACTTAATCAAACATGGATACACATTTAGGAAAGAAAATATGTTTTATTATATTTCTTTTTCAAGTAATATTAAGGTAGAGATTGTGCTATGCTCAATGCTTTCTTTTTCCATTATTCAGTAGAGCATCCATTGCACTATGGCTTCATAGCGAACATAATGTGACATTGTACAACATGAGACTTTTGCTTTATGACTTGGATAGACATTGTACAACATGAGACTTTTGCTTCATGACTTGGATAACTTTTGACACCAAAGTATAGAAAAACTGTTTTTTATTGTGATATGATTTAACATGAATATACAGTACTTTACTATGGGCATATATCAAGATCTGCTGCTTCTACGACCTTCACACGCCCTATAGGCGAGACAACCCATATAAAGGGAACCTGTTGAACATGTTGTATAATCTCTATAGAGCAGGAGATGCTGTTCAAATTGATAAAGAATGTTTGGGAGAAGAAAAATCAGTAAAAGGCCGGGGTCACACTTGCGAGTGCAAGGCGAGAAACTTGCGCGAGTCTCTCGCCTTAATACCCGACACTGCCGCCGGCACTCGGAACCTGAGTGTGCGGTTACATGTATTTCTATGCACCTGAACGCTCTGGTCCGAGTGCCGGCGGCAGTGCCAGGTATTGAGGCGAGAGACTCGCGCGAGTTTCTTGCCTTGCACTCACAAGTGCGTCCTAACTTTCTATGCATTGACATGCATGCATGACATTTTTGCACAAATGTTGTGACATTTTAGCACAGCATGCAGCATTTTGCAATACAAAAAAATATACATTTTTGACTTTGCACAAATACAATTTGCCACACAGAATACATCCATGAATACCACAAGAAAGACAAACTGAAGAAAAGTAACTGAAAAAAAAAAATCACAAAATGATGAATCGTGCACTAAATATCTATCTGCTCAGCTCTTCCTACTCTATAAAATGCAGATGGGACAGAATATTCACTGTAACAGGTTTCCTTTAAAGGGAATCTGTCACCCCATTTTTGGACTATGAGATTCAACCACCGCCATCAGGGGCTTATCTACAGCATTCTGTAATGCTCTAGATAAGCCCCGATGTCACCTGAAAGAGAAGAAAAACGAGTTAGATTATACTTACCCAGGGGCGGTCCGCTGTCCGGTCAGATGGGCGTCGCTGTCCGGTTCGGCGCCTCCCATCTTCTAGCAAAGCCGGCCTCTTCTTTCCGTCACGTCGCAGCTCCTGCACGAGATATTTTTCATATATCGTGTGTGCAAGCTATAGCGTTACAGTGTGCTTCCTTTTTTTCTTGAATGTGCATGAGTTGGTGACTCTAGGTTTAGCACTTGTTCACATTAGGTCTGTTTTTGGATGTGCCGGTCAGTTTTTTGATATGTATTCATTTACCTTCTGCCTGAGCACTCCACCTGCTAGTCACAGGCGTTTTAATTATACCAGGGCTTTTACCCCTCCACAGAGATGTAGATTTCAGTCTAGAGAGAGGATTCATATGTTCCCATACAGATAGACTTTTCTAAGCGAGGATTGGCATTAGTTAGGACCTGGAAAACGAGGGGCGCCTTAACGTGGCTTCCAGGTACACATAAATTGGCCATTTTATGCGCTAAGCCTTCTCAGTTTTTCATATTTCTAAGACAGTGATGCAATTCATTTTTCATATCTCGTGTTTGCAAGCTATAGCGCTACAGTGTGTTTCCTTTTTTTCTTGTGTGCATGAGTTGGTGACTCTAGGTTTAGCACCTGTTCACATTAGGTCTATGTTTGGATGTGTTGGTCAGTTTTTTGATATGTATTCATTTACCTTCTGCCTGAGCACTCCACCTGCTAGTCACAGGCATTTAATTACACCAGGGCTATTACTCCTTCACAGAGATGTAGATTTCAGTCTAGAGAGAGGATTCATTTGTTCCCATACAGATAGACTTTTCTAAGCGAGGAATGGCATTAGTTAGGACCTGGAAAACGAGGGGCGCCTTAACGTGGCTTCCAGGTACACATAAATTGGCCATTTTATGCACTAAGCCTTCTCAATTTTTCATATTTCTAAGGCAGTGATGCAATTCATTTTTCATATCTCATGTTTGCAAGCTATAGCGCTACAGTGTGCTTCTTTTTTTTCTTATTATTCATATGAGTCTGAACATTGACTTTTGAATTGATGTGTTTTTCTTCAGTGGATCTAGCGATATAGACCATTGTTCATATGAGGCTAAATGTTAACTCTGAATTGATTATTCTGTTGACATCCTTGGAGGACAGGGATGCAGGGTAAATGAACAATTGATGTTTGGCAATATGTTGATTACCCATTGTATAAGTCCATGTATCTGGTTGATCTCCACACATTGAAGGACAAACTATGCTAACTGATTAAATACTCAAACAACGAGAGTTAATCTCATCCCACCTTCCCCCAGACCTGTGGATGATAGCCTAAAGGACAGTTGTGCTCTATAAAAGAGGGTTCTGCCTCTCTTCCCAGGGAGAATCTACAGGATGCCAGCTTAAGTGACCATGGCCATTGACCATCACTGAACCCTCAAAGACGATTGGAGAATCCAGGTTGGGACAATCAGGTCACCTGGCCAAATACCTCACTGCACTCAGCCAGCTTCCTAAGCTTGTCATTTCCTCCTCTCTCTGGATGCCCACCAGAAGCTGGGTGCCACTGATGGGGGTAGTCGGCCCTGGTAGCCCCGCAGTCGCAGTTGTTCTAATCCCGGCTAGCCACCTGAAAGTTGAGACTCTGTAATTTGCTCCATCTTGGGTATTTGCTGGGACTGTTATATATGTTATTGTATGTTGGTGGTTTGATAAATTATTGCCACACTGTGTTACCCTCACCCTGTGTTGTCTGAGTGGTATTCTGCCCACAGGAATAGAGTGTAGGCGTTCAATGGGATGAGCCTCGGTCCATGCAGTCTATCTTAAGTCAGCCGGGCCAGCGGACAAGAGTACCCACTGACCCTCATGTCTCCACAGTGGGTCATTATAGTTGAAGACCATCCATATTGAGGTACATCTCTGGGCACAAGGAGAGGTGTGTCAATAGTGTTAGAGACCATCCATAGAGCGGCACACTTTTTCGTGGTTGGATGTCTTTTACGTTTAATCAAGAAATGTTAACTAAGTAGCTCAGATTTTTAATGTGTATAGTGATATTGGAGTTCATGCATTCATCAGTGTGTGCTGACATAAAGTTTATGTTCCTGTACTGTAACCACATTCACATTTCATGCTCTACATTCCTGTCCTGACTCCATGGTCCTGTTCCACTCTCTTTTCTCATCTGGTTTCTGTCCTGTCCTTACTGCTCCATCGTGCTACTAAATGGTAACCTTGAGATCCAGCGGCGGACATATCATTGGTGCAACCTGTGCAGCCGCACAGGGGCCCAAGAGATAAGGGGGCCCATTTATACCTCCAAAGCAGGTGCAATTATGCATTTTTAGGAGATCTTGGGCTGCAAAGGGCCCATGTATTGTACTTGCACAGGGGCCCTTTTCTGACTTTGCACCCCAGTGTTGCGATCCTTCAGGGAGAAGTTCATAGCACCTTGAAGAGGTTAAGGGTGAAAGTCAGGAGATCCTGTTGACTCCACATCCTAATCTGGCTAACAGCTAACGGTCACTATCAAAGCCAAAAGAACCTTAAAAGAGGTTGTCCAGTACCTGGACAATCCCATGAAGAAAATACCATATACTCACCTTCTGCAATGGCGTTGCTCAACAATGTTGGCCCCGGGTCTCCCGTGACATTGTGATGCTATGTGAACCTTGCAGCCAATCTGTGTCCACTAATGAGCTATTGCGATCTTAGTGCTTCTCTAGGGTTCGCATAAGGCATGAACCTCAGACAAACGGGAGTAGTATACGAGTATACTTTACTTTACACAGAGGACTACCTCATTGAAAAAGGGGTTTTCAATGTCCGGTAATGGATAACTCCTTTAAAAGTGACCCACAAATTAAAGTCATATAACCTTTTAAAAAATACATTTTCCATCCAGCTAAAAGAACAAATACAGCAGGGTTATGTAATCACACACTCTACCAAGGAACATTCACCAAAGGGAATGTGTTCAGTAAGAGTTAAGGGACATAATCTATAAGATTCTTTCAACTTAGAATATGTTATTTTTTTACCATCTAATCCATAACACCTGCTAACGCACAATATCGCAATTTTTCAAAATGGATCATTTATCATCAAGCTCCATTCTATACCTCACTTTCCTAGACAAAGAGCCAGATAGCCCATATGTTTTGTTGCATGATGCGAAGGGAGAGCAAAGGGAATTTTTCTACCAGGTACTAATTTGCATGTGGGAGTCGGAGAATCAGAATTTGTCAGGCAGCTCTTGAAAGTGTTCGTGTTATTTTCCAAAGGGAGTGTGAACAGATGACTGATGAAAAAAAATAAATAAAAGTAACGTTTCAATGGAAATATGGAGAACTTTTATAGAACAACATCTGTGTTATGTCAACATTTTTGTTAACCAAGATAATGTTTAAAAAAAAAAAAAAAAAACTGTGGAGTAAGTGGAATATCTTGTGTTTAAAAATACTTCAAGCCTCATTGTAGGGTCTGGTCACTTGGAACAACTCGATTCTCGGTGGAAAGAAGGTCACTCATGGTTGATAAAGGGTTTAAAAAATCAGTACTTTATTAAGAAATTCTGAGTATTCAATGCACCATGTTCCTGTCCCATGACCACGACCCTGTTCCATGGCATAATGACATAGTTAGCAAGGCCGAAAAAAGACATTTGTCCATCCAGTTCAGCCTATATTCCATCAGAATAAATCCCCAGATCTACGTCCTTCTTAAGAACCTAATAACTGTAAGATACAATATTGTTACGCTCCAGGAAAACATCCAGGCGTCTCTTGAACCCCTCGACTGAGTTCGCCATCACCCTGTGCCATGACCATAACCGCGTTCCATGACCATGACACTGTTCCATGACCATGACCTTGTTCCATTCTCCATCTTCCAGTTCCATATTTATCTTTTGGTCTTGTTCCTGTCCAGTCATCAGGTTGCCATCTGGTGACCTGAGGATCACCCAGAAGAAGGTCACTAATAGTTACCTATCATTATCTCCTTTGGCAACATGCGTTGAGTGCATTTCTGTAGAGTGGGCACGTGAATCAAGCTCACTTCTTACTTGGCTCCGATTACTGATGTTTAATCGTTTAGATGCCGCTGCTAAACTCTGAAAGTGGAAATTAATTGTATAGATCCTTGGCTGATCGAAGAGTGCTGATAAGTTGGTTACATTAGCAGCTGGGGGCCTGCTGATTATCCTTGTTGCTGCCATTTTGGTACTACGATGGTACTATGGTTCTGTGGTACTACTATGAAGCCGAGCCTATGTCTGAGCTTCATAGCAGATCGGTAGACTGACATTATTGTACAATGGTACAATTTTAGATTGAATTTTCATCGTGGTTTTAAAATCGAAAACAAAAGTTTGAAAAAAATGTTTAAAAATAAGAAAAATAGATAAAAGTACAAACCGCCTCTCATTTCCCATTCTAAAAATAAAGAGATTACAAAAATAAAAAAAAGAAATACATTTGTTTTTGTCGAGTCCGTAAAAGTTAGATCTTTCAAAAATATAAACGTAAAAAATAAAAGAATTGCAATTTTTTTAATCATCCTGCCTCCCTCAAAAAATGGATTTAAAAGCAATTCAAAATCTTACGTATCCCAAATTGGTAAAAAAAAAATACAGGTTTCTCTGCAAATAAAAAAAGACTTAACACAGCACCATTGATGGAAAAATGAAGGGTTATGGTGACACAAACCATTTTTTTTTTACGGAATTCAGAATTCTAAAATAGCATTACAGTATGAAATATACTTTTTTTTCCCATTTTTTTCAGTAAATCGCACAGAAAAAGGAATGATGTAATTCAAAATTGCAACACGTTCCCGCAAAGATAAGCTCCTCTCTCTTTTTCTCTCTTTCTCTCTCTCCTTCCTGAACTCACAAACTGTAAAATAGACTTCAAGGAGAAGTCCGTGTTTGGAATTCATCCCCGGACACTAGATATCTGGTACAAACTCCAAACTTTACAGTTCAGGTTCGCTCATCTCTACTTGTGAGTCGCTTCTCAATGGAATCTCGTTTTGCAAAAAAGATTGCGCAAAACAAAATTTTTTTTAAAGAGGACCTTTCACCATTTTTTTCATGTTGATCTGGACACATGATAGAATAGCACCTGCAGAGCAGAATAAAACTTTTTTTTATTTTGCCTCTCTGTTAGCATTCTAAGTAATTGACACCTAATGTACTTCAGACTTAACTAAAGTTAACTCATTATGTGCAAATACTTTGATTTCTAATAACGAATAACAGGGACTGCAAAAAAAAGTCTGATTTCTTATTTATTTCTCTCTCCTCTGATATGATCTAGCACATTAGAGGAGAGAGAAATGGGGTCCCCGAGCCCCCGCTGGTACCTGCGGTGTCTCCCGGTCTGCCAGGCTCTGTCCCCTGTCTCTCGGCGTCTTCTTCTGGGAAGAAAATGGCGGGCGCATGCGCAGTGCGCCCGCCGAGGTCTGCCGGCCGGCACCCGGCAACAATAGGAGATTTCTCCTATTGGTTCATTTTGATCACTGTGATAGACCCTATCACAGTGATCAAAATAGAAAAGGTAGTAAACAAAAGCCCCCTAAATCACCCCTAAGTTAGGTAAAAATAATAAAATAAAAAAAATGTATTTATTTCCATTTTTCCACTAGGGTTAGGGCTAGGGTTGGTGTTAGAGCTAGGGTTAAGGTTGGGGCTAAAGTTGGGGGTACAGCTAGGGTTAGGGTTGGGGTTAGAGCTAGGGTTAGGGTTGGGCTAGGGTTGGAGTTAGAGCTAGGGTTAGGGTTGAGCTAGGGTTAGGGTTAGAGCTAGCATTAGGCTAGTGTTAGGGTTGGGGCTAGGCATAGAGTTGTGTTGGGGTTACGGTTGTGGTGTTGGGGTTACAGTTGTGGTGTGGGGGTTACGGTTGTTGTGTTGGGGTTATGGTTGTGTTGGGGTTAGGGTTGTGTTGGGGTTAGGGTTGTGTTGGGGTTATGGTTATGTTGGGGTTACGGTTAGGGAGGTTTGAAGTTGGGGTTAGGGTTGTGGTTAGGGTTGGGATTAGGGTTACGGTTGGGATTAGGGTCAGGGGTCGGACTGTGTTAGGGTTGGAGTAAGAATTAGTGGGTTTCCACTGTTTAGGTACATCATGAGGTGTCCAAACGCAACCTGGCTTCCACCATTGATTCCAGCCAATTTTGGGTTCAAAAAGTCAAACAGTGCTCCCTCCCTTTTGAGCCCTGCCATGCGCCCAAACAGTGGCTTTCCCCCACATACGGGGTATCGGTGTACTCAGGAGAAATTGCACAACAAATTTTTGGTCCATTTTCTTTGTTACCTTTGTGAAAATAAAAAAAAGTTTTGGTCTAAAGTAATTTTTTGTGAAATAAGTAAAATGTTCATTTTTTTTCCACATCCCAATAATTCCTGTGAAGCATGTAAAGAGTTAATAAACTTCTTGAATGTGGTTTTGCACACCTTGAGGGGTGCAGTTTTTAGAATGGTGTCACTTTTGGGTATTTTATGTCATATTGTTCCCCCCCCCAAACTCAATTCAAATGTGATGTGGTCCCTAAAAAAATGGTTTTGTAAATTCTTTGGGAAAAATGAGAAATCACTGGTCAAATTTAACCCTTATAACGTCCTAACAAAAAATAATTAACGTTTCCAAAATTGTGCTGATGTAAAGCAGACATGTGGGAAATGTTATTTATTAACTTTTTTTGTGTGACACCACTCTCTGATTTAAGGGCACAAATATTAAAAGTTTGAAAATTGCAAAATTTTCAAAATTTTTGCCAAATTTCCGTTTATTTCATAAGTAAATGCAAGTCATATGGAATAAATTTTACCACTAACATGAAGTACAATATGTCAAGAAAAAACAGTCTCAGAATCAGACTAGAGCTCAACTAAAGGAAAAGAAAGTTACATGACCCGAGTCTCAGACATTTGTGTGACTCTTTTACACCAGGTATTGTATGGAAGAAGAAATCTTTTGAATAAAAAGTAAGAAGAAAGAATTGATATAGATTCACATCTCTAGAACAATACATTAAAGACATAGTAGTGTTAATAAGGAACAATGCACGGGCTCAGATGACGATAAAAGAAACAGAATGAAGAGGAAATAATTATAAATCTCAGAAGGTGTCATTATAAAAAAATCAAGCTGTATTTACAGTCTCAGATCTTCCATCTGTTTAGAAACACTGCGTGGTTCATATATTTTCCATTCCTAACAAAGAACGCAGTGCTTCCTGCAGTCTGATGTCAGCGGGGGACAGTAATAAATATAATTTAGGAATAAAGCATTTAAAACTATGATAATCAACATACAACAGTACTTTAAATTTGGATACATGGGAAATTTAGATTTCATCTGCCACCTGAGGCTCAACAAAGAAAATGCATCCAAAAAAGGTATTAATCATGCCGGTACTGACATATAATGGGTAGAGTTGAGCGAAACAGGTCGGCAGATGCATAAGTCGCCGACTTTTGCCAAAATTGGGTTTCGCCGATCGAAACCCGACCATAACGTGAAGTTGGCCATGCAGTCGGCAAAACCAGCGCCAAAGTCGGATTTCCCAGAATGCTTGCAGGTGCCTTTTTTTCAGCCAATAAGCAAGGACGTACACTGTGGGCAACGAGATGACATCTGCAGCGTCCACCACCATCGTAGAGAAGGGCATTGCAGTGATTGGCTTGCATTGGGGTCGGGTCGGGTTTCGGTCAGAACTCCGACTTTTCCCGATAGCCGGGCCAATTTTGTTCGACTCGACTTTTGGTAAAGTCGGGTGGTCCGAAACCCGACTCGACCCTCCCGATGGCAAAGTCACTCATCTCTAATAATGGGTAGTTAGCTGGGGATGATGTGTCCCTTTAAATACATAGCATGTAGTGGTTCTTGATGCTAGACTGGTTTCCCACTCAGTGATGGCATAAGGAATGTAAGCTTACACAGTACCGAGAAAAGGAACAAAGAGGCAACAAGCTTGATGGTGGCAGAGTCTTTCCAGAGCTAAAAATCTTGGTGGTTGAAGTCTCACATAAATCAAAGGCTTGAACAAGGGGAAATAGTTTATATAGTGACTAATGATGAGCGAATGTGCTGGGATAAGGTGCTATCTGAGCACGCTCGGGTGCTATGGGAGTGTCTTGGGCGTGCTCGTATAATATGTTCTTGTCCACGCGGCTGCAAGTCTCGCCGCTGTTCGACAGCCACAACACTTGTATGGATGCCTGTTTGTTAGCCCAGCCCTGAATATGTTGTGGCTATCGAACAGGTTGCCCGGGGACTCGAACATATTTTTCGACACTCGGTTAGCACCGGAGCATGCTCGGATAACACCTTATTCCAGCACGTTCACTTATCACTAATAGTGACCCTGCAAAAAAGTCTCACGGTGCAGCACTGAGCTCAGTCGAGTTCACCGCAGTTCACCGTAAGAAATTTCTAACGGTGAACTGCACTTCGGTACCCAAGTTCGGGATGGTCCTAACCACTAGTATTAAAATCTTACCCTGTGTCAAAAACGGTGCTTAATAAGTACCCAATGTTATTATGCAGGTAATGGTGTGGCCTCCCTTCCTTTGAGTTTGATGTCACATTTAAAAAGCTCCTCGCTAGCAGTGTGTCCATGTTTGGGACCCGGTCCTGCTCAGCTTCTATTCACACAAGCCGCCACAATAACACAAAGGTAAGGTTTTAATATTAGAGGTTAGGACCATCCCGAACTTGGGTACATCTTGGCGTTGGTGGGATGGCTTTTACGCTTTTTTTTTTTTTTTATAAAAAACAATGTCTTACTAAGTACCCAATGTTATTTACATTGCTTTTACTTATTCACTTATAGCAGGGCATTCATATATTTTGTTAATGTATTGGGTTTTGTGAATTAATCATTTAGTAACATTTTAATTTTCACCCACTTTTTCTGGTTCCACTCCAGTCACCACTACAGGTCATCTGGTCTCCCTGTCTACATTTCTTTGCTTTCCCCTGCACCTTTCCTACTTGTAGTGACAAAGTTCTGCCTCCCACCACCACCTACCCGTAAACCTTTAAAAAAAACTCCCAAAACACACTGCTCAAATATCATCCCAAAAAGGGCTCTTCTAGGTTAACATGGTCAGTTCAATTTTAATGTTTGCAAACAACAAATAATCATATTCAGTCCTGTTTACCTGAAGGGCTTCTCCTGACACCACCTCAACCTACCGTTATCTGCTGTATATGAAGTTTGACACTAAGCGTAAAGGTAGCTGTCAAACTGGGGTCATAGGCTCCTCTGCCACATAAGGAGACATCCCATAGTACGTGATAGATGGGGCACTGTTACTAATTTTGCATTGGATCCCAAGCTATAATTTATTCCCCTGAGGTCAGATATGCTGCTAGTATGGTTCTTATTAAGAAGATATATATTCCTTTTTTTAAAATACGCAGCACTTACTTAATTTTCCAATGACATCTGCATTATTTTTTAGATTTCCATATATGACTTTATGATGATTTTAGTAAAATACCTTAAAGTCACATGGACCCATAATGGATTACTGCAGAGAGACACATTAATTGCAGGGCATTTTAACAGAAGGGGCTATGTATATTCAGTGCTGCATTAATTCAGTGCAATTTAATTAGATGGCCAGCTCAGCTCGGACTATTTTTAGATGACCTGTGATGCAAACTTTATTTTTAGCTGCCATGCTGAACTCTGTATAGAGCAGGACGATTGCCAATTCTACGCAGATGTGTCCAATACTTTGCATTAGCTACTGTACGAATGAGCAAAATGCCAGAAATCCTTCAGCAAGACCTATTTCATTACTGTGCAACCATTACTAATTTCAGATGATCAATGAAAGCGTGAAACTTACAGTATTTTGACCTTAGACAATCTGACACCACTGTCGACATGTCTGTTTTAGTGATTACATAAATGTAAAGTTGGGCACTAATAATACGAGGGCACCAGATGTTCAAAGGGAAGTAAAACTAGGGGAGTCACTGGTAGAGAAGGATCTGGGTGTAGGGGGAAGTAAAACTAGGAGAGTCACTTGTGAAGAAGGATCTGGGTGTAGGGGGAGTAAAACTAGGAGAGTCACTGGTAGAGAAGGATCTGGATGTAGGGGGAGTAAAACTAGGAGAGTCACTGGTAGAGAAGGATCTGGGTGTAGGGGGAGTAAAACTAGGGGAGTCACTGGTAGAGAAGGATCTGTGTGTAAGGGGGAGTAAAACTAGGAGAGTCATGGTAGAGAAGGATCTGGGTGTAGGGGGAGTAAAACTAGGAGAGTCACTGGTAGAGAAGGATCTGGGTGTAGGGGGGAGTAAAACTAGGAGAGTCACTGGTAGAGAAGGATCTGGGTGTAGGGGGAGTAAAACTAGGAGAGTCACTGGTAGAGAAGGATCTGGGTGTAGGGGGAGTAAAACTAGGGGAGTCACTGGTAGAGAAGGATCTGGGTGTAAGGGGGAGTAAAACTAGGAGAGTCACTGGTAGAGAAGGATCTGGGTGTAGGGGGAGTAAAACTAGGAGAGTCACTGGTAGAGAAGGATCTGGGTGTAGGGGGGAGTAAAACTAGGAGAGTCACTGGTAGAGAAGGATCTGGGTGTAGGGGGAGTAAAACTAGGAGAGTCACTGGTAGAGAAGTATCTGGGTGTAGGGGGGAAAAACTAGGAGAGTCACTGGTAGAGAAGGATCTGGGTGTAGGGGGAGTAAAACTAGGAAAGTCTCTGGTAGAGAAGTATCTGGGTGTAGGGGGGAGCAAAACTAGGAGAATCACTGGTGGAGAAGGATCTGGATGTAGGGGGGAGTAAAACTAGGAGTCACTGGTAGAGAAGGATCTGGGTGTAGGGGAATAAAACTAGGAGAGTCACTGGTAGAGAAGGATCTGGGTGTAGGGGGAGTAAAACTAGGAGAGTCACTGGTAGAGAAGTATCTGGGTGTAGGGGGGAGCAAAACTAGGAGAATCACTGGTGGAGAAGATCTGGTGTGGGGGGAGTAAAACTAGGAGAGTCACTGGTAGAGAAGGATCTGGGTGTAGGGGGAGTAAAACTAGGAGTCACTGGTAGAGAAGGATCTGGGATGTAGGGGGAGTAAAACTAGGAGATCACTGCTAGAGAAGGATCTGGTGTAGGGGGGAGTAAAACTAGGAGAGTCACTGGTAGAGAAGGATCTGGGTGTAGGGGAATAAAACTAGGAGAAATCACTGGTAGAGAAGTATCTGGGTGTAGGGGGAGGAAAGCTAGGAGAGTCCTTGTAGAGAAGGATCTGATGTAGGGGAGGTAAAACTAGGAGAATCACTGGTAGAGAAGGATTGATGTGGGAGAGAGTAAAACTAGGAGAGTCACTGCTAGAGAAGGATCTAGGTGTAGGGGGGAGCAAAACTAGGAGAGTCACTGGTAGAGAAGGATCTGGTGTAGGGGGTAGTAAAACTAGGAGAGTCACTGGTAGAGAAGGATCTGGGTGTAGGGGGGAGAAAGCTAGGAGAGTCGTTTGTAGAGAAGGATCTGGATGTATTGTAGAGTAGATCACTGAAAAATAAGAAAATGCAAACTAGAGAGTCGCCCTTTACAAAAAATTGGTAAAACTAGGAGAGTCAAAAATGTTACATGTAAAACCAAACACCTTCAACTCTACAACTCCCTGTATGTCCTTAGCAATGGAAACGATACTGGGAGTTGTTATTAACACCCATCATCAGACTGCAGACCATACAGGAACTACAGTAGTGATGAGAATTAGTCAGTATTACAAATAAACATTTACATCCAGGTACCTTATAGACAGAGTTGTACCTATGGGGGTAGCCAGGGGCATGTGCCCCTGGCACAGTCGGTAGGGGGGCGCAGTCGGGCAACCTAATGCGGTGGACCGAAGTGTCTTCCCGGCGGCAGCATTCTGCCGCCCGCCGGACTGGGAGTCGGCGGTTCTCTGAGCCGGCTGTCAAGCTGACATCCGGCAAAGAGAGAGACTACAGCGCGTCGGCTCCCGGTGTTCAATAGTACAATTGTCCACCGGGACAGAGTGACGCTAACAGTATGATCATGTCATGTGATCACGGAGCTGATGTCACTCGCAGGCGCTGCAGAGGCGCAGATGGGTGGTAAGTGCTCCACATTGGTGGAGTTGAAGACACCAAAGATGGGGGGGTATCTACTGGGTGGTGTTTACGGGAGGTGGTGTATTTAGTGTGTGGGGTATTTGCTGTGTGTTTGAGGTGAAATTTATGTGTGTGGGGTGGGGTAATTATGGTACTGTGTGTGTGTGGATTGGGGTAATTACTGTGTGTGGAGGGGGATATTTACTGTGTGTGTGTGGAGGGCGGTATTTCCTGTGTGTGGGGGGTATTTACTGTGTGTGGAGGTATTTACTGTGTGGAGGGGTATTTACTGTGTGGGGGATATTTACTGTGTGTGAGGGGAGTATTTACTGTGTGTGTGGGGGGGTATTCACTGTGTGTGGGGGGGCTATTTACTGTGCTGGGAGATTTACTGTGATGGCTTTTTAGTGTAACGGGGCTGGGTGAGATTTTGTGTGAAGAGATATGATTTGAGGACACAAATTTGGGGAGCAAGGAAGTGATAGGTGCAGACATAATATGGGGAGCGGGAGAAATTTGAAGACACAATATGAGGAGGAAGGTATGAGATAGGGACATGTATGGGGGGATGGGTGCAGACACAGTATGGTGAGTGGTAGGAATGGGTGCAGACATCGTATAAGCAGCGAGGGGAAAATGTATGAGGACAGAGTATAGGGGTGATGAGATGGGTGCGGTATGGGGAGTTGGAGGGATGTGTGAGGAGGCAGTATGGAAATTGAGAGGGTAAATGTATGAGGAGGGAGGGAGAAACGTGCGAGGAGACAGTATGGGGGGAAAGTGTGAGTGGGCACAGAATAGAGACTGAGTAGTGTGGGGAATCTAGCATGGGGCACAGTGTCAGGGCACAGCCAGGAGGTGACAGTATACCAAAGAAGGGGAATGTGATGAAGGGGGCACAGTTTAGAGACTGGGCCCTATAGGGGAGACTCAGTGTGAGAGAACAGTGTGAAGAGGGGGCCCAGTATGGAAAGGAGGGAGCAGTGTGGAGAGCATGTACCATAAGAGGAACAGCGTGGGGTCATATTTTGTGCAGGAAATATAGTGAGGGGCAATTATTTATTCAGGGGCTCAACGTAGGGCAAATATTTTTATTTGGGAGCATTATAATGACACTGTTATCTTTAAGGACATTGTGTGGGGATGTGCTGCAGAAGACCGGAGAAGATGGAAGTCTGCAGAGATGGGCTGTGGATGAGAAAACTCATGTAGTCTGGACAAGATGAAAGAGAATGACCCCAGAGATGACATCATCTATCAGGTATCTGGATGTAAATGTTTTTGTGATACTAATTCTCATATTTTTATTTATGTTAGGACCATTAAAAGAGTTGTCCAAGTTTGTGCTGAGTCCGCAGTAATTCTATGTGACTGCAGACTTCTGAATTCTCACTGAGCACACTGCACGCTGTCAGGATTCTCTGGTGCCGGTGATTTGTATACATACAGTCACGTGCTGACTAGACATGAAAATGAATTGAGCGAGGCCGGGCATGTCTAGTCGGAATGTGGCCAGAAGTATCCAAATCACATACTTGTGCATGCACTGTGAGAATTCAGAAGCTTGCAGCCACCTATATCGGGTCTTTTATACCCGAGGCAGGTGATCTATTTTTATATTTACCAGTACATCCTCACAGCCTTTCCCTATCTACCTTCGAAGTCAACAAACTGGTTATAGAATACAATACACAATTAGCATATCAGCTCACAATAAACACAGATAAAACACCCACTATGTACAAGTCACTATTACAGACTTACATAATATGTTAAATGGTATGCAAGTCTGTCTTCTTGACCCACCAGACATAAACACTTAAATCCACTAGCCAATATACAGATAAAAAGTAAATTCTTGTGGGTTTACAAAAACATGGCTGTCTGGGAAATTAAGATACTATCTGGTTTCTTCACAGTGGTTCTAATGATATATTCATGTAAATACCCCTTTAAATTTTTTTGCGGCCCTTGGGATTGGTTCAGTATGGTAATGTGGCCCTTGGATCAAAAAATATTGTGCACCCCTAGTGTAGATAGAGCAGTGCTAAAGCTCGAAGTGCTGCCCTAAATAGTGAAAAAAGTTTGCAAAAGACAGGAAGAGGCGCAGACGACGATGTGACTTTACAAAATAAAAACAGAATAAAACTAAATGATATAAAATATTTGTGTTTTTCTCAGCTTTTACTCAGTAGAAACCGAATCTGTTATTATCTATTTAACCAGAATATTATAGGTGTCCTCAGTTACTTAGCAACTCCCGGACGCACCATCGCCGGTGGAGAAACGTCTTCGCTTTTTGATGTGTAATTGAATTGAATTTTCGGCATTTTATCCATGTTCTTGTTCAGATAAATTCACAAAATGTCTCGCAGATTAATCTTTGTATAACACATAGAAAATATATATTATGGGATCGTTAAAGGGGTTGTCCAGGCTTGTCAGGATTCCCCAATGCAGGGAGCAAGCGGTTCATGTGACCAGAAGTATATTCCCGGCCACATTCAGACTAGACTTGCCCAACCTCGCTTGTATTGTGAGGCCGTGCATGTCTAGTTGGCATGTGACCGCATGAATGTAAAGTCGAAAAAAATCCAACTGGTTCCAACTTTTTGCGCTTTGCCGGTCGTCTTTGCGGTACATGCGTT
This sequence comes from Oophaga sylvatica, assembly GCA_033576555.1. Classification (NCBI taxonomy): domain Eukaryota; kingdom Metazoa; phylum Chordata; class Amphibia; order Anura; family Dendrobatidae; genus Oophaga; species Oophaga sylvatica. The sequence goes on from JARQOD010000007.1 coordinate 117,852,726, forward strand.
ACGCTGAGATGTAGCAGCGTCATATGACGTCATTGGACGTGCCACTATGTGTCAGGGTCACAATAGCCATGTACACCCAACCCGAAGGGGCTCCCCACTCTCTCTGCTTGTAGAAGGGCCCCACTCCCATAAGCTGACCACACAGGGACCCCTGCAGAAAGCCCTGACACTCAGCAGTGAGGAGCCCGGCATGAGGGGGCGCACTGCTCACAGGCCAGTCTCGGCTCCAGTGCAGGAGTCTAAGCTCTGACCCAAAGCTCCAGTCACTTTTTTTTTTCTATCAAAATGAACTTCATTATTCAAGCAGCAGGTGGACACAAGGCAGCGCGCACCCACGTGGCTCCTCCCCCGGCTGCACGGTCCTCCTCTCAGGTGCTAGGAAGGTGTGTTACTAGGAGGACGCACCGCGCGGGCAGCGGCCATGGAGGAGGTGGGGAGCAGCCCGGAGGAGGTCCGCGCTCTCTGAAGGCCCCCTGTGTACTGAGGCGGAGCAGAGACTCCGAGTCCGCGGGCTCGTGAGGGGCGGAGCCTGAACACCACGGTGCCGAGGAGCCGGTGCAGGACGGCTGAGGTGAGGAGCAGCCTGTGTGTGACCGGAGGATGCTATACACTGTATATACTGTGTATATAGTGTGTGTACTGTATATACTGTGTGACTGGAGGGTGTTATACACTGTATATACGTGTGTATATAGTGTGTGTACTGTATATACTGTGTGACTGGAGGGTGTTATACACTGTATATACTGTGTTATAGTGTGTGTACTGTATATACTGTGTGACTGGAGGGTGTTATACACTGTATATAGTGTGTATATAGTGTGTGTACTGTATATACTGTTGACTGGAGGTGTTATACACTGTATATAGTGTGTGTATAGTGTGTGTACTGTATATACTGTATGACTGGAGGGTTTATACACTGTATATAGTGTGTATAGTGTGTGTACTGTATATACTGTATGACTGGAGGTGTTATACACTGTATATAGTGTGTGTATTAGTGTGTGTACTGTATATACTGTGTGACCGGAGGATGCTATACACTGTATATAGTGTGTGATGGAGGTGTTATACACTGTATATACTGTGTTATAGTGGTGTGTCACTGTATATATGTGTGACGGAGGATGCTATACACTGTATATAGTGTGTGTACTGTATATACTGTATGACTGGAGGTGTTATACACTGTATATAGTGTGTGTATAGTGTGTGTACTGTATATACTGTGTGACTGGAGGGTGTTATACACTGTATATAGTGTGTATATAGTGTGTGTACTGTATATACTGTGTGACTGGAGGGTGTTATACACTGTATATAGTGTGTATATAGTGTGTGTACTGTATATACTGTATGACTGGAGGGTGTTATACACTGTATATAGTGTGTATATAGTGTGTGTACTGTATATACTGTGTGACTGGAGGGTGTTATACACTGTATATAGTGTGTATATAGTGTGTGTACTGTATATACTGTGTGACTGGAGGGTGTTATACACTGTATATAGTGTGTATATAGTGTGTGTACTGTATATACTGTGTGACTGGAGGGTGTTATACACTGTATATAGTGTGTATATAGTGTGTGTATGTATATACTGTGTGACCAGTGTTATACACTGTATATATGTGTGTACTGTATATACTGTATGATGGAGGTGTTATACACTGTATATAGTGTGTATAGTGTGTGTACTGTATATACTGTGTGACAGTGTATACACTGTATATAGTGTGTGATATAGTGTGTGTACGTATATACTTTGACCAGAGTGTTATACACTGTTATAGTGTGGTATGTATACTGTGTGACCAGAATGTATACATGTATATAGTGTGTGTACTGTATACGTGGCAGAGTGTTATACACTGTATATAGTGTGTATACTGTATATACTGTGTGACAGAGGTGTTATACACTGTATATACTGTGTATATAGTGTGTGTACTGTATATACTGTGTGACTGGAGGGTGTTATACACTGTATATAGTGTGTGTACTGTATATACTGTGTGACTGGAGGGTGTTATACACTGTATATAGTGTTTATATAGTGTGTGTACTGTATATACTGTGTGACTGGAGGGTGTTATACACTGTATATAGTGTGTATATAGTGTGTGTACTGTATATACTGTGTGACTGGAGGGTGTTATATGTGTGTATATAGTGTGTGTACTGTATATACTGTGTGACTGGAGGGTGTTATACACTGTATATAGTGTGTATATAGTGTGTGTACTGTATATACTGTGTGACTGGAGGGTGTTATACACTGTATATAGTGTGTATATAGTGTGTGTACTGTATATACTGTGTGACCAGAGTGTTATACACTGTATATAGTGTGTGTCTATAGTGTATGTACTGTATATACTGTGTGACTGGAGGGTGTTATACACTGTATATAGTGTGTGTACTGTATATACTGTGTGACCAGAATGTTATACACTGTATATAGTGTGTGTACTGTATATACTGTGTGACCAGAGTGTTATACACTGTATATAGTGTGTATACTGTATATACTGTGTGACCAGAGAGTGTTATACACTGTATATAGTGTGTGTACTGTATATACTGTGTGACCAGAGTGTTATACACTGTATATAGTGTGTATATAGTGTGTGTACTGTATATACTGTGTGACCAGAGTTATACACTGTATATAGTGTGTGTACTGTATATACTGTGTGACCAGAATGTTATACACTGTATATAGTGTGTGTACTGTATATACTGTGTGACCAGAGAGTGTTATACACTGTATATAGTGTGTGTACTGTATATACTGTGTGACCAGAGAGTGTTATACACTCTATATAGTGTATGTACTGTATATACTGTGTGACCAGAGTGTTATACACTGTATATAGTGTGTATATAGTGTGTGTACTGTATATACTGTGTGACCAGAGTGTTATACACTGTATATAGTGTGTGTACTGTATATACTGTGTGACCAGAGTTATACACTGTATATAGTGTGTGTACTGTATATACTGTGTGACCAGAATGTTATACACTGTATATAGTGTGTGTACTGTATATACTGTGTGACCAGAGAGTGTTATACACTGTATATAGTGTGTGTACTGTATATACTGTGTGACCAGAGAGTGTTATACACTGTATATAGTGTGTGTACTGTATATACTGTGTGACCAGAGAGTGTTATACACTGTATATAGTGTATGTACTGTATATACTGTGTGACCAGAGTGTTATACACTGTATATAGTGTGTATATAGTGTGTGTACTGTATATACTGTGTGACCAGAGTGTTATACACTGTATATAGTGTGTGTACTGTATATACTGTGTGACCAGAGTGTTATACACTGTATATAGTGTGTATATAGTGTGTGTACTGTATATACTGTGTGACCAGAGTGTTATACACTGTATATAGTGTGCATACTGTATATACTGTGTGACCAGGGTGTTATACACTGTATATAGTTTGTGTACTGTATATACTGTGTGACTAGAGGGTGTTATACACTGTATATAGTGTGTGTACTGTATATACTGTGTGACCGGAGGGTGTTATACACTGCATATAGTGTGTATATAGTGTGTGTACTGTATATAATGTGTGCCTGGAGGGTGTTATACACTGTATATAGTGTGTACTGTATATAGTGTGTATATAGTGTGTGTACTGTATATACTGTGTGACCAGAGTGTTATACACTGTATATAGTGTGTACGGTATATATACTGTGTGTACTGTATATACTGTGTGACCAGAGTGTTATACACTGTATAGAGTGTGTGTACTGTATATACTGTGTGACCAGAGGGTGTTATACACTGTATATAGTGTGTATATAGTGTGTGTACTGTATATACTGTGTGACTGGAGGGTGTTATACACTGTATATAGTGTGTGTACTGTATATACTGTGTGCCCGGAGGGTGTTATACACTGTATATAGTGTGTGTACTTTATATACTGTGTGCCCGGAGGATGCTATATACTGTATATAGTGTGCGTACTGTATATACTGTGTGACCAGAGTGTTATACACTGTATATACTGTGTGTACTGTATATATTGCGTGACCAGAGTGTTATACACTGTATATAGTGTGTATATAGTGTGCATACTGTATATACTGTGTGACCAGAGTGTTATACACTGTATATAGTGTGTGTACTGTATATACTGTGTGACCAGAGTGTTATACACTGTATATAGTGTGTATATAGTGTGTGTACTGTATATACTGTGTGACTGGAGGGTTGTCACGCTGTCTAATGATATGTGTACGATGTCAGTAAACTATTCTTACAGAAACAACACTCTATACAACATATAGTTTAGCAACATCAGCATGTAAATATAGAATAGATTTACCTGACACGATATCCGTTGAACTCAGGGTTAATCTTGAGGACTTGATACGCTGTCACAGGAAAGAGGAGGACCGGGGTCTAACCTGACCCTAAAACTGGGGTCCTAACTAATCCCTCACCTTGGAGGTACTGATAATGGTTCAGAGGTCCAAGTCTCCAGCCTAACCTAGTCTCCTATCAGTCCCTGAACCCTGTAATCAGTCCAAAGAAGGACCCTGATTACCACCAAAGAGATATGGGCTGATCTCTGCTAAATACACAGATTAGACATATAGGACAGACTGGAGAAAACACAGACTCGCATACACACTCAAACACAGAAGGAACATAAATGGTCTGGGATATAAAACTCTAAGCAAGTTGAGCTTAAAACAACTAAGGAGCTCTTTAACTTAAGTCTATACAGATTCAATCCTATCTGTGGTCTGCATGAAGAATTTCACTGGCAACTCCCAAAACAGACAACCAGGGATTTAAAGGAAACCAATCAACAAATAATCAATTGCAGCCGGGAGAAACTGAACCCAGTCCCAGAACCGAGCACAGACAGAATTAACTCCCTAACTGCCAAACACAAAGAAACAGCAACTCAGCTGTGAGAAGTCAGAATGTGCAACCGCGACGATCTTCGTGGCTATGCACACATGACAGTACCCCCCCTTCTACGAGGGGCCTCCGGACCCTCAGGGCCAGGTCTGCCCGGGTGAGTTCTGTGAAAGGTCCGAACCAAACGATCTGCGTTAATGTCAGACGCAGGAACCCACGTCCTCTCCTCTGGACCATACCCCTTCCAATGCACCAAGTACTGAAGGGACCGGCGATTCAGACGTGAGTCAATGATCTTTGACACTTGAAACTCCAAGTTACCAATGACCACCACTGGAGGAGGAGGTAGAGGTGACGGTATGACTGGTGCCACGTACCTCTTAAGTAATGACTTGTGGAACACATTGTGGATTTTAAACGTAGGAGGGAGGTCCAGACGAAATGCCACAGGATTAATTATGGAACTGATCCTGTACGGCCCGATGAATCTGGGACCCAGTTTCCAGGAGGGAACTTTAAGTTTTATATTCCTGGTAGACAACCATACCAGATCGTTCACATTCAGATCTGGACCAGAAACTCTCTTCCTATCAGCCATACGTTTATAACGGTTCCCCATAGCACTCAGATTATTCAATACACCTCTCCACACTGAAGCAAGTGACGACGAGAAACGCTCCTCTTCAGGAACCCCAGAAGGGCCCCCCCATTGAAAGTACAAAACTGGGGATGGAAACCATATGCCCCAAAAAACGGGGATTTACCAGTGGATTCGCTCCGCCTGTTGTTAAGAGCGAACTCTGCCAGAGGCAAGAAAGAAGACCAGTCCTCCTGGTTCTCTGAGACAAAACACCGAAGATAAGTCTCAAGGCTTTGATTCAGACGCTCTGTCTGACCATTGGTCTGCGGATGAAAAGCCGAGGAAAATGACAATTGCATCCCCTGACGTAAACAAAATGCCCTCCAAAATTTAGACACAAACTGAGACCCCCTATCTGACACCACATCAGAAGGCAACCCATGAAGTCTCACAATCTCCCCAATGAACACCTGCGCCAGAGTGTTAGCATTAGGGAGGGCAGGAAGAGCAATGAAATGTGCCATCTTACTGAACCTGTCAACAACCACCAGTATGACAGTTTTCCCTGACGACGGAGGAATATCCGTAATGAAGTCCATAGACAAATGAGTCCATGGACGCTCCGGAAGTTTCAAGGGTAAGAGGGTCCCAGACGGACGGGTATGCGGGGTCTTAGAGCGAGCACAAACCCCACAGGACGCGACAAAAGTTATAACATCTTTATTAACGTTAGGCCACCAAAACCGGCGAGAAAGGAGATCTAAAGTAGCCTTACTCCCTGGATGTCCTGCTAAAGCAGAATTATGATGTGCCTCAATAACCTTTTGTCTCAACTGATTTGGGACAAACAGTCTCCCTGAAGGTCCTGCAGGGGCGTCCCCCTGAGCCTCTAATACCTCCTCCTCAAGCTCAGAACATACAGCCGACACTACCACCCCCTCCTGAAGGATAGGAATCGGGTCATCCGTTTTCCCGGCCCCTGGGAAACTGCGAGACAAGGCATCAGCCTTAACATTCTTAGACCCAGGGCGATATGTGACGACAAAATTAAACCTGGTAAAAAACAACGACCATTGAGCTTGTCTGGAATTCAGACGCTTAGCAGATTCCAAATACAGCAGGTTTTTGTGATCAGTAATGACGGTGACCGGGTGGACTGCCCCCTCCAAAAAGTGACGCCATTCTTCAAAAGCCAACTTAATGGCCAAAAGTTCCCTATTGCCGATATCATAATTTCTTTCGGCGGACGACAACTTCTTAGAAAAGAAAGCGCACGGATGCCATTTACCAGGGGACGGACCCTGGGACAATATTGCACCCACCCCTACGTCAGACGCGTCCACCTCCACAATGAACGGCTGTGATGCATCTGGTTGGATGAGAACGGGTGCCGAAGCAAAACATTTTTTCAAAGAGGAAAAAGCTTGGCAAGCTTTGTCCGACCATTTAGAAAAATCCGTCCCTTTTCTTGTCATGTCAGTGAGAGGTTTGACAACAGATGAGAAATTACAAATAAATTTCCGGTAGTAGTTAGCAAACCCCAGAAAACGCTGCAGAGCCTTAAGATCCTCTGGCTGATCCCATTCAAGCACTGCTCTCACTTTTTCAGGGTCCATACGGAAACCGGAGGCTGACACCAAGAAACCCAAAAACTGAAGTTCCTGTACAGCAAATACACACTTTTCCAGTTTGGCGTATAGTTTATTGTCTCGCAAGATCTGCAACACCTGTCTCACATGCTCCTGGTGAGACACAAGATCTGGCGAGTAAATTAAAATGTCATCCAAATATACGACCACAAACAGCCCCACAAGGTGACGAAAAATGTCATTAACAAAATGTTGGAATACTGCTGGTGCAGTAGTCAGACCAAAAGGCATGACAAGGTTCTCATAATGTCCCTCCGGCGTGTTAAACGCCGTTTTCCACTCATCCCCCTCTTTTATCCTAATCAAATTATACGCCCCCCTGAGATCCAATTTAGAGAACCATTTGGCGCCCAAATTTGATTGAAGAGATCAGGAATAAGAGGGAGAGGATACGGATCTCGAACAGTAATCCGATTAAGTTCGCGGAAATCCAAGCAAGGGCGTAGGCCTCCATTTTTTCTTCACAAAGAAGAACCCCGCGGCCACTGGGGAAGATGAAGGTCTAATATGCCCTTTGGCCAGACTTTCCGAAATATAGTCTTTCATAGCCTGCCTCTCAGGACCAGAAAGGTTATATAACCTAGCTTTAGGTAACTTAGCATCAGGAAGTAAATTAATAGAGCAGTCATACACGCGATGAGGAGGCAACTCCTGACACCCCTCCTCAGAGAACACATCCCCAAAGTCCTCCAAAAAAGGAGGCAATGTACTAGGCACGACCGCACTGATGACTGTGTTCATGCAGTTACTTTTGCAAAACTCACCCCATTGGCTTATCTCTCTGGACTGCCAATTAATCACAGGGTTATGTTTAACCAACCAAGGAAGTCCCAACACAATAGGAGTAGGTAGACCCTCCAACACATAACAAGATAATTGTTCCCTATGTATCGCCCCTACCCGAATATCAATGTTATGGACCTCATGAACAAAGCTACCTTGGCCGAGAGGCCTGGCGTCAATGGAGAATATAGGGATCGGTTTGGCCAATACACTCAGAGGCATACCTTGAGCCTGAGCAAACTGAGCGTCAACCAGATTAGCCCCAGACCCACTATCAAGAAGAACAGAAAATCTCTCCACTCTCGTACCAACCACCATCTCCACTGGTACAAGGAACTGAGAAGAACTAGCGGACGAAATACATACTCCCAGGTTGTCGTCCACCACACAACCTGGGATTAACAGTTTTCCGGCAACTTTTTGCTCAACAAGGCACAGGATGGACATCCCCCAACAAAATGTCCCTCTTTCCCGCAGAAGAAACACCTTCTAGTCCTGCTGCGTACCACCAATCCCCTCCTACGAAATGATGTCCCTCCCAACTGCATAGGCTCCTCTGAACAGACAAGGGGAACCTCAACATAAGGGACTTTTGTAGTAGGTGGAGCAACTACCAGGGGCGGAGTTACCTCACCCCTCTCCCGAAGCCGTCTATCAGTACGGATAGCTAGGGCCATAGCAGCCTCCAGTGATGAAGGAGAATCATACTGAGCCAAAACGTCCTTTAATTTGTCAGAAAGCCCATGACAAAACTGACTCCTAAGAGCTGGGTCATTCCACTGAGTATCTGTGGCCCATCTACGGAACTCAGAAGCAAATTCCTCCGCCGGACGATCTCCCTGCTGTATCTTACGTAATTTTGTCTCAGCAAGAGAGACCCGATCTGGGTCATCATATACCAAACCCAGGGCAGTAAAAAATCGATCTACAGACTGTAGAGCCGGGGATCCCGGAGGAAGGGAGAATGCCCAGGATTGAGGGTCCCCTTGTAGGAGCGAGATAACAATTCCCACTCTCTGCTCTTCACTCCCTGATGATCGAGGCCGAAGCCGAAAATACAATTTACATGCTTCCCGGAATGTGAAAAATTTGTCTCGCCCACCAGTGAACCTGTCCGGGAGAGCTACTTTAGGTTCAAATCTGGTTTGCTCCAGGGGAGACAAAACTTTGGACTTAATGTCCGTCAGCTCCATGGATAATCCCTGCAACTGCAGAGCCAGCTGGGCTACTGGATCCATGGCAACTGGGGATAATTTTATTGGCCAGTGAAAATGTCACGCTGTCTAATGATATGTGTACGATGTCAGTAAACTATTCTTACAGAAACAACACTCTATACAACATATAGTTTAGCAACATCAGCATGTAAATATAGAATAGATTTACCTGACACGATATCCGTTGAACTCAGGGTTAATCTTGAGGACTTGATACGCTGTCACAGGAAAGAGGAGGACCGGGGTCTAACCTGACCCTAAAACTGGGGTCCTAACTAATCCCTCACCTTGGAGGTACTGATAATGGTTCAGAGGTCCAAGTCTCCAGCCTAACCTAGTCTCCTATCAGTCCCTGAACCCTGTAATCAGTCCAAAGAAGGACCCTGATTACCACCAAAGGGATATGGGCTGATCTCTGCTAAATACACAGATTAGACATATAGGACAGACTGGAGAAAACACAGACTCGCATACACACTCAAACACAGAAGGAACATAAATGGTCTGGGATATAAAACTCTAAGCAAGTTGAGCTTAAAACAACTAAGGAGCTCTTTAACTTAAGTCTATACAGATTCAATCCTATCTGTGGTCTGCATGAAGAATTTCACTGGCAACTCCCAAAACAGACAACCAGGGATTTAAAGGAAACCAATCAACAAATAATCAATTGCAGCCGGGAGAAACTGAACCCAGTCCCAGAACCGAGCACAGACAGAATTAACTCCCTAACTGCCAAACACAAAGAAACAGCAACTCAGCTGTGAGAAGTCAGAATGTGCAACCGCGACGATCTTCGTGGCGATGCACACATGACAAGGGTGTTATACACTGTATATAGTGTGTGTACTGTATATACTGTGTGACCGGAGGGTGTTATACACTGCATATAGTGTGTATATAGTGTGTACTGTATATACTGTGTGACCGGAGGATGCTATACACTGTATATAGTGTGTACTGTATATACTGTGTGCCCGGAGGGTGTTATACACTGTATATAGTGTGTGTACTTTATATACTGTGTGACCAGAATGTTATTATTATTATTATTATACATTTATATAGCGCCATTTATTCCATGGCGCTTTACATATGAAAAGGGGAAAAATATAGACAGGTACAATAAACATGTGCTGGACAAGGGACACACAAGTACAGAAGGAGAGAGGACCCTGCCCGCGAGGGCTCACAGACTGCAGGGATGGGTGAGAATACACTAGGAAAGGGTAGAGCTGGTCGTACGATGGTTCAGTACACTGAGGATCATTGCAGGTTGTAGGCTTGTCGGAACAGGTGGGTCTTCAGGTTTTTCTTGAAGGTCTCCGTTGTTGGTGAAAGTCTGATGTTTTGCGGCAGGGAGTTCCAGAGTATGGGGGAAGCCCGGGAGAAGTCTTGTATGCGTTTATGGGAAGAAGAGATGAGGGGGGAGTCGAGAAGGAGATCTTGAGAGGATCGAAGGTTGCGTGTAGGTAGGTAGCGGGACACCATGTCACAGATGTATGGAGGAGAAAGGTTGTGGATGGCTTTGTATGTCATGTTAAGGTTTTGAACTGGAGCCTCTGGGCAATAGGGAGCCAGTGAAGGGCCTGGCATAGGGGGGAGGCTGGGGAATAGCGGGAGACAGGTGGATTAGTCGTGCAGCAGAGTGCAGGATGGATTGGAGTGGTGCCAGAGTGCTAGAGGGGAGGCCAGACAGTAGGAGGTTGCAGTAGTCGAGGCGGGAGATGATAAGGGCGTGCACTAGTGTTTTTGTGGTTTCATGGTTGAGGAATGAGCGGATCCGGGAAATATTTTTGAGTTTGAGGCGGCAGGAGGTGGCGAGGGCTTGGATATGTGGTTTGAAAGAGAGGGCAGAGTCGATGATCACCCAAGGCACCGAGCATGTGGGACTGGGGAAAGCGAGCAGCCATTGACATTGATGGACAGGTCTGGTGAAGGGGTAGAGTGAGGTGGGGGAAAGATGATGAATTCTGTTTTGTCCATGTTCAGTTTGAGAAAGCGAGCAGAAAAGAAGGCTGAGATAGCAGACAGACACTGTGGGATTTTGGTCAGTAGGGAGGTGAGGTCAGGTCCAGATAGGTAGATCTGCGTGTCATCGGCGTAGAGGTGATACTGCAAGCCGTGGGATTCTATGAGCTGTCCCAGGCCAAAGGTGTAGATGGAGAAGAGTAGGGGTCCTAGGACTGAGCCTTGAGGAACACCGACAGACAGGGGATGAGGTGAGGAGGTGGTGTGTGAGAGGGAGACACTAAATGTTCGGTCTGTTAGGTATGATGAGATCCAGGATAGGGCCAGGTCTGTGATGCCAAGAGATGAGAGAATCTGTAGCAGGAGGGAATGGTCCACAGTGTCGAAGGCAGAAGACAGGTCCAGGAGAAGGAGGACAGAGTAGTGTCGCTTGCTCTTGGCGGTTAGCAGGTCGTTAGTGACTTTAGTTAGGGCAGTTTCAGTTGAGTGATGCGGTCGAAAGCCGGATTGTAACCGGTCAAAGAGGGAACAGGAAGAAAGGTGGGAGGATAGTTCAAGATATACATGCTGTTCCAGTAGTTTTGAGGCATAAGGGAGAAGAGATATCGGGCGATAGTTAGACGCAGAGGATGGGTCAAGGGAGGGCTTTTTGAGGATCGGTGTGATTGAAGCATGTTTGAAGGATGAAGGAAAGACACCATTTGTAAATGAAAGGTTGAAGAGGTGTGTGAGAGTAGGGATGAAGACTGAGGCAAAGTTAGGAATGAGGTGGGACGGGAGTGGGTCAAGTGCGCAAGTGGTGAGGTGTGATCTTGACAGGAGAGTGGAGAGCTGATCTTCTGTCATGGTGATGAAGCTGGTTTTGGAAGAACAGGGCTGAGTGGCTAAGAGGGGCATTGGGGGCTGCGGGCCAAAGCCTTCTCTGATAGTATCAATCTTTTGCTTAAAGAAGGAGGCAAAGTCTTCGGCAGAAATGAGAGGAGAGGGAGGAGGTGCTGTGGGATGGAGTAGAGAATTGAAAGTGTTGAAGAGCTGTTTAGGGTTGTGAGACAGGGAGGATATGAGAGATGCGAAGTAAGTTTGTTTTGCGGCAGAGAGCGTGGACTTGAAGCTGGCGAGGGACTGCTTGTATGCGTTGAGGTGCTCGGTAGAATGGGTTCTCTTCCATCTCCGCTCGGTAACCCTGGAAGCCCGTCTCAGTTCTTTGGTCAGGCCGGTCAGCCAGGGCTGCCTGTTGATTGTACGAGTTTTGCTCTGCGTGAGGGGGGCGGCCGAATCAAGTGTGGTTTTTATTGTGGTGTTATAAAATGTGGCAGCAGCATCTGTGTCATGAAGTGAGGCTATGTCTGTGAGAGGGAGGAGGGACTCAGAGAGCGATTGTAAATTGAGGTGTTTGAGATTTCTGCGAGGGTGGGTGAGTTTGTGAAGTGGGGGATGCGTACTAACAGAGGAGAGGGAAGAGAATGTCAGTAGGTTGTGGTCAGACAGGGGGAGTGGGGAGTTAGTGAGATTGGTGAGGGAACAGAGACGGGTGAAGATAAGGTCCAGCGTGTGACCGCCTTTGTGAGTGGCCGCAGAGGACCATTGAGTGAGGCCGAGGGAAGCCGTGAGCGAAAGAAGTTTAGAGGTAGCCGGGGTGGAAGTGTCAATGGGGATGTTGAAATCGCCCATGATGATGGTTGGGATGTCAGCAGAGAGGAAATGGAGTAGCCAGGTGGTGAAGTGGTCGAGAAAGGTGGAGATGGCTAGTTCCGGGGGGCGGTAGATGACAGCCAGCTGGAGGTTGGAGGGGGAATAGATGCGGACGGAGTGCACTTCGAACGAGGGAATAGCAGCGGAGGGTGGAACTTGAATAGGGGTAAAGGAGCAGGTATCAGACAGGAGTAAGCCAACTCCTCCACCACGTTTGTTGCTGGGGCGAGGGGTGTGAGAAAGATGAAATCGCCATAGGAAAGCGCAGCTGGAGAGGCTGAGTCAGAGGGAGTGAGCCAGGTTTCAGTGATGGCAAGGAAGGAGAGTTTGTTGGTGATAAAGAGGTCGTGGATAAATGACAGTTTATTGCAGACGGAGCGTGCATTCCATAGTGCTCCGGGTAGGGGGACTGGGGGAGGGGGGTGTGGTTGGATAGGTATGAGGTTGACAGGGTTGCAAAAACGTGTGGAAGATCGTGGCAGGGTGTTAGAAATGAGTGTGGGGATGTGTTGAGGAGGGCCAGGATTTGGGGATATGTCGCCAGCGATGAGGAGTAGCAGACAGAGCGTTAGAAGGTGGGAGCAGGATAAGCCATGGTGTGGCCGTGTGTGTCTTGGTAAAAAGGATTGTATGTGGAGGAACAGTTCTGAGGGAAAGGTGAGATGGCTGGGGAGAATGGAGGGGGAAATGACTAATTCCTTACTAGGTGGGGGGATTACAGGGGATAGGAAGAAAGAAAGGAGGATGGGGGTGAAAGTGATAAGAAAATGAAACATAGTGGTTTTTAATCTGTTACCTTGCAGCCAAATTCCTGTCAAATTCTAGTCTAATTCACAGTAGTGTAATTATAAATCTGTAATTTGAAATATGGGATTTGAAATATATGAAGCAGACTAAAGTCTGGAGCAGACCCATTGCACTGACTAAATATGCAGCTAATGCCAATCAGGTGTGAGTGGAAAGTGGGCTGAGACTGCTCAAGCCAAATGCAGAGTTAAGGAAAGGTCATAAAAGGGGGGAGGGGTTACACAGACCATTCGGATGTGTGGTGAAGATAAGAATGGAGTACAATTATGTATACAGATGGGTGAGCAATTCATACCATGAAACAAAGCAATACACAGAGAGCATACAGGAACACTGGAAAGCTGGGGAAATTTTGCAGTTCATACCATGAAACAAAGCAATACACAGGGAGCATACAGGAACACTGGAAAGCTGGGGAAATTTTGCAGTTCATACCATGAAACAAAGCAATACACAGGGAGCATACAGGAACACTGGAAAGCTGGGGAAATTTTGCAGTTCATACCATGAAACAAAGCAATACACAGGGAGCATACAGGAACACTGGAAAGCTGGGGAAATTTTGCAGTTCATACCATGAAACAAAGCAATACACAGGGAGCATACAGGAACACTGGAAAGCTGGGGAAATTTTGCAGTTCATACCATGAAACAAAGCAATACACAGGGAGCATACAGGAACACTGGAAAGCTGGGGAAATTTTGCAGTTCATACCATGAAACAAAGCAATACACAGGGAGCATACAGGAACACTGGAAAGCTGGGGAAATTTTGCAGTTCATACCATGAAACAAAGCAATACACAGGGAGCATACAGGAACACTGGAAAGCTGGGGAAATTTTGCAGTTCATACCATGAAACAAAGCAATACACAGGGAGCATACAGGAACACTGGAAAGCTGGGGAAATTTTGCAGTTCATACCATGAAACAAAGCAATACACAGGGAGCATACAGGAACACTGGAAAGCTGGGGAAATTTTGCAGTTCATACCATGAAACAAAGCAATACACAGGGAGCATACAGGAACACTGGAAAGCTGGGGAAATTTTGCAGTTCATGCCATGAAACAAAGCAATACACAGGGAGCATACAGGAACACTGGAAAGCTGGGGAAATTTTGCAGTTCATGCCATGAAACAAAGCAATACACAGGGAGCATACAGGAACACTGGAAAGCTGGGGAAATTTTGCAGTTCATGCCATGAAACAAAGCAATACACAGGGAGCATACAGGAACACTGGAAAGCTGGGGAAATTTTGCAGTTCATACCATGAAACAAAGCAATACACAGGGAGCATACAGGAACACTGGAAAGCTGGGGAAATTTTGCAGTTCATACCATGAAACAAAGCAATACACAGGGAGCATACAGGAACACTGGAAAGCTGGGGAAATTTTGCAGTTCATACCATGAAACAAAGCAATACACAGGGAGCATACAGGAACACTGGAAAGCTGGGGAAATTTTGCAGTTCATACCATGAAACAAAGCAATACACAGGGAGCATACAGGAACACTGGTAATCTGGAGAGATTTCACCCCGTGCTTCCAGAAGACCCTCCCACAAGTTGGTTTGGCTTGATGGGCACTTTTTTCATACCATACGGTCAAGCTGCTCTCACAACAGCTCAATGGGGTTGAGATCTGGTGACTGTGCTGGCCACTGCATTACAGATAGAAGACCAGCTGCCGGCTTCTTCCCTAAATAGTTCTTGCATAATTTGGAGGTGTGCTTTGGGTCATTGTAGGATGAAATTGGCTCCAATTAAGCGCTGGCATGTTGCTGCAAAATGGAGTGATAGCCTTCCTTATTCAAAATCCCTTTTACCTTGTACAAATCTCCCACATTCCCAGCACCAAAGCAACCCCAGACCATCACATTACCTCCACCATGCTTGACAGATGGCGTCAGGCTCTCTTCCAGCATCTTTTAAGTTTATTTGCGTCTCACAAATGTTCTTCTGTGTGATCCAAACACCTCAAACTTGGATTCGTCTGTCCATAACACTTTATTCCAATCTTCCTCTGTCCGATGTCTGTGTTCTTTTGCCCATATTAATCTTTTCCTTTTTTAGCCAGTCTCAGATATGGCTTTTTCTTTGCCACTCTGCCCTGAAGGCCAGCATCCCGGAGTCACCTCTTCACTGTAGACATTGACACTGGCGTTTTGCGTGTACTGTTTAATGAAGCTGCCAGTTGAGGACCTGTGAGGCATCGATTTCTCAAACTACAGACTCTAATGTACTTGTCTTGTTGCTCAGTTGTGCAGCCGGCAGGGCCGGCGTTAGGGGTAGACAGACCAGGCAGCTGCCTAGGGCCCCCGCTTCCCCAGGGAAGCAACACATCACACAGTCGCTATGGGACCCCTGTGAAGCAGGGGACCCGCCAGTGACCACTCCCGCTGCCGCATTGAACTATACCACGTCTGCCGGTACAGTTCAAAGCAATGATGGAGGAGAGAGCGTCAGCTGATGCTCCCTCTCCCATCATTCGCCTCTGACACTGCGGGTGCGCGATGACGTCATCGCGCACTCACTGTGTGCCGGGCAGTGCAGCCGGTAGCAGCGCGGGCATGAGGAGAGGTGAGGATTGTGTTTTTTTTTATTTTAATATATCAGTGAGTACTGGACTGTAGGACCATTCGGGGGGAGATGTGGGCTGTGCTATATACTATGTGGGTTGTGTTATATACTATGTGGGTAGTGTTATATACTATGCGGGTTGTGCTATATGCTATGTGGGCTATGCTATGTGGGCTGTGCTATATGCTATATGGGCTGTGCTATATGCTATGTGGGCTGTGCTATATGCTATGTGGGCTGTGCTATATGCTATGTGGGCTGTGCTGTATACTATGTGGGCTGTGCTATATGCTATGTAGCTGTGCTATATACTATGGGCTGTGCAATATACTATGGCTGTGCTATATTTTATGTGGGCTGTGTTATATACTTTGGCTGTGCTATATACTATGTGGGCTGTGCTATATACTATGTGGCTGTGTTATATACTATGGGGGTATATTATATTCTATGGGGAGGCTGTGTTATATACTATGGGGGTACATTATATTCTATGATGGAGGCTGTGTTATATACTATGGGGTGTACATTATATTCTATGGGGTGGCTGTGTTATATACTATGGGGTGTACATTATATTCTATGGGGAGGTGGTCTGTATTATATTCTATGTGGGGGCTACATTACATTCTATGTAGGGGCTACATTATATTCTATGGGGGGCTGTATTAGATTTTATGAGGGAGGACTGCATCATACTCTTTGATGGGGCTACATTATATTCTATGGGGAGGTGGGCTGTATTATATTCTATTCGGGGTTACATTATATTCTATAGGGGGCTGTATTATATTATATTCTATAAGGGGTGATTTCATTATACTCTATGAAGGGGCTACATTATACTATATGAGGGGGCTACATTGTATTCTATGGGGGATACATTATATTCTATGGGGCTGCATTATACTGTATGAGGAGGTCTACATTGTGTCCTATGGAGGGGCTACATTATAATATATAAAGGGGGTGGCATTATATTCTATGGAGGGGATGCATTATATTCTATGGGGGCTGCATTATACTATATGAGGGGGTCTGCATTATATTCTATGGGGTGGTTACATTATATTCTGTGGAGTGGCTGCATTATACTCTGTGGGGTAGTTGCATTATACTCTGTGGAGTGGCTGCATTATGCTCTATGGGTTGGCTGCATTATACTTTATGTGTGCTGCATTACACTGTTTCGAGGACTGTGGGGAATACATTATAGTATATGAAGAACTATGGAGTGTATTATACTATGGATAGTGAATTGTACTACATCGATGACTATCGCGATGCATTATACTATATGAAGCACTGTGAGGAGTGTATTATACTATATAGAGGACTGAGCAGTGTATTATAATATATGGAAGACTATGAGGAGTGTATTATACTATATGGAGGACTGAGGAGTGTATTTTAATATATGGAGGGCTATAGGGAGTGTGTTATACTATATGGAGGACTATAGAGAGTGTATAATACTATATGGAGGACTGAGGAGTGTATTTTAATATATGAAGGGCTATAGGGAGTGTATTATACTATATGGAGGACTATAGGGAGTGTATTATACTATATGGAGGACTATGGGGCATATTATATTATATGGAGGACTATGGGGTGTGCATTTTACAATATGGAGAACTGTGGTGCACATTATAATATATGGAAGACTGTGGGGTGTATTATACTAAACAAGCAAAATGCTGCATATTCATCGAGTGATTGGATTGTTTATGCCTTAACAAAAATCATTGTTCTCAGCAGCACATCGCTGGTGTAAACTGTAGATGTGCTGCTGATAACATGATACTGTATGGTGATCTATTAACCCCTTCCCGACCTTTGACACAGCGTATGCGTCATGAAAGTCGGTGCCAATCCGACCTATGACGCATACCCTGCGTCATGAAAGGATCGCGTTCCTGCGGGCCGGGAGACCGGGGTCACTCAAAGGTCACCCGACCCGCAGTTACAGGACCCTTTGTGCTTCACCACAGGGGGGTTGGCTTAACCCCCCCGTTGCCACGATCGCTCTGATTGGCTGTTAAAAGTGAAACAGCCAATCAGAGCAATCTGTAATATTAACCAATTTAATTGGTGAAATATTACAATCCAGCCATGGCCGATGCTGCAATAGCATCTGTCTCGACCACGCACCACAATTGTGGGTTTCCAGGGCAATGGGGTACTCAGAGCCGAGCCCGTAGAAGTCTATGGGATTGTCACAGGTAGCGGTGGCTCGGTCTGTGGCCCTGGCGGTCAGGCGTATGTTGGGGGGTATATTTACAGGGGATAGGTATATATACAGTTCGTGACGCCACCTGTAGTCTTCTGGTAATTTGTACCAGCGCTGCTGTTGAGCTCTGAGGGGATGGTGAGGCAGCTAGATGTCGGGTCCCCTACAGGTGGGACTCTTCCCTCAGGTCGATGGTTATGGTGGGGTTGTGCAGGAATGCAATCAAATAACACAGTCTCACACATCAGCGTCTTTCCATACCTTTACTTGTAAGATGGTAAGGCAGGTCCCAGGGAGGCTGATCCAAGGAGAATGTATTTCGAGATAGCAGCTGGACAAGTTAGGGGCCTCCTTTACTTTCAAATGATGATGAGTACAACCAGCATGAAGCGTAGTTCCCTCTATAATCTCCAGCTTCTCCAAGCTGTACTGCCCAGTCAGTTTTGTGATCGGAGCCTTCCTGTGAGAGAGCTGAATTCCTATCTTGTCCTGCAGAGACTCAAGGTCCTCACTCCCCCTGACCCCAGTTACGTACCGACTATTTAGGGGCTGCTTGCCGC
This sequence comes from Oophaga sylvatica, assembly GCA_033576555.1. Taxonomy (NCBI): domain Eukaryota; kingdom Metazoa; phylum Chordata; class Amphibia; order Anura; family Dendrobatidae; genus Oophaga; species Oophaga sylvatica. The sequence continues at coordinate 117,871,725 of JARQOD010000007.1, forward strand.
GACCTAAGGTCCGATAAGCCTCTGGTTTTCTTACCACTAAGCTTGAAACTATAGTGATCCTTCGGTCCCCAGTGACCGGTAACAATGTGCAGGACTTCTCCAATCCAAAAGCACTTTTAAATATTCCTTCCACTGTGCCTTTCGCCTTGTCCGCGCTTGTAGCATAAACACTCACACTTGCAAAAAGTCATATAATCACTCCCTTCTTTTCTTCCTTCAGAGTTAGTTGCCAGACTCTCAGTAATCTTCTAGGCAGGAGCACGTCTCTGAACCTTCACTGTCCTTGAGACAGGAGACTGAAGTATTTCTGTACTAAACTCTTCCTTCTTTATCAATGTCTTCAGTGAGGTACAGCTCTGACCAGGCTGAGGTGATCTATATCTCGCCCTTACTGGCCTCCACTTGCTGAACTGCTGATAGAACCAAGCTGGACTGCTTCCTCCCTCCAAGTCCCAGCTAGACTCCACACGTCTGCTCTGTCCGAAGACAGGAAACTGACTCCTAAATCACTCAACGAATCTACACTGACCACTCCCTACGAGTCACTACACTACCCTAAGGGTGTGTCTAGTGTATGTTGAGTGAATGGGTATAGAGCATTAAACTGCTATCTCTCCACACATTCTCCAGGGTACTGCGTGTGCCTTCACACCAGGGCTACACACATCTGCCATGGCTGGACACCGAGACCTGACCCCCCCACACCGAGTCACGGCGGCGATCGGCCGCCGCCACCGAAAGATGGCAGCGATCGGTCACCGCCGTCACTAACAGCTCCCCTCCTCCTTTGCTCCGGTGCCCCCACCTTCCGATCCCCCCCCTAACCTTCCGACCACCCTACTCACCTCTCCCGATCCACCGATGTCCCTGGATCGGTCCCGGCGTCCGCCCGGGCCTCTTCATGGGCGCCGCCATCTTGGAAAATTGCGGGCACATGCGCAGTGCGCCCGCCGGCCGGCGCATGCGCAGTGCGCCCCCCAGTGTCCAAAAATTTATTTTGATCACTGTGATAAACTGTCACAGTGATCAAAATAAAAAAAAGTAAATGAACCCCCCCTTTATCATAGGTAGGGACAAATAAAAAAAATAAAGATTTTTTTTTTTTTCCTATTAGGCCCTGTGCACACGTTGCGGATTTTGCTGCGGATCCGCGGTGTATTTTGCTGCGGATCCGCGGCGGATTTCGCTGCTGATCCGCAGCGGATCAGCAGCGAAATCAGCCGCGGATGCGCAGCGATATCCGCCGCAGATCAGCAGCGAAATCCGCCGCGGATCCGCAGCAAAATACGCCGCGGATCCGCAGCAAAATCCGCAACGTGCGGCGGATTTCGCTGCTGATCCGCGGCTGATTTCGCTGCTGATCCGCGGCTGATTTCGCTGCTGATCCGCAGCGGATTTCGCTGCGGATCCACGGCGGATTTCGCTGCTGATCCGCGGCGGATTTCGCTGCGGATCCGCAACTGATTTCGCTGCGGATCCGCGACTGATTTCGCTGCAGATCCTGCGAATCCACAGCGGATTTTGCTGCTGATCCGCGGCGGATTTCGCTGCTGATCCGCGGTGGATCCGCAGCTGATTTCGCTGCTGATTCGCGGCGGATTTCGCTGCTGATCCGCTGCGGATTTCGCTGCTGATCCGCTGCGGATTTCGCTGCGGATCCGCGGCGGATTTCGCTGCTGATCCACGACTGATTTTGCTGCTGATTCGCTGCGGATCCGCAGCGGATTTCGCTGCTGATCCGCGGCTGATTTTGCTGCTGATTCGCGGCTGATTTTGCTGCTGATTCGCTGCGGATCCGCAGCGGATTTCGCTGCTGATCCGCGGCTGATTTCGCTGCTGATCCCCGGCTGATTTCGCTACTGATCCGCGGCTGATTTCGCTGCTGATCCGCGGCTGATTTCGCTGCTGATCCGCGGCTGATTTCGCTGCTGATCCGCGGCTGATTTCGCTGCTGATCCGCTGCTGATTTCGCTGCTGATCCGCGGCGGATTTCGCTGCTGATTCGCGGCGGATTTCGCTGCTGATCCCCGACTGATTTTGCTGCTGATTCGCTGCGAATCCGCAGCGGATTTCGCTGCTGATCCGCGGCTGATTTCGCTGCTGATCCGCAGTGGATTTCGCTGCTGATCCGCTGCTGATTTCGCTGCTGATCCGCGGCTGATTTCGCTGCTGATCCGCGGCGGATTTCGCTGCTGATCCGCGGCGGATTTCGCTGCTGATCCGCGGCGGATTTCGCTGCTGATTCGCTGCGGATCCGCGGCTGATTTTGCTGCTGATCCACGGCGGATTTCGCTGCTGATCCGCGACTGATTTTGCTGCTGATTCGCTGCTGATCCGCGGCTGATTTTGCTACTGATCCGCGGCTGATTTCGCTGCTGATCCGCGGCTGATTTCGCTGCTGATCCGCGGCGGATTTCGATGCTGATTCGCTGCAGATCCGCGGCGGATTTTGCTGCGGATCCGCGGCTGATTATCTGCTGATTCATCTGCGCTAGCGGGTATAGCATAACGCGATCGCGTTATGCTATACTGTTACCAGCCGGTCACCGCTACGTGTTGAACGGGCTGGTAAAACGCAATATGAACCCAGCCTTAGGGTTAGAACTAGGGTTAGGGTTAGCATTAGGGTTAAGGTTAGAATTACGGTTAGGGTTGGAATTTGGGTTAGGGTTGGAATTAGGGTTAGGGTTGGAATTAGGGTTAGGCTTGTAGTTAGGTTTATGGTTAGAGTTGGGATTAGGGTTAGGGGTGTGTTGGGGTTAGGGTTATGATTAGGGTTTGTATTAGGGTTAGGTGTGTGTAGGGGTTAGGGTTAGGGGTGTGTTGGGTTAGGGTTGGAGTTAGAATTGAGGGGTTTCCACTATTTAGGCACATCAGGGGGTCTCCATACGCGACATGGAGCCACCATTGATTCCTGCAAATTTTGCGTTCAAAAAGTCAAACAGTGCTCCCTTTATTCCAAGCCACGACGTATGCCCAAACAGTGGTTTATCCCCACATATGGGGTATCAGTGTACTCGGGAAAAATTGCACAACAACTTTGGGGGTTCTAATTTCTCCTGTTAACATTGGGAAAAAAAATTGGGGACTAAAAATTATTTTTGTGGAAAAAAAAATGATTTTATATTTTCACGGCTCTGCGTTATAAACTTCTGTGAAGGACTTGGAGATTCAAAGTGCTTATCACACATCTATAGGAGTTCCTTGGGGGATCTAGTTTCCAAAATGGGGTCACTTGTGGGGAGTTTCTACTGTTTAGGCACATCAGGGACTCTGCAAACGTAACATGACGCCCGAAGACCATTCCATCAAGTGGGCATTTCAAAACGTCGCTACTTCCCATCCGAGCCCCGACGTGTGCCCATACAGTAGTTTTCTCCCACATATGGGATATCAGCATACTCAGGACAAATTGGACAACAACTTTTGGTCTAATTTCTCATGTTACCCTTGGGAAAATAAAAAAATTGGGGACTAAAAGATCCTGATTGTGGAAAAAATATGATTTTTTTATTTTCATGCCCGGGCGTTATAAACTTCTGTGTAGCCCTTGGGGGTTCAAAGTGCTCACCACACATCTAGATAAGTTCTTTGCTGGGTCTAGTTTCCAAAATGGGGTCACTTGTGGGGAGTTTCTACT